>OX388166.1:2242620-2990160 GCA_947579745.1 Apocheima hispidaria | reverse complement strand
GAAAAATATGACAATAAACAATTATTGCTACTTTATTTTTCTTTTCTATTTTTAAATTTTTTTTTTCAAATACAACGTTTTGTTTTTACATAATTATTATGTAAAAACGTTTTTGTAAATTTTCCTTGATAACTTAAAAATATCTTGTGTACTTATTAGTTTTTAAGCCTCTTTCTCTAATGTACGTAAAATGTTGTGTGAACAATAAAAAGTTATCTTGTCTTATCTTGTCTCGTCTCGTCTCATATCATCTGATCTTTTCTTATCTTATCTTATCTTATCATATCTTATAACGATGAATACAATGATATTATAGAAAAATAATATGTGCTACCGAACCCACACCCACCGAAAACCCACTATAGACACTTTCATTATTACTAGTAGTTCGCGCCGTACTGAGACCTCGCGACCCCTATAACCTCACAACCCCTGGACCGATTCAGCTCATATTCGATCTTATAAATTATATTGAAATTAACTATTTGTATATAAAATTTTGATGACGATCGGATTAACGGTTCTTAAGTTATCGTCGGACAAATATACATACAAACGTAATTATAAGCAATCAAACATACATACAACTGTCGGTTTGCTCCCGTATACTCTGAGACCTTCGCTTTGCTCGGTCAAATATAAACGGTTATATTGATCTCAGGACATAGATGAATTATATTTCCCATGAAAATATCCAATTTTTGGTAACTTTCCAAGATAAGCCGTTTATTAAAAACGCTATTTACGTGGTTCACTAATGAGGCAGCGCGGCGTCGGTTAACAGCTAACGAGCCCTGCGACACAAATCACCATTAGCGCCGCCGACGGACCGAGGCCTGCGCGAGCGCGTGCGCAGGCGCACCCGATACATGAACGTTATATCTGGACTCCCGTTCGAAGTGTAAGAAAGAAACTTATAATTTCTGGTCTAAAGTAGTACAAAAAAACCATTTACATTTTATATAATTCTTCAAAGATAAATAAACCGACAGCAAAATGAAGCCTACGTAAAGAGGAGAAAAGCATGAAGAGGAATCCAACACCTAACTCTTCCAAATCGGTCAAGCCGTTTAGGCAATATATAGGAACAGTACAGTATATATCATCATCATCATCATCAGCCATAATACGTCCACTGCTGAATATAGGCCTCCCCCTTAGAGCGCCAGTATATAGTGTTTTTCTACAAGTATATACAGTATAGGTAATATAGGAACAACACAGATATGGTATGTCTGTAGTGGTAGGGCTCTCTTGCAGAGTCCGCCTGGGGAAGTACCACACCTTTGCCAGTTATTCAACCGCCAAGCAGTAGTGTGCAAGCATTAATGTGTTCCGGATTGAAGGGCAATGTTACCAGCGTAATTACTGGGCATACAGAGATTAAACATCTAACATCTCAGGGTGACGAGCGCAATGCATTGCCGCGCATTGTTTTGAACTGTTGAAGTTCAAAATTCTGGGTGGCACTGAACTGTTATGGGCAAGCGTGACGCTTAACATCAGGTGAGCGACTTGCTCGTCTCGTCACCAAGTAACATAACATAAAAAAAAAGATATACATAAAAACTTACATACACGCCAAAAACATTATCGCTCTTCTTGAGCAGTCGGGTAATATAGTTACAAAAAACCTTTCAAACATGAAATCGGCTTGTCTATGGTAAAGTCAATGTTTAAAATGTAATTAGCTTTCATAATTGTTATCAAATTTGACTGTAATTAAATTATTTATTTCGGCGATTGGCTTTTAGCGACCTACCAGAGTGAGCGTTCACTTGGAGAAGCTAAAATTCGCTTGGAGAAAAAAAGCGCTAAAAATTCGCTAAAATTCGAGAAGCTTGGATCGCTTAAATACGATTTGCTGATTCGAATCCTGACAGCCGTCGAATTTTTAATACTTAATAATATTAAAAATCATCATTACCAACATTTTATCGTTTTTTTTTTTTTTTTTTAATTTCTTTAATATTTTAAGAAAACCCAGTAGTCTGGAATCACCAAAATAATAAAATACTATTTGAATTCCATTCCAAATCCATCCAAACCATTCTTTGTAATCATATCTTCAAACTGCACACTGCTGTCAAACAGATATTTATTCTTTGATGCATCTCAATTGTCACCCCACTCTACCTAAGTATGTACTATCTTACGTAACGTGCAGTTTGCCAGTGAGTTTCGTTGTGAAATGTATAGAGTCTAATTACCCATTGTAATAAGCATAAAATGAAGATTGACTCCACGATTAAAAAGTTACTTGGGTATAAAGAAACATGTGATCAGCAGATTTTTCAAGCGATAACTGGAAATATGGCTAAGATCAATCAGTATTGAGAGGTTTATATTAAAGTAGTTAATTTTAACATATTCAAAGGAAACGTCTCCCAATTCCACAGTCAGTAAGCTAACAATAGCTACTCAGTGAAAACTGCAGTTTAAAGAACACCTGTACAGTTGGCCGAAGCGCGAAGCCAGTAATAGCTCTGGCACCATTCAATCAGCAATCACAACATCCTTGTAGCTAATTGGCCGCTAGTGAGCGATGTCACACGCTATCGAGACCGTCGTACCTCTAATGAAACCTAATTTATCAAAGACTTAAAGATTTTTTGTTAGATTTATAAGTATTGCGGCACACCTTTTACACCTCATGTAAGAAGACAGTCCTCATGATGACAGCGTAAGCTGAAGTCGTGAAAGAGATAAGTTACAATTACAAGTTTAGTACAAAGAGAGACTCAATTAGAGGAATCTGTTAAACAATATAATTTCTATGCTATTCCTAAAAGATGACTAAGAACAGGAAAGGAGGCTAGGTATGATAATGACTAAATATCTGAAAGAGGACAAACGAAGCAATATCAATCTAACCCGGATTGCATTTCCCTGAGAATTAAACAAGGAAGACAAGCAACGCAGTAACTGCAACAGCAAAGTGCACAAAACGAACACCTCCGAGAATAACCAAAGACTGGCAGCATCAGTCAATCAGCAGTCACAACAGCGCGGCGCAATGACAGGGACACCTAGATACACAAGCATAGGGATACAGCATCGAATCAAACCAGTAATAAATCGAAGTAACAAATCGAATCAATAATAAATGAAAGTAAATTTATTAACAGTAAAAAAGATATTTCGTTATCATGTGGCTTTCAATACGATAAATAGCTAATGATGGTAGATAATGATGGATTACTTTATACTATAGCGACCAGATATTAATAGCTCGTACCTGCCTACCGAAACCATTGGAAGAATAAAAAGTCATCGTAAAAGCACCAATACCGTCAAGTCCCAAGTTAGTCAATATAAATCTTGTTCCATTTGATAGAAATACTCGGACTGAAAAATGAGTGCTACCATATTCGATATATTTCTACAGTTTAAAATAACAGTAAAAAAAAAAAATATATCGTTATTGAATGTAACTTTTAATGTACCATCTAAATACTTACTTATTCCATAATACTAACAATTATACACGAATGTAGATATCGATACTGTTTCCGAGTCTCTAGACACACGATGTTCCCAGAACGCGTCTCATATGAACCCGAGCATGGAACACAATTTATGGAAGGGAAATCGAAACAAACAGTCCGTATTTACTGCTACATTAATCAACGTATAAAATACTGAAAAACAGATATTTCTTTATTAGAATCTGTCTAAAAAACACTTATCTCACATTAAAAAATAATTGAGTAAATAAAGATCACCGACTTCCAGAACACATGTGTAACACTTATAAATGCGAAACTTTGTATGTCCGATGCGGTTGTATCTGTAAGTTTGTTCTCGCTCAATTCTGTAACGACTACACGGATTTAGATGGAATTTGCGTGATCGACTAACCTTTACACTGTTCTGTCACACTGGTGACGGTTAGGAAGAAAATTTCCTTTTGGTATAGAGGCAGCTTATACCCTGGATCTTTCTATATAAAGGCTTCTTTATTCCGAAAAAAATATACGGTTCCTGAAATATAGTTGGTAACCCGTGTTAGAATAGTCAACCTAATACACCTAATAGATGAGAAATGAGAAACAGAAACAAGATGGAATGTGTAATGCATGAAATTGTTCTCCTGGCTCCAACGAATTGCGAATTTTTAAACTATATATCTCCTGAACCTATGTAGAATATCACATCTCTGACGGCTTTCCCCTCTATATGTGTATTCTTCAAGCTGAGTTACCGCTGAAGTGAGGTGAAACACTAAGTGAACATACATTTTTTTTGCTGTTAACTGTAGAAAAATGTCAAAATATCTAGTGATCATATTTAGCACTAGTTTCTTGTCCTAACAATTCGAAATTTTGCCATTTACCTGCAGTAATACGATTATTCTTGTTAGAACCAGTCCTCAGATCTATAATGGAACTATAGAGACATTTTTCTCTTTAGATCCCTGCCCATTTGAAATTATGGATCTATCAAAAAGTTTAGTCTCAGTAGAGGCAAGAAAAAAATACAAAATATATCACTTAGCTTACAAAATCAGGGCTCAGAATATAGCATGGGGTCTGCCAGTGAAACTTTTACCTTCACCGCTTAATATTAACGACGCCAAATATTGTTTTTTTTTTAATAGTCAGGCGCACCACACACCAATGACACATTTGTGCTACGTCGCACACCTTTTGTTTTGGAATGTGTGCTTTCTATTAGCGCACTCTCATTGAAATGCGATAAATGTGTCTAGGATAAATGTGCGATGCACAACATTTGTGGTATTGGTGTGTGGTGTCTTTCAGGCGTTACTGTAATTTCCTTAAGGTGCAACGTTTCGCTCATCGCGCGAAATTCAAATTTTCTTGCGTTTTTTGTCAATTACAGCTTAATTACTCATCGTGGATTTATTGAAACCAATTTTGCGCCAATAAATAAGTTGTTCTATGAAATTACGGGTAAAATGATCACCTAGATAACATTGGTTTAGCTACAAATCTCAATAAGCTGATTTTCATCTTGGTTTTTGGTTTAGCGAAAAATGTTCCTGCACTAGCTTTCAAATTGAATTTTTGGTTGGTGTAATGTCTTGAAACTATCTATTTATTATCGCAAAATTAGTTTTCATGGACCTACGATGAGTAATTAAGCTGTAATTGACAAAAAACGCAACAAAATTTGAATTTCGCGCGCTGAGCGAAACGATGCACCTTATTAACCAAAGAATTAGAAAAATGATGACGTACCAGTACCCGATCGGCTTGCTAACGAGCCCCGCGAGTAATGTTGACACCGTTCGAGCTGATCAAAGCGCTCTGTACTTGCAATTCCACGCCACTTCCTTTGTTGTACTGTATATTTGAAATCAACCGGGAGATTTGAGTGATTCCAGGAATTTGTGAAGGGCACTTTAGTTGATCATAAGTCACTAGATTAATAAAGACGAAAGGTTGTTGATAAAATATTGCAAATTTACGTGTAACGAGTGAATGTAATAATGAGATTTTGTGGTGATCCAAAAAATCACTTAATTCATTCTGTTTTTATCTTCGTTACAGCTCTAGGATGAAAAATATTTGCTACATGTTATAATTGTTTCAACTAAAATATACGCAAATTTTGAGTACTACATACATATTTCTTGTTTCATCGTCGTTTCGCGTATAGTGATATTGTATGGTAATCACACTAATATTGTAAATGCGAAAGCTTGTATGTGTGTAAGTAGGTAAGTATGTAAGTGTGTTTGTTCCCGTTCAACTCTGTAACAGCTAAGCGGATTTGGTATGAAATTGGTATGAAGGTAGCTCACTTCCTAGGTTAACACAGAAGCTACTTTTTATCCCGGAAAAATATTCAGTTTTTGTAGAATATCGGGTGAAACCGCGAGGCGCAGCTAGTAGGGTATATATGTACTAGGCTGGCACCTTCATGTTAAAAATCAGTCGCCAAGAATCTTACGGTGTGTTCCGGCAGGCTTACTTGAGAGCCAGTTCCCATTCCAAGCTTGGCCAACCTTTTTTGTTTGCCAACCTTAACCATACCGTCACTTAAATTCGATTGAGGTTGTGTCAAATGCCTAGCCTTTCAACAAAAACAAATAAATATTGCAGCGGTTTTGCAAGAGGTAATTTATGTGTCAGCTACAAAGTTTCCAGTTTTGATGTCTCCATCTTCTCACATTCGTTTCTTCTAACTCCTTTTGTTCCTTGGCTTGAAATGTATCTCAGTGTGATTATAACGTATTTGTTTGTGGTATGAGCGTCAATTTGTACGGCCGTAAGGGTGTGTAAATCAAACGTGTCGCAGGGACGCGCAACACACGTGTCGTTCGTAGACAGGGATGGCAAGAACATCTTTAACTAATGGCAAAGATAAGATAAATGTAATCTTTGCTCGTTTGTCAAACTTCATTGCCTGATAGGTAATACTTGAAAAATCGTTTGAAATTTTAAAACTTATTTTCGTAACGCAAAACACAAAAAAAAAAAAGTACCAAGTATTAAAATTTATCAAATTGCCACAAATAATTTTATCTGTAATACAAAAACTAATCCTATCCTTTCTCCTACTCCTTTCTCCTAATTAGGTGCAGCAACTTTAATAACTATGGTTGCAGTTAAATTTTGCAACGTTTTGTGCGTCACTCCGTTAATTTCCTTACATAATTGGCATGTAAATAATACACAGTTGAAAAAATGTTATTTGGTATTAAGGAATTCATGTTACAAGAGTGTCATAAAGTCCTATTAGTATCATAAGATTAATTAACCATTAAATTTTTATGTAAAGTATATTTTGTAGAAAGATCAAACTTAAAAAAACAATTTGGGACAGGCATTTGTTATTTTAAGTTTGATTTTCTACAAAATTTACTTTACAACTCCAAATCTCCAACCGGAACACACCAAACACTAATACAGTACAAATGTCTACCTTGAGGCAACCCTGTCCAATCGGGCGATGCAACCGGAGCGGCGCTCGCGCATCTGTAGATTTATAGCGCTCAATCAATGCGGATTTATTGCTAAGGAAGCGCCTTTTGTTACCGACGCTTAAATTTAGAACAGCCATTATAATTGCTCCTTTAATTTGTTGCACCTCAAATAACGGAGGCTAATTAATTTCTGTTCTAAATAGTTACTTAAAGGTATAGCGCAATTAGATATCTTTGTATTATCCAACAATAACTGTCCTGTCTAAAACTTTACTGCAGTGTTGTTTCCACCAAATTGAATTTTATACTAAAAAATAGTCTCTATAATAAACCAGCAAAATTAAATCGACGGGTAGCAAAACCAGCCAGGTAACATCGATTTAACGCCAGATTTTGACACTGTGTAAGTAAAATTTTTAGCAAAGGAGAGAACGTACCGTCTATTACTGAATCCCTTAGTTCAGAAGTAGATACCAGTCATTTGGATACTTGTATCAAGTGCCTAGTATTGGCAAGAGCACTGAATATCGTACCAACTGGACCGGAACAAATATGGCACCTTGGCGGTAGTTGGCGGGAGCTGATCGATATTTATCAGCGATCGAGACATTTATTGTCCGTCCAGCGGGCAGAGGTTGGTGTTCTAAATAGTGAAGAGGTAATTAATGCTAATTCTGTTTTGATTTAATGATGGGATAGGGCAATGCTGATAAGTAATTGTGATTATAACACATTCCTGATTTTCAAATATTATGTAATCATGGGAGATAAAGTAATACTCGTAGATGAGAACTTGGATGAGGCACGCCATTAAGATAAAAACAATGATGGAGCAAAGAAATAAAGAGGTGACCAATAAGAGATGCCACTTAGTACAATACAATACAATATAGCTTTATTATACACTAAAACGACAAACTTAAACTTAACTTAGTATGTGACTACTTGACCCTATCCTGGAGCCGGTAACCTAAGAATACGGCTTTGGTATCCCATTCTTATTCTAAGAGCCGATTAAAAAGGGTGCATGATAATACCGATTAAGAAGTCATGATTGGTTAGATATGGGATCTGATCTCCCATCCAAGCGAGTCCAGGGAAGACAACGGCGTGGTGTAGCCCATGCCACTGTAGAGGGAAAGAAGGGAAATGCTCGTATCATGTACTAGGAGTGTTGAAATCCTGGTGCCTACCATCAAACATAAAGGCGGACCACTGAATGAGATAAACTTTCATATCCCAGCTGTACCTCGATGCAGCCGAATATCATTTAATCTTTTCTCCCATCACACCAAAAAAAAACTTTTATAATTCATTCTAAGACAAAGATTATTCCGTATGAAGCGTAGGGTTCTCCAAGACCGTGACTTTCTGTGTCGTCCCGGAAGCGGATCTAATTGGGCTAATATATTCAAAATAACGTAACAACCACGCGGGAATGCTCGGCATAGTTCGGATTACTGACGTGATCTGTGATTTTTGTATAGTTACTGAGAGTTTTCGTGCATAGATAAAATAATTCCGAAGCAATTTATGTTCAGAAATCACAATGCTTTATGAAAATTGTATAATGATGTGATTAAACGTAACTTGTATCTTCTAAGTTTAAAATTCCTCATATCATAAATTTGATCAGATCCAATGCGGGAAACACTTGGTGAAGCTTAACATGAGGTGAGCGACCATCAAGTCTCGTCACCAAATTCCATAAAAATAAAAAATAAAAAACTGGTCTATCTATACCACAGTCTATATCAAGTAGTGGGCCGATACGATCCGATTGAGCTTATGATGATGGTGACAAAAGACTTAAATTGAAAGTTTCTAAAGTTTATCCTACTGTCTTGAGTCATTAAGAAGAAATGAATTCTAGAATCTAAATATAGCCCTGCTTAAATAAATTATTATAAATGCGAAAGTGTTTTTGTTGGTTTCTTTGTTCCTCTTTCACTTAGCAACAGAGCAGTAGATCGATTGGTTTTTGCATGCATGCTGGGTACAGTTTTAAAGCCTTGACAGGTTATTTTCTATACAAGACTACGAAAAAAAAACAACAGAAACCACGGGCGCACCTATGACCTTTTTTTTTCTTTTATCCAACTAGGAACAACTCAGTAGATGTAACTAATGGCTTAATGGGTTTAATTTAAGTAAAGTCTCACAATAAATTCATACAAGATCGTTTACTTTATCAACGCTTTGTCTTGAACGCCCTTATGAGAACAATATACGCTTGCGTAAACAAATTTTAATGGTAGCGCGTAGCTAGACGCTTCCCCTGGCTTCACCTCCGCAAATCATTTTATTTTTCTGTATAGTTAGTGTATGTTAGTTTATGTTCAATGTTACTCAAAGGATTAGAACTTGCAATTCTTGAAATAAATAATAGGTAATTAAAAACCTAGTTTTTTTTTTGAGTAGAGCTGAAATACAAGTTTTTTTTTTGGTTTGTAATTTTAGACCGGCATTTCAGCCTTTATACCCGAAGGCCCAGAAGGTGGGATATGTTTATCGGGTGTATGTATGTTTGTCAGTTCGGTAATTTGTTTTTGTTTTTATAAAAATACATATTTATTCTTATTATTTCGTGGTGCATTCCATTTAGTTTCCACTAACGCTTTTCTTGGTGTAGCTTTGTGCGTTTTTAATTGTTACTTTCAAAATTCTACATCATACTAATTTTACCGCCGCCAGCATGCTGGGTACGCTGCCAACTGGTAGTGGGCTTGAATATTTGGATTATCTATAAACTATTATTTATTATTTTATTATTATTATTTATAGACCTCTAATGGTCTCTGGATAATTCAACTGTTATTTTTATGTAGTAGGTTAAGTAGTTTAGGTAGTTGTAGTTTGAATGTATTTTGCTTAGTTAATAAAGGCACTAGCAAGATAAAAAAAAATAAAAATAAAAAATTACCTCTCCAACAATACAAACGTACAGAAACCCGTAGGAAGCTATAGCGACACTTCAAAGCTACCAGCTTCTTACAACAAACACGTTCAAAATTAAAATATTACAATAACAAACATATGACCCGGCTCCTCGTTTATTTTGCTTGCCGAGCTATATCGCCGAGCACCGAAGACGCACGAAACATTTCAATATGAAAGTTATTATTCTGCTGATATTAATGTATCGTTAAGTGGAACGATGCTTTGAAAACAAACACCTTTTTCTAGGCTTGAGTTAACATTATTAGTGATTTTGCTTGAATCAAAGTTGTATTGATAAAAAAAAATAAGGTAAAACCTTGAATTCAGTGAGATTGATACCTTCATAGTTTCTTCTTCGTCAATCTTATATATAAAAGAACCTTGAAAACCTTAAATTCAGTGAGAAAAACTATAATGACAGATTGAGGAATCTTTGATCGAATCTATTAAATAATCTCTTGACAGACTGAACTTTTGTTATTACTGTATTGTTGAAGTTTTTTTGGGCTCCTCCTCGTTCTCAAACTGGTTAGTCTAATTGATAGATAGATAGAAACTCTTTATTGTGTACACCAAAATAATAATAACACACGTACAGAACTATCTTATAATCTAGAGGCGGCCTTGTCGCTAAAAGCGATCTCTTCCAGGCAACCATTTGTACTACAAAATTGATTTGTACTACAAGAATAAATATCCTCGTGGTCAAACGGAACGGTACGGTCATTTATAATTATGAATGCTCTACCACAGAGTTTTGGCGGCAACGTGAAGAAGTAATGTCGCGTCATTGTATTATTTTCCAAAGTTGTGTTATTTGTAAAATGGTGGATTTTTATCCATTAAGTGTTCGTGAACGTTCACAAGTGTTGGTGAATAGTATAATGTTGTGAAACATGACTTGTCTCCAAAACTCCATTGAAACCTCTAGTAAACTCTCCACCGCTATGCTGGGGCGTGACGTGGACTTGACCGTGACTTTGCTTGACTTAGACTATGACTGAGACTTATTTTAATCGTGAAATATTTGACTTCACTTGAAATATAACAATACTTGACACTGGCTAAATAAATACACAACACGTGGAGCCAAAAAATAAGAGAAAAAATAAATGCTCTACCACCAAACCCTCGACTAGTTAATTGTAACTATAGATAAAATAGCAAATATTTATAGATTTTGTACATCGAATAGATCGTAATTTTCAGTTTTGGTTTTGGCGGGAACGTGAAGAAGTCATGTCGCGTCATTATATTATTTTCCAAAACTTGTGTTATTTTGAGTGTTAATGTGTAAAAACGGTGGATTTTTATTCATTAAGTGTTCGTGACCTTGCACGAGTGTTGGTGAATAGTATATTGTCGTGAAACGTGACTTTTCGGGTTATTTCCAAAACTCCACAGAAACCTTTTGTAAAGTCTCCACCACTTTACTGGGGTATGACTTGGACATGACCGTGACTTACTTTACTTGACTTAGACTATGACTGAGTCTTGTTTTATTTGTGAAATACTTTACTTCACTTCAAATAATACAAAACTTGACACTGGCTAAATACACAACGTGTGAAGCCAAAATTTAAGAGAAAAAAAAAAAAAAAAAAACAGTTTAATTTGACAGCTGCGTTAATGAGGTGCGAAACGATATGCGAAATATGGAAATTGAAAAAATAATAATCTACTGTCCGGGACGTTTCAAATACAGCTGTGACTACATCTAATAGGCAAATTAATGATACCATCAAATACGTTCGAAATTACAACATTTGTTTGTTGCTTTTTGATTACCCATCTGCACTGAAACTTGTTATGAAATCATACGAAATTATCATTACAGAAATGTTTTCTTTCTCACTGTTTGAAATTCTTGCAAATGGGTATATATCAACTTGCGTCTCCGCAAGACATATCTAATAATGTAATTTGACAATTTAAATTGTTTTAACAATTTAAATATTTTTGAAATTGGAAAAATCGTAACGTATTAAGGCATAACACATTGCTTTGTTGGGGGGCTATGAACGGCAGTGGCAAATTTTAACTATTCGTTTTTAATTGAATTATTGGGTTATAATTCAACGGTCTGATTCAAATATTAAAAATTAAAAATGCCAGCTAGTTCCTATGGTACTAATATTTAAAAAAATATTATTGCAAAACATTTTTTACGGTGCTATGGAAACACCTTTAATAATGTGTTTTGCAATAATAATTTTCTAAATTTTAGTACCATAGAAACTAGCTGGCATTTTTTTTTTTTTTAAATACTTAAATGGTCAATCGTTTGCCACCGGGTGTGTTGGCGTCGGTTGCAAACACTTCCTCAAACTGTGGCTCCAAAGTAGTGATTATTATTTAATCTGTGGTTCTACCATGAATAATGCGCAGAGTGTTTATTTTCTTTATAAGCTTGGGTAATCCGGTGGATATATTTTTGTTTTATTTTTTTGGCCACTTTAAATAGACGGCTTGTTTGGTAGAGCGTGAGAATTTGAAAGGGCACGTCAAAAATTGTGATTGTGTATTTTTATAAGTAAGAAATCGGTATGTTGATGTACGTTAGATCAAGTTTGTGAATATCTCACTTATTTTAAATGTAGCAAGTAAGTTCAACCAGTCTATTATAAAATAAGTAAGTACTAAAACTAATTAAAATAAAATAAATATAAACTACAGTGTTTTTATACACATAAAAACAAAAACTAATCTAAACGCTAAATAAATACTGAGGTTACTATAAACTTTTAAACTTTCGCGATTTGAACACATAATTTAATGTTTCTTATCAGGACTTAACCACGCTAAAACTATTCATTTATATACCTCGACTTTTCGGCCATGTCACAATAGCCGTGGTCACGAGCTGACTAGTCAGTCAGCACGCCTCACTAGTTTTTGTAATTTATAAAATGTACCTAAGTATAATTTAATATTTCTGATGAAGTGGTTAAGTTTAAATTATACTTAGGTACATTTTATGAACTACAAAAACTAGTGAGGATCTTGGTTCCTTTTTTTTTATTACAACCAAAAATCATAAACCCTGAAAAAAAAAAACTGTAACTATAAAATTCGCGAGACATACAGTCCAACGGCTTTGTGCGGCGTAAAATAACTTATTGTTTTGTTGAATATAATTCAGAATTTTGGGTAGATTGCGCATAGCTGTGAGGAACACTTGGGCTATAAGAACTTAGGTATTGAAATTACTAGTTCTGCATTCCGGGACTTATTGAAAAACTAGTATGTACTAGCCCCTGTACTAAGACTAAAATGAACACTAAGTGCTATCGCGTTGAGAGTGTGGATAACGTGACAAACTTACTGTAGTTTTGCGGTGCTCCAATTGTTTGAAACTAAAATGTACTGTGTAATAAATAAACGATAAAAAAATACTACTGTAATTATCGTCAGACGCAATTACTATTATACACGCAAACATTCAAACACACTCCCGATTTTATCCCTTAGACTTGTAGAACTTTACTTCGCTCGCCCAATTATTCCTTCTAGTTGTGCTCTACGGTTGGTCCCCTGGAACACGTGGAAGGCTGATGAAGTGCAGTAGAGAACTGTCGAAGTTCAAAACTTACTAAGATTCTCCAAAATTCCCACCAAGATTAGGTACTCCATATTTCATGACTCTTATATTGCATAGCAATTCATGAACAATTTAACCGTGTATTATACCTGAGCACGATGAAAACATCGTGAAGAAACTTGCATATTTCCAGAGAAGATATCCGATGATAGATAGATAGATAGATTAACTCTTTATTGTTCACACAAAAATTTTACATTATTTATAAACAGACTTTAAAAAGTAGTGTAACAACTGGCGGCCTTATCGCTGAAAGCGATCTCTTCCAGGCAACCATATGGTGTATGTCAATCCGTCAACCCGCACTAGGCCAGCGTGGCGGATATGGCGAAAGGCATAAAACCCTTCGAGGGTAGGCCGATATCCCAGCAGTGGGATGTTAAAGGCTGATGAAGAAGAGCTTAGGACATTACTCTTACGCAAGTTGCCTATTGGAGAAACTTTCGCCAATGTGCCACTTGTAATATCCTAACCTCTTACTACAAGAAAACAATAAATCCGATTTATATATAAATGTAGCAACAGACTCTTGACTTAGATGACTCTTGACACTCTAACGATGCCTCACACTTTAAAATCGAAGGCCGCCTTAGATGACTCTTTACACTGTAATGATGCCTCACACTTTAAAATCGAAGGCCGTCTTAGATGACTCTTTACGCTCTAACGATGCCTCACACTTTAAAATCGAAGGCCGTCGTAGATGACTCTTTACGCTCTAACGATGCCTCACACTTTAAAATCGAAGGCCGTCTTAGATGACTCTTTACACTCTAACGATGCCTCACACTTTAAAATCGAAGGCCGTCTTAGATGACTCTTGACACTCTAACGATGCCTCACACTTTAAAATCGAAGGCCGTTCATGCTACAGGAGACAATTTATGAAACAAACAAATAACATACATACATCTTACAAATATTACCCTTCCTTGTGGGGTAATCGGGTAAAAATATCATATCATAACGTAATACAGACTTCACAAAGCGTGACATTGAAGACAGGCATGGCGACGTATGGGGTTCTAAAACAGCCACTAGATAAGATAAACGCCACGTGTATGGCGAAAGTCTGCAATGTGCAACGTTTTTTTAACACCCATGGTAATTACGCTCTAGCTTTTTGAAATATTCGTTTATTTTTGGTGATAAAATAATATCAACATATTTTTTTATACCGAGGCAGTTACTTTTTATACGCACAGAGAAATTATATAAAGAAGTGACAAAACCTATAGAAAGATGCGATACCGATTGTAGTACTGATAAGGACGTAAGATGTCGCTAGTGATTTAAACTACGGCATTACTATTAAACTATTTATGCTTGACTTGAAATAGAAACCCAAGCTTAACTCATTCGTAATGGTACGGAGAAAAAGCACTACATGTTATATTTTTGCATTAGTAATACCCATCAGTTTTTTTTATTTGGTAAACTCGCTAGGTTTTCAAGAGATATCGTTAAAGACATTAATTATTAAAAACATACTTTTTACGTCGTATTTGAACAAAACCTTAAATTGCGGACATTATACCAATACTATGTTTCTATATTAACCTTATTTTCATCGGCTTTTATGAACATGACTAAATACGTAAGCGCCATTTAGTTTATTAATTAATTATTATTATAATTTTTTCATTTTAATGCTGTTTTTTCGGAAGTACACTTTTTGTATGAGATTGTCATTCTTCTCGTTTAATTTTTCTATGCTACAAGTGACTAATTTTGCTAGTTATTCAACCACCAAGCAGTAGTGTGTAAACTATATGGGTTTCCGGATTGAAGGGCAATCTCTACGGTTCGGTAGATGGTGTTGATCCATATTTGTGCATTTTAATGTAAGGAGTTTTGAATCGCGCAAGCGAAGTTTTTTGCTCGAGACGAACGTATTCATTTGTATACCTCGAAGCTTTGAGTGGTCCTGTTACAACTGTGGCTATATTCCTCTCTTATAATATTGGTTTGTATTCACATTAAATATCTAGGTAAATCTGTTCCGTCAGCATGCAGTTGAGTAGGAATAAGCACACAGAGCTATTGGTGTCGATTTTGTTGTATCATTCACTAAACTAAACCAATACCACAAGATTAAAATTATCTAAGTACGTCTCTTTTCTTTTCAATACGACGTGTGAAGTGGATGGCAATAATTTTAAATCTGTCAAATTTAGTTCATTTTAGAGAATTGTACAACAGAATCGACGTCATTATACACAATCATAGCATTCGTCAACATTTCGTAGTTTGGGTGGTCCGTCAAAGATGACTTAGCAAAATCAGCAGATATGGCCACACCACATGATATTTTGCATGTGTGCACAAATAAAAAATGTGAATTTATTGCAACGTTAATGAATTTAACTTCTTATGTATGCTACACACTGGATGTTTATTTAGATGACGCATATATTTAAAGATATAATGGTGCTCTTTATGAACAACTATTACAATGGGACCAACCCTTAAAATCTAGTATAAGTATCACACAATCTCTATCATTGCACCAATCCCCCTTCTAAATCTTTCAGCGGTAAGGCCGCCAGTTGTTAAACAGGTGTTAAACCTCATTTTGAAATGTGTCTTTTGTGTGAACAATAAAGATGTAAGATGTGAGATCTATCTATCTAAATCGTTGGTCCAATAGCATTTTTTTTTTTTTTTTCATTTTTGTGTAAAATTGTTTTCTGGAACAATTATGTCCGTCGTCTAACACCCAGCATAAATAATATAATAGTTACATGTTATGCACATTGAACTTCGACGTAAAGATACTTATTTATTTATTAAGTAATTATTTCTTTTTTTATTGTTTATAGTGCAGCTCCACGGACTCCGGAGTCCATGCCCTTTGTCAGCTTTTACATTGTTTTGTCAACTATTACTAATATAACATAAAACTAACAACATCACAAGAGTATCTACTATACTTATTACTATGTTGCGTGTATACACCGAGCAGTCCAGCTCCCGCAAGCAGCACCCGTTCACGAGTTGACGCATGTGCCAGCCATCGCTCTCCTCAACCATATCGGAGGGAAGAGGCCGACCCACCACACGACGCCGCCGCAAGATGAAGCCTTAATGTGAGCGTGAGTGCTCTGAGTATACACACAATACTTACAACCTATCTTATTCTATTACATTTAGTTCGAGTCTGAACCTCAGGTCCCCCACTACCGCCACGGAGGTAATTAGTTATCTATACTTACGCTTTGATTACTGTTACAAATCTATTTAAATTATCACTCTACAATAAGATTTAGACATCCGATACGCTTAGTGGTAACACAAATCCCTAATACGTTTGTAGAGGTAGGACTCTTTGCAAGAGTCCGCCTGGGGAAGTACCACACTTTGCCAGTTATTCAACCGCCAAGCAGTAGTGTGCAAGCATTAATATGTTCCGGATTGAAGGGCAATTTTTCCAGCGAAGTTACTGGGCACACAGAAATTTAACATCAAAACTAATATCTCAGGGTAGCGAGCGCAGTGCGGAGCTTACTCTCTTGAAGTTCAAAATTTTGGATGGCATTGAACTGTTATGGGCAAGCGTGACGGTTAACAGGTGAGTGACTTGATCATCTCATCAGTCAGAACCATAAAAAAAAACTAAAAGGAACAGTACCAAAAAACTGCCTGCAATCAACTCGGCTGTTTTTTTTTTTTCGTTTTCCGAGAACACTCGTTCAGCCACAATACAGTTTCGCAGTGCATTTATCAACTGGCACACGTGTGACATATAAATAAACGGTAACAGGCACGACCAGCGGACAAAGATGATCGTAACAGATATTATATTTGCACTTTATGGTATTTATGTAGGTATGTATGACTGCCCCGGTGGCTCAGTTGGTAGTGAACCTACCTTCTGTGTTTGGGGGCGTGGGTTCGATTCCCACTTAGGATAAACATTCATGTGATGAACATTTGTTTGTTCTATGTCTGGGTGTTAATATCTACATAAGTATGTATTTAAAAAATGAATATGTACGTATATCAGTCTCTGGCAGCCATATTACAAGCTTTGCTTAGTTTGGGGTCAGATGACCGTGTGTGCAAAAATATCCCAGATATCCTAGATGTAGGTATTTCCAACATATGACTGGTTTAGTTTGCAAAGAATCAGCAGGTACTCAGTAAGCACATAAGCGTAGGTCTATATTGGTATACAGTACATGGGTTGGGAAGCACAGATCCGTGTATTAGTCGCAATAGTATACCTAGACATATTGCAACTGATATTGTAATTGTGAAATATGTATTCTTAGGTAACTTATACAATGTCGCCCATCGGCAAGTTACCACCCGAAAAGGGCTTATAGTACTCATCATTATGAACAACTTTTACTGTGGGACCAACCCTGAAATCGAGAAAAAATACAGTTCTAATCAAATTCAAAAAAAAACTTTATTAAAATCTTTATCTAATCCCACTGTGTTCCAAATGATGAGAATTTAGCTAATAATGTTAAAATGGCCTTTGATTTCTCAACGTTTTAAACAGAAAAATACTTTCTAATAGAAGTTGCTCTGATCGAGTTATGTATAACAAAGACAACGCTAAAAAATACCGTCCAAGTGTGAATCAGGCTCGCACAGACTCACATACCGCCACAAAAAGTAATTGTGTTATTACGTATTTACCAATAAAATTTGGTTTCTTTCATTCGTTTCGGGATAAGGATACTTTATATAGAAAAATCGCGTTTTTATTTTAGGTAATAAAACAGAGAATAAAAATAACAAGGTATATTTCATCTCTGAGATGAATTTAATTTCAGTAAAAACCTTTATAAAAACTGTCGGTTGCCCGTAACACCGATAAAGGTCTATAAGTGATCTAAACGCTGAAGCCCACTGACATACAGGCATGCCTACAGTAGGCAGCTTACCTAGCAAACTTTTTGATGACAAAGACTGGAAAAGAAACTTTTATAACTTTTCCGTCAATATGAAGCTACTCGAAGTCAATGTGGGCTATTATATACTATTTTGCACTCTGCAGCCAGCAAAAAATATTTTCATTTTAGTTTAGTCTAGTCGAACCTCCATGAGCACGACGTGGTCTCCTGCACCCAGCTTGATGCCTATGTTTCATAATGTGAATGTAATTTGTAACTTCTGTTGTAATATTCTATAAAATAAAATAAATAAAATAAAAATATTTAATTTTTATTTTATTTAAATCGATAAAGTTAATAACCCATTTATTCCAGACAAATCTACAGAACGGATTCACATCGGCATGTGCGCTAGAAATTCCAAGTCACAGATTAAACGTTACTGCCCAAGTGTTCTGAACAAAATATGCGTGATCAGTGCTCATTCATCTATCTCTCCGCGCCTCGCCTGCGCCCGCGCAGCGTCGCTTGCGTTGACGATTGACGACTGGCGATTAGCTTTTGTGATTTTTTTTGCTCTGGATTTCCGTATTTAAAGAAGCATAACTAACATATTTGCATCTATTTTTGCGTCGGCGTGCTAGCAGAGATATCATTATTTTTGTTGTAATTATGGAATAATTTAAAATTAGTTTGTTTTTTGTGATATACTTACCTATTTTGGAGGAGTCTGTCTCACAATACCAAGAATTAAGAATGACGAGATCGTAGGATGACGAGATGACAGAATGACGAGATCTCAGAATGACAAGATCTCAGAATGATCAGATTTTATTTATTTATTTTTATATTTTTATTTATTTATTGAGATATGCAAAATATTGTTCATTTTGTATAGACGAGCCCTGTGCTCCACATTAGGACGAGTCCTGTGTCGTGGGATACAGTGTCTTCTATTGGATGTACTATTGGATGTAGTCAAACTAGTCAAGTATTATATCTAAATAATTAAAGAGCTTATGACACTTCCCCCACGCAGGCCGCCCAGTGGTAAAACCTCCACCAATGCGCCACCTGCACCAAGCCGAAATCTCAGAATCTCAGAACGACGAGGAGCAGCGTCCCGCGTTGTTACCCGCTACATGAACCTTATATTTTCCGGGACAAGTAAGATCCTTTGCTAGTGTTCATTTAACCGCCAAACAGTAGTGTGCAAACGTTACTAAGATTATATTTTAGATTGAAGGGTAATGTTACTCGCAAAATTACTACTTGGGCATTTATTACAGGTAACGATAGCCATGCATTTCCACCCATGATTTTAAATGTATACTATTGTTGCTCGTCTCGTCTTTCAGTTACATAAAAAAAGATCAGCTTATAAAAATTTTTGCGTTTATTATAATGAACTATGTATTTGATTATCTAGATTTTTTTCTTCTTTACCTACATAATTTAACTCAATATAACTACATTTTTTTAAATCATGAATGAAGAAGCAACAGAGTTTTACTAACATTTTCGTTATATTAATTTCTAGAGCGCACAAACTTAAATCGACCTAATCAAGCATACCTACATTTCCTTCGAATATTATAAAAATCTAAAAAGCAACAAGGACTCACGTCACCGTAGAGATTAATGAGGCTACAGGGCGGGCGACATTTTTTGTGGTAATTAGCCAGTGGGCCGGCAGAAATCATGTGGGCCCACTTGAGCACATTCTCATGTCTTGTACGAGTGTGCGCGTAGTTTGTGGCGCTTACGAACGATCATTTTTATATTTTTTTACTCGTCGATGTAGTAATTAGGTTTGCTAATAGACTTCGAAGGGTGATGTGTACACGGAAGCTTGAGGTAGCGATATACTTATTAAATTTATATTCGAACGTTACAAAATTAGATATAACGTTTTAAAAACGCAGAGCCCATAACTGCTTCCTTAGTAATTGAAGCCCTTTGTTGCGTCCGCAATCTTCCCGCTCGCGCATTTTTACGTTTAAAGATATAATATATTCTACACTGTGCTAGTTTCCACAAAGTATATGTTGTGTTTGCTTATATTAAGATTACTAATGTTTTCAAGATAGTTTCGTTTTTTATAATTTAACTTGACGAAGGAGATCGAAAAAAAATTTTTTTTTTGCTCACCATTGCGCAATATAGTTGAATGGGGTCTACTGTTATTTCTTTTTACGACTGATAAAATACGGAGTTTAGGTGGAAAACAGACACATTTTTGAAATTAGAATAAAAATCCGTGACAGAAGGATTAATATACCTAGTTCATATGAAACACTTCTTTGACCCCAATGCTTTGTAAAAACTATATCAAATTCAAATTTCTTACATCCCATAAAAAAAAATGCAACAAATCTGAGGTAACGTTTTATACGTTGAGCTGGTTCCATATTTCAATTCGATATTCCTGTGTAAATCATGTGCGACTTTATTAAAGATATAGATTTACAGACACACTGAAATCTCAACATTAGGGTTCCTTTTTAACACTTAAGTAAAGGAACCCTAGAAATATAAAAATATAAAGCCAAGCCAAGGAAAATATAAAGAAACATTATTCAATGGAATTATCAAGAAGTCTTTTATTTATTATTTCTAACCGAATTCCAAAAAAAGGAGGAGGTTTTCAAGTCGACTCTTTTTTCAAAATGATTTTTACTTTTTAGCTGAATGTACTTGGTAATCTAAGAAAATTATTTTAAGGAGTTAAACTGCTATAAAAGTTATCACAAAGTCCATTATTTCACTTGATTTCAATGAGTCAAACTATGAGTACTTATGAATCAAACACCTATTGAAATGCGTGAATTACAAGGCTTAACTCTGAAGTAGAATTGAACATAAAAGAGATAGAGAGTGCACTGAACGTCACCGTTGAACGTTCGCCAGGAATCCTTAGCCTCGACAATCCTGAAATGCCTACGACCGGCGCAACTGAGCTTCTAGTGCTAAGAGGGCTGTCAACGGTCACAACAAACACTAGGACGAAAGGCTGCTATGCCAACAGTGCCCAGCCAGAGCTGAGCCGGCTGGGACGTCGCTGTTAACGGGGCTGTCAACTTCTCACTATAAACACTAGGATCAATCACTGACCGTCCAGCTGGCGCTGCTGCTGCCACTCGCCCCGCCACTCTTGTCCCTCCATCACATGTCCTCACTTGCCGCCGATTATTTTTTCAACGCGACACGATAAATCAGTTTTCTGTACGTTAATCAAGAGCAGCGCGCGCGCACGGGCGCGAGAGGACCGCTTCTGTCGTCGGGACGCATCGGCGGCGCGCCCGCCCCGGCACGCCTCCCGCCCAATCCCGACCACTTTATTCTTAACCTTATTTATTTTCAAAGTGAATTATGTACTGCAATGTTTGTTGGTTCGCGGTTACCTGCGCCCGCGCCCGTGGGCAGATGAATGCGCCCGCTGATATACGTTTTGATTTCCACGATTTTGTGTTAACCTCGTGTATTTTCTTTATGTTTTTCGTAAATTGTCTGGGCTGAAAAACAAGTTTTTTTAAGAAATTGACGTCTTTTTTTACGTCGATGTAAGATTAATTCACATTTAGATGGAAAAATGTTTATAGGTTTTGCAAACCTAAGTAACCTACCTACATCAGAAAATTTTAAATTATTAAGTACATGATGTCTTTTTTATTTGCGGTAACACATAAATTGCATCATTTACTTCCCCAAGCGGTACGTCAGAGCAGTACGCTATTACTTTTCTGGTAATAATATAACCAACATGATCAAGCGAGACTGTTCATGGTAACCTTTCAGAAATCCAGTGCATGTGGCTCTCTTTATGACCATTACCAGAAAAGTTGCACAATATGGTCGCAGGTCAAACTTATACATACTGAGCGTCATAAGTATTCATAAGGCACCTACTAACTATATCGACATAAGTAACCCTCTATTACTGCTTGTATACAGTAATTTCGCTACCACTAGCAGTAAGTATATACCGCTACATTGAAACTGGATCCAGGGTTTTGGAATACGGTTACCCTTTCTTATCGTAAGAAACGAGTAGAGGGGGCATTTATGGGCTCGTAACTTTGTTCTGGCTTGGCTTCATTCAATCAACTATTATCTATTCCGTGGTCTAATCGGCGGATGGCACCGTCATATTTCTCGGGGATGCTACCACAGACTTCGTGCGCGCTAGCGCAGTGCTGGACCAGTACAATACAACACAAAATAACCCACCAAAAAAAAACTGTAGTATAATGGGCGGCCTTACCACCTAAAGCGATTTCAGTGAGATCAGTGAGTCCCTCTGGACATCCAGGAGCCATCCGTTATGTACAAAAGTAAATTTTAATTAAGTAGAGAGAGTTCTGACCCTAACCCGATTTGGTGCTTACAGGTGCAGTTATAACATATAGTCAGTGTCAGTGTTGCGCAGTTGTCGTTGTGTTTTTGTCTAGCCCGTATTACCAAGTATTACTGAAAACTTACTGTTACTCCTGTCTATTTTTTGTTTAGTTTTTAATAAAGAGTAGTTACAAGTAGATATGTACTAACCTCAAAAATATTATATTTTATATTCTACAAAATATCAAAGCTTCTCCGAATATATCTCATAAATACTAGTAACTAGAAACAGTCAATTTATTTGTATAAGTACATAAAGATCTGTCTTCGAGTCTTCATTCGCGGCTGAATTGGTTCTGGTGGAGCGGGCTAGCAGCGCACAGTCTAAACAAACTGTATACATCACAGAAGATAAATATTTTTTTCTCTTTTCTGTGGCATGCATGGACAGGCCATGTTTAGGAATTGTAAATGGATAAAAGTTTATTCGAATAATGATAAAATATTAATAACCATATTTTTATTTACATCTTTTAAAGTGACGAGTCAAGTAGGTAAATTGTTCTTCTATATTGAGAGATATATAGAGATCTGAGATATCTTTTGTTAAATTTCGTTATGTCCTGTAATCCTAACTAATACTATAAATTCGAAAGAAACTGTTTATCTGTCTCTCTGTACCTCTGTCTGAGTGTATGTCGCGTTATCACGGCTACACGGCTGAAAGGATCGCGCAGATTTTTTGCATAGATATGGCTTAAGGGTCGGGAAAGGACATAGGCTACGAACGAAGTTGCGGGTAAAAGCTAGTTATATAATTTCTCTAAAAAGTTGCCCATCACTCGGAACACAAGACTTACCTAACTACCGCCTGCACACTACTATTGACAAGCACTTTGGAAGGCAATTGAACAAGACTTGTATAGTACCGGTAAGAAGTGCTTGAACTTCTATACCTGGCAATCATAGGTGAAGACCTTTAATGACGGTACAAAGCATTGGTATACCATTACATAGGATAATCCTATTCTAAGTACAAAGCAACCAAAATCCCTAATATTTTATTTTAAAAAAACTATGGTATGAGTATTACATTCATATATATCAACGTGCCATATCCATCCACACCCTTATTCGATGATCACGGTAGAAGTGCACTGAATCACGGGAAAATATAGGCAGTGTACCTAAACATACAGGTGGTGAGTGGTTCTATGCACTTATTTACTTTGGCCGGCGGGCGTCTGGAGGTCTTCGGGTTCATCAGAACACGCTCGGTTGGAAATAGAAAGTCTGGCGCAACAAGTTCATAAATAAACCGAGAAAAAGGTAAGTCCATATATTGGTTACATATTTGACCACCAGCGAGCTGGGCACACTTCCATCTGGAAGTACAATGATGCATAAACTAATTTTACACCAGTCTAGTGTACAATCTTATTGTATACTGACTTAACAATAGGCCCCAAACTCGCCTAAGCCGGTCTCTTGGTGACCCAGGACAGATTTATCTGAATTTGTTTGGACGCGCGCGCTAAGAAGTTTTACATAGGTTTCTGACCCCCGAATACTGAAACGTTTGTTAACTTTGACAACAGATTAATTCTAATACTGCCTTTGTCTGGCACTAAGCAAATGACATAGGCAGCAATAGACTTAATCTGTCGTCAAAGTTAACAAACGTTTCAGTATTCGGGGGTGAGTCAATTAAAAATTCTCAGCGGATTGGGCTCATGGGGATATTCCCCTGTATAAAGATGTGGATGAATGTGAATGGCTTGAGTAGGCTTGAGCATTTCGATTATCTTTATAGGGTTCCGTAGTATTTTTTTATGGTATTGAATAACGAGACGATCAATTTGCTCACCTGCGATGTTAGCATCACGCTTGCCCATAGCAGTTCAGTAACAACCAAAATGTTTAACTGCAACAGTTCAAAACCCTGCGGCAATGCAATGTGCTCGTCACCCTGATAATATATATATTACATGATAAATCTCTATGTGCCCAGTTATTTCGCTGGAAACATTACTTTCACATTATTGCTTGCACACTACTGCGGTTGAATAACTGGCAAAGGTGTGGTACTCTGCAAAAGAGTCCTACAACAACAAAAGTCTGGCTAATACAAATATATATATTTTTTATAATATTTTATTGAGTAAATTTATAGGTTTATACAAAACATTTTTAACCCTGCCTGCTGCTTTAGCGTTAGCTGTGTTGCAGCAGGCAGTGTCTTCCTAAAAGTACAATATATTAAAGACAGGTAAAAAATATGTAAAATTAAACATTCAAAATAAATACTTTACTACAAATTTACTTATACAAAATAA
Organism: Apocheima hispidaria; assembly: GCA_947579745.1. Classification (NCBI taxonomy): domain Eukaryota; kingdom Metazoa; phylum Arthropoda; class Insecta; order Lepidoptera; family Geometridae; genus Apocheima; species Apocheima hispidaria. The sequence continues at coordinate 2,965,203 of OX388166.1, read as the reverse complement.
CAATAATACACAACTTAGGTTAATACACGTATATATCTACATAATACATAAATATGTCTAATATGTAATCCAACTGTTCGTTTTGTATAGTAGGCTTAGTAATTCAGGTAGTTTGTTTTAGTTTATATTTATTTTGTTTACTTGATAAAGGCCAATCAAAAGCTTATACTTACGTTTTGTTTTAACAAAACGGGTTTTACGGTTTTTTTTTTTAATGCTTATTCATTATCGCCTTGGGTATATTATACGTATTATACCTAATGGGCAAGAAACTTAAGTAAGAACACTCATTATTGGAGTTATTTTTGTCAAATAATTACGTAGTGAGTGATGAATTGAAGATAGAGGGCACAAAAAACATAAAAAATAAACTACAATTTTCACAGGGCTTTTGAAAAATTGAATATCGCGAGATCAATACTTTATCATAAATACCGTAGCTATTAAAACCACAATAAAAGTCCTTAGAAATCTCATGTCCAAAGCTTTGAAGTGTTGCTCTCTTGGACTCATGTACTGGAGCAACTTAAAATATTTCACTTGAAACATTTTTAAGCCGTGGTAGCTCAGTGGGAGCAAAATCGCCTTATATTCACGGGGATTCGTAACCACGCGGGCCACTTTGTACTTTACTTTGGAACTTACGTACGGATTGGTTTTTCGGTGAAAGATACACATCGTGAAGAAACCTGAATATTTCCGGAGAAGAAATTCGATGGCGTATGTGAATCCGCCAACCCGCACTGGGCCAACGTGGTGGATATGGCACAATCACCCTTAGAGGGGAGGCCGATATCTCAGCAGTAGGATGTTTAAATGCTGATGCAGAATGCATATTGCTGAAGAACCAACAATGCGAAACATTGAATTAAATTGAATTTAAAAAAAAAGTTTATTGAGACAAAAACTGAAACAATTACATTCATCTCGAATTAATAAAGGAAAAATAATAATAGGTAACAAATTCATAAAAAAAAATAGCACAGACATAAATAATGTCAGGTTTAAATATTAAGTTGAAGATAATTATGTATGAAATACCAAATAAAATTCTCTGAATATTTGTCGTCTCCGAAATAGAAAAGAAATAGAGGTCAAGTGAGCTGACTCAGAAAAAGATATTTTATAACACCAATTTATTTTTATTATCATTTTACAACCAATGAAAAATGATGTTGTCGAATGATATGTTGTAGAAGCATAACAACATAATATTTCATAATATTACCTGCAATTTATTTTAATATATTTCCCATAGCATTTACAGATCTGAAATCTGAGAGCTTTCGAAAGCGGTAGGCGTGCTTTCGGTTCGTCTCGCTCTGTCGCTTCAAATTACACGCGAGTGAGAGAGATAGTGTTATTAAGGAGGAGTTTTACTCAGAGATCGGCCCACGCGCACGCTTCGACGAAAAGAATGGGTAAAAATAAAACAAATTGGCAGTTAATAGGATGTGTAATGTATCATCTATTCAGGATCGAATGCAAACCAAAAGGCAATAAAAGTTCAACGCTATTTTTGTGATAAGTAAGAGCATAAGTAAGAGCTAAGTTGAGATAGTGATAGGTAACCTATATTGTAGAAGAAATTTATAAAATAACCCCATAATAATAAATAAGTTTCTTCGCGCTAAGTTTAGTTGTAATAAGTTTCGGAGTTTCTTTGCGCGATAAAATCCGGAACGAGGATATTCGCCAAAGAACCAAAGTCACCGACATAGCTTTCAGAGTTTGCAATCTGAAGTGGCAATGGGCAGATAACATCACTCGAAGAACCGATAAGCGATGGGGAAGAAAGGTTCTTGAGTGGCGAATACGAACTGGAAGACGCTGCGCAGGCAGGCCTCCCACTACGTGGACCGACGACATTGTGAAAGTCGCGGGCAACCGGTGGATGCAAGTGGCAATTTGTCGGTCAGTGTGGCCGTCTAAGACTTTGTTCAGCAGTGGACGTCTTCCGGCTTATGATCATGATAAGAATAAGAATAAGAATAACTTTATTACCAAAGAAGTACAGTACAAAGAGCAAGTGCTTAACAAATGTAAAATCAGGACTACGTACTTAATTAGACAGGTTCAACGGTGAGCCCCAAACTAAGCACTAGGCCTGTATCTTGGGGCTCGAGTGCGATGTCACCAGAAACAAGCGAAAGTGGTTTTACAGGGTTAGCTAAAATAACATAAAGTTATAATTCTTAATTTAACAAATATTTTTAACACAATTTCACAAAAGCTATGTCCCTATCAACTAATCTTTATAAATGCTGTGAATTAGAGCTGCAGTCTCAATAATGATGATGATAATGATGATTAAGAATAAAAATAAGTAGATAGATAGACAGATAGATAAACTATTTATTGTTCACACCAGATCGTTAATAGCTAGGACAGAAAACAAAACATTTTAACTAGTGTAACAAATGGCAGTTAAGAAGCTAAACTGGAAAAATGTGTCTTGGAATTGTTCTTGGAAAATTCGTGCACCTCATTAGTCATTTACATTAGAAATCTTATATTGAACTGTTTTTTTTATGGTTCTATAACCTAGTATAGCATAAAAAAAAACAAAGATTATACGACATTTTCTCTATAAAAAATAACACCTAAATTCACACACATTTTTCTTTAGATCTCCGAACCCCTAGTGTATATTCAAATGATTGTTACTCCAATATTGAGGTAATACTAATTTCTAGACACAGAATTCTCCTTATAAATATTCTAGGATAGTATAGAACAGAATTTTGATTGCTTTCCTATATAGTTTAGTTGCAATTATCTATTATATGATTTTTTTGAGTAATAGCGCGCGCTTAAGCCATCTCTATTCGTCTGCACGCGAAATTGTATAGCGCTATCTTTTTCTCGAAATAGCCCTGTCATGATGTCACCGCGCCGCTCTAACTCTATACAAAAATGAATAACAAACATACCAAAAAACCCGATTACTCATTATAACGTATTAGTTAAGTGTTTTAATACCGCCACCTATGTTAATACGTTCATTTCTTTCCTTCCAATGGGTCCTGGTAGAGATCGCATATAGCGATACGGCCGCCACTTGTGGCACTAGCTTATAAGGTTTTTCTGTATGTGATTTTGGTTTTTGTTTTCACAACAAAGGGTTTCTAACTATTAATCTAGTTACAGTTACTTATTTCTATCTATCTATCTAGTTACAATTACTTATTTCTATCCATCTATCTAGTTACAATTACTTATTTCTATCTATCTGTCTAGTTACAATTACTTATTTCTATTCATCAACCTAGTTACATTTACTTATATCTATCTATCTATCTAGTTACAATTACTTATTTCTATCTATCTATCTAGTTACAATTACTTATTTCTATCTATCATTCTAGTTACAATTACTTATTTCTATCTTTCATTCTAGTTACAGTTACTAGACTATAATCGCGCTATGGTACAAATTTATATATATAATAAAAAATGAACACCAGGGAAAATACATGTGTTGAAAATCATGAATTGAAAAAAAAATTGACCTACTAGATTAAAAATGTTTCAGTCAAACAGTAGCCAGTAGTTTTCTATTTTTAACCGACTTCCCAAAAAAAGGAGGAGGTTCTCAACCCGACAGTTTTATATTTTTTTATATTTTAGTTTGTTACGTAGGCGTACCTTTAGTTAAGATTAAAAAACCTAAGCACTTTTTTGTCTTAAAAAGTACACTTGCGCATCTACGAGATACAGCCGAACAAGTGAATACTTATGAGAAGTACTTTTCACACTAAGAACTGAGCCAATGATGATGATTACTTACGATTGCCTGAAAGCGATCGCTTTAGGCGATAAAGCCGCCAGCTGCTACACTAGTTTTCAGTCGCTTTTTGTCTTATGTATATAGATATATCATTTCAAATGTCAAATTGTCAGTTCAAATTCGTCAAATGTTTGCTATCTATCTATGTATGACATATTTGTAGTATGGCTAATACGAAAGCCTACCATGGAGACGCACACGTATTTTGAGACGCACCTGACAGATTTTACTGTCTCCAACTGGGCGCAGCTAACACTTACATACTGCGAGTAGTAAGAAACTCTCGATGCTCTATCGACTCCTCAAGCAGCGCTTTACTCCACTGTCTCTACATAGGTATAGGTACAGTACATGCGCATGCGAGCCGACGACAGCTCTAACGACGCCGCTTTCCTGCCGCGCGTTTGTCCATCGTCGCCTCCAGCACCGGATGCATGTGGAGAACGAACTGTCCTGTCGCCATGCGTCGTGTTCATTTAGGGATATGCACGATATGTTTGTTTTGGATATCATCAAGGGGTGGAGTGGACTGAGCTACCAGCATCTAAAGAACGCAGCATGGGATCACAAGAGTTTTGCCTACTGACCTCCAAACTTCAAAATGAACACGGCACTCAAATCAAAACGATAATGATGATAAACATTTGTTAGGTACACTTATATATTTACTACCAGAAGAGACAAGTTGTTTGGCCACCTGTCACGACATGATAGTCAAAGAAAATCCTCATAGAAAGAAAGATAGAAGGAAAAGGCGGACCGGGAAGACCAAGAAGAATGTATCCGAATCTGTTATGATGCATCCGAAAACTGTATTCACTTCTCAGTGTCCTAAAATAATGAAACCTCGTGGTAAGCCGAACTTTCACAGTAAACACAGACCAGTAGCTTGTGTGCTGCGATCGTAAACCACTGTGCTGGGATGGGAAACATTCACTAATTTTATTTTATGTGCCGGCTTCAAAGAAATACACTGTGAAAAGAGGTCGTGTTCACTTTTTTGAGGAGATGAAAGTGTGGTGTAAGAAAATTACTTTCTTATAATCAAAAAATATCTAACGAGCCTATAACAAAAAAGTTTCTGTTCAGAAAAGAATCATGCACAATGCAAAATAATCATGCAAAATCAAAAACTTTTTGATAACTAAAACATACTATACTTATATATATTAGTGGGTAGCTGAAATAGATAGTACATAGTACAATACATAGTATCAGTGCTCGCCACTAGATGTCGTTAAGTGTCACAATACACAATAGTAATTGAAATGGAAAAAAGCACATGTTTGCTTAGGTCGCGCACTCTGCGACTAGTCTAGAACTAGTAGTTCGCGGCGAACTGAGACCTCGCAACCGCTCGACCGATTCAGCTCATATTCGAATTTAAAAATTGTATTGAAATGAACTACTTGCCTACAAAATTTTATGAAGATTGGATCAACGGTCCGCAAGTTATCATCGGACAAACATACAAACATACATACAAATGTAAACTCTGAGACCTTCGCTTCGCTCGGTCAAATATAGTTAGGGGCAGAAAAATTAAAACTGTTTTGGCCCTTGGAACATACTGAAGTAATCATTATAGCCCCGTGGCTTCAAAGTTTGGAGAGCCCTGCTATAGATGAATATATGAAAGACAAATATAGCTCATAGGTTTTTGTAGTTGAAACTTAGTTTACAAGATAAACTGCTGTTCTCCACTCCTTCAAGCCTACTAGGTTTTAGTCCGACGGGGTCCACGATAGGTCCTAGCATAAGTTGTAACAACTAAATCACACATTGTAGATGCAAATAAATAATATGAACATACTACCTATTTATCATTAAATAAATAATATTTATGGACAATGCACAACCAATAATAATCTTTAGATATGCATTTTTGTTATTTATTTTTTTATTTATAGGCTTGCGTTTGACTGCCATCACGCCTGATGGTAAACGAGGATGCAGCCTACGATGGAGCACGCTTGCCTAGAAGAAACCGATTCACTCGCGACTTGAAGACACCCAGATTATAATTATCAGGAAAAACCCACTCGGGCAGCGCATTCCACTGTTCAGCAGTTCGAATAAAGAAAGTGGAATCAAACCGTTTCGTACGAGTTTAATTAATTTAATATTTATTATAGTAGTATGTAACTTAATATATATTTACGACCAACAAGGTTAAGGACATGTGAGTATGCTCTTGAACTAAGTTTCTTTAGTAATAAATAGTTGACTCATTGAAAAATACTTGATTGCAGCATTCTTTATATCCGGAGTGTCAATGACACTCCTGATATAAAGAATGCTGAATTGGAATCGGATTGGTCGAATTAAAGAGGAATTCTACACCGACACATCACAGTCCAAAATCGGTCAAATTGTTTTAGGGCGAAGGAGGCCATACGTACTACACTCAGAATATTAAAATAAAACGTACTACACAAAAAAAACACAAAAAACATTACCCACTTTCTGGGCAGTTATATAAAAATATTTTCGTACTCACCTACCTAAGATCTTATGATTAACCCCCGAATACTGAAATATTTGTTAACTTTAACGACAGATTAAGTCTATTGCTGTTTTTGTCATTTGCTTAGTGTCAGACAAAGGCAGTATTAGAATTGATATGATGTAGTTGACAAACGTTTCAGTATTCGGTGGTAAGATTGTTACTAAAATACCATTATTACCTGAATTAATCGTCTGTGTCCACCCTCATTATTGATTTCTCCAGCACTGCTGATTCGGGCGTCCTCTCCCTACCATCCATAATATATACCCCTACCTACCTTTCCTCATGTACTACCTAAAATCAACAATACAGCTATACCGGCTGACTTATTTTTTATCGAAACGGAAAATCTAGGGTGTGAAAATGATGAAATTTGCGGAATAGTTTTTTTTAATCCTTTGTTACCTGGAAATCACAACAAATGAGATAACAAGAGTTTTAAAATCTTTAAAGTTTTTATGTTACTTACATATAATACTAGCTGCGACTTCGTTCGCGCGGACATTAAAAAAAGTAGCTCATGGCCGTCTCCGACCCTTAAGCTATATCTATGCAAAAATTCAAGTCGATCTGTTCAGCCGTTTAGCCGCGAAAACACGATAAACACCCAGCCAGAGATACTGAGATACAGAGTAACTTTCGCATTTTTAAAATATTAGTTAGGATTTGGATAGGCTTCAACTAGAAATACCTGTCACAACATTTTTCCGTTTCTGTAAAAAAGTAACTTGTGCTGTGCTTTTGCTTGAATCATCAATAACTTGTCTTTTGACAATAAAGGCTGGTTTCATTATCTATTGACTATAAAGCAGTCTATAATTAGAAAAACATCATCATCAGCCGTCAGACGTCCACTGCAGAACATAGGCCACCTCCTTAGAGCGCAACACTAAACGACAATTGGCCATTTGCATCCACCGGTTGCCCGAGACTTTTGCCCGCGAATGTCGTCATTCCAGCTAGTGGAAGGCCTGCCTACACTGCCTCTACCGGTTATTCGTCGCCACTCAAGAAGCTTTCCTCTCATTGGTAATCGTTTCTTCGAGCGATGTGGCCGATAAGTAAAAGACGATCGTAAAACTCGTTATAGCTCTGAATGTACCATTTTTTTATTTCCAGGTTGCAACCTCTCTACTACTGACCGACATTTTCCTTGGTCAAGGTGTTATTATTTTTATCATCGCAAAACAGAGTGTCATAAAACCATCATCAGCTTTCAGGTGAACGGCCTGGAGACGCGTCGTTCGCGAGATGGCATTCATATATCCATCGTCGGGTCTCTTGATGCGCGCCAAAATAACGCCCTCGAAGACAGAGCTTCGGTTTACGACGCCACTAGACGGGCTTTATGAGAAAGATCTCGGTGCGATGACGTACGTAAGTAGCGGGTATTTCTGAACACTTCAATGGGTTAGGTATGAGTAAGCTTATGCCCGTCTGCACTAAACTTTGACAGCTCCAAAGTTCATACTTAACTCTCTAGGACGTACTTAATAACAAAAAATACGTTGTACCAAACTTAGGAGGCTGCTTAAATGTTCTTTATCTTTGACATGTCTAAGTCCGACTTATTTTTTAGTCAAATAAGTGTATTTACTAAGGTTTAGTCAAAGAATTATCCTGTATTTTATCTATGGATTAGTTGATGCTTAGGTAAGTTTTATATTTGTTTGTTTTGTGCAGACGGGCATTAGTTCGGTATATATTAGAAGGTAGGTACTTACCTACTTATAGCGGTTAGTTGGTTGGGGCGTTTGATTCCGTGAGTGTGGGTTCAAATGCCAACAACGAGCATAAGCTGCACGTGAACGGAAAAATCGCGAAGAAACCATAACAAATGTGGTATTCTAGTCCACATTTTAACCGCCTTCCAAAAAAAAATTTCAATTCGATGTTTTTTTTTAAAGTTTCTTAAGTCGGTAAATTATAAATCGATTCGAAACATTATTTTTTATTTGAAAGTAATACTTGCAGATTGGTCCCATTCTTATCAAAATCCAGTTCTGGTCTTCTTTCTTCTTTCATAGGTGGCACCACGATAATCTCGATTATGATAAGTTAAGCGACTATGACAAAGCAAATTTAATTTAAAAAAAAACTGTTAAAATTATTAATGCTCGTTTGGTTTATTAAATTTAATAGAACACAAGTTCAATAAATAAAACCCGCCTACATAAAAGCATGAAACAAGAAAATATTATGCGAAATTCAAAATGGCATGGTCAATTTTTGGTAGGTACATAGCATTTTACCATTAAGTTCTATATTAGTCCCTTTAAACATAATCTGATGCCTTAATAAAATTTAACCATTAAATTTAATTTAATGGTTTGACATGAATTTTGAACTGCTATAGTTTGAAATTCTGGGTGGTGTTGAAATGTTACTGGCAAGCGTGACTTACCATTCAGCGAGCAACTTGCTGGTCTCTACACACAGTATCACAAAGAAAAACAAAAAAAAAGTAGTAAGAACGAATATCAATATGTCAAATTTTATATCAAATCACATATCAAAATCAGACAAACCGTCTCAGCGACAGGATACCAGATAAAAATAGCTCTAACGGGAAAAAAGTACCTACCTAAGTACGTGGTTCGTTTATGCCGAAGGTAGCCTTGGTGTCAGAGTTATTAGGCCGCCTGAAGTCTGGTAAATAAATTAATCTAGTAGTAGTAGTACAACATTTTTCCAAGCCAAAACTGCGAGGCCTTCAATAGGATCTACATTATACACTACACTATTATTTTGTGTGGATGTACGCATAGTTTTCCAACTTGGAAATCGCTAAATAAAAAAATCTAGAAGTTTTATAATTTTTTGATCCTGGATGGTTAAGGCATGACATCTGGCGGAATAATCTGTAACTAGCGCTTAGTAGAGCGACATCTAGTTGGATAAGTTTGAAATTAACTTATTTGTTTTAGTGCCATCTAGCGTTGACTAGTATAACTAAATTTGTTGTATTATAGCGACATCTAGCGGAAGAATGTCTAAATAGACATATTTATCTATATGACATCTAGCTTCGAGAAGAATAACAACTAAGTCTTCGTGATATATTAGTTTTAGTACAGTTCACAATCTTGATAATAGATGTCGCTAGGGCTGTTTATTATCATATGAAGCTTGATAATTAAATTGATGGCTTGATGTTGCTTGGACTGAAATTGGGATGAAGCTATAATTTTTTTGACATGGCAACTAAACTTGTTTTCGCGTGAAAACTTGTGATGGCATCGTGAACGAAAATTATTTATTTATTGAAAATTTGGCATGAAACAAGACAAAAACACGATAAACCGTAAATTAACAAACGATCGGTGTTCTATTTAGTGTTGTGTATATTCACACGCCTTCCAAGTGGAGCTTCTAAGGAGATTGCTTGCCATGGCGGGCCCGTCCGACGGCGAGCCCGACGGATGGGTCGAGTTCTGTGAGCGTCAGGCCCGAACCGCCGCCCAGGACTTCGCCAAAGGCTGCTTACCGTACGTGCAGCCTAACGCCGCCGACCCCGCCCGGCCTCACGCTTCTCACAAGGACCTACTGAAAAAATTCGTCGATACCTTTACGGAACAATTCGAGCTCGAATATGCTAAAATGAAATCACTGCACAAACTTCCAAACGGCACGCATACAGGACACGATGAAAGCGATTATTCTGAAGATACAGATTCGCCTAAGACTCAACACAAGCCTTTTTTCCGGAGGTTATCATTCAAGGGGCTGAGGAGAGGCAAAGGCTTGTTCCACAAGCAGCATTCGGATGAGGTTGAGCTTTCCTCAAACCTAAATAAACAAAACAAGACTAAGTTAGCTAAGATAGTTGTAGAGTGTAGAAAAGAGGGTTTAGTGAATTATTTGACTCCAGAAAGTTTGGAACAGCCTGGAGGGCCTCAGAAATGGGAGAGATGTAGACTGGCGCTAGTGAAAACTGTCGGAGGATATATGTTAGAGTTTTATTCCCCTCCGAAAGCTCAAAAGCCGAGAAGTGGAGTGTTCTGTTTCCTGATATCAGAAGCGAGAGAAACAACAGCATTGGAAATGCCTGATCATGAGAATACTTTTGTATTAAAGGTAAATTAATTTATAATCTTTAAACTTTGACATTAGGTCTGGCCACTCACCCTAAACATACTTTCTTAGGGTTGGCTATAGACATCCGGTTCCTGATTTTAATTATGTGAGTTTAGGGTAACTTAAGCCTTTTATACCGGTTCCAGACTTGCAGGGCGAACCCCGAATGTTTACGCAATGAGGCAATATCCACGAATCAGACATGCTTATACTCATCTGTGTTTGGCGGAAATTCCATCATTGCACAAAAATTCGGGGTTCGGCCTGCAAGTCTCGGACGGACCAACAAAATAAAATCCAAAGAAATTGCGTGAAACTAAATGAGATGAGGACACGTACAAAACTGGACCGACACAACACTAGAGAAAGAAAGACACAGAGCACCCCTATTTGATTTGGTTAGGTCATAATGAGTGACAGATCCGACACAGAGCACCAAGTGTGGTGAAGCAACACTCACAGGCAACCGCAAGATCTTCTGGCTTCTGGGAGCCCAACACAAGCACCCGACATGAGTTGGTTAGGTAGAAAAGAGTAACAGAAATATCTTAAAAACTACATCTCCTGGACAGTTTGTTAGACTGTTTAGGGGACAACTCCTTCTTCTCTTCCTGTCTTCCTTCTCGTCTTTCTCGAAATACCCTTTTAAAAAGACAATTCTGAATAACAGGCAGACAACAACATGGAATACGTGATAGAAGCAGCAGATGTAGACGACATGAAGTCGTGGCTAGCTACCATCAAGTACTGCATGCGGTCGCCGCCCACGACGCAGCCACCGCCCGACGCGCTGCCCGGCGCCGCCGAGCCCGCGCCGCCGGACCTGCCGCCGCGGCGCGACCTGCCGACCAGCTCCAGCAACGCAGACCTTACGGCCGACACGCCTGAACTAGAATTAGGTATTCTATTCGAAAACATTTTTGCTTCCCGGCATGGCAGCAAAAATGTATTCCTGTTTATTTTTAAGGCTGTTATCTTTTAGAGCCCTAACTCACCTAGATGCCATGGCGACGTCGCTGGCTACATATCCAAACAATTAATCTTAAAATGTATGGCAGTTAACTCACTTGGCAATGGTTTGGCAATGTCGCCAATTTGGAAGCGAAGCCACAACCAACGGATCACTTTGTGGAGACCGGACACCTGGCACACTGGCAATGTCGCCAATAAAATTTACATGAGCATGCTGTGTCTCACTCACTCAGTGTCCAACCGGTCGCCAAGACAACACACAACTGATTAGCCACTGGCTACTCCATTTGGCAACCGAAGGTAGGCAGGGGTAGCCATGGTGTCTCGGTGAGTTAGAGCTATTAACAACAGCATTCCATGCGAATTCCGCATAGTTAACTTAATGCAACTGTGTTACGAGTTTGAATAAAGAAACAGAATTTTGTTCATAATGATGAGTACTATGAGCCCTTTTCGGCTTAGCCACACCTTTTCCTACTAAAAGAAACGCTAAAAGTTGTTGTGTGTTGTGGTTTGTATGTTCCGACTCAACTCTGTAATGCCTGATCAGATTTGGATGTAATTTAGTATGGCGGTAGCTTAATCCCTGGATTAAAACATAAGTACTATGTATCCCAGAAAAATAGGTTCCCGTAGGATCCAGGTGAAACCGCAGGGTGCTGCTAGTAATATTATAAAATCCCTTTAGGATAGTGGATTAAACCGCATGGAACAGCTTGTATACGCATCACGAGTACGAAGGGCTTAGCCATAGTGTAACCTAAAGCCTTTTATAAAAGGCTACTTTTACATCTTACCTAATAAGTGTGAAAGTGACGGAGCTATTCACTCTCGCATGCGTTAAGCCCTGGGGTATATAATGAAGCTTAGGTGCACTGTGTGTACCAAAATTTACTTTACTGCATAGAGAGGGTCTACCTATTCATGTAAATATCATGTGCTGTTATTTATTCTGTGGACATATTAAAGAGGAAATATTACAATAACCTCCCAGTTGGTGGTCGGGAAGCGGTTTAGGTATTATTGATCTTCAGTAGAATCTTCCACGGAATTAATTGTACATGTAAATTTTAGATTATTAAAATAATAAAGGAAAAACTGACACAGACATACAATTATGGCTTAAGTTACTTAACCGACTGTCCAAGAAGGAAAGAAAGAAAACATCACCCATGTTTTTGGGGTGTAAGTATGCGAGTATTTATACAAGTATATAATATGTTTGTATGTATCTATCACCTCCTGTAGCCTCAACAGCTTGAACAATTTTTAACCTACTTTAAAAAAAAAGGAGGAGGATTGACTGTTTTTTTTTTTTTATGTTTGTTTAGGAAATAAACAGTTTTTTTTTCTCATTAATATATTAATTGCTATAAAACATTAGCAATGGTATTCTAAAGATATTAAATGATTTGAAAAAATCCAAATTTCCTCTCTGTAATTTTTATATTGAAAAATGTGCGAACGAGATGGTCAGAATCAGGGGAGCCGGGCCTTAACGCACTGTGTCCTTTGTAAAGTTGATAATTATCTCCATCGACAGGTTCAATAGCGGAGGAAGGGTGCGAGTCGTCCCCGCGCATATCCCTGGGCGAGTGGCCGTGGTTCCACGGGACACTGGCCCGCTCGGCCGCCGCCGGCTGCGTGCTCGCGGGCGGAGTCGCCGCGCACGGCTGCTACCTCGTGCGCCAGAGCGAGACGAGGCGGGGGGAGTACGTGCTTACCTTCAACTTCCAGGTAAGCGGCGGCTCTCTCAAACTCTGTTCATCTTTACGTAAAAAACAAACAAAAAAAAGTAAAAAAGGTAACCAAACAAAACCATAGACAAGATTAGTGATGAGGTTCCATCGAATGAACAAGTAGATATAAAGTGAACGAACACGTGAATCCATTATTTTTTCGTAACTACCCAAAAATGGGTCATGTTAGTAAGTAAATTGAAGGTATGGAAAAAAATGTCTTATCATAACTTAACACGATTTTAAATAAAGCAAGCAATTTTTATATTCTAGAATATTTTTCACATATCTCAAAATTCGTATTTTTATTCGTATATCTTGATAATTATGATTTAAAAAAATATTTTCCATTTATTTTTGTTCGTTTTTAAAATAAGCTAATATATACATACCAATTAACACATTCGTTTTCATCACTCAATCCGTTCGTCAATTCTTGAGCTACCATTCCCATCACTACAAAATACTATTACTCCTAGCGAAGCCCATCGCTATCCATAGACTGCATAGGAGTCTTAAGGTGCAACGTTTCACTCATCGCGCGAAATTTAAATTTTATTGCGTTTTTTGTCAATTGCAGCTTAATTACTTATCGTAGATTTATTGAAACCAATTTTGCGCCAATAAATAAGTTGTTTTAAGACATTACGGGTAAAATGATCACCTAGATAACATTGGTTTAGCTACAAATCTCAATAAGCTGATTTTCATCGTGGTTTTTGGTTTAGCGAAAAATGTACCTACACTAGCTTTCAAATTGAATTTTTGGTTAGTGTAATGTCTTGAAACAATCTATTTATTATCGCAAAATTAGTTTTCATGGACCTACGATGAGTAATTAAGCTGTAATTGACAAAAACCGCAACAAAATTTGAATTTCGCGTGCTGAGCGAAACGATGCACGTTAACTACAAAACACGATCAGATTATTTTGTGTTGTTCGTTGTTGTTTTCGTATTTGTGCAAAATATAGCGTTGGACTAAATTTTATCCCGGCGCTCGTGTTAGGCCTGCTGGACAGCTTGAACAGTTTTTTTTTAAATGTCATGCTTATGCAAATCTTGACCTCATAAATTGCTGTGGGCTTCGGATCTCTGAACTAAGCTACAGCTTGTGCTTCAGATGTTCGTACTCCCCTTGCCCCGTGCTTGTGCTGTTATCATGACCGGAAAGAAAATGTACATAAATATATTTTTTAATGTTTCTTGTGTGGGTGTGTAGTGATATATGAAAGGGTGTGAGGTGTATGTGTGTATCATGTGTAGCTTGGACAGTGAAACCATGAAATTGGACAACTTGGACAGTGAAACCATGTGCAATCAATAATCATCTGCCCGATTCACGACAAAAGAACAAAATAAGTGTACGTAACCACAAGTGTCACAACTGTTCTTGTCCAGGGCCGCGCCAAGCACCTGCGCATGACCCTGAGCGAGTCGGGGCAGTGCCGCGTGCAGCACCTGTGGTTCCCCAACGTGCTCGACATGCTGGAACACTTCCGCGCGCACCCCATCCCGCTGGAGTCCGGCGGCGCCGCCGACGTCACGCTCACCGAGTACGTCGTCTGCCACGACGGCAGCAGGCAACAAGTGAGCCACGCACACCACACGCACACGCACGCGCACACCTAGCCTAGTTGTTTGTAACGGTCTGCGTTTTTGTTTGGACTTTCATACAGTACTAGCTCGATAATCTGGCAACACCATTGTGATTCTACTGATTTCTAGAGCAATCAAATTTCTATCAAATCGAACTATACAAACTTGGATTTGATCTGGTTTTTTTCTTCTTTATCGTGTCCGTCAACAGTTGACTTTAATATATTTTGTCCATAGATATTGCTTCCTAAGGACGGCTCTAGGGAACCTTTTCAATGGTAGCTAGCTACTCAATAGTGCGTACAAATACATAACATTAAGCCCCAGTTCAGTGTGAAACTTTCCAAAAACTCCGAAAGGGTTCCAGTAAAGATTCCACCACTTTACTTGATGTTTACTTTACTAAAGTTGTTCAGTCGCATGCAGACATCGTATGTGGGCCAAAATGAAATGGGACATCCCAGAGTGATGTCTTTAGTACAATACGTACTCAACGATTTCGTAATTTTCCTCGTCCATATTTTTCATCACTTTTTCAAATTTTGTTAACAGACTTTAGTAAATGACTCCAAAATGCCGTATTACCGAGCTTGTGCTGTAATTATTGTTATTATACTCATGTGTGAAGCTCAACTGAGGATAAAACCTTGTGATGACAGTGTAATTAGTGAGCGTTGCACACTCTTGTACAAATCCGCATTTAATACGCGCTCACTTTAAGTACTTCAACATAGGGGGAGATCCAATAACGTTATCATGTCGGAACATATTCGTATGAACAGTCGACTTGCATTGGACGGGTCTAATTAGAGACTGTCCAATTTGTACGTATTATAAGTTATCGAATCTGGTGACAATAAATTTTAATGAATGGCTCCCTTAAATGTCAAGTTAACTGGTTACGGTTTCAGTCTTTAAAATACTGTTTATAGTTACGATGTTGCATACGTATTTTGTAGCATTAAATGGAATAACAAATACATAACAAAAAAAATAAGATAGCTCGGTCTGTCTATCCGAATATTGCAAGTAACAATTTTGAATCTGGTCAAATTAATTTTAAAGTTTAATATTACTGAGGCAAGGATAACTCCCACCGAATGCCTTACGACGCTACGAGCTTTAAAACGACATTGGTGCAATCAATTCATAGAATAATTTATGAATAGACTGTAATCTTCTGAGGGTATCTTATTTTGTTCACTATGGTTTAATCAATGTTGCCAAAGTGGCATACTGGGTAAGAACTCAAGAACAATTTTTATTTCTTATTTATTCGCGTTTTTAACGAAGTCTTGGGTTTAGGAACCACAATTCGAATACTGCGGGCTTATCCCGTAACTCTGAAAGCGATAGTGGTAGTGCGCGAGCGGGACCGCGCATAGTGCGACTAACTTGGTACGAGCGGGATGGCATGTTCTCGCAATCAGAATCTTTCAAAGTTAAAAGATAAGCCCGCTGGTCGCTTTTCACACTCGCCTAATAAAGGCATACTATCCACGTAGCGTCACTTCAAACGCACGCTTTCGTCATATGCCGCCAGTTCACGCTTGCGTGTAAATAAACAAAGCTCTGTCCACGGAGCGGCAACCTCGCATTTGCATAGTGGCAAGCAATCGTTTCCGCTCCTTGAGCAGAGCTACGTTTCTTTATACACAAGCGTACGACAAGCGGCAAATGTCGAAAGCGTGGGTATAAAGCGACTCTATGTGGTCAGTAAGCCTTAATATATTCTATAACTAGCGTAACGTGTAGCTTCGATAGTTTTAAACATTGCAGTGCGCAAAGCGCTAGGACAGTCAAGTCTAGCTCCAAAGTATATAATTTTCTGTCCTTTTCGATGCTGAAAACAACTTTGAATAAATGTACATAATTCTTAGAGCATGGAATTTTCACAGTAGTATTCTTTTGTTGTATATAATGTGCCTGTTTATTTGTTGTTGTAGATGTTGTCTAAGCTTTAATGCCTTATTTACACTGCGTTAGTGCTTGCTCTACTAATTGGTTACCACCAGACGAAAATCCTTGATGACTGTCATAGTTTAACAAAACCAGAGCCGGAGAACAGGTTCAGTGTACATGGGGCATTATTATTTTGCTCGGTGACATTGTATATGTATTTTTTATCACCGTATATTTAGAAAATCCATATATAATATTAGTAGAAGTACTTAGACAGTTTTTTGGTTAAAACTCTTTTACGTACAGGGACCCTATTCCTGTGCGCTCGAGATTATCTCGGTCACTCTCACTCCCATTGAATTCTAAATTAGAGAGACAGTGACCGAGATTATCTCGAGCGCACAGGAATAGGGTCCCAGAGAGTTTACAGTCATGTTTTATGTTTTCGTACTGCCACAGGATGTGTCTTGAGACTTGATTTAAAATTTGCCATTTTAATAAATTTTTTAGCTTTTAGTACGTTTTGCCAGTTAGTTATCGTTTATAATAAAAATAATAGTTTCGTTAAGTTTGAACAAAATATTTCATAAGATATTAATTATTAAACTTAATGCAAATCAAACAAAATTGCTCGTAAGTTTAAATTCTAATATTTCGTATAACCATTATTCCTAGCTTGCTTTTTATTTATTTATGTTAATAGTTTGTAAATTATTATTATTTATTATAATTATTATTTAATAAATCAATGGTTCTGATTTAGGTTTATTTTAATCACAATATCATAAGGATATTATAGGTATTATTATAGTTTAGAATATTATGTTAATCTTTAAAACAATGCATTTTGTATTAGCAAGAGGATACAAACTTTTTGTATAATTATTGTTTTATGTTACATTCAATGTGAAGTGTAGCATTTTATTAATTATGCAAGTTAATTGCAGCTTCGTATTGACATTTAGGATTAATAGCGTCGGTCATAAATAACCATTATATAAAAAAGTTGAACTAAAATTATAAGACTTTTTTTTTTTTTTTTTTATGGAAATTTATTTCTTTTCCTGTCTTTTTGTTTCAACACTAGTTTGGAATAGTAAAATTGAATTGATTGACACTTTTCATGATGAAGTTTTTTTTTACGTTTGGAAAAAAACAAATGCTTTAATATAATTATAAATATTAAGATGCATTTGTTTTTTTCATATAATGGAAAATATATAATTTTAAAAAGATTTTGTCTCAAACTGTTGTTGATATCCCAAGTGTAATAATATATATTATTTTTCACATTGTCATATAGAAAAAAAATCTTAGGCATTGTTGAAATGGACTGTGTACTAACTTTATTTCGTTGCAAAAATTATACTAACGTTGTATATAACATGTCCATGCAATACCTGACACGAAATAATGTCTTCGGCGTCCATATTGTTAAGGCCGATGTTCACCGAGTTTTCCGTAATTTTAACATGATTGACTTAATCGTCTCATTCTTTACGTTTAACGTATGAGAGAATAGGTATGACATTTTTTTTTTTAAATTGCTTTGTACAAAAGCAGATCATAATTAAAAACAATCAATGAAAAAAAAAACTTTTCTTATATAAAGAGGTTATAAGCATTTAAATTTCATGTTAGACAATGAGCGCTCTGTATTGAATTACGACGTCACAGTTCATGTGCGCCCTAAAAATTCTATACTAACATTCGCTTTGCAGGAAAGAAACAGATCATACGCTTCCCAGCATCACCAAAAACTTTAAAATGCTTATTATATCTCAGAACTTTATTATCCGATATAAATTACCTTTTCAGTATACGTATCTTAATTGGATACTGATAAGCAATAACATGTCAAACAACAACAAATAAAAGAAGAAACAAAGAAGCGTTCTGTATCATTAACATTTTTTTATTTTTTTTTGTGGGTTGACATGTTATTGCTTATCAGTATCCAATTATGATTTTACTAAGCCTGTTATTAAAATCTCCAAAGTTTTGGTGAAATTCAGCCTAAGGCCCATATTCACCAGTGTCACCAAATTACTTAACCACCCCCGGTTTGTCAATTTGTCAGAAGTTAACCTTAGAAATGATGGTTAAATTCCAATCGTTATATTTTTGAGGATACGGTTTTTTCGGAGTTAAATGCCAATCGTAAAGTTTTGATGATACGGATTTTTCGTGGCAAGTATGTTTTTGTCCAGGTAATTGTTTATTATTAAGTTTTTGTACAAAATCATGTTCTTCCGAGCTTTAATATTAATCGTGTAGGTGTAATTTTTATAATTAAACTTATTCTATGGAATGGCTTTGTTTTCTTTAATTTGTGGCCTTTTATTGTCCCTGCGCGTGTTGTGTCTTGTGTTTGGTAAGTGTACTATTTTTTTTAAATTTATTTCGCTTTTTATATAATGTCCGCTTAGTGGTCGGCTTGTTTTTAATGCGCAATGTTTAGCTCAGCGCGCCAAATTCAAATTTTCTTACGTTTTTTGTCAATTGCAGCTTTAGTACCATTGTGGGTTCATGAAAACTAATTTTTGCGCCAATGATCACTATTTTTTATTATTTAGTACTCATGGGATATTTACCCCGATTTTTAGTTTTATTGAGTTCCCGATATTTCGGCACAGTTGCATGCGTCATTTTATTATTTATTTATTTATATAACTAACACGGTAAAACCAATTACATTAGCTAATCAAATCAGAAATAGAATTAAAAATACACAGTTATTAGAAATTAAAAATATAAACAGTTCAAAGTAAATTAAAAATTATTATCAATGTCAGGTACAAATACAATATAAAACAATGTTAAAATATATTATTGAATGTCAAAAAGGAATTAACCAGAAGTCAAAGTCACACGGACATAAATAGTCTCATTCATGTTCACGGGTAGACTGAAGATGCGGGTGGATGATAAAAAGTTACAAAATTTAGGAGGAGACACCTTCCTTAGTCTTGCTACGGGTACCACTGGTACTAGAACTCGATCGCAAGTCCAGACAATACACACTCAATCGTGGTACACATCCCGTGCGTACTAATTAATAGTAATGTAAACAACCAAGTCTAAAACAGTGTTTAATGAACCAACCAAAAATCAGTGTAAAATAGTATAAGTACCTCTCACTAAACCAAAAATCAAGATGAAAATCAGCTTCTTGAGATTCGTAGCTAAACCTATATTAGCGCAAAATTGGTTTCAATAAATCCGGGATGAGTAATTAAGCTGTAATTTACAAAAAACGCAATAATGGCGCGCTTAGCGAAACGTTGCACCATAACATTGTGGTTGTTTGTATTGATCTGTAAACTATTTCACAAATACACAGATTTTTTAGACCTTATTAAAATATTTATAAAAACGATTATAGTATATATAGATAACCTACCTTTATTATATTAAATGCATTGCTTTGCACTTCATTTGTCTCTGAATCTCTACAACTGACCGATTTAACAGATATATACAATTATCACAACTTAATTCAGTTTTAAATACGGCTCCAGTCTTGTTACGTTGATTTATGCAACTGATAAGATAGCCTGTAGGTTTCTTATATTCTATCGGTAGTTTTTTCTATCAAAGTCCTTATAGATACAACATACAACCAAAAAAACTATATACTAGACCGTTACGACTAATTTGTCAAATGCGCGATTGGGTAATGGCGTGCTGCCCGCATATGTAAGCACTGAATTTTATTGCCGTTTTGCGCGTTGGTATTCACTCTTTGTTCTGATGGATCAAAGACTCTTCTTTACGTTAACATCACTCTTTTCCAGTTGGGCGTGACGCACGGCAGCGACGTGCGCATGCGCCGCGCGGAGCTCGAGGCGCTATTGGTCGCTCATCACGACATTCGCGCCGTCGACAACCAATACAGCTTCGTCTAACATTCGCACACGATCTGTCAGATGTTTTGTATACCCAAGTTTTTTACCAGAGTGTCTAACAGATCTAACGTTTAAAATAGTTCTTGGCTTAGCTGTGTAGTTCACACATTTTTAGTTACAAAATCATTAAGTACTTGGAAATAAAATAAAATAATCTTTAAAAGCTTGGAAGCAGGTTTTATATGGATATTTACCATTTTGACGAAAGAGAAGAAAAGGTATATTTTTAAGTTCTCCTTTCAAAATATAATATCACACCATGAAAATTGATTTAAAACATTGCCAATGTTGCTAAAGATAATAGACTATTAAAAAATCTTGATGAAGCGCGAATAATAGCCTATTGAGAGAATCGAGCTCTTAAGGCGTAGCTAGTATTTATTTTTTATTTAATTCACGTTTCAATTCTAGGTTTTTGCACGCAATGTTGTAACAGTTACGACACGGCTACCGAAATGGATATAATTGGAAGTGTTCCATCTATATCTGTAAAATCATTTCACGGCTGAACCGATCTTTGTGAAATTTAGCAAAGATAGTAATACATAGTGAAATTGAATGAATACACTTTTTATACAGAAATTATCGGAAAACCTAAAGGCGTAACTATTTATAAATAAGAATATCAAATTGAGGGTAGTAAAGAATTTGTAAGCTAATTCCCAAAGATATTTTGTTGTGCAATAAGTGTGTTTATTTATTATAATTAGTATGAATTATAATAACGAGGCTTAGCCGAATGTAACTTAGATGTTTAAGTAATTTATAATTTCTATCGGTGTACTCGTACTTACGTTAATGTAAGATTTTTAGGTAATTTATGTACTTATAAATAGATCAATTAACCTTTGTATAATTTTAGTTATACCCAGTGAGGATATCTTTTGAATATTGTAGGCAAAGATCTTTAAAACTATAGATACAACATTACCAATAAAAGTCCCAAAATTGTGGCAACGATTTTTAAATAACGGCTATTCTGAAAAACTAAACACATGTTTCATCCGCTACTGAGTAATGCCGTGCTTCCAGCCTATGTAAGCACTACATTTGTTGTCGATTTTGAATCTATACTATTAAAGGTCTTTGGTTGTGGACAAATCAAATATCTTTCGACAAGGCGTTAGCAAAGAACAGCTGAGTTAGTTGAACGGTAACGTCATCGTCAACAACGTTACACAGATCACACCCTAGATTCTGCATTCAGGACGCTCGAAGCACACCACGCGTAAGTCTAAATACGCTAAGAAATTACTCTGATTGGTTGATTGTTAGGCGTGAGTAGGTGTAACCTTGAGATAGCCAATGAGAACGCTCGGTCGCACTCCCCGCGACCCGCGCCAAGCCTCAAATTGGTGACTTTTGTAGGAACAACGAATCTCGTAATGCGGTATCTAGTGTGATCTGTGCAACGTTACAACTGAAATAAAATCTTCCTCAGAATACCAACAAGTTTAAGCAACACTTCTTTTTTATGGATTTACAAGATTTTTTTAATTCGTTTAAACAAAACAAAAGATTGTAGAACGCGGCGAGCGGTCTTGCAAGCCCCGGGGCAAATAACCGTATGGGTTATTTCACCAAACCGTAAAACTCATATAATCAATATACAGTCCGCGCACGAGTTGAATGCAGTCAGGGCCCTTGAAAAGCCTTGCAAAACTCGGCATAACGGAAGCAACTGGCGCCGTCTGGCGGGACTCCGCGTTTCTCGCGCGTGACCTATTCAACTTTTCTGTTGATAATGGAGAGGGCTACGCTCGGAGTTTCTTTGCGCGATAAAATCCGGAACGAGAATATTCGTCAAAGAACCAAAATCACCGATATAGTTTTCAGAGTTAGCAAGCTGAAGTGGCAATGGGCAGGCCATATCAGTCGAGGAACCGATAACCGGAGGGGAAGGTTCTTGAGTGGTGACCACGAACCGGAAGATGCAGCGTAAGCAGCCTCCCACAAGTTGGACCGACGACATTGTGAAAGTCGAGGGCAACCGGTGGATGCAAGTGACACGTCGGTCGGTGCGGCGCTCTAAGGGAGCAAGCATATGTTCAGCGGTGGAGGTCTTCTGGCTGATGATGATGATGACCTGTTGATAACATACACACATACTACTTATTACATTCGTATATATTTTATTGATTTGTAAGTCGCTTAAATCAATTTCGAAAGAAAAAAAATCTCGATGTGGCTCCTCATCGAACTTCCATATATTATGGAGCATTCCTATGGAGGTTTGATGAGGTTTACTCACTGGTTTTACGCAACAAATTCATTATTTTCGAGAGAATAATGATTTATTGCCTAGATATATATAAAAGGAGGGTTGATCACGATTTCAACATTCGCTGTTCAAAAACAGATGGGCGTAGAGAGTGTACCTCAGGCGCGCGGCCATTCGCGTTCAAAGGGTTCAAATCTCGAAGTTACACATTTTTTTCGAGATGAGATTCAATCTCAGCTTTTGAGAATGGGGGTCCTGAACCCACGGAGGAAGGGCAGCGGTGTCCTCCTAGTAAACGGTGTGTGTTCTTGTGCGATCCTCAAGCCGCTTGCCAAGCGTGGAGATTACAGCATTGCTCGTATCCAAGAGACTCAGTTGCAACATTTTGGTCGAGATCTTTGGTTTGTACATGGAATCCAACAAGTCGTCCGGCTCGCTTCTCTAGTTCTACAATAAGTGATTGGTGTCTGCTAGGTAGTGGGTGCCTTATTGATATTTTAACCCAATTTTGAGAGTTTCCCCGTAGACCCACTGCTGTGACCCACTGGTGGGACGACGGGGATTTTTTGATCTAAATGCACTTGATCCAATACGCGTTTCGTCCAACTCGCAGTTCGTCAACACGCATTTCGTCAAATACGCAGATAGTCCAAGTACTTACTGATATATTTATTGATTATGATATATTAATAAAAAAAAAACAAGACCATCTTTCATCTTGTTTTCTCCTTCCATAAAATTATATAAATATAATATATAATATTATATAAATTATATAAAATTATATATATTATAATTATTACCAAAAATAAATACTTAATAATAATAACACTTTACATATTTTTTTGCACTTTAAATTAAAAAAATACTAAAATAATTCTTCATATTATTCACCTCCAGTTCCTACCTAAAAAGGCTCGTAGCAACTAAACAGATTCTTAAATGAAATTAAATAAAATCTTAATGTTTGGTTGTTTTAATTTATTCAAATAGACGAAATCAGAATAGAATAGAATAGAATCATTTATTGGCCTTATAACTGATTTGTCATATTAGGCAAGTCTTTTTACAACATTGTACAATTATTACATATTAAACTTTAACTAACACAATATTAAACAATTATTATTGTCAATATCAGGCACGTGTAATAAGCAGAAAGGCGGCTAGCGGCGAACTGACCTTTAATGTTTTTCTAGGCTGTTGGGTATTATTAGATCACATTTTGAAGCACAAGATACCCGGAGATCATGAACTAAGAAGAGGTTGTATTGTAGAGTGGGAATACTACCTCATACTTTTAAAAAATAAAATTTATCGGAAGTATAATAATTTGATTTGTAGTGTAAAAGCTATGGTCTTGTATTTTTGCGTGCGACTGCACATTATCCATGACTATTTGACTATCTGCGTATTTGACGAAATGCGTATTAACCAACTGCGAGTTAGACCAAGTGCTATTAGATCGATTTATTTTTCCCCGTGGTCCCACCTTTCCAATTTTAAAGTACTTAAGTACCTACTCAATGTTTTAGTCCCAATTGAGTTCCTATTCTTTTATTTAGATACATAAGTATATAGTTTGTAATTTGTGTCAAACGTTAGTTGACTTTGTTCTGTGTAAGAAACAAAGTTTCTTATTTAAGGTACTCATATCCTCTCATTCATTAACATTAAATAAGCTAACCCATGCTATAGAATAGTGGTGTCAGCTTCTCGCTAATGCAGAAATGTCAACTGGTCACGTTAAGTTATGCGATTTTATAAAATCAATTAATGTACTTAAATGTACGTACTCGTATCAGCCGTGCGTAAAGTACAACACAAAATAAAGGTGCAAAAGGCCGTCACCATACAACAAAGCGATAAGGGGGCGTTCATAAAATAATAATAATAATAATAATTTATTTCATAAAGAATGCACAATATAACATTAATAATTAGTGGCTAGTTAGGTGATACATAAAAACAGGTAAACTGCGGCCGAAGTAGGCTCTAGGCCTGTGATTCAGCGTACAGCGCCCTTCCCACGAGAATTGCGCTTATTACTTGCCCTAGACAAATTAATGGCATCATATTAGAAAATATTAGACTTGCTATAAAAATTTGCATTTCTTATTTTAAATTATTTGCATGCATATAAAAACAAATATAAACATAAATCCTAAAAAAAATAAGTAGAAGTAGATAATAAATAATTATAGTATAAATATTTGACACCAAACATACAGGTATAATGTAATTGTGTTTTGTTCCTCTCTGTGTTTAAGGTGTTAATGAAAGGGTGTGTCAGTGTGTGTTTGTGTGTGAGGCATCATCGCGTAACATCAGCCTCGAAACGAGTTGAGTTCGCGGGGATGCCTTCGTGGCTGTGTATCTGTGTGTAAATGTGTATGTGCGCATGAGTGAGTGTGAGAGGGTGTAGATTATGTGATTCACCAATTATCTGATTGTTCTTGAATATATACACAGTTTTGTTAGATACTTTAATAATTATTTAATAACGTCTAATAATCTCTCCGTCGCTTCGCAAGTCAAGGACTTAAGCCACCTGGTAATTTTGAATTTAACTTCATACTTAGATAAGTCATATATATCAAGAGATTTATTGATTTTGTTGTACAGAAAAGGTCCCAAAAAATATAAAAATCTTCTGATGAAAGCTGTGTTTAGTCGTTGGGGTATTCGACAAACGTCGTACTTCCGTCGATTAGTTTAGGTCGATTAATAGGTGAGATGTTTAAGGGGGGAGGGGTCGAGTCAAACCTCATCTAATCTTACGTTGGAGAGAGGGGGGTCTCGGCAAATAATAGGCAGAAAATTTAAAAAAACACCTCGCGTAATTTATGGACGCCCCCTAACAGATGCATGCACACATAGACGTGTTCGTACGAAGATCTCGGTCGCCCTACTTTATCCGAAATCGTCGTAAGTACACGTCTATGGCGCAGTGTCATCATATTAGAACGCGATTACGCGACCATCGCTAGATCATTAGCGCGATTTTTTATAACATTCGCCCGATGACTAAAATGTCAATTAAGGCTTTAGGACACCTCATCATCATGACCTACAACACAGCCATAACACCTAGAACTATTGGACTTCAATAATTATGTTTGATCCCGGGTTCGTACTTTCAAAATTCGTGCTAACTGGCGATGATCGCGTTCAATTACGACGACGCGGCGACGTCTACTGCGTGCTTGTGCGTACTCCGCGCGGAAAAGTGTCGAATTTCGTGGTTTGAGTGGAGTAAATATTTAGGGGGAGGCCTTTGTTCAGCAGTGGACTTCTTTAAGCAGTTGAAGATGAAATATTTTATGTATGACGTCGGGTAAATGTTTATGGTAATTTCAAATTTGTTCGTTAAGGCGAGGTCATATCGCAAAACAACAAAACAGTAGCATTTTTCAGCGCTTTGTTCGAAGTGACGAGATTACTTAGTGAGGTGCAAAAAATACTGCAGATTTACCTTTTCTAAAAAATACATTTCAAAAAATACTACAATTTACCGTTTTCTGATCAAGTATGATATGCGATTTTCAACTTTAAGCCTTAGAACTTTGAGCGGGACAGTACTCATTTCAAATCACGATCAGTCCTCGCCTTAAGCTATTTTTGAGATACTTGTTAAAAACACTTTCCGCCTTGCGCCTGTTGTTGCTTGTTTTATGGAGCCGGCTTTCTGCACCTATTTATATTGTGCTAGAAATATTCAAACATTTGTTATAGATATTGCCATCGACTGCTTTCAAGCTATAACACTGCAAAACTGCTGATAAATATTTAATAATGTAGTTAGATAGGTAAAATTATAATCTAGGGAACATTAGTAAAACTGAAACCGAATTGAACATAAGCCGATTTATCTTATAAGAAAACTTGCTGGTCATACCCCCGAATACTGAAACGTTTGTTAACTTTGACGACAGATTAAGTCTATTGCTGCCTTTGTTATTTGCTTAGTGCCAGACAAAGGCAGTATTAGAATTAATCTGTTGTCAAAGTTAACAAGCGTTTCAGTATTTGGGGGATAGTCGAATAGACTTTCCCATAAAAACGAATTGTTGTTTGTACCGCTTATATAATAAATTTAGGAAAATAAAGCAGGGGCTTTATATAGAATTTTTGTCATAATGGATTTGGCAAAACTGTCAAATCCCTTGTTTAAACTTTGCAAGAAACCTTGAAGAAGTCTCCGCACATTTCCATAGTAATCAAATAACTGAAGTAACTTTCACGAAACAAATGTTTATAGCCCAATTGTAGCCTGGTTTTTGTTATCAAGATCACTAGAAGTGACACCGCAGAACATTGCGATGCCCTATTTAAATGTGATCCCTTTGTCACTTCACTTAGTCACGCTAGAAAAGAATAAATGTCGTATGCCCGATGTGCCTCGTTGTACAACACCATAGTTATGCGAAGATTAATAACACACAAATGTTAAGATATGCACGCCAGAATTGACCGAATTCAATGGAAAATTGTAAACTGCAAGACTGCAACACCCTGCTTACCTGCACTCTGGCAAGTTAAAACTCATTTTCCCAAGAGGAAGGGTAATGGAATGTTGTGTGTCCGTATATATTACCTTCTTTGGTCTAAATGGCTTGACTGATTTTGACGAGTGACAAGTTGGATTCCTCTTAAAGCCTGGGGTGAAATAGGCTACATTTTGCAGTCAGGTTTTGTGATTTTCTTTTGATAATAATAATACTAGTTTCATCGTGATCACAGCGAGCTCTAGTAAATGACTATTGTAGCACTGCAGTGTGGTAAAGTTACACAATGAAATGGGAAGTCGCAATATGCTGCCGTGTCACGTCTAGCACGTAATACATAACAGCTCGTTGGTTTGATATACATAAACGGATTTTTTTGGCTCATTGAATAGTTAATTACTCAATTTTGGTAAATTTCCTGTGAAGTATGCGAAAGGATCTTTTTTGGAATGTCCAAACTGAGCAAAGTAAGAACAACATAAAAATATATAATTTTACAAAAATATTTGTAAGGAAATAGCGTAATAAGTGTTGTTGGAATTGATGCTAAATAAATTAACAAACTAAATTATTAACTTTGGTTGGTGAAGGCTAAATGCAAAAAAATATTTGTTCGAATTTGTAAGCTTACTAATTGACGGTTTTAAAGTCAAATTATATCAATGTTCAGTAACATGTAAACTAATATTAAACATTCCTTTGATGTATGTAATATTTGTAAAATGGAATAAAAACGATATATTTTGCAAAAACATTTATTTTAATTTTTGTACAAACATACAATTAACCAAAGCCGGAAGACGCAGCGTAGGCAGGCCTCCCACTAGGTGGACCGACGACATTGTGAAAGCCGCGGGCAACCGGTGGATGCGAGTTTTGGCGGGAACGTGAAGAAGTCATGTCGCGTCATTGTATTATTTTAAAACTTGTTTTATATCCAGTGTTCATTTGTGGTTTTCACCCACTAAGTGCTCGTGAACGTGCACGAGTGTTGGTGAATAGTGTGTTTTGAAATGTGACTCTTCGTGCTGTTTCCAAAATTCCATAGTAACCTCTAGTAAAGTACTCCGCCACTTTACTGGGAAAGTACATGGACTTGACCGTGACATACTTTGCTTGACTTAGACTATGACTGGTACTTATTTTAACTGGGAAATATTTGCCTTCACTTGAAATATCACATCACTTGACACTGGCTAAATACACAACGTGTGGAGCCAAAACATAAGAGAGAAAAAAACAACGACAAAGTTTCTCACATTCAAAGTTTTTTCCCATCGCTGCTGCAACACATGGCCCTACCGTAGATCACACCTAGATTCTGCATTCAGGACGCTCGAAGCGCGCCACGCATCAGTCTAAATACACTTATAAAAAATTAATCTTATTGGTTGATTGTTAGGCGCGAGTAGGCGTAGCTTTGAGATAGCCAATGAGAACGCTTGATCACACTCTCCGCGACGCGCGCCTTCCTCAAACTTTGGTGACTTTTTGTAGGAACAACGAATCTCGTAATGCGGTATCTAGTGTGATCTGTGGGCCTTACCTAATAAATTGAACACCGGAACTAGAAGGCACAAGCTTCACTCAATCATCTAGCAAAGGAACTATGTAAAACTCGGAAAACATTTGCCTCTGGTCTTCTTTCTCCAACTTGAGTTGCAGTAACAGCAGTCCGTTCGAACTGCATCTCAGTACAACCTGCAACAAAAAATGTAGTTATACACTTTCGCGCGCAGATGAAAAGAGATGGCTTTAGCACGCGCTAGTCAAAAACACAGATAATTGCTAATTGCATCTAAACCAGGAAATCAATCGGAATTTTGTTCCATGCAAACCTATATTATTACCTCAGTATTCGTGTAATAATTACTTGAATATAAACTAGGGGTTCACTTTTCATTGTTTTTTTTTTTTGTCGAGGGAATGTCATGTTATCATGTTTTCCCGCCATGCAATACTAAATGTAGTAATGATGTAGTATTATTATTTTAAACCCTAACTAATATTATAATTCAGAGCAATATAGCCGCAGTCGTATCAGGACTAATTAAAACTTTAAGGTAGTGAAACGAATAAGTTCTTCTAGAAGGAAAAAAATCGCATTCAGAACTCGCTACATTACATCTGTCAGTCCATACAAAACGTCAAAAAATGCACAAAAAATAATCAACGCCATCTAGCGAACTAGGAAGTAACTTTGCCTCTATCTGGATGTTTGTCGCTTTATCACGGCTAAATGGCTGAACGGATCTTGAAAAAATTTGAAAAGTAGGTACTGTATATCACAAAGACGGATATAGGATACTTTTTTTATGTCCACGCCACAGATCACACCTAGATTATGCATTCAGGACGCTCGAAGCGCACCACGCATCAGTCTAAATAAACTTATAAGAAATTACTCTGATTGGTTGATTGTTAGGCGTGAGTAGGCGTGACCTTGAGATAGCCAATGAGAACGCTCGGTCGCACTCCCCGCGACCCGCGCCGCGCCTCAAACTTTGGTGACTTTTGTAGGAACAACGAATCTCGTAATGCGGTATCTAGTGTGATCTGTGGTCCACGCGAACGAAGTCGCGGGTAACGACTAGTATATTTATAAAATGTATACTCATCTGGACTGGCGATTGACAACCATTTGAATCGTGCCAACCTCGCTCCCCGCACGCGGGGTACGTA
The DNA here is from genome assembly GCA_947579745.1 of Apocheima hispidaria. Taxonomy (NCBI): domain Eukaryota; kingdom Metazoa; phylum Arthropoda; class Insecta; order Lepidoptera; family Geometridae; genus Apocheima; species Apocheima hispidaria. The sequence goes on along the minus strand of OX388166.1, from coordinate 2,935,297 downwards.
CGGGGAGCGGGAGCGGGTGAGGTTTCTTAAAGTGGCGGGGAGTGGCCGTCCGTATGTAGTACTAATATGGTATTCTGTGCTTTAACGATACAGCGTTCTTTCTATCAGATATAAAAACAGCACCGTACCTTAGTAGATATAGCCAGCGCCTTCATAATGAGCCTGATATGGTGCAATTGATACTTCAGCGTGACGGCATTCTCACAGCTGAAACTCTGCACCATGTCCGATGACTTAGGCATGTCTATGCAAGACCGGTCCTGGAAATAAAGATATTTATTAAAATCTGGACCAAACAAATGCATAATATTTAATGATATGTATTTTTTTTTATCCGACTGAACAAGAGGGGAGTGTGAGTGATCTGTAATCGAAGCGGCTTGACCTATTTTCAAATGAGAGGTTTCACCCTGAAACCCGCGGTCGGGCTACATTTACATCGAACCCACAGATTATGTATAGATACCACATTACGAGATCGATGTTCCGACAAAAACTCACCAAAATCGGTAGAAAGCGCTGGTTGCGGAAATATGACTAAACGATCTCATTGGCTATCCTCGAGGTAGCACCTACTCGCGCAATAAGAGTTAATGTTTATAGGTGTTTTTTGACAGATTCGTAGTGAGCTTCGATTGTCCTGAGTACGGAATCAAAATAATGTTGCCACCTTTCAAATCGTAGTGATCTAGTTTAGATTTTATCGTTCAAAAGAGCGGAACTATAAATTATATTACCATTAAATTAATTAATAGTTATAATTTCTGAATGAATTGTTTACTTAATGTATCATCATCTCAGAAGCATTCACTGCCATCATTTATTTATTATTATCTAAATTACGACTTTTAGAAGACTTTAGAATATTAACTAATGAAATAGTTCAGTGAACTGATATGATTTAATGAACTAAATATTTTTACCACATTCCTATTTTTATGTTATGAAAAAGTGGCAGCACTCGTAATCACACTAATATTATAAATGCGAAAGTTTGTGTGTAAGTATGTGTGTTTGTTCCCGTTCAACTCTGTAACGGCTGAACGGATGTGAATGAAATTTGGTACGGAGGTAGCGTACACACTGGATTAACACATAGGATACTTTTTATCGAAAAAAAATATATATTCAGTTTCTGTAGAACAGAGGGTGAAACCGCGGGGCGCAGCTAGTGTCATATAGCGTCTGATTAAAAATTCGACTTTAGTGGGGTCTTTCGTTGGAACTACCAGTATGAAACGAAGCTTATTAAAAGTAAAAATACTATCTATCAACCTGCATTCCATATGTCACTATGCTAACATTAGGGTGTTCAGGTGACAGATTCAGCTCCATAATATCACAGGATCGTTCTATATCGGCGAGCAGGCCGAGGAAAGCCGGTGCCTTGAGGACGAGCTTGGCGACTTCCCCGGCATCTTCGTCCCGGAGCTCGAGGACCGAGTCCGCTGTCTGGGTGGAGATCTCACAGTCCGTCATCACATTGTGTACAGATTGGGGTTGCAACCTGAAATAAATATTTTTATAAGATAAGACGAGCATGTCCTTCGCCTAAGGTCTAAGACCACACAGAATTTTGTACTTGTAACAGTTCAAAATCATGCATGAAAATGCACTGCGCTCGTCATCCTGATAATTTAAGTGTCAAATCTCTTTATGTCCAGTAATTACGCTGGAAACGTTGCCCTTCAATCCGAAACAGAAATGTTTGCACACTACTGCTTGACGGTCGAACAACTGGAAAAAGTGTGGTACTTCCCCAGCAGGCCTAGCACCGGCCGGGTTACCACCGAAACGCTAATTTCATCAAAAAGTTAGGAAAATTCTCTAACTCTCTCTATTGCACGCACGAGAAATAGAGCGACAGCTATACAATATTGCACGCACGAGAAACAGAGCGACAGCTGTACAATATCGAATACGCCAAAACCTCGCGGAAGGACTATCCTCTTAAGTGCGAGAGTCGCGGTTGGTTTTTGGTCGCGGGTCAAAAAGCCTTGTACGAATGTTGGAATGAGTGATTCACTTCGCGTTCAGGCTCGCCGCAGTCCGTACAGGCGCTGTAAGCGTTAGCGAAGAACCTAGACTACGCGTAAACTGGAACGCTCAGTCCGAACGCAGTTTCGGCTAATTCGAATTCTGGATAAGGTTTTTGGCGGAAACGTGAAGAATTCATATCGGGTCATTCTATTATTTTCCAAATCTTGTGTTTTTGGAGTGTTAATGTGTAAAAACGGTGAATTTTTACCCGTTACGTGTTCGTCAACATGCACGAGTGTTGGTGAATGGTATAATGTCGTGAAACGTGAATTTTCGTGTTGTTTCCTAAACTCCATAGAAGGCTCTAGTAAAGTTTTCACCACTTTACAGGGGCATGACTTGGACTTGACCGTGTCTTGCTTTGCTTGCCTTTGACTGATTGACCTTTGACCTTTGACTATGACTTGTTTGATAAGACGTGCGACGCCAAAATCCTTTTAGGAGGAAAGAGAAAAAAAAAAAAGGATAATGGTGGCTATACATGACCCTGACCTGACATTCGTGTGAAAGAGAAGTGTATATGAATTTCTGGGGAGCTAAAGGGAGAAGCTATAACCTTAGTTTCTTTTGTGAAATTCAAGTTTAGCTGTCCCTTTCGCCTTAAGGTTGGCTCGAGCTTCGGCAGTTTAATCCGCCGAAATGTCGATTTTTAAGTTATCATCAAACTAGATATAAAAAATACATACTTACACTAAAAGTAAAGGTGATCCTTCACTTCTGTAGTACATTTTGAGACTGGACTCTTCTGCTGAGCCGAAAATGTTGAGACATTCCGAAAGTACTGCAATGCTGATCTGCAATGGAAGAAATCTTAAATTTCATCAAGATCAGCCATAACAGGGTACAGAAACAGAGCAAGATGAATCACACTAATATTATAAATGCGAAAATTGTGTGTAAGTAGGTAAGTATGTAAGTGTGTTTGTTCCCGTTCAACTCTGTAACGGCTGAACGGATTTCAATGAAATTTTGTATGGAGGTAGCTTACATCCGGAATTAGCACAAAGGCTACTTTTTATCCGGAAAATAGTCGATTTCTGTAGAATAGCGGGTGAAACCACGGGGCGCAGCTAGTAAATAATGTATCAACAAAGCTATCTCTTAAACCAACACAACCAAAGTCCGAAAGTTTGTGTGCAATTGTGTAAGTAGGTAAGTATGTTTGTTCCCATTCAACTCTATAACGGCTGAAAGGATTTTAATGAAATTTGGTATGGAGGTAGCTTACAACCTGGATTAACTACCTAAACAATTATATATACATATATACAGGGTTATAAGGAAAGGGTATGCTAACCCGAAAAGGGCTCACTATCAGCTGTTCCATAGAATTATGTCAATGACACTTGACAAAATGTATGGAACAGCTGATATTTTTTTCGCGATTTCAGGGTTGGTCCCATACTAAAAGTTGTTCATAATGATGAGTACTATGAGCTCTTTTCGGCTTAGCATACCCTTTCCTTATAACCCTGTATAATAGCAGCGCCCCGTGGTTCCACCCGCTATTCTACAGAAACCGTATATTTTTCCGGGATAAAAAGTAACCAAGATGTGTTAATACAGGGAATAACCTACCTTCATACCAAATTTCATGCAAATTCATTCAGCTGAAGTATTTCAACTCACTTTAAACATAACATCGACATCATCTCTGACATGGTACTCTGTGAAGTTGTCTGAGGGTACGTAAGCAGAGGCCTGCACGCACTTGCCCTCCTCCACGGTTAGCTTCAGCCCTTCAGGCAAAGCACAGAACACAGCTGACTGGAAAAAAAATAACATGAACAGCTAATGTACTAGTGAGTACAAAAAAATTAAACAACTAGTTTTTTTTTGGCAACAGAATGAAGAGTCGAGCTAGTCGATCGCCTGATGGTAAGCGCAACGCTCATCTAGATGCTTTTTCTTTGCCTCGCTACCTTAATTTGCAAGGAATGACTAGGCTGTCGAAGTTTAATCACCCTAATATTATACATGAGAAAGTTTGTTTGTAAGTATGCACTTGTTCAACTCTGTAGGGGCTGAACAAATTTGAATGAAATGTGGTATGGAAGTTGCTTATACCACGGATTAACAGGCTACTTTTTATCCCGGAAAAATATTCGGTTTCTGTAGAATAGCGGGTGTAGCCGCGGGGCGCAGCTAGTTCTCCATGAACCTCAAACATTCAAAGACATGCTAGTCACCACCGTGCACTGGGCCAGCGTGATGGATTAGGTCCCATTCTCGCTGTGTAAATTAAGGCCTGTGTCCCAGCAATGGGAAACTGATAATGAGGTAGACAGAATGTAACAAATAATGAGAACTCATGGTTCCCTAGTAGGTTTAATTAAATGTGGCGTGGATAACATGGAACACACGCTATGTCCTAAAATGAGGGTAGTTCTGGAAAAACTAGTCTGGTATTGTCAACCTAACCAGTGAGAGTGTGCTGGTTCGACGGGACTGCAATGAACATCGCCACCGAGCAACATAATAATATCCCAGAGCAGAAATTTAAATTCATTCATTCAAACATCTGCACGGCCAGGAATCAAACCAGAGACCTTCTGCTCATAAGGCTTACATTCTACCAAAACTGATTAAGTAAGACCCTAATGACAAACCTCCTGAAATTGTATAGACTTTAACAAACTACACAACGTCTTCCCGGAGTCCATAGAAGCAGTGAAATAGTATTGTGAAGTTCCCTCATCCATGTTGCTCGTCCAGTTCATATATAGACTTAACCAACATTAAATGCTGTTCTGGTGTTATGTAATGCTCTTCTATCCTTCCGAGGATTTGAGATATCCTTGCTGCTAGGACATGCTTGCAGGCTACCTGGAAATTACATAAATTACTACAAAAGGCTGAAGGAAAAATTGTGTTTCAAAATTAATTTAAGTAGTTCAATTTAATGTATTTGTAGACCAGGGATGATGAACCAATGGCACGCAACTATTTATAGCACACCACCGATCAAAAAGGTTTGCATTTTAGTTAAACTATGAAGTAACAATCAATTATGAGCCTACTCTGTGGACTGGCATTTATTTATTATATATATATATATACATATTTATTTTATTACTATACAGCGCAAAATATATTTTTTGGTTGTAAATAAAGAATTTTGAGTTGGTATTTAATTTTATTATTTTCCTGATAATCACTTCACACTTTCCCCATAAACCCTAAGTCTAAATTATTTGACGGCATATCTATGGCCTCATTAAACATTTCTTTAGAAAAAATGGCATGTTGATCCATAAAGGTTCACCATCCCGGTTGGAGACCAACTCAAACAATTGTATTACAAAAAATAATTGCTAAATGGTGATACATTACAGAAGCAGACCATCTGCCAGTTTCTACACCCAATCAGAAAGTTCTACATTCTCTGTCTCTATTATCTTGATTGTAGACAGCAATCCATCAAGGAGATGTTAAATAATGGATTTATACAACATTTTGTTTACATAAATTATGACTGAAATTAATTTTGTACAATGACAAAAATGACGTCATGACAGGAGCCTATAAATGCGCATCTTAAACAGATTTTTTGCACACTGACAGCGCAAATGGTAACCGTGCGCATTTTAAGCCGCACTCTCTCTAAGCCTTACTGCACTATTGTGCAAACAATTTTAAGAATAGCACTTTTTTTTTAATTTAAATTATATGGTGGTATGGCATTGTTATCGACCAGCATAGTGCAAATGAACAACCAGGCTGTGGACAATGTTTTTTTTTTTTGTTTACTCCGGGCAGATACCTATTTTCTCCATGGTCCATAATCGAATTGATGAGCTTGGTCAAGGGCAAAGAGGGCGACGACAAAAAATCTAGGATATTATAGAATTGGGTTTGTGCAAAAAAGTTTGTGCTCGCGAGATATAACTTCGCAGTTTGTCGGCAACTAATACTAGTATTTTGACAATAAAACCAGTCAAGGGTAAAACCAAGGTTATATACACAGAATTATCTTCTAGGGTTCTGATTATTTAAAACTAATACACAATTCCATTTTCGGAAACCATATAAAGTTCAACTGTTTTATTAAAAATAAATGTATGTAAGTAGTTCCATATACATGCCTGGCTTTTTCTTTCGAGAACTTGGTGTTTAAAAGCGCGACAGGGACAGAAGTTTATTTTAGGGAACAATCTGTAGCAGCGGTCGTTTTCTCCCTTGATTTCAATTATAGTTCGCAAGTTATTTGCAGTAACGTATGCTGTTAGCGTGGGACATTTCTCGAGGATATCCAGGGCTCTTTGCAACACACCACCAAAGACTGAGTGAAGGGACAGCAGATCTTCGTCTGAAACTAATATTTATCCTTAGTTTTGTATCACGATTAAACAAAAACACTGTGTAGGTACCTACATTGTGGATCCTTCGCTTTGCGAACTCGTTCTTCCACTTGTTTCAACAGTGACTCGGCCACTGCAGGTAATTTGGAATATAACTGATTCTGTTGCAATTGCAAATCACTTTTAATCATAATCGAGGTAGTATGTTCCTTGTTCAAAAACAAATCAAAGAATCAAACTTGATTGGTAATTTTGACTTTTTCAATGGCACGTTCACAGAGTAGCTTTTATATACGGAAATTCGTCGGCATTCGGCAGCCGCCGGTACTCGGTGTTGTTCCAAGTTGATTTTGGGGCTGCCGTATCTAGACCTCAAATTGCCGTATATTGGGACAAAATTTAAAAAAAATGCCGTATGTTCTAATTTTTAATTAATTTGTTTGCAAAATTATGATACTTACCTTTTTTTTTCCTGGTCTCCATATAGATTTTTAATTGTGCTTAGAAGTTATGTCTCATTTTCACTTGGAAATGTTATCTATTCTTCTCTTATCTTCCTCATTATCGACATTTCACCCTTTGATTAAATTTTTCTGAGGTAGCACGGAGATAGTTTGTTTCTTTTAATTCTCAGATTCTTAATTTTACTCCATCAAAAAGCCCTAAATGTCTAACTATACTTTTCGAACTTTTCGAAAAAGAAAAAAAAAAGAGAAGCCCTTGTGTAGAGAACTTTAGTACCCATAATGAACTCTTCGCTGAGATAATAGTTATGTGAAAAGATTTTAGGTCGATCAAAACAATTTTCGATTTGATTCTATTTTCTGTAACGTATTTTTGAGTTGTGACTTGTGAGGTGAACTTACGAGGTGGAGGGGAAATGGGTAATTAGATGTAATGAAATAATACATATAACAAGTCTGTGGAAATAGGTACCTACAAAATTGTATCAAATCCGCCAACATAGCATAATTTAGTTCCTTAAGTAGTTAGATATTTAAAAAAACAAATATTTTTTTGCATGTCTGATAGCCATTTAATAACAAACCTATAACCTAGTATTAAATAGAACACACGTTTGGTCTGTGGTATAACCCTGAGTCTGTAATCTGTAGCTTTCAGCAAAATGACGTCTGTTGCGCGCGCAGATTTTTTCAGACAAGTCCTGAAATTTAATGTCACATTTCTTTGTTAATGCCATTAGATATGTACAGTTATTGAATTATCTATCATAATATTAGTTAATCGAGTATTATAAATAATCAAGTCTAGAAATATGGGTTAAGTAACAAAATACTCACTGAGTCAGTTTTCAAATAATCTAGGTACATAAGGTATGTTTCATATTTTTATTGTTTTTAATATTTCACCGTGAATTTAATGCGCTAAAAATAGGGTGTGCTTTCAGGAGATTTTCACAGAACGATGCCTGAACATTTGGAACTCCAACACCTGGTGGATTTATCTGCAGGCAGTGGAGATGAAACCCTCCCCAACCTACTTGAAAACAAAAGACCACTCATAAAAAGATGTCCGTATCTTGGCCTGATACTCGCAACATTATCATCGTTATTTTTTTCATTATGTTCAGTGATCGTAAAAAGTCTCGTAAACATTGACCCAATGCAACTTGCTATGTTTCGTTTTATCGGAGTTTTGCTCCCAACAATACCGATAGTTATTTATACAGAACAGCCAGTGTTCCCCCAAGGAAAGCGGTTATTATTAATTTTACGATCCATTGTAGGAACAGTTGGATTAATGCTAAGTTTTTACGCTTTTAGAAATATGCCCTTGGCAGATGCATCAGTCATAGTATTTTCAGTGCCTGTTTTTGTTGCATTATTCGCTCGGGTATTTTTAAAAGAGCCTTGTGGAATTTGGAATACAATTTCTATTATTTTAACTCTAATCGGAGTTATTCTAATTACTCATCCCCCTTTTTTGTTTGGCGAAGATTCTAATATATATCACAACCAAAACTATAACAGCTTAAAAGGTGCTGTTGCAGCGTTTGTTTCTACAATATTTGGAGCTAATGCGTATGTCTTGCTACGTGTACTGAAAGGCTTACATTTCTCTGTAATTATGACAAACTTTGGTGCTATTGCTATTTTACAGACTTTAGTATACTCCATTATATTAGGCGTGTTGTGTATGCCTAACTGTGGAACAGAAAGGTTTTTAGTTGTCTGTTTGGCTTTGTTCAGTTACCTAGGGCAAATTTTGCTGACAATGTCCCTTCAAATGGAGCAAGCTGGACCAGTGGCCATTGCCAGATCTGCTGATATTGTGTTTGCCTTTTTATGGCAAGTTATGTTTTTTAACGAAATTCCAAGTAAATATTCTGTACTTGGTGCGATATTAGTTTTAAGCTCAGTTATTCTCGTTGGTTTGCGCAAATGGGCATTGGCCTTGCCAGCAGATTCACAATTAAGAAGTAAGCTTGGTGTATTAGCACGATAGAGAAAATTAAATTAAATTAGATTCCTAAATTGTAATCACACTTAGTGTTACGACACCAAAGTACCTTATTCGTTTTATATTTTATTTTATATTTTGTATCTGTAACTTGTAATTACATTCTTTAGTCAATCTAGTACCTAGTTAGGAATAGCTGTTATTTTTTACGGTTTTTTTTTAACCAAAGAGTACCTACCCAAGTACTAAGTACCACAAAAGACATTAATAAAAATTCTAATTTAATTGACAGAAATGTATTAATGAAATTTAAGTAAGTATTTAACTTTTTATTTTATTTTGTTTATTGTTAAAGGTTATTGTTAAAGGATGAAACAAACACAATAATTAATATAATATTAAGCGTTAAATTTCACCCTTGAAGACTGTTAATTAAGTCCACTCGAACTTAGTTAAGTGCCTATCTTGGCATTTTAACAATCTTATTTGTCTAGTCACTGATTGATGTTTGTTACTTTTATTGAACTTACCCTAGGTAAGTAGGTCGCTCAGAAAGTTCTCGATTCTTGCTAAGCAACTTATGGTGTAATGATAGTGATTTTTATTAGTTTATTCTATCATATCACAGAAACTAGAATTATAAAAAACTAAGCTCATTGTAAATACTTTAGTTAGTTGATTTCTCACAAAAATAATTACACATACTAAGTACTTGATTATTCCTTATAGATAGCAGTTGCGCAGATTCTTTCACACAATACTAATATTAGGGAAATTGCCTTTGCCTCTTAAGATTTAAGTGAACGAAACATGAATAATTTTTATTTGTATCAATTTAGTTAAGTTACAAAAAAACAAAAGAATCAACGTAAATGCTACGATAAAATGTTTTTAGAAAAAAAAGGTAATTAAAAAAATTTGATCGCACTCGTCAAAACTTTTTATTTAATTTAAATGAGCTAGTTAGATATGTTAATGTTAAGTAGTTTAACTAAGTAAATAAAAAATGATGTACACAACTGCTTTCAGGAATAAAAAATAATATCAGGAATATATATTTTGTTCATTTTATCTTAGTCACTAGGTGGCACTTTGTTAGTTATAGGTAAACATAATACATCAAGCTATAAAACCCCAAGTCCTTCCCTAATTATTATTATTTTTGTAGAAGAGCTAATATATATTTATAATATATATACATTTTATTACATAAGTATTAATTAGCTAATTGACACACACACACACACACACACACACACGCACACTTAACTCTGATCAGGGATCACGTGGCTGAGCGGCAATATCGTCTTGAAGATTGATACCAAATTACAGTGCTTTACCTATGCTGGGCCACAATTATTGTGTGGGTCTTCACGTTCCTTCCCATTGCAAACTGCGTAAAATGATTGCCTTTTGAAACCCTAATGGCATTTTACTTGCATATTTTTGCTATTGTTGTTTTTTACTAGGTAATTATAAACTAAACTGGTTAGTTATGATGTAGCCTATATCATGCTGGAAGCATTCCTACATCATGTACGAGCAAAGATTCTAGCTGCAGGACTAAACTAGCTATATAGCTAATTACCAATAACCCTGTATATGTAGATGTGGTCTAATGAAAGAACTATATAATATGTATAGATAATAGGTACTTTATTAATCACGTAAACCTAGCGTACTAATGAAGACCACGACCGTTAAAGTTGGAGCTAAAGATAGTCCTCTGTACCGACTTACCGATGCAGTCTAAAATAAATAAAAACGCTGTACATTAAAAACAACTAAAAAGATAAAAAAAATAATGTGAAAAACAATGTTTATACACAATACTTATGTAATAGTAACAATCTTAATATTTTCTACTGATGTTATTCTCAGTTTAGAATCAATATTACTCTCTCACGTATTGACTTCAAACAACAACCTTACAAAAGTAATCGATCGATCTTAATCGATTGGTTCTTTATTTTAGTTATTTTCTCACTATTTTTCTTGTGGCACCCTTGGGCTTATCCCGTAACTCTGAAAGCGATAGCGAGAGTTGCGTGAGCGGGACCGCGCATAGCGCGACTAAGTTGGTACGAGCGAGATGGCATGCTCTCGCAATCACAATTACGAACGTTTCAAAGTTATAGGATAAGCCCGCCTGTCGAAAATAATATTGATAAGGGTTTCCATACACACGCCTGTTTGTTTTTTACGGATACCTCGACATAAACTAAAGTTAGTATAGAAATTCCTTGCATAAACTTCTTTGGAGTATTTTTTTAATGTTATATCTTGGCTCCACACAGAGTGTTTTTAGCCAGGCCATATTTTTTATTTACATATTCCTTATGAATAACAAGCCTCATAGTCTTAGTCAACAATTTCAGTCCTTGCCCAGTCCAAGTCATGCTTCAATAAAGTTGTGAAATCTTTACTCGAAGATTTTACGGAGTTTGGAAACAACACAAAAATTAACGTTTTGGAAAATAATACACCATAAGACAAGATATATAAAAGCGCTGTGTTCGTGTTATAATTTTATAGAGCTTGGTTTGGTTGCAGCATGTAACATACTTCCTTAGCCACACATTAAACCCATTTTGTTTTCACCAAAGAAAACCCTGATTATTTATTTTGTTACCCGTGGTACTAGTAGTAATACTGCTAGTACCACGGGTAAAAAAACTTCCCCTAGAACTACCAAGCGATCCAGTAGTACCACGGGAAGTTTTTTTTCCCGTGTTACACGGGAGACAATAATGTACGACCCGATAATTGACGACCCGATAATGTACAGCCCGATAATTTACAGCCTAATAATTGGTGTACAGGTACATGTTATATCAGGCTGTGCATTATCGGGTCGTGAAATATCGGCCGTAAATTATCGACATGGGCCGATAATGCACAGCCGATAATGTACTGCCTGATATTCCATGTACTGGTACATCAATTATCAGGCTGTACAATATTGGACGTACAATATCATGCCGTACATTATTGACACGGGCCGATAGTGTACGACCCGATAATGTACAGCCTGATAAAAGACAACCCACCCTTCATTGGCTGAGAGCCTCTTTGTGTATGACATCTAACGATTTCGTGCTCCGTTTGAAAGCGACAATAAAAATAAGACACAGATTAAAACTATAAGGATTACAGTTACTTAGTAGGTTACGGTTTTTTTTATGACAAGTCGGAAATCTTTGCTGTATCAAAACTGTTTAGGTTATTAGGTTTTTTTTTTAAAAGCCCGGAAACCTTTTGTTTTGTCTTGTAACATAAAGTCATTGTTAAAGGTATTTTTAATCTGTGCCATAGTTACACTATCGCGTCCAGACGAAGCATGGAATCAAAACAGATCATAGACACATCGACCAATAGGAGCAGAGTCTTTCAGCCATTACGGGCTAGGTCACCTTTTCTCAGGCTGTACATTATCGGCAGTACATTATCAGCACGTGCCGATAATATACAACCAGTAATGTACAGCCCAATAATGTACGACCCGACAAAACGTGTACTTTTCTCAGTTACGCGGATTATCGGCTGTACATTTCTGGTCGTGAATTATTGGCACGTGCTGATAATGTACGGCCTATATTGTACGACCTGATAATTGGCAGCCCGGTACACCAATTATCGGTCGTACATTCTGGGCTGTACATTATCAGGTCGTATATTATTGGGCTGCACACTATCGACACTATCGATTCAACCTCTGTGGCGTCTGTGCAGTGTTGTTCTCCATAGGGCAATTGCCGTATTATGCGGCTTTTAGGCACGCTGCGCTTTTAATATACGGCATACGGCAGCAATATTATACGGATTTGGATCCGTATAATATTTGTATGAAATATACGGCAATCCACGAAAGAGTTACCAAAAACTGCCATTACTAATTTTTCGTGTAACGTAAGGCACGGAGTTCCCGGAATTCCTCGTTGGACAACGCCCTCTTGAATGAATACGACAAAATTGGAGATGTTGGACTAGTACGTAGTTTGTGTTTACATCGTTTCACTGAGCTTAGAGAAGGTGCTACGATGAGTCATGAGTGAGCGGTGATACCTCAGAAAAAATAGAAAATCATAGGGCTATAATGTCGATACTGAGGAAGAAAAATGAAGAAGAGATACCATTTCCAAGTGAAAATGAGACATAACTTTTAACCACAGTACAAAATCTACATGGAGACCACTGAAAAAAGCTAAATATCATAATATTGGATACAATTTAATGAAAACTTAGAACATACGGCATCTTTTTTTTTTTTTTTTCTAAATTACGGCAATTTCAGATCTACGTACGGCAGCCCCAAAATCGACTTGGAACAACACTGCGTCTGTGTTTCAACGACATATTTATATTCTCTTTGATCACAAAGATTTATTTTATTTTGAGGAGTGCAGTGCAGTCAAAGTATGCAATAATTTAATTACAACAAAACATCAACCACAATTTTTTACGGAAATACCACAATCAACATAACCGACTTATTTTGAGGATTGCACTGTAAGTAAATACTTTGTCAATATTAATATCAATTTAAATTCCAAAATATTCAAACAAAAGCTTTTACTTTTAGCTTTTTCCACAGAACTGACCGTAGCAATGGCCGACCGGCTTACCCAACTACAAGACACCATAAACCAGGTAAATACTTATTCATTCTTTATTTATTCAAAGTTCTATAGTAGTTGCATTATTCTAATTTCCAATCATTAAAAAAAAACATGTTTCAGCAAGCTGAGCATTTCTGCAATAGCATAGGAATATTGCAGCAGTTTTCCACACCTAGCAAGTTTCCTGGCTTCGACCGTAGTGGCTCCCAAACGCCTCAACAACAACAAAATCAAGAGGACTACGCTGTGTTGTTCGCTGCTTTAATATCTAGATGCGCCAAGGACATAGACACTCTGATCGAGTCGCTACCGAGTGAAGAAAGCTCTACAGAGCTACAAGTTCAGAGCTTAAGGCGACTCGAGGCTGAGAATAAAGAAGCTGCTGAGCAGTTAGAAGAAGTGAGTATCACAATCTTTTGTTTTTTACACATACTGATAAAGCCGGGCTTGTTATTGACCCAGTGAGCAAATTGAACATGTGTCTATGCTTTAATTGGCAAAATTTGCTTTCATCTGTCCACATGTATGTACTAGCATAAAGGGCCCGTACTGTGAGGTGCTTATTGCGATGATTCTTAGGCTCAGCCAATGATGCGCGAGCATACATCTTACGCAGCAATACGGTTCGTAATAAGCAGTTCGCATCATCGCAATACGCACCGGTGTGGGCTCTTACGTGAGTACCAACATACAGACAGATGAAAGCAAATTTTGCCAGTTAAAGCAGTTATTAAGCACCCCAGAGTACGAGCCCAGGTCATTATTTTCAGACATTTTAAAAGTTTTTTTTTTTGTCATCAGTGATTTTTGATTTCTCCCAAAAACGGGAGAAGTTTGCTGTGGCGCTATTTGATAATATTTGGCAGAAATATTAAGTACTCAATTCTAAACAATAATTTCGATCGAATTTCCAATCAGTTAACAGATTGTCAAGATCTAACTGAGAATTCAATACCGGCCGGTAAATGGAGCTGCAGCAAACTCGCCCCTTTTTGGAGGAAATACTCCTCCAATCAAAAATCGCCAACGACAAAAAGGTCTATGAAACAATAGTATTGAGGTTGTGAAAAAAGTTTGCACTCGCGAGGTCTACTGTTTGTAGAATTACTATTATAGTTATTACTTTACACTAAGAATATAACTGTAAGACAGATCCAACCTTACAGTCAAATCTCACCTCCACAGCCTTCAAAATAGCTTGCAAAATAAACTGCAAGATTTTTAGGGCGGTAGCTCTCTTGATTGAAAGGCAATATTTCCAGTGAAATAACTGGGTTCAACATCTTATATTATGACATGAAAAGTGCAATGCATTGCCATGCATAGGTTTGAACTTTTGTTTCAAAATTCTGGATGGCACTGAACTGTTATGGGCACGGACACGCATGACACATTCCCTCGGGAAAAACTTACTCGTCTTGTCACTGTAATCCATGAAGAAAAGGTGCAGTTAATAATAACAATACCAGTAGGACCATCAGGGATAGTTAAAATGCTAAGAAACTTTTATTGCCTGTTTTATTGATTAAATTGAATGCCTGTCATTGCCAATTAGTAATATTTTGTTTTTTATTGTACTAATTCACGTGCTTCGTCACGCTCTGTTATTGCATATAAGTAAACCAATTTTTAGATATTACAACCAGTTTAGTGAAAAAAAAAACTCATAGTCAAGAATCTCGTCTAAAAGTTATAGGATGAGTGTATGTCCTTGCTGTAGCCAGAATCAGGTGTATTTTTCATCTTTATGATGTTATGGTTTTCAGGTTGTGCGTCAAGGGGAGATACTTCTAGAAAAGATCCAAGGAGCTCTCAGTGACATAGCACAGTGCCAGTTAGACATGCAGAACCCAGCGCTTATACTGAATAAGGACACCAAACCCCAATTATAGGGTTACATAAAATTTTATTTAGACATATTTTTAGACTAAGTATGTAAACTATGGCTTTTGTATTTATAAAATAAGAAGAGGTATAAATAAAACAACTCGTTTCCAAAATTTTATAATTTTTTTGAAGCCTATATACATAACAGTATCAACTATGGTACATAATAAAAATATTTTTTTGTTTTACTCTAATATTGACGTTGAAAGATTTTTGTTTTAGAGCCATCTGTGCCTCATTACTAACACTACACAACAAGAAAACAACTAGCGTCCAAATGTAACTACTATAATGCAATATAGATGGCGCTACGTGATTTATAGTGTTTTTGTTTTTTAACGCCATCTGTATCATTTGAACAGAAAAATAATATTATATACATACGAGTTCTGCAGAGCGAGATAGATGGTGCTTGAATAAAATTATTAATTTTCCAATGGTTCCAACGGTCCACTGGTTTGCACCGTCTTTTTGGGTCATTCCTTTGGCACAAGCGGGAAGGTTAAAATTAGGGTTCGCTTCAATACGGGGTCGTGGTCCAACTACTCTGTACAACCAGTTCGAATACGGGCCTTCGATAAGGGCAGTGCTCCAATTATTATTTTTAGTTGGACAATGACCCCTATAACTAGACCTGGGACCCTATTCGGAGAAATGACATTTTATCTCGGTCACTCACTCCCATTAAATTCTAAATTAGAGAGACAGTGACCGAGATAAAATGTCATTTCTCCGAATAGGGTCCCTGTGTTACATCTGATTATGTTAAAGTTAGGGTGCATTGGTGGAACCTTGGGACCGACGGTGGGGAGCGGGCGTTAAGAAGACTCCTCGTCGGTTCGAAGCAACACGTGACCAAAATACTGACCTTTATTTCGCCCAAAGGGTGAAGCATCGCAATAAAAATTATTATTCTAAATACTTGACACTGGAAAATGCACAAGACATGCGACGCCAAAATTAAGTACCTACTAAATTGAGCTCTTACTAGACAGGCTCCATAGTGTATGCCTTTGTAATTATTTTTTTGTTTCATGTAAAGCAAAGTATTTCACAACGAAAACAAGTCTCATTCACAGTCTTACACAATTTCAATCACTGTTCAGTCTCAGTCGTGTTTCAGGAAAGTGGTGGAAGCTTCTACAGATTTTTGGAAACAACGCGAAGAGATACGATTCACCCTATTTTCCCACACTAAGACAAATTATAACCCACCATTAGATCGAAAAGAACACAGCTTTTGGGAAATAATACGAAGCGGCAACATGTTTTTTTTGATTGATGACAACACTATACTTTCTTAGGGTGTCTACACATGGTCTGACCTGACATCGCGTGAAAGGGACAACTAGATTTAAATTTCACGGGAGCAAAATAAACAAACTATTAAGGTTATAACTTCTCCCTTTCGCTCCTTAAACTTATATATAGCCATCTCTTTCAAGCGCTGTCAGGCCAGGCCATGTATCGAGGCCTTAATATCTCGTTAGTAAATCTCAGAGGATCACAGATAATTTATCTGTGGGTAGGATATTTCCAATGCCAGACACCCGGGCGACCCTAATGCGGTTTCGGAAGCGCCAGAAGGTGGACAAGTCGCTCGGAAGTAATAGTGTCGTTCTTCGTGTTCCAATGTCGTATAGGGTATTTTTTCTCCACCTACCAAGTTATAATTAAGATGATTTATGTCTACATAGTTAAAAAGACATGAAAACGTATACGTGGCGCCAGTAGTGGTTCAGTGGTTGCATGAGGATACCATAGATAACAATTTAAATTATGTTTCCAGCTTTTAAAATTTTTCAGTTTTCAGTCATGATTCATTATGATATTGTAAGTAAGTAGGTAGGTAGTAGCAATGATAAATTAATACAGTATATGCTTCTGTAGATATTCATTGGTAGTAGCAAATTTTATCTATGGTAGTAGGTACATAGTTATTGAGATTCTTTTTTTCTGGCTGTACGTTAGAGCTATAATATAACTATAACTATAAGTAATTAAATAGATGTAGGTATGTAAGTAAGTATATACCTGAACATATTTTTTTTTTCAGAATTCCGGGTTTTTAAGTATTTTCTGGTTTGTCTTTTGGTAGGACCTGAAATAATGGGTGTTCAAAAATTTTGTAGGCGCGTTATTTTTTTGTACCTAAATTCCATAAAAGTGATAAGAAGATGCCACTTTATTCCACGAGCAATAAAATCTGGATAAATTTCTCAAAGAGTAGTTTTCTCAGATAGAGTTTGGAGGAAAAAAATTAAATATATTTTTTAAATTTGATGAAAAAAAAACTTTATCTACTTAGTACCGAGCGAATTTTACTCGCATTTTGATAAATTGATTTACCTTCCCAAGAATCCTGTAATTACCGAAGTAAATAAAAACGATTCCAACATAATTCGCAAACGTACCCAAAGATTTTCGCAAACTTGAAGAGCACGGGCTCAGGCCTAATCTGATTTTTGATGATTAAGTTTCTTTTACTCCCGTGAAATGAATGTCTAGCTATCCCTTTCCAATAAATCAGGTCAGGTCCGTGTCACAGTTTATAGTAAAAAGCTGTGCCCGTGTGGAGACACCTTCAAGTGCGACAACGCGGAAGGAAGAAAGATTTCACCTGACCATCCAAGTCCCTTCAAACCGGCTACGGGCACTCCCTAGACACCTGCCGGCACCATCGTCACTAGCCTCGCAGCCTCGCCAGCTCGCCCCTCGTCAGTGGATACCCGACTTTCATGCCGAGAGCACGTGTCTGCGCCACAGCTATCGCCGCGAAATACGAACATACGCTGCTATAGTAAAACTTTGAGGAAAGTGTTGGGAAATAATGAACAAACAGTGAATTTGTGATTTTTAAAAGTGGATGTGCTAGTGAAAATTGGGAGGAAGGGCGCGAGGGTTGCTGATATCTTCTGCAACAGGTAAATACAAAAATGTTTACCTAAAATTATATCTAGTGTGTATTATATCAGTAAAAAAAATGTTTCTTGTTATAAGTTCGTTCGCTTAGTACTTAGTACTTTTTACCTGACTGCCCAAGAAGGAGGGGATGTTTTTGGAGTGTACGTATGTTGTTTGTGTGTTCATATATCGCCTTCTGTAGCTTAAATGGCTTGGCCAATTTTGACGAGAGAGGTCTCGTTACATTCCTCTTTATGTCCATGTGTCCGGAGCCTCAGAGGATACATTTTGCAGTCGGGCATTTGTTTTTTTTTAATAATAATGTAGTCTAAATCACAAAATATATTAATGTAGTTATTTGTGTATAAGTAAGATGTGTCGTACCAGACCTGAAATAAATAAACTTGAAAAATACGTAAGTAGGTAAGTACATACCTAAGTAAGATTAGGTGCGGCACCTCGTTGCTGTCGCTTTGCCGGCTTTTATCGTGGTAGGACTCTGAGTCCGTCGGGGTACTGGGCATAAAAATATTTATCATCTAATATCTCAGGGTAACGACCGTAGTAAAGATATGTAGAGTTTGAGCTGTTGAAGTTCAAAATTCTGAGTGGTAATTAATTTATCTGCCCAAGCATAACGCTTATCAGCAGTCGAGTGACTTTACTAGTCTTGTCACTCAGTAACAGACTTTATTCAGTGATCAACTTATTGACAGTCACATTATTTTGCGATGATTATTAGCTCCCTGTAAATACAATTCCTTTACATACGCATTTAAACCATATTAGACCTATGTGTCTGCATAGGTACTAAAAATGATTGTTGTTCAAATCCCTTATTTATTTAAATTCCAATATAGTATACAGGGTAGTAATGAAAGGGTATGCTAAGCCGAAAGGGGCTAATAGTACTCATCATTATGAACAACTTTTATCGAGGGACCAACCTCGAAATCGAAAAAAAAAGTCAACTGTTCTATAGAAAAAATTCAATGACACTCGACAAATTGTATGGAACAACTGTTTTTTTTTCTCGTTTTCAGGGTTGGTCCCATAGTAAAACTTGTTCACAATCATGAGTACTATGAGCCCCTTTCGGCTTAGCATACCCTTTCCTTATTACCCTGTATACTATATTGGAATTTAAATAAATAAGGTATCGAGAAAAAAAAAAAACAGCTGTTCCATACAATTTGTCGAGTGTCGTTGAATTTTTTCTATGGAACAGCTGACTTTTTTTTCGATTTCGAGGTTGGAATAAAAGTTGTTCATAATGATGAGTACTATTAGTCCCTTTCGGCTAAGCCACAGCATCTGTGGGCTAAGCATACTCTTTCCTTATAACCCTGTATTTATTTATTAAAGATCACATTTATAAATTAAAGACCAATTATCTCAACTAAATGACTGCGAATAGTTTGCGGTCTCATTTTAATAAATTCTGAACTGTACAATAAATGCGAATGGAATGAAATTATAACATTATCGTCGTCTGTGTTTGACTATTGAATATTGGCAGCGTTGACAGACTAATTATTAATTTATTTTTATTGAATTGACCAATAGAGCGCATGCATTTTGCAAACATGCTGGAATGTTGGCAGTATTCAGCGATGCAGTCACGGCCAGCTGATAAAGCTTCGTTTACCCATTTACTATGTATGATATGTCTAATGTAATGTCCTGGAAGTAACGACACAATAGACTTCGACCGTAGTTTCGGAGAATCCTTTCTGCGACCACTTGGATGTCGACACGACAATAGACCACGCGTGGTGTTCAGATTAGACCTTGTGTTTTTTGAGTTTTGTGACAAACTAGAAATCAGTGAATAAAGATCCTGCTTCCCTTTTAGGATATTCTGTTCGCACATTTTCAAAAAATTAATTAATTACTGTTTTGATAACACTTTATATTTTGATGTAGAAAGAAAAAATACTTTCGAGCTTTTTAATATTTTAAAAAAAATTACAAATTGCGAGTTATATAAATAATAATAATAATAATATATAAACATTCGCGGTGGTATTCTAAAGAAAATTAATATAAGTGCGTGTTGTGTTATAGTAGTTCAATAACCGAAGTAGCCTTATTTTAGCTGTCTAACAGAACATTACAACAAAAAAAATACAACATTATAACAACAGTACCTTCGCACAAAACAATAACATTTTGGGCGATAAAACTGAATGCGTACGCAAAGAACTTCAATTATTCACACAAGCAACTATATCTAACTCCAGTACCTCGTGGTACATAGATCAATTGATTTTATGAAATTGAGATTTTGTAGTGGTAGGACTTTTCCAGTATATTCTACATGACTTGCAAGCTCCTCTCCTGGAGCTTGCCAGTCACGTTACTAAAAAAACTTTTTGAAATAAGAATGGCTGCGCTAAAGGTCTAGAGATGCAGTTTGAAAGAGCAGAAAGATAAGATAATAGAATAGAAATCAATAATAGATGAGGAGACAGATACAACGGGCGAGCGGCATTTATAAACACATCTATTACGTATAAGCGAATATTGGAAGCGGTCGCGGATGTGTCGTGAAAGTGGTGACCCCGCCAACCGGCTCCGGTCCTCCTGAGATATCCAACCGTCTACCGAGGCAATGACTATATTATTTATCATATTATTGATAGATAACGTGTCTCAGTAGATATCACGTGACTGCTTCGAGGTTTAGTGGATATGGCAAAGCCGTGCGCTTCGCTTGCATAGGCTAGTAAATGAAACCCATTTCATCTCTTCAGTGGTTGATTGTCGTAAAATTCTGAGACGTGCTTATCTTTATTTTTTATGCTCAGTACAGAAACCGAGTTTCGTGAAAAAATAAGGCTTAGCATGAAAAGTCACTGTTGAAATAACACATTTGTACTGTGCACGGTACTGTTGAAATAACACATTTGAATAAGTGTGGACGAGAGTGTGGTTAATATCGCTTCGATATTCAAGTCCTCGTAAGAGTCAGGGTTCGCAGAATGACATGTGCGGCTGAATGTGTGTGAGGGTGTGTGTGTAACTTTAGGATCGAGGGTATTGCAATTACCACTGTATTGTACATTTTGTAATCATTTTTTGGTACTATCATAATCAAAATTAGATAGCCATACAATAATTTAGTTTTTGATTTGTAGATTTGTAACATTTTGACGTTATTTTTAGCATTCAATACATTATAAAATTTAGGAGCCTAACAATAGAAAGTTCTCCGGAAAATTTCACTACAGTATGTGGGAAATTACACGTTTACAATCAAAAATAAACCAAACAACATTGATCTCTTTTCCAAAACAAGAATGTATCAAATGCCTAAATAAATATAACCACGTGGGTTTCTGAAACATTTAATAAGAGATATGACCAGTCTCGGCGGCCTCTACAATATGATAATATTTGGCTACAGACAAACCTCGAATGTCCACTCCAACGTTTAAATTTCAAATGAGATGTTATTGCCGATTTGAAACGCAGTTTTGCCATATTGTATTGAATAAGACTTGACAACAAAATGGCACAGCCCAAAGCCTGTATAAATCTCTCCAGGGTTTTCTCTTAAATATTAATATTATTCCTTCCTTTTTTACCTTCTCCAAGTTCGAAACCTTGGGACCGCGAGGACCGGGCGCCAAAAAAGTATTTAAAGATCTTTCTTCTCGTCTCGTCGAACCAACACGTGACCAAAATGCTGGCCTCGATTTCGCCCAAAGGGCGCAATGAGCATCGCAATACAACGTGGTAATGGGGCAGCATTTTGGGAGCAATTCCCACTGGTAGCGGTCTTTTGGATTAGTCTATTTTATTTAAATAATCTTTTTTTTTTCTGTAATATATTAAGGGTTTCCCTAAATATTACCCCGAGCAGGCACTGCGACAAAATCTTCTTTATTATTTTGTTGTGCTAGACAGGATACGGCCATAATTATGAAATGAGTTTGTCTCAATTTCGCACGATATATAGAGTAAAGGTTATGTCGCCCTGCGCGTGCTAGGCCTGCTGGGGGAAAACATGTGGAACAATAATAATCATAAAAACCTCCAGAGATTGACGGAATATATTTCCTTCTATTATCCTACATTCCAAGATTCAAAACAGTTGAAAACATTACTATAAAGTTGCATTAATTATGCCTCTCTTAGCCATCCTCCAAGTCTTGAAAATAAAAAAAATTTTTTTTTTTTTTTTTTTTTTTAAATCTCTTTATATTTTTTCAACAGTGTTTCTGATATATTTGAAAACTGCCTGGAATAGATTTGGGTTTGCGAGGATATCTTGAAGTCGGCGGGGTACTTTGTCTTCAATATCCAATATTTCAGCAATCATTAACAATCTCTGAATCTTTAAAGCTGAACATTCTAGGACCCCAAACGAGTCCTGCGACTGTGTTGCCATCTCATAAAAATTGGAGCACTCGCTCATTTGCCCACAGTGCCCACATACACGCTTTGCGATTACAGCGAGGCAAATGCTGCCGCAGTCTTTGTGGCACAAAGTCTGTCTTTGGACTGTTCACAATTTTTGAATTCAAATCACTAATTCAAAAAGAAGAATAAACAGGTAGATAATTAGTGAGTTTTTATTCGTCTAATTTTCATAAACTTTGTGGTTCCTCTGTAAACATATACCGCAGCCGTGTGTCAAGAGGCCTCAAATATTTATCATCAACCGATAATATATTATCATATTTAGCATAAAATATTTAAGTGAGTCTGTTTCTACGTTTTCCAGTTGTAGAGACGTGAACAACGTAGTTAAACAATAACGTTTCAATCGATCCAGTAATATAATTTATAATCATCATCATCGCCAGCCAGAGACGTTCACTGCTGAACAAAGGCCGGTTATCGGTTCGAACCGATAAACCTAGACAAGATTAGCACAGGACCGGGATGAGTGGCGTACAAGAAGAGGCCTATGCTCAGCAGCGGGCGATTACGGACTGAAAATGATGATGATGACTAAAAAATAGCGCCACTAGGATCCACTGTCTCGTTGGTGCCACGGAACACAAACATGACATGGACAGTTGGAGAAATAAACTTCTAAAACCAGAGCAGTGAGTCGAACCTAGCCCTCCTGCTTTTTGACCGAGCGAAGCGAAGGTCTCAGAGTTTACTGGGACAAATCGGCATTTGTGCGTATGTTTGTATGTTTGTGTGTATATTTGTCCGATGATAACTTGCAAACCGTTGATCCGATCTCCATGAAATTTTGTAGGCTAGTAGTTCATTTCAATACAATTTTTAAGTTCGAATATGAGCTGAATCGGTCTAGGGGTTGTGAAGATATAGGGGTCGCGAGGTCTCAGTTCGCCGCGAACTACTAGTTTATATTGTTTTAATATTATATAATATATTATTATCTATTTTTTGTACGTGGTGCCACTAGAACAAGCTACTGGAAAGTGACAAACAAGCTTATAATCGACAACGTTTAAAAGGATCCAATCCAAAATAAAAGCGCTAAAAGCCAGAGTCTAAAGATTACTTTGCATTTGTCTGCCATTTTCGCTTTGGCAACACCATTATTAGGTACTTCACCTTGACATTTGTCGTGGATCCGAGATCACGAGGATCCTCTTTCAATTCGATGCTGTTTTTAAGTATTTTTTGCATTACTTATTAAGTTTATTAAGTCGTCGGCTAGTAAAGTATTTTTTGTTATTCAAACCAACAGAAAATGCCAGCCATAATTAAGAGTGAAATGGTTTGTGTAATTTGATAAAATTAAAGCGAAGTGTTCCTACTTTTAGGAAAATTTTGTTATCGCAGTCGATAATCGGGCTTACATTTGATCTTATAGGGTCGCACTAAGCTGCACAGTATAATTATGACAAGACATAGTACTGTGATCTGTGACCGGCAAACATCTTGAGCAAGAAGTGGCATAGTGGGGGAAAATTTGGTGCATGTAAATCAGTCTAAATACACTTAAAAGAAATTACTCCTATTGGTTGATTGTTAGGCGTGAGTAGTCGTAACCTTGAGATAGCCAATGAGAACGCTCGGTCGCACTCCCCGCGACTTCCTCAAACTTTGGTGACTTTTTGTAGGAACAACGAATCTCGTAATGCGGTATCTAGTGTGATCTGTGATGTAAAATAGTAAAATACACGTAAGTTAAAATCTCCCCGCGCAACCTTCGTTCCGCCAAAGAGACCTAAAAATCTACTGCTGCGCAAATGATGTCATTGCACAAGTTATTTGCCGCTTACTGTAACCTTTTGGGTGTTTCTTCTTCGAGTTAGATAAGTATCTGTGTATTCTGCAGTAAAGTACCTACTCATTTTTAGTATAAATATTTGCTGAGGTTTTAATTACATTAAGCAGGTTACGGTACATTAAGCGTGTGCGATGCGACAACCTTAACGAGTTTTTGTGGGCTCAGAAACAATAATTTGTTTCGCAATTTGACCTCTAATTATGATAGTACTTAGGTAAACTTGCAGCACGAACTTACAAACTATGTAGGCAATTTTATGGTGCTTATACACGGCGCCGTAACATGCCGAAAAAACGTAAACATAGCGTTGAATTTTGAACGCAAAATTCAACGCTATGTTTGCGTTTTTTCGTTAACAAATTCGGTCGCAAAGTGCTGTAGCGAAAAGTCGAGACTAGCGCCCCAGGACAAATCCTAAAACTGCGACCAGAACCACCGTAGGACGGGCAGCGTTATGCAAACACTTTTGTAAAGCGGAGGAATTTGTAACTTTTAAATGTCGCGATTTGAAAACATAACTTAATGTTTGTTGTTTAATCACGCTTAAAAACTGGCTAGTCAGCTTTGACCATTGGATCACTATTGGAAAATGGCCGAAACGACGAGGTAAATATATGAAATAGTTTTTAGCGTGGTTAAATCTTGACAACAACTACTAAATCATGGGGAGTCCTTTGTCCAGCAGTGGACGTCGTAAGGCTGTTCATCGCGGTGAACTGAGACCTCGCGATCCCAGTTAAAACTTCAAAACCCCAGAACAGATTTTGCTATTCACGAACTTAAAAATTGTATTGAAATAGACTACTTGCCCACAGAATTTCACACATTCACAGATTCTGTAGGCAAGACAGATTGGATCAAAGTTGGGTCGTTCCTAGTGGTCCCACTACTTTGGCCCACTGGTGGGATCACGAGGAAATTTAGTTCCTCGTGGACCCACTGCTAAGTGGGACCAGGAGGAATTAGATTTCATTGAAAAAAATAATCCTTGAAATTTTCCTAATTCAATTTAACTCTAAACTTCTTTTTTGTGTGTAAAAGTGACTTGCCATAATTAATGGCGAATATTATATTTCTGATTTATTAACGAAACTAATAAAATGTTCAATGTAACTTTACAAATATATAATTACTTAAAAACAACTTTACATACCATCTTATTTAAGGGTAATTTTTCGAATTTCTCGTTATACATGTGTTATACATGTATTTTAGTATTTTTATCGCGTGACTCTAATAGCACCCTTTCGTGACTGAAACGATTTGGAATTATGAGGTGCTTGCGCATTGTTATAAAGCCTCCAAAGTCGGCTTCTTCAACATTCAAGGTGCTTAACGCTGTAAATAATCATAAAAACACTAGCTTCAAGAAGCTATGGAATGCTGAAATTAATCCAATAATAGCTACAATTGTAGTTTTGGCGGGACAGTGAAAAAGTCGTGTTGGGTCATTGTATTATTTTCCAAAACATTGTGTTATTTCGAGGGTTAATGTGTAAAAACGGTGAGTTTTTATTCATGAACGTGCACGAGTTTTGGTGAATAATGTAATGTCGTGAAACGTGACTTTTCGTGTTCTTTCCAAAACTCCATTGTAACCTCTTGCTAGTTAAATCCCCACCAGACCACATTGTAAATCAAGCAGTGGTCTGATTCCACCACTGCTTGATCTAAAATGTGGCTGAGTTTTGTTTTAATTGTGAAATAAACGCTTGAAAGCAGGGGCGGGATTTCCCAACAAGCCGAGTAGGCCCACGTCTAGGACGATAACATTTTGGGGGTGGCAAAAGGCGGCTTAGTATTTGTTTTTTTTTCACTTATACGTCAACGTTTAAAAACTCGAAATCCGAAAGACAACCAACTTGGGGTATCCCCTAAAACTAGGATAAAAGGGTATTCCCTCGAAAGTTACTACTTCTGTCAAAGATGGTGAGGAAAATCTGAGAACAGACGAAACAAAATGAAAAATCGGTAAAAATTCGGAAGAGTTTAATATTTGGCGAATATTTTGTTATCTAGCGAGTTTCATCCCGGTTATTGCAAATATTTATTTGTTAACAATATGATAATTGTTACAAATTTATATAATTAAATTAAAAAAAAAAAAAAAAAAAAAATGTGGGACATTATTGCACACACGGTCACCTGACCCCAAACTAAGCAAAGCTTGTAATATGGCTGCCAGAGACTGATATACGTACATAGATATTTTTAAATACATACTTATATAGATATTAACACCCAGACATAGAACAAACACAAATATTCATCACATAAATGTTTGTCCTAGATGGGAATCGAACCCACGCCCCCAAACACAGAAGGTAAGTTCACTACCAACTGAGCCACCGGGGCAGTCAATTTGACGTGCTTTACGGGAAGCAGGGAGGCACCAACCTTCCATAGGCTTAGGGCAGCCAAGATATCAAATCCGCCCCTGTTACATGTTATAAAACTTGACATTGGCTAAATATTATTTATGGATCCAAAACATAAGAAAAAAAAAAAACAGGTAAAGTTCTCGCTATATGGCCTGACCTGATATCGTTTGAAAGAGATGGCTATATGTAAGTTTCTGGGGGAGCGAAAGGGAGAAGCTAACACCTAATAAAACCTTAATAGTTTGTTTCTTTGGCTACCGTGAAATTCAAATCTAGCTCCTTCCTTGGCTTTAAATCCCTTTCACACGATGTCATGTCAGGCCATGTATAGACACCCTAAGCAATTTGTTTACTATCTCTCGATATTGTTTCGAACTTTTATTACGAGTGATTTTGAAATACACGAGTAGTCGAAGCTTTATCGTCAACAAAATAGCTTTTGTTAGCATCCGATTGCTCAATTACTTGGGTGCGTTATACGAATAAGCAAGTGTCTTAGGCAATGCATGGTCCTGAGAGAGAGGTCTTTTTCATGCTAAGGTTGCCATCTTTAGAATGTTTGATTGGATATAAGTAAAATTAACCTTCACTACATTTTGTATAATCATCAGCCAGAAGATGTCCACTTCTGAACGAAAGCCTCTCCCTCTTAAAGCGCCACACTGGACGATAATCTGTCACTTTTGCATCCACCGTTTGCAATTTTTACAATTTTACAATTCGACTTTTACAATTCGTCGCCCCACTAAGTAGAATGCCTACCAGTGCTGCGACTTATGGTTCGTGGTTGCCACTTGAGAACCTTTCTTCCTCATCGGTTATATGCTATCCGAGCGATATAGCTTGCCCAACTTGCAACCCTTAAAAGCTATGTTTACTTTGGTTCTTCGACGTATATCGTATTTCTGGATTTTATCACGGAAAGAAACCCCGAGCATAGCTTTCTCCATTGCCCGCTATCTGACTGAGTTTCTTCAAAATGCCAGTAGAGGACCACGTCTCAGTTCCATATGTCATCAATGTCAACAGATACTGATTGAATACCCCTGTCTTCAGGCACTGCGGGATTTAGGAATGAGAAGATATCACGCAATTTTAATTTACTTTAGTTAGTTATTTCTACACAGAAAAAAAGCTATGGAATAGGTCATGCTAGGTATCGGCTTGAAAATTGACAGAGATCAAACAATTTAAAAAAAAGTAGCTAGTTGGATTAATAATAATTATAGCCTCCTTTTTGGGAGCAAGTTGAAACTTGAAGTTAATCTTGTGATTGCGTAACCGTTTCACGTAATAATAACTAAAAAATGTTTATTTATCCATTACCTCGCAATATTTACCTTCATAATATTTTGTTTAGCCCGATCAACACCCGTATGGCAACCCTGAGCAAGCAAGATATTTGTGATGTTGAAATAGCTCCGATGAGGGAAACTCGGTCGGATGGTGATTGGAAGTACGTGACAAATCACATAATTGGCATTACTGAGGTAACTGGACGATCGTGTTCCAATACCAACACTCCGACAATGATGAAAACCTATCCTATGTAGGTAATTAAATTAAATGTAAATTTATTGTTAAAAAAGCTGCAAGTCAGCCAGAAAGGTAGGTATAATACGTGTATTAAAAAAAAATATGAATGAGGAATACACTATAAAACACACTATTAAAATGTTTCAACAAAAAATATTTCAGTCACAGTCCAGTCCAAGACACGTTTCAGTGAAGCAAGTTTCTACGGAATTTTAGCAAAGACAAAACAATTACCTCTTCGTGGTGAAGGTGGAGTAAGGCTGTAACAGAGTGGTGGCCGAGGCAAGGTAGGCGGAGCGTTGGCCGTCCAGCTGCGAGATGGGTCGACGATATCGTCACCATCGCGGGTCGAACCTGGACTAGATTAGCACAGGACCGAGGCAGATGGCACAGCAAGAGAGAGGCCTATACCCAGCAGTGGGATAAGGAAGGCTGTGGATGATGATGATGATGGTGAAGGTCAAGCGCAATGGGCAGTACAAAAGACATCAACGCGCTCGTCTTTTTTGACGAAACCACGTGAAAGAGCTTATTTTGAGTATGGTCCATACAACCTGCCCAAAGACTATCCCGATTAAGGTATATAGCTTCTTGTGTAGGTGTTCGATTGCCACACTGGGGTCAATGACCTAAAACTATTATACCTAAACGTGCTGGATCGATGTAAGCACAGCGTTCGAATATTTTAAATAATTTTTGATGACAGAGACCACGTTAAAAACCTAAATAATGTATGTACCGAAATTATTTTGAGTTGGTTTATTTTTCATTCATTATTTTTTGAAGAATCCATAATTTAGTAGCAAAAAAAAACAATAATAATCACAATTTTAATCCCTATTTTACTTTTTATTTAGTAATTTTGGCAACAAACAAAGGGTATTTAGTCAGTGTCAGATTTAAAAAAAAAACAAGCAAATCGTTCAGTTCGAGTCATGCTCTAATAAAGTAGTGGAAGCTTCAAGTTCCCATTTCCATCATACCCTTCATACGGTTTTCCCACCCGTGGTATTGACGAACACTCGAATTTTAATATTACACATGAATACTCGGAATAAGTTGTGATAACTCAGAGGGAGTACGCTCGCCTCACATTCACGGGGTCGTAAGTTCGAACCCGGCGGACCCGTACCAATGAGTTCTTTGGAACTTACCTACGGATATGCCACTTGCTTTTCGGAGAAAGAAAACATCGTGAGGAAACCTGCATACTTCCGCAGAAGAAATTCGGTGGCGTTTGCGAATCTGCCAGCCCGCATTGGGCCAGTGTGGTAGATATTCCCAATCACCCTTCGAAGGTAGGCCGTATCCCAGCAGTGCTCCAGAACTCCATCCCAATTTCACTTTCTTTTTTTGCAAATAAATTGTTGATTTTCTCATGTAAAATTTTCATGCCTTATCTTCGTATTCAATAACGGTTATATTTCAAATGTGGAACGCCAACGAAACCAAACAACACTAATGATTAACAGAAAACTTTGTTGTTATTATTCCGAGCCGAATTTTGGCAAAAAAAAACAAAAGTTCGAATGTGTGTCAGCTGTCAGCCGGCGGCGCTTACAATTTTAATAAAAAGCAAAGCCGCCATTTCACTTTCGTTTCGAGTAACAACACGCGGCAACAAACACGTGGCTACTGTCTACTACCGTGTCGGTATGTGTATTATTAATATGACTGTTGGATTTATTGGGATATTTGGGAAAGGCACGGGCAAGTCGAAATGGGCTCATACTCAGAACGAGCAACAGAACAACCGACAAATATATATAGCAATCTTTCCTAAATTACTGCTGAAGGCCACAAAATAATATGAATGTTTTTCATAAGATCATTGACCTTATTTTTTTAGTCATTAATCTGTCCATCCAGAGGTTTTCTGGAAGATATCGCTTTAGGCGATAAGGCCCATTATAGTACCGGATTTTAATTATTGTTTATTTTTAAGTTTAATTGTCTTTTTAGTGTATAATAAAGTATTGTATTGTAAGATAGTACTCATTTAAAACTGAGTTCACAAAAATTTATGGTTCTTAATTAGACTGCTTTTTATTTGTGGACTTTAATAGCTTCGCAGCAATATTTAGGTAGACAATATTTAAAAAATACCGATAATCTTAATTTAGTTCCATTACAATTTAAAAACCTACAAGTTCAGTAACCTAATAGTTAACCTAGTAGTGGTAGGGCTCTCTTGCAGAGTCGGCCTGGGGAAGTACCACACCTTCGCCCGTTATTCAACCGCTAAGCAGTAGTGTGCAAGCATTACTGTGTTCCGGATTGAAGGGCTATGTTTCCAGCGTAATTACTGGGCATACAGAGATTTTACATCTAACATCTCGGGGTGACGAGCGCAGTTCATTGCCGCGCATAGTGTTGAACTGTTGATGTTCAAAATTCTGGGTGGCACTGAACTGTTATGGGCAAGCGTGACGCTTAACATCAGGTGAGTTACTTGCTCGTCCCGACACCGAGTAACAAAAAAAATAAAAGTTCATCTTCTTAAGAGCTTCAACACATGTAACAACTTGGTTATTACTCAAGACTCCATTAAAACTTATATTAAAAGAGCGAGGGACACGTATTGTACTAAATCGGTTTTAAGGTAAAATAAAGTGATTAAATCATGGCTTAATTAACTTATCTTTAGCTGAACAATTATACGACGAACGACGTGGTCCTTAATATCTGGGACCCTATTCCTGTGCGCTCGAGATTATCTCGGTCACTCTCACTCCATTAATTTCTAAATTAGAGAGACAGTGATCGAGATAATCCCGAACGCAAAAGAATAGGGTCCCTGGTCTTTTGAAGAAACTCAAAGTCACACAGCAAACAATGGAGAGAGCTACGCTCGGAGTTTCTATGCGCTATAAAATGCAGAAGGAGAATATTCGTCGAAGAACCCAAGTCGTCGACGTAGTTTTTAGAGATTCCAAGCTGAAGTGGCAATGGCAGGCCACATCGCTCGAAGAAGCGATAACCGATGGGTAAGAAAGGTGCTTGAGTAGCAATTACGAGCTGGAAGATGCAGCATAGGTAGGCCTTCCACTAGGCCTACCTACGCACTACAACGCATCACATCGGTGGCTTGGCGACATTTTGAAAGTCGCGGATAACCGGTGGATGCAAGTTACAAATTGTCGTTCAGTGTGACGGTCTAAGGGGGGGCCTTAGACCGGCAGCATTTGTTCAGCAGTGGGCGTAAGATAAGATAAGATAATTTTATTCATTGGCCGAATTACAAACATCTTTTAATTAAATATAAGAGCTGTGCATCACACCGTATTTCGTCATTAATACAATTTCAATAATCAAATACAATTTCTAATAACCTAATAAATTTAATATAATTTTAATATTAATTTAATTAACTTTAAGTATAATAAATTTTCGTTGTAATCGTAACAACATTCAAATATTAAGCGTTCATATTCAGGCTGTTGAACAATTATATTTCACAGCTTCATTTTAATACCTCAAAATCCTTCAAAAATTCGCATTGGCTATAAATAACTTAGTTATCCTCATGCTTTATTGGCTCGTCACGTAGAAAGTGTCCTTTTAACAATGCAATGTCTTCTTATTGCCATTGTTTTTCTAATCATACTGTTTCTAGACTACCTTGAATTTTTATTAGCGATCTAAAATTAAAATTACCTTTGTTGGTGGTCAAGTAGATTTAAGTAACTTTTACCTACTAAAAGGAACGATGGTCGATATAAAATGATAACACCTCTTGATTGTACAAATAATTACTTTAATTCGATTAATTTTTCAAGACATTCCACTATACTTCTGATCCGTTCTCTTCTTTCTGTGTTGCCACCACTCCGTTTTAAAATAACAACTAATCAAAATAAGTCTCACTCATGTTTAAGGGATAAGGTGGTTTAAAGTCAATAAACTCCCAAGTACAGTAGATTTGCTGAATTCAATACTTATAAATAAATAATCACATTGTAGTGGTACTAAAATAGCACTGTTCCTAACACTACTAACAAATTGGCGTTGATCCTGCATCATTTTATTAATAAAATTCTTTAAGATGCAACGTTTCGCTCAGCGCGCGAAATTCAAACTTTCTTTCGTTTTTTGCCAATTACAGCTTAATTACTCATCGTAGGTTAATGAAAACTAATTTTGCGATAATAAATAGATAATAATGATCTTAAGACCGCACACAGCGAAGGTCTAAGAGTCTACGGAAGCAAATCGGGAGTTGTATACTTGTTAGACGATAATTTACGAACCGTTGATCCGATCTTCATGAAATGTTGTAGTCAAGTGATTTAAATACTCTCAGTTTGGCGCGAGGTTCTTATCATCACAGTGATTCTGAATTTTGATAATCACAGATAGTATCGTATAGTAAGTTTATAAATGCTAGTTTTTATGCTGTCTGAAGATCTCTGACGTGACTAAGCGGTTATGATTATAGGACAAATAACCGGGGCCTACAATTTAACGTATCGTAAATTGTTACACTAGTTTTAAGTAGATTTTTGTATTATGTATGTAATTTCTGGTGTGAACAACAAAGAGTTTTCTATCTATCTATCTATCGTTCGAACCACGGTAGCACTAAGTTATAATTGCCAGGCGGTTACCCATCCGAATCGTGACCTGTTGTGATTGGTTTCGAGCACCGAGTTGAGCTACGCTATGAGCGCTAGGCTACTAGCCCATGATTGTCATGGTAATGCTACAAAGCCATTTCGTATTTAAATGCATTATAACTTAACCATCTACTCATCTACTATTGTATGGCTCATGTGTTAAAGCCCAATGAATGACCACTCAGATGAATGCAGTCCTTTCAAATCCTTTGTTGACATTTTCAGGTCAGGCTTTGAACTAATCAAAACGACCACATTCATTTCGTTTTAGCTTGGACGTGTTTATGTCCTAACATAGTTTTGAACGATCACAAGTACGGTAGGTTGATAACGATTTTATATTTCCTTTTTGATGTGTGTACAGCTTAAGTCAATGTTGGCCAAAGTCCATAAAAAAATAAAAAAATAAAAATATGCTTATTCGGAAAATCTCAATAGAAAAAAATACAAAAATTGTTAATTAAACGAATGTCTATCAGGAGATATTTATCATCATCATCAACAGCCTGAAGTCGTCCACTGCCGAACAAAGACCTCCCCTTAGACCGCCACACTGAACGACAATTTGCAACTTGCATCCATCGGTTACCCGCGACCTTCAAAATGTCGTCAGTCCACCTATCAAGTGGGAGGCCTACCTACGCTGCGTCTTCCAGCTCGTGGTTGCTCGTTTCCACTCATGAACCTCTCTTACCCGGCGGTTATCGGTTCTTCGGGCGACATTAAAAAAAAAAAAAAAATAACTTTCTGCTACGATTAGGCAATTCCGTCTGTCACACGTTGACAACGCATCAATTAACATTTTAATGAATATAATTGACGTCAGGCTGGTCAGTTTAAATTTTAGCACTTGTTTAGCCTGGCAATGGCCCCAATTCCTCCGTGCACGTGAGTATAAGACAGCGATAGCTTAGTTGCGTTTAGTGATAAATGCAACTAAGCTATCGCTGTCTTATACTAAATAGAAGCACAAGATAGAGAAGGCATGAATTATAGTGCTGTTAAATTAGTCAGATCTTAGTTCTCCATAGCTCCATACAAACTTAGACGAGACAACAGCGCGTGCAGATTTTAAACAAGTTTTAAGTGTCGATAGTGTACGTTTTTCTTCGCGGCTTTAATCGGTAAACTCGTTTGAAAGAACTAAAATGCATGCTATCTATTTCTTGTATTTCTATTAGTAAAAGACAGCAATAATAGCACTAAGTTTGGTTTAGCGGAAATCGACGCCAGTATCCTCGTATAAGTCAAAAGAATACCTTTTGAAAGCTTTTGACGCCAACGCGAAAATCATGTTGCAGCTAGATTATTTTTCTTATGTTTTGGAATATTGGTTATTAAGTGTTCTTTGACGTGCACGAGTTCGGCAAACCGCTGTGGCTTATCGTGTTGTTTTCAAAACTCCGTAGAAATTTAGTAATGCTTCCGTTACAGAAGCATGCCGTGTGTTACAAGTTCCTCCGGCTCCCAACGTCCATGTCAATACAAATACCTAATTTAGTGTCAGCTATGTATAGATTGATCCGTTAATTTAATTAGTTAATTCTTTGATGCTCTGTTTGGTTTTTAAATAGTTAGAATTGTTATTAATGTACTGGCAACTATTTTTGAGATAACGAAGCGAGGGTAGTACGAAAGGATGGCAGTGTGATTGTGCGATGAGAACGGCAGTCGATTAAAGGACGTCTTGAAAGTATCATCGTTTTTCTATTCCATCATCGCCTGGACCAACGCCGTAACACTTGGTCTGGATTGTGCCTAAAATTATTTCTCCAAACTTTGAAGCCTTGGGGCCATAATATTTTTTTCGGTATGTTGCAAGGGCCATAACAATTTAAATTTTTCTGCCCACCTAAGCAAACATCAATTATTATCATTCTGTGTTTTCATTCTCTTCCATTCAACTTATCACAGCAATAGCAACAACAGTAAAACATTGGCTGTCGTGGGCCAGATTGATGACACTAGTCTTAAGCTGTCGCGGGCCGGATTGATGGCAGTGGTGGGCCGGATTTGGCCCGAGGGCCGTAGTTTGGAGACCCCTGACCTAGACTATGACTAAGCCTGGCTTTATGATTTACTTTAAATTTGACAAAAGTTGTCACTGGCAATATTTCGAGCCAAAATTGAAGAGAAAAAAACGTTTTGACGTTATGCTATATATCGATCAAAATATTTTAATAAAAAATGAGTATAATGTTATTTTGAGAACTTAGATTATTTAATCTGAGGTTGATTGAGGTTAAATCGGAGATTATTAAATCTAAATTCTTTAATATCAGAATAAATCGGACAGGTAGGTTCGTTTATCAACTATATTCTGTTAGCAACACTTCATCTCTTCACTTTTACCACGTCGCTTACCTACATCCGTACAAGGTGGCATCATCATGGCGTCGTGCTGCTATAATTGTACAATCAAACAAGATTGCGTATTAAAGGTGACAATAACGTCATATTGTACCTGCTAGTAACACCTGACCATACGTAACCAGCCTCTGAAAAAGGCGATAAGTAGTTTAACTACCATCGACAAATAGGTACGTAGACGCTATTTTTTATCGATTTTGGCATATCCAACAGTATTCTTAATAGTCATTCGTAGCCATAGTTCGCGGCAAACTTAGAGGACCCCTGATACTTCACAGCTCCTGGATCGATTATACTAAAAGGAACTTAAACATTGCATTGAAAAACGTAATCTATTTAAATAAACCTAGTGTTTGCCCGCGACTTCGTTCGCGTGGAAATGAAAAAAAGTATCCTAAGTACGTCTTTGTGATATACAGTAACTCATAGAATAGAATTTTGATTGATTTTTTTGTTTAGATGTAATTAGCAATTATTATTATCCTGTTTTTGACTAGCGCGCGTTAAAGCCATCCCTTTTCATCTGCGAGCGAAATTGTGTAGCGCTATCTTTCTCTCGAAATACCCTCTTAATCAGCGTAAATCGTCGAGTTCTCTCTTAACATTTGACTTTGCAAAGTAAAGGTCTCGCATCTCCATTAGTATGATGATCAATATAATCATTGAATATTAAGAACTCGTGGTCACCCATATTGCGACTAACCAAACCTTATTAAAAATATACAAGCAATCTTAAACCTTAAGTGGCAGTAATACAGACATCAAATGTTAAATATAATGCTTAAGATTTTTATTGTTATGAAAAGTGGACCTTAAGTGTTTGTAATAAAGGTTGCTCATGTTTTGAGGTTGTTTAAATGCCAGCGTCTAATGTTTGCCCGTATAGTTTTGTCAAAGAAAATCTACCAGAGAGAATGATAATCTCATACGAAAAAGTTTACCCCCGAAAAATCTGCTTAAAACTAGATGGCGCTTAAGTATTTATTCAGCTAATGTCCAAACCACAATAAAAGCCTACGAAAATATGGTTAATGTAGAAACATAGTATTGGTATACATCCGCAATTTAAAGTTTAGTTCAAATTAGATTGCAATATACGACGTAAAACATATGTTTCCTAAAAACTCTCAACGCCATCTCTTGAGAACTTAGCGAGTTTTGCAAATAAAATATGAAATTAATAATTTTACTGATATTAATAATGCAGAAATATTCATAACAAGTAGCGTTTTCTCTCCGTACCATTACGAATAAGTAAGCTTGAGTTTCAATTTCAAGTCAAGCAGAAATTGTGACGATCTCGTCGCAGTATAAAGACTAGCGACATCTTACGTCCTTCTGTGAACATTAGCACTCTTAGTATAATGTCTCTATGGTTTCGTTATGTCATCATCGGCATCATCGACTCTAGTCACACCTTGTTTGTAGCATCTTCATGTTTTATTTATAGGTGTTTGCATTAAAAAAACACTATTTAAGGTCGAAATTTTAGAAGATAACATAGCGTAGAAATCGACATCTCCAACCAATGTAAATAAAGAACATGAAACGGAAGAATGTTACTAGCTGTTTAGATTAAGGGCTACAAATGATCAACATGATTTAGAGAAGTACGCCCAAAAATAAAACAAATAGGAACTTAATACCTAACAAAATATACAGATAGATGTGTATCTATAGATTGGTAGGTAGTATCTATATACCTGTTCATCAACACTACATAATTCATACACTAACATTAATTCTACTCATTGCGAAATACGAAATCTGCATACTCATATAATTATATTCTAAGCTTCTAAAAATATCAGCAAGCAATTAACAGTTCTGAAGCGAGCAAATTTAGCTTCTATTTTGTTCAAAGCAGGGCAAGCTGCAGGAGTCCAACGTAAAGGCCGAAGCCCTATTGAGAAATCTGTAACATCAAAACTGTTCATACAGCAGTAGATCGCGAAATTCCTACAAATGCCAGTGCCAGTAAGGTCAAATACCGGCGGTCACAGCTTATATACTATATACAGCATAAATTAATATTTGCAGAACAAGTTATAAGCCATATACTTAAATATAGTACTAGCTGTAACAGCTTTGTTAAAGCTTGCAAAACGGAACAATAAGCATAGGGCTATTTTGAAAAAGTGACAGTTATTTCATTTTAAACATATCACACTAATATTATAAATGCGAAAGTTGGTGTGTAAGTGTGTAAGTATGTAAGTGTGTTTGTTCCCGTTCAACTCTGTAATGGCTGAACGGATTTGGATGAAATTTGGTATGGAGGTAGGTTATTCCTTGGATTAAAACGAACTTTTTTTTTATCATCACGGGGATAAAATGTGTTTAAGAAAAAGTGTTTTATAAAAAGTGTTTAATAAAACATTTTCTATCCCGAAAAAAATTACCATTCCTGTAGAATAGTGAAGCCGCGGGGCGCAGCTAGTTTACAATAAAATATACCTACCTACTTCAAATTAAAACGACTTAAATTATAAACAAAAATAAATAAATTCAAAAACCTAATCTGCAAGCCCCTTGGTAGAGGGGAGAGTGGCCAGAATGCTGTCAGCATTTTTGCCCAAAATAGGCCCCAGCATTCTGGTCATTCGTCGCCTCTACCAAACGTTTGGCCAGGCCACTATAATATAGCCCTAACCCCTGAGTACTGAAGCGTTTGTTAACTTTGACAACAGATTAATTCTAATGCTGCCTTCGTCTGGCACTAAGCAAATGACAAAGACAGCAATAGACTTAATCTGTCGTCAAAATTAAGAAACGTTTCAGTATTCGGGGGTAAGTCATGGGAGGCCGGCTAGGGGGCTAGTTTGAGTAAATACCTGAAATCTGTATGTAATTAATTGATAGATATCCTAACTAATGAAAGTAACTCTGTCTCTCTATCTGCCTCTCTGTCTCTCAGTCTGGGTGTTTGTCACGTTATCACGGCTAAACGGCTGAACGGATCGAGCAGAATTTTTGTATAGATATAGCTTACGGGTCGAAGAGAGACAGGCTACTTTTTTTTGTAGTTTCACGCGAACGAAGTCGCGGGTAACAGCTAGTTCCATATTAATCTATTTTGACCTCTTCGTAATCCGGATTGAAAGCGCAGTAGCAGAGGTTTTTCAATAAACCTGCTAGCAAGATATTTTTATTCTTAACAAATTTAATTCTAGAATGAAAAAACAAGTATTAATTAAAATCAAAAAAAACCCTACTGCAAAATGTAGTCTATTTCAGGCATAAAGAGGAATCCAACGACATCTCACTCGTCAAAATTGGTAACATAACAACGTATATTATACATACACCCCAAAACATTATCCTCCTTCTTGGGCAGTCGAGAAAAAATTAGGCGTATATCATTTTTCTTAGTTAGCTATGCTTTTATAAATCCGTTGTGCTCAAAAGAGTCAATCGATCCACTGATACATCGATTATCATGCAAAATACACTGTCACCACACCAAAGCTTTGTATCCACACACAGTACATATAATAGTACACAGTGACTTTGTTTACATAGCGACCGGAAGCCCGATCGGAAACGGTGACGAAACACCTATTCATGGGAAACCGATTTTGGAGTCATGACACGCACTTGCTCGATAATCGATTGTATCCGTCAATCGATTATACTCGGGCTATCGGCTGGATAAATCAGTAATATATGACGACAATGGTGAAGGTCAGAGGTACTCGTATTAATTTGGTAAACAGGAGGCCTACAGCCAACCTACAACCTTCTGAGGCGTTATGTTTTCAATTGTATACTCCTGTTGCTTTATTATCACTACCGTAGGTCTCTTCGGGCACTCAGTGAGCACTGAGCAAGCATTGATTTACTCCGAGCCTTTAAGTATAGTACTGCAAACCCCCGAATACTGAATCGCTTGTTAATTTTGACAACAGATTGATTCTAATGCTGCCTTTGTCTGGCGCTAAGCAAATGACGAAGGCAGCAACAGACTCAATATGTCGTCAAAGTTAACAAACGTTTCAGTATTTGGGGGAACGTGTAGTATTTATATATGCTTGAAGGTAGATAATAGTCAGTTGTTGGTTTCATACAACATTATTAAAAAAATATAAAAAGTGTGATAATTTGACGCTAGTGGTGTTTTTTTAACATTTTGTGCGAGATATTTACGGTAAGTATAGTTTGTATTTATTGTATGTATTTTATGTAGTCAGTAGGTTTATGTATGTAATTACATATTATTATTATTTTTATGTATCTACACCACCGACCGTAGTTTATAAGTCATAATTCTGTCCATCCAAAGGTTGTTTGGAAGAAATCGCTTTAGGCGATAAGGCCGCCCATTATACTACCGTTTTTTAATATTATTGTTCATTTTTTAAATTTGTCAATTTTGGTGTATAATAAAGTTATATTGTATTGTATTGTATTGTAAATCGATGATTTACAAAGAATGCATTTCACGAAGGCGTGTGTTATAGAGCCCGGATTCGGGATGTCTTGAAGAGACTGAGAGTGAAGAAGCTATACGTAGATTGAATAAGTATTATTATTAAAAGAAATAAACTCGACTGCAAAATATAGTCTTATAATCAGGACTTAAAGAAGAATCAAAAGAAACCTTATTCATCAATATTTGTCAAGCCATTTAGGCTACAGGAGGTAATTTAGGAACGCACAAACATACATATTTCCATAACAGTAGCATATCCTACAGTATATTCTAGCTTAAAAAATGTCATCCGAATCAGCTCAACCGTTAGGGATTTGAGTGGGAACAAACAGCTAACAAACATACACCATTCGCATTTATTATTGTCCCCACTCAACTTCGTAACAGAGGGGATTTCAATACAATTTTGGTATTGATATGTAAGTAAAGTTAAGTAATATATTAAACGCAGGTAGATAATAAATAACTCGTCTCCTATTACAAACTAACAAAGCAACATTTGTACTTAGAATATCAACTTATCGATCTTTTCACGCAATAAATCGGACGCATTGGGAACGATCGAATGGCTGCGTCCGATAATAATAGAATCGAAACATTAATTTACATCATGAATATACATTAAATAACTCTAAAGTATGCGCAGGTGGTAGTGATTAGTACATATGGGAGCTTGCGCATTTATTTATTTATTTATTTCATTAGTACGGTATTAACCAATTACACTAACTACATTACATTATTAAGATACAAAAAGCGTTAAGAATTAAACATTAACGCATTGTTGCACACAAGACAAGGAAGAAATACATTGGCTAACCACATGAACACTGAACCCAATCGGAATGGATTAGGAAGGATGTACACTCTCCGTCTGTCATCATAAATGCGAAAGTAGCTCTGTCTCACTGTCTAGATGTTTGTCGCGTTTTCGCGTTTAAATAGCTGAACGGATGGCCAGAATTTTTGCATATATATATAGCTTAAGGGTCGGAGAGGGACATAGGCTACTTTTTTTGTAGGTCCACGCGAACGGAGTCGCCGGTAACAGCTAGTTCTGCCATAAATGACTGACAGACAGTGTACATCTCGAGTCGAGTCTTTTCCGACTTAGGTTCAGAAAAAACAGAATTGAGGCAGAAGATAATAGCTATGCCTATTCTCTAACCCCCTTTATTAATAAACGCGGATAAACCTTGGAGAAGTTACTCAGTCTTCTGTCTTTTTCAATCGAATACTAATTTCGAAAAGAGCGAAAAGGACTAATCACGTGGTAACTAATCCAAGGCTTATCCGCGATTATTAGTAAGGGGGTTATGAATAAAGGAAGCGTGTGAGTAAAGATAATCCAGAATTAATTCGCGTTTGGAGTTGACAAACATTTAAAATCAAACAAATATGAGTTCATCCGTAACTAAACCAAACGTGGACTCTAGTCTACTCCACATTTCCCATGGGAGAATAATTATTACGCATGATTACACACAAAGGTGATGATCAAACCAGGAATAGTGTTATGTAAATGCTATGAAATGAAACTGGCAGTTCTTGCGTCGCCGATGTTTATCTTCTTGAATAGTACGAATAAAATAATACGTTGAACGAGTACATGAGAATGAGAGATTGTGCGAAAATAGTGTTTCAAAAGTTGTGGCTCAAGCTCTTAATTAATTACATAACTGTTACATACCTACTCGAAACGAGAAAAACTCCTAATTCAGGAATTGAAATGATTGGTGCAATGAATAAGACAAGCAACAACAAGCGACAGGCTTTCTTATTCCTTCTAGCTTTAAGGGCCGGGATCTACTAAAGGAGAGAGAGATGGTGACCAGTGCGACTGTATAAAATTGGCCTTGTCCAATTAGAACGAGAAGTCTTTGGGCGAAAAAGTCTACGGAGCCGTGTTTCAGATCAATTTGCATTTAATTCTCGCCTTTATTTTAATCGCTCTTAAGCTCTCATTTCTTTTATTGATTAACCATTATATCACTCGCACGTTACATGCACGTTGCACAATGAACTCACAGCTGTTTTTGCATTGCATGCGTGCAAGTGAGTCTGATGTAAAAGGGCCCTAAAGCCTAAAGCTAGCCTACACAACAACTAAAAAACGTGACGAATATCTTGTAGTAGTAGGGCTCTCTTGCAGAGTCCGCCTGTGGAAGTACCACACCTTTGCCAGTTATTCAACCGCCAAGCAGTAGTGTGCAAGCATTACTGTGTTCCGGATTGAAAGGCAATATTTCCAGCGTAATTACTGGGCATACAGAGATTTAACATCTAACATCTCAGGGTGACGAGCGCAGTGCATTGCCGCGCATAGTTTTGAACTGTTGAAGTACAAAATTCTGGGAGGCACTGAACTGTTATGGACAAGCGTGACGCTTAACATCAGGTGAGCGACTTGCTCGTCTCGTCACCGAGAAACATAAAAAAAATATGGCTACACTTTTTTTATTTACTTTTTATTTAATATCTAATAGTTAACATTCCGGTCCTTAGGGTTATACGAATTTTGATAACATGTTCTCCGCTTTGGTGAATATCGACCCTAACCCCTATTATCTTCAACATAAGGTTTAAACAGAAAAATGCTAGGATACTCTGTCCATAATAGAATCATGTACGAAACGAAAATCTGCAAGTTATGCAATCTGTCAAAATTGCGCCCGCCCCTTAACTTAGGAAACTGATGTCGATCAGTTCAAGACTGTCACACACATCTTGCTAAGTAAACTGAAACAATGTCTGTCGGTCTAGCGTTGCAGTGAAAGTGGGTGGTATAATTTGGAGGCGGTCGTCCGTGTAGGAACGGCCGGAGCACGCTATCATTATAATTAGGCAGTTAACTAATCAGATATATTTATAGACAAGTTTTTTTAATGCGAGGAACGAAATCTCGAAAGTCTTGTTCTTTCAAGGGCCGTAGATAGCCAACTATTCATTATATTACACAGACTGTCACAGAAGAAGGTTAATGTTTTTCGGCTATACTCAGAAGTTTGTGTGTTCATAAACGATTGATCGTGTCAACATTACACACAACAAGAATTAAAGTTTTCGTTTGACATATACGGCATTGAGTGTCAAGCATTAATGTTTTTCTTTCAATATATTGTTTTTGTTTTTTTTTTTGTTAACTGGGCAGGTACCTTTTTTAACTAAACAAAACATATACACACTTAACCTACCTAACACATAAAACGAGGTTTTAGATTACCCAGAAACCATCGAAGGTCTAAAGATAAATCAAACGTGTTGGCTTGAACATTTGGCAGTTGGCAGCGTACCTACCCAGCGTGCTGGCGGCATTACCACGCTAAATGGCAATCCTCATGCGTTACGCCAGATAAACGTCAGCATTTTGGTCACGTGTCGCTCTTGTTTTTATTCATTTTTGTTTTTTTTTTGCTTTTGTGATACTGTACATGCTGAGTCAAAGGTACTTTCTAAGTATAGTTGAGACCACTCGAAGCCAACGTGTTCAATTTTCGTTGTTTCATTTCTGTCCTTAATCATGCTTGTAGTGTCTCGTAAGGAATGTGCCCAATTCAAGAAAGGGTCCAATAGGCGAAAGTAGCGAATTAGGGAAAGTGTTGACTCTTATCGTCGACTCTTGTCGTTACTACTAGAAGTCATTTTCTTTTCTCTTTGAGAGCTCAAAACTGCGTCA
Organism: Apocheima hispidaria; assembly: GCA_947579745.1. Classification (NCBI taxonomy): domain Eukaryota; kingdom Metazoa; phylum Arthropoda; class Insecta; order Lepidoptera; family Geometridae; genus Apocheima; species Apocheima hispidaria. The sequence continues at coordinate 2,891,888 of OX388166.1, read as the reverse complement.
TATTATAATATTTGCTTTCGAGAAATAATAAACCTACTATATATAGCTTTCTTGTTTTTGTTGCAGGTCCGTACTCCAGCCCAGTGCATAAGCAATCAATGCCTTACGCATTCCGAAATTGTTTTCCTCAAGGTACATAAAGCTTACATTACAAATTATTCTTTCAGACTCATGAGTATTTAATTGACAAAATAATAAATAGAGTGATACAAAATATTATAAGTGACTTGACCGTGACTTACTTCGCTTGACTTAGTTGAGTCGCTTGACGAGGCTTAGTTTAATTCTGAAATATTTGACTTCACTTGAAATATTACAATAAATGACACTGGCAACTAACACGGAGCCAAAACATAAGAGAAAAAAAACCAAACCAGATGTTTCTCAATTTACGGCATAAAAAGATAATAACGCATAGTTTCATAGTTTTACAACTTTGCACCGGCTTTTCCTGCTCCTTACGTCACTGCTCATCAGTTCTCTTATATAACACTATATACTCATGTATTGTTTTCTTTAGAGCTCTATCACAATAATTATGTCTACTGCGCTCTGAAAAAAAGAGTTGAAAGATGTTATTGCGCTCGAGTACTAAAGCGGTAATTGACATTATTATGTACTGTGCTATGTGATTTCCTCAGGCTTTCATGTAAGCCATCAAACGAGGTGGAACTTTATAATGCATAGGTATACGTAGATACGTGATGCGTTGTTACCTCATTAGTGAATAACAAAGGTTTTATGCAAATTGTTACTTATGTAGACCTATGGTACAAAAAGGTAAATCTATGAATAATTTCATCTTACTTGACTCTTGATTTAGGAGGGAGCGGGAGTGGGGGGGGGGCGTGCTTTAGCATAGCCTTAGAGCAAGACAGGTCTCCGGCCGACCCGGAGATCGGGCAGGTACCGAATTTTTGTAGATAGGGTTTGAATTTCCAAAAACTGTACGTCACAAATATTATACATAAATTTTCGTTTCGTTTTGTATTCATTTAATTTGAGTGGCAACTCCTAGCTGGAAGACGCAGCGTAGGTAGGCCTCCCGCTAGGTGGACTGATGACATTTAGAGAGTCGCGGGCAAACGGTGTATGCAAATTGTCGTTCAGTGTGGCGGTCTAAGGGGAGGCCTTTGTTCAGCAGTGGACGTCGTCTGGCTGTTGATGATGACGATGAATTTGACGGACGGTTTTTACTGCAAATCAAATAATATAAATATATGTATAAAACTTATGTTTACTTAGAACGTAATATTATTAAAAACAGACAAATCATATTATTATTTTTTGATAATTTTAACAAAATAAAAACTGGTTTTACCATTTATTTAAATTTGCCTTGTTATAGTCATAACTATCATAATCAACATTATTTTGGCGCCACCCGTGAAATACTTATCATGGAGGTGGCCATCTGGGGTCTTCTTCATCATTTCCGCTTCACCAAACGATACTTTCTGAATGCAAATGCCTGACTTGCTGGCTTTATTTATTTATTATGGGATCTTAGATGAGAAATGTTCTGGATCGTAATACAAAACTTGCGTACACAGAAAAACCAACTGAATAGACGTTGAGCGAGGTTAATGCTCACATACATATATAATACGAAATTGTTCATAAATAATTAACCAAAACCTCGAAACACGTCCGCTCAGTTCGAGAGTCGGATCATTTCTGCACTTTCTAAGTAAGAAAACGCACACAAAAAGATACAAATAACTTTCAGCGGAAGAAAGCATGAAAGATAATAACTTCTTACTAATTGCCTCTCAGTTTGCCTCGTAAACAGTAAATACAATTTCAAGTTTATTAGTTTGCTAAGCTATATACGGATAAAGTCAATATTTAGATATTTTATTGTTTTTTTTTCTATGTGGAGGCGAATGGCGATAGTGCATTGAGAAATTATGTACTAGAGGTAACATCGCATTATGCACACTACCTGAAAAAACTGCACAATACCCTATTTTGTACTACGTACTATAGGGATGACTCTGATATTCATTGCAATGTCTCGTGGAGTCGTGGTCCCTTTACTCAACTTCACTCAGTCCCTCGCTAGAGCTCGCTTCGTGATCACGGGTTCTGTTGAATTATTAGCATAAAAAATATACAAGCATAAACAATAATAAATATACAAGATACTTCGGGCTGATTTATGCGAATAAGGTTGTTTTTTATAACGAGTGAGTGAATGAAGTTTGGCAAGGTGACTACAATTTATTGTCGTCCATATAATACGTAGTGTAAAAATAGCTTACCGCACTCAGAGACGCTTAATGGTTACTTATTACTAAGTGATCACGAAAAAATGTTTGCCGTTCCAGAGACGAAAATTATTCACCTTAGACGAAATGTATTGAATACTTAGCTGTTTTAATTCCGGGAGTACAGATGTGGTCCCGTTGTAAAATTTGTTCTTAACGAAGCATACCATGATGTCCTAATCCTAACTACAAACCCTAAACCAGGAGGGTCATCGAGATGCTTTGCATATTTATATAATTTTACCTATAGTGGCTATCAGGATTCTTCACCAGGACCAACTCTATTTTTTTTCTCTACTTTTCTCCTCATTTCTTATAATTTTTCTTGTTGCTTTCGCGTTGTTTCACACACCGTTTTTTATCAGCAGGCCTATAAGCGCAATATTATTATATTTTTTTTGTCGTGCGAAATTATACAAACGTGTATATTATAATAGTAGCATCCTGTGGGCTTATCCCGTAAGTCTGAAAGCGATGAAATCGGGGATAGTGCGACTAAGTTGGTACGAGCGAGATGGCATGCTCTCGCAATCAGAATCACGAACGTTTCAAAGTTAGAGGATAAGCCCCCTGTTTTCTCGCACAACAAGTGTAGAGAAGATTTGGTCGCGGATCGTATATTAGGCCTGCATGGTTGCCAGTAGTAAGATTCTACTAAAAAGGGACCTCTGGGCTCGGCGGTGGCTAGAGATGGGGCTCTAACCATCTACATAACCGAGCACGGGGAGGACGAGCGTCGAGTGGCTGACGTTGTCTTAGGCGGAGGCGTCTCAGGACAGCTCGTAGCTGTCCCGGGACGAGCTGAAGCATGTTGCTGTAGGCTCTGGTAAGATCCCTTGTTGATCCCGGATCACCAATCAATCAAGCACCAGGGCAGGCCACCGGGGGGGTTTTAGTGGGTATAGCCCCACATATACCCGGCTGCACCGCAAAGCAGTCGGGCATCCACATCGTAAAAAAAAGGCATAGGGTTCGAAAAGTTTCGAAAAGTTTCTTCGATATTATTTATATTCGTTCATAGATTAGGCAGTTTAGTAACATTTTAACACGAACCTTTCAACTTGCGCAAGCTGGAACTTATCAAACAAGTACCACTCTACACACGAGTAAAAGTATTTCGCCATCAAATATTTACTATTTATATTTTCCATCGAGTTCTCAATCACCCGCATTTACCTAATTTACAAAATTATACGCTTGTAGATAATTGTAATGTTGTAGTCTGATTGACGAATCGTGTACATAATAATGTGTCCAGACATTTCTTGGAATCTTTACTTATGCTATCATCTATTTCAAGTTATTTATTTCAAAGTGATTAAATCAGTCTGGGTAGAAAGATCTCCGACGACGCTCCATGACATTACAAGTATGCTGCAAATGTCATCGAGCTTCGTCGGACGACCTTACTGAATACGGCCAATGGCAAGGGATTAATAATAATTCACAGGGTTAAGGTGCAACATTTCGCTCGTCGCGCGAAATTCAAATTTTCTTGCGTTTTTTGTCAATTACAGCTTAATTACTCATCTTAGGTACATGAAAACTAATTTTGCGATAATTAATAGATTGTTTCAAGAAATTACACCAACCAAAAATGTAAGTTGAAAGCTAGTATAAGTACATCTCTCACTAAACCAAAAACCAAGATGAAAATCAGCTTATTGAAATTTGTAGCTAAACCAATGTTATCTAGGTGATCATTTTACCCGTAACTTCTTAAAACAACTTATTTATTGGCGCAATATTGGTTTCGATAAATCCACGATGCGATGAGTAATTAAGCTGTAATTGACAAAAAATGCAAGAAAAAATTGAATTTCGCGCGCTGAGCGAAACGTTGCACCTTAACAGTCACGTTTGTAAGGTTTAGTTCATAGTGTGTTGAATTCCAATAAAATAATGTTTTGAGTTGAGTTTATAACATTCTAATAACACGATTCATATTCATCAATTGAGCCAAAGTAAATCGTGATGACCATATCGTTATCGTGCCGATAACCGATGGGGAAGAGCAGGCCTTCCACTAGGTGAACCGACAACATTGTGAAAGTCGCGGGCAATCGGTGGATGCAAGTGGGCCTAAGGGGGAGGCCTATGTTCAGCAGTGGACGCCTTCTGGCTGATAATGTAATGTAATATAAATCGTGATGTGGCCCAAAAGCAACTGTCATTTCACGAAATGCCACCATTTTATAAAATGGCTGGGCACATAGTAAAGTGACTCATTCTACCATTGAGCTACGACATAGACATATTATAACACGTACAATTTATCCTACGTGACATAGTTAACGTCTAGGACTGTCATTAGTTTCATAAGATTTATTACAAATCGTTATTACTAAACTATTTCCAAGCTTAGATGTAATAATTATAGCCTAGTCTGGTAAAACTAATCTCGTCAACAGCCCGAGGGATACTTGACTTCAAATGACATGACTTGTTAAATTATTCAATTTTATCTGTGACGTAAAATATTTTTATTAACTTTTTAAATTTATGTAAACAGGTTATTATAAATTACGTTTAGGACCAGACGCTTATAACCTCAAAACTAGTTGTAAAAACCATTAAATTATTCAATTTTATCTGTGAGGTAAAATATTTTTTTTTACTTTTTTAATGTAAACAGTTTATTATAAATTACGCATAGATTTAGCATCATTGTATTGTCCAAGAAATTACGTTTAGGACCAGACGCTTATAACCTCAAAAATAGTTGTATAAACCATGGATTTATGGTTCGTCCAAGGTATAAACTCTGATTTGGCAGAACACATGGAATGGACAGTGACTGAAATTATGACTATGAAAGATAAGGAACCAAATAAAGAACAAAATGAAAACCCAACACAAATAACTCAAAATGTACAAGGATTATGAATTATGACTAACATTGGTTTTTATTTTGAGATACTATGCTTGACTATGTGCCAAAATATAAGATACGAAACATTTTAGATCATATCAAATGAATTGATTTTAAAATTTAACCACAGAATCCAATTCTATATATCAAATATGATTATTTTATTTAAAAAGAAACACGGCCCTGATTGCAAAAAAAAAAGGAGCAAGTCTGCATTTTTTATTTACGGCGATACACCAACCTAGTGACCATCCCTGAACCTATATAGATCTATTGACTGTATAGGTGATAAAATATAGACAAACATAAATGTACATACCCCGCTTTTGACTTCTTTGATTTTATACGATACCTAGGCGATGAAAAATGGAATAGCTCCGTCTGGGTTCTTTTTATCTCTTAGGGATAAAATATCTTAGATATAACAAGCGCCCCAGGTGCGCAGACTGGGTGCTGTGACAGGTGCTTGTTGTATTTCGTTCTGTAGAGCGCCATACATTTTTGTGTCACAGCGCCAGGTCCGCGTGTCTGAGCGCTTGCTATATCAAATTTACCCTGCTGCCCAGAAAGGAGGGCAAAGTTTTTCGGGTCCTTCCAGTTGGTAGGATCCGAAAAAGGTAAGGTGCTTAGGTAAGCAGCTTGACTTATTATGGATTGCGAGGTGTTGTCAAATTCGTATTTTTATGCGGAGTATCATAAGGCTACATTTTGCAGTAGGGCTTATTACATAAGTTAATACATTAATAATTTAATTAATATTTTTTAACTGATTTCCGAAAAAAGGAGGAGGTTCTCAAGAAGACTGTTTAAAAAAAAAACAGAACAACCTGTAGCCGTACGTCAAAACAGCTGACAATCTAAATATATAACAATACAATAGGTCGAAAAACTAAATCCCGACTACGTCCAAACGTCACGACGCATTTTTGCTTGCAAAATCATTTTTAACAATGTGCTTCATCATCATTATTCACATAGCCAGCTACAACCAAGACGCTTCCAACGATACCTCATTTGTCATATTACGATAAGAAGTTTAAAAGTTATGAGGGAACAGATGAACATAGGTACATACGTACCGGTCAAAATCATAACCCTCCTTATTTGCTTTGCTTCATCGGACAGACCCGCTTTCATTTGAAGAACCACAATGTCTGTCAACCAACATGATTGTATAGACACTCTTTTGTGGCACAAGTTTAACTGCGGAAAGGCGTAGTCAATTCAATTACAAAGATAAGTACAATATACTTTATTGAACAATGTGTTGTGCAACTCCGATTGTTGACGTTGATTGTGCAACGCTATGAAAGACGATAGTTTGATGACATGTTGTCTTACTACACTTATTTTTAGGCTTAAAAATTGCTATAGAAATGTTATTAAATGGAAAAATGTGTACGATTATTTATTTGTTAACTCTTCAAATGAGCAGTTTATAAAGTTATAGTAGTAGATGTACGAATCAGTTTTTGAAACTTGAGAGAATGGTCATCATCGGTATTTATTTATTTATTTAATAGACACCAACATGATGTACGTCGTTGTAACAAAGAAGGAGGCAAGCAATGGAAACAGGCTAAACGTCACCACAATTATAGGTGCAGACTACATGATATTAAGAAGCGAGTTTTACAGTCAACGACTTAAAAAATAATTTTTAAAAGTATACGTAGTAGAGTGTGAATAAGCTAGAATTTACAGAAAAAACAAAAATAATAATAATCACTCTTTACCAATACAAGACAATTTACTGCGAATCGATAATTTAAACTTACCTGCGCCGCCAGAAAACAGGTCAATGTCTTTATCACGGGAGAAAACATTAAACTCGTTGACAAGTCTGTTAATAGGAGCATTTTTACCGAGATTAGTTTTCCATTTGGAAGAATTCAGAAGCTTAAGACGAGAGGCCCTGATTGATCTCGATGGCGCAGAGAAGTTCAAAAGAGATAACAATTCCGGGGTATCAAGCAACTCATTAGCAAGTTTAAATAAAAACTGGAGGTCAAGCATGCGTCTTCGATTAGGTAGCCAGAAGACGTCCGCCGCTTGAAACTAAGACTCGCCCCAGTTCTAACCCCTTGGTTGGAGCTCATTGGGAATTATGTCAACTCTAATTTTACACCACTTTGTATTTTTCTTTATTTTTGTTTTCCTTTTTTTGGTGGTAGTTCTCCATTACATAATTTAATTATACATGTATCCTAATCCTAAATATTATTATAAATGCGAATGTAACTCTCTCTGTCTGGGTGTTTCTCGCCTTATCACGGCTGAACGTATCGACCTCAAGTTTTGCATAGATAGATAGATTAACTCTTTATTGTTCACACAATTTTTTTCACAAATTAAAATAGATGCTTAAAAAGTAGTGTAACAACTGGCGGCCTTATCACTGAAAGCGATCTCTTCCAGGCAACCTTATACTTAACCTTATAGATATATCTTAAAGGTAGAACACGGACATATGCTACTTTTTTTTGAATTGGTCCACGCAAATGAAGTCGTGGGTAACAGCTTGTATTTTATATTTACAATATTTTAATGTTGTCTCTGGTAATGTGTATCTATCTATACGTGTACCAAATGTTTGCGCTCTGGTATTGCTAAATAAGAGAACGTCGACATCAACACTTACAGATAATATGGAGAAAAAAATAGTTTGCTGCGGAATCCGAAAAAAGCAAAATGGGTAAAGTGGTGAACAGTGAACAGGTTTTTGACCCAGTACAAGTACTGATGCCACTACACTGATTACAGGTACAAGCTTATTTATTATAACACAGCCGCGCGATGTTGCCTTTTATTATCGGAATATTACAAATATTTGTAAAGCTGACGCCATTGGTCACGTTTAGTCAATTTAGTTTTTGGTTTATTGGCACAAGAACCGCAACGTGATTCCCAAAACTATTGTTTCGTTTACACTGTAGTTGCTGGGTGTAAACTTAGAGATGGAACAGCGGCAGTTAGGTAGTAGAATACAATGAGACATTTACCGATTTGTATCAAACACGAAATTGCAAAAAATCTGCTGTCTTGTTTCAATTACGTTAACTCCCGACGCAGACAGAGGGTTATTTTAACTTGTCTAATGTGTACACGTCTATAGAATCGTAGCAACCAAAACGATCACAGAAGAGAGTAGAGGTAAAAAAAAATCCTCTTCTGTGAAAACGATGAACCGATTTTGATTTCAGTGGCTTTATATTTGAAAGGCTTGCACATGCGTCAGCTCGTGAACGGGTGCTGCTTGCGGGAGCTGGACTGCTCAGAGTATATATGTAAATCTAGTAATAAATAACACCTAACTCTGCAATAATAGTATAAGTTCGGTATATTCCTTTTGTAACGCCATTAGTTTTATTAAGTTAAATTATAATTGACAAAAATTTGTAAAATTTGAAAAAAGGCCCCAGAGTCTGTGGGGCAAAGCCTAGAACAAAAAAAAAGGTGTCTTGATAGATAGATAGATAGATAGATAAACTCTTTATTGTATTGACTTGAAAGGTATTCAAGAGAATTTGTTCAGTAGATCTTTTTCAGTTTTCAACTAGAAACTAGATGATGATCTTCAAAAGGCAGCAAGCTTAGCACGCGCGCCGAGATAAAGTTTTGTCCACCCGTTGTCTCTTCGCGTCGACGTGACGAAGCTAGAATGGATGTGGATACGTCCGTCTCGTTCTCGCGGGATATAAATGGTGGACAAAATTTTATCCCCGCGGGCGTGCTAGGCTTGCTCCCGTTTGAAGATCATCATCTAGTTTCTAGTTAAGTCGGCTTTTTTTATTTTCGCGTTTCAGTGTTTCGCGTTTATATCTATAAATAAGATTTTTGAATGCCACTCTGCACTGAGTATCGAGCCGAGTGACTTTGTCTGATGGTACAGGTCACGCCATAACTGTTCATTATCACTCAGAGTTTTGGAGCTTCGACAGTTCGACAGACATCACTGTGTTCAATGAAAAAACAGTAATTTTTGCACACTACTTCTATTGGCGGGTATATTTGGAAACAGTAGAGAATGAGGTCTCTTACACAGCCGCGCGCCGCTGATCTTTATCTCAATATCCATCATGTATATTCCATTACCAGCAGTTTTTTTTAAATGTGTAAAATTTTACTATGAAAACCGACGTGGTTTGTTTTGTTCTGTCAACTCAAAATATATATATTATTATTATTTTGTCGATATGTAAGTTTAATGACGATAAGTCTGACTGCTCCGGTGGCTCAGTTGGTAGTGAACCTACGTTCTGTGCTTGGGGGCGTGGGTTCGATTCCCATCTAGGACAAACATTTATGTGATGAATATTTGTGTTTGTTCTATGTCTGGGTGTTAATACCTATATAAGTATGTTTTTAAAAAATATCTATGTACGTAAATCAGTCTCTGGCAGCCATATTGTCAAGCTTTGCTTAGTTTGGGGTCAGATGACCGTGTGTGCAATAATGTCCCAGATATTTATTTTAAGTAACATAAAACCCTAAGTAAAAATAAATCATAAATATATATACCTACAACTTAAAACTAGCCCTAATCTAATAAACCGCTACCAGCAGGCATCGTGCCCAAAATGCTGTCGTGATTATTCCTATTTTATTAAAACAAAATGTATACAATTAACAGATTATGTCGTTGAATGGACATCTGAATAAAGAAATAAACTAAACGATGTAAATGATGTATTATACGGACTAACAATGTCAACGATTACGTTGCGTACACATTGCGTCATCCTAAATTATAATCATTGTAACTAAAAACAAATTGAAATAACGATACTTGAGACTGCCTGGAACTTATTCTACTTACCCGCACACCCCCGTATTCAAAGAGAATATAAATACTACGTAAGACCCGTATTAATAAACGTGGAGTACCCTTGGAATACTTACCGAGTGTTTCGTCCTTTTCATTCTTTCGAAATTGGAACTCGATTGAAAATACAGAAGACTAAGAGTTTTGGCGGGAACGTGAGGAAAGTCATGTCGCGTCATTCTATTATTTTCTATAACTTGTGTTAGTTCGAGTGTGTAAAAACGGTGAATTTTTACCCGTTAAGTGTTCGTGAACATGCACGAGTGTTGGTGAATGGTATAATGTCGTGAAACGCGAATTTTCGTGTTGTTTCCAAAGCTCCATAGAAGGCTCTAGTATAGTTTTCACCACTTTACTGGGGCATGACTTGGACTTGATCGTGACTTGCTTTGCTCGCCTTTGACTGTGACTATGACTTGTTTGATAAAAAAATAAAAACAAAATAACAAAACTTGAAAATATATTATATATATATGTATACTTGACACTGGCAAATGCATAAGACGTGCGACGCCAAAATCCTCTTTAGGAAGAAAGAGAAAAAAACAAAGACTGAGTAACTGCTCCAAGATTTCTCCGCGTTTATTAATAGGGGGATAGAGTTTTCAATATAAGACATTTCAATTTGGTTTAGTAGTAGTGCTTAAAAAAGTTTAGACGTTTGTATCATCATCATCATCAGCCAGGACACATCCAGTCTAATTTTATAAACTATTAAAAAATATCATCACTCACCTAAAGAGATTTTGTAATTAATTTTCACTCATAATCTATTTTGTTCTTCCAAGCTATGAGTATACTTACCAATAAAAGCCTAAAAATTTTTAGGAATCAACGCAGATACGCTAATGACGTGAAATCGGAACCCAATACTCCTCAAGTAGTCTAGATAAACAAATTTTGTGAAATTGCACCTCTAAAGGGGTAAAATAAACCCCCAGAGTTGGTATGGAAATAATTATTTTTTTCATGCTAATCCAATAAAACTCGATTTGTGTAATAAGCATAAAAACTAAAGAAAGACATGCCTCAGGATTTTTAAAAAATCAACCCCCTAAAGAGGTGAAATGGGGTCTTGAAATTAATGTAGCTTATACTAGCAAAGCCGTGCAAGCTAAGTAATATTATAATTTCGTGTATTTTTGTACTACTGACGTATAAGACCTATCAATGTTTTCGTATTTTGTATCCATTTGCGTCATCATCCGTTATTGTTGCGACTTCGGAAAAACATGATTGTTGAATAACGTACATAATACAACAATATTATTCACAGATTTCATTGTTGGATCGTGCAGATATTGAATGAGCCATTTTCATAATCTCACGAACGCGGCTCGAAACGATGAAAGCGCTCGATCCCTTACGCTAGAATACCCGATCACGACTCGAGTTACGTTTACGTGCTTTGTCGTCTTCTAACAGGTTAGTCGGAAATGATATTATAATCGAAAGGGGCTCAAAGCTCTGAGTAGCTTTTACTAAGCATCCACACCGAAAATAAAAAAAGGACCAACGTGAAATTCCTCACGTGCTCTATATGAAAAGGTTATTTATACTAAAGTCGCAAAATTGTTTGAAGCTTGCCAAATTATTGTCAGCAGTCATTCACGAAATGTACGGAACACCTGTTTTTATGTTTAGCCCCTTAGAATAAGTTGATGATAATGATGAGTACGATGAACCCTTTTGGGTTTGGCATAACCTTTCAGTATAACCCAATAGATATAGTTAAATAGAGTATTAGGTAAGTACGATTGTTAACAACGATGTTTATTAGCTTTTGTTCAGTAAAAGCAAAGCTAAAATAACCGGAAAAATAGCGAACAAGACATTTGCAAGAACAGTATTAGATATACGTATATTTTTGCTTTGACATTACTTTATGCGAGAATAATTAGTAAACAATTACCTTAGTACATACGTGTTTATTTAACTACGCATTGTGTATATTTATACCACAGATCACTCCCTAGATTCTGCATTCAGGACGCTCGAAGCGCACCACGCATCAGTCTAAATACACTTATAAGAAATTACTCTGATTGGTTGATTGTTAGGCGCGAGAAGGCGTAACCTTGAGATAGCCAATGAGAACGCTTGGTCTCACTCCCCGCGACCCGCGCCTTCCTCAAACTTTGGTGACTTTTTGTAGGAACAACGAATCTTGTAATGCGATAACTAATGTGATCTGTGATTTATAAAACTGTATATAGATAATAATTCATCAAACAGCAACGGAAAGCGATAGTCGTATCCAAAACTCGCTGTGAAAATCTGAAACCTAGATCTGATATTTTAATGACTTACCTGCTCTTGAAGTAAAATGTTTACTTTTTAAAACATAAACATCCATTAGCTTAATATAATGTAGAAAATTACCTACACACGCAAAAATGTCTCAGGTCAAAAGCCAAGCGCTTGCGACGCGACGTAGTATGTATTCAAGTAAGGCAAGTAGTTATTGCATTATTTATGCTTTGTAAACAACATTTGCTGGCCAATTTACCTAATTACAACACACCTACGACAAATAGCATTAGAAATAACAACGTCTTTTAGTATCTAAGTGAGAATGTTAGGATATTGCTCAAAAACATCATGGAATAGGATAAAATGATGCGACCTGAAGGGCTAGCATGCGCACCGTGACAAAATCTTTTTGTTATGCGAGAACAGGACACGGCTACGGTTATGTATACCTTTGTCTCATTTTTCACGGCGTGAAGAGTAGAATACATTTTGTCGCGGTGCGCATGCTAGCCCTGAAGAGGGCGTACGTGAACTCTAGATGAATCGTATGTCAAAATCGTACCGTGAAGTCGGTTCAGCGAACGAGTTTCGGCTGTCGCCATCTTTAACCGATAACAACCTAAGCATCATCGCAAATTAAGCGTATTTTTGTTCGTTCAATCCGTACAGTGACCCATCTTTGACCTCTTATTTGAGTCTATAATTTCCTCTCTGAATTGTCAAAGAAGCGATTCAATAACATTTAAAATTAAACTCGAAGTCCAAAATTCTGTAGTCGGGTCTGTAATCGCTGAAGATCAACTTTTCATAGAACCTAAAAAGTTGAATCTACGATGTACATTTGACCAATCGAAAAACACAATAACCCAATAGTTTGAATACTACAACTACACTGTACATGACGATATATAAGCATATATAAGCCTAAATAAAGCGGATTTCCTCATGCTCTGAGTTAATTAGCCACTTGTGGGATCCGTATGCGCGGAACGCAGGACGTGGATTGCGGTCGTGTGGTTTAAACCAGCGGCTCTCAAATAGGATAGGGTATGCTAAGCCAAAAGGGGCTCTTAGCTGATTTTTTCCCTCGATTTCAGGGTTGGTCCGATACTAAAAGTTGTTCATAATGATGAATACTATGAGCCCTTTTCGGCTTAGCATACCCTTTCCTTATAACCCTGTATTATTGACCGAGCGAAACTAGCTACTACTACTACTACTACTAGTATACTCGTAGACGATGGTCTACGAGTATACAGAAGCAAATCGGCAGTTCTCAAATAATATGAGTAAAATTGGTCTAGGGGTTTTGGAGTTATACGGGTCGCGAGGTCTCAGATCGGGGTGATCTACTAGTTATTGCTGACTACGAAAGCATAGAAAGCGCTTTTACTAAAAAAACAATGACTTTATTCTCAATTATCCAGAACCTTTTTTTACTAAAAAGAACAAACGAGCAAAGTGAACTGTATTTGGTCTTTATCTTGTAAGTTTACTTACTTAATTTTCAGTTGTAGATCAGACACTAGATTGAGAACCAACGATGAAGACCTTAAATGGGGTCCAAATACTTGACATCTAACTTTACATAGATTTTCTTTACTAATGTGTGGATACGAATGCTCGGAATTTACATCAAGTTTCTAATTAAGGAAGAAAAGTTTATGTGTAAGTATGTTAGTAGGTAAGTATGTTTGTTCCAGTTCAACTGCGTAACGGCTGAACGGATTTGGATGAACGGCTGAACAGATTTGGTATGGAGGTAGCTTATTCCCTGGAATAACACATAACTGTACTGTACTGTTCCTGTAGAATAGCCGGTGAAACCGCGGGGCGCAGCTAGTCTTTATATATTTTCTTTGCACCCGGTCCCCACGGTCCTAAGCTTTCAACCCCAAATATTACCAGCTGCAGCACAAAAAATAATGCGCTCTGGACCTTTGGTATATACCTGTTTAAATATACCTATAAATTAAATGCATATCGTTTTCGCAACACAAACCCACGTGTTGCCACTTACCGAGCCGAGTGGCCATTGGTGCATTCACTATTTACAATTTTTACTTTCATGATGTGCATGATATCATGTTGATATACCTTACACGTAGTTTGTGCATTCGGTAGTGTAGAAAGCTTGTTAAAAAATTCACGCTCGACTGACTTGACTGAAACTCAAGAGTGTGACCTAGCCCTTATCAACTTCCCTGAGAAAAATGGTATAAGAAATACTTATTAACAATGCCAAAAACATTTGCAGTATTGCAGCTTTTCATCATAAACCTGAACGAGAGCAAAAAGATTGAAGGACGGGAGCAAAATAAGACTTAAATCTATGTGGGGTGGGAGAGTGGAGCGAATTGATTGCAGGATAGGGTCGAGACGAGAAGGGTACGAGAGCGAAACGAAGACGAGACAGAGACCGAAGATAAAATGGTGAAGGACAGAATGGGATCAAAAGAGGAATGAGAATAGGACGGGATAGGAATGCGACGGGACAGAAGAGAAGCGGAAGCAGACTGAATGGAATGAATGTGAAAGTGAGGTAGATTACATAATTACGCAACTGAAATCGCGAGCGAAAGCTATTAGTTAAATAAAGTATCAGCTAGTTAAAAGTTCAAGTTTAAATCGATCGACCTTCACATAAAAATACAATGGCCTGGACACGCTACATTTTTACGAACCTAACTTTTTAACTGCATGCACTTGTAATGAGTGAAGGTTGCCAACAAAAAGGGTACCTTCATAAATTATAATTTACCGTAAACATTGTAGCCTTTTTTTTTTTTTTTGCGAGTGGGAAATCTTCCCCAAGATACCCGTCTGCTTTGGGGTGCAGCTAGCCTAGTAATCATTTACCATCATAACTGCGGCTCCATAAGCTCTGTAAAATGTCGATGGTTTTAAGTCTAGAGACAATGTACATAATAATAAATAACAAGCAAAATAGCTGTTTTTGTAAAGGCACTTTACCACTATGAAAACTGACGTGGTTTTATTAAAACAAAATGTACTTTACCACTATTGGAAGTTGAATGTCCATTCTGCTCAACTCTTTAATTTATGAACATAGAAATTATTTGTTTTGTTTATAATATATAATAATTAACTTTATATAATATAATATAGTGAGAAGACGAGCAAGACGCTTGCCTGATGGCAAACGTCACGCTTGCGCATAACAATTTAGTGCCATCATTCGACCAAAGTAAAATGAATGGACGGGCCCTAACCACACAACATCTTAAAGTCAAAGTCAAAACAAGTCAAAACAATCGAACTTAAGTGAAGGCTAAGTTCGATAGTTTTGACACGTAATTAGTACCATAGTAAATTTGTCACAAAATAGAAATAGCGAATATAATATAATATCAAGGCATATTTTTGCGAATATTTGGATCGCATGTATTGACGAACGTACGTCGTCTCGCACTCTTCAAATCAGACTAAAAGCGACTGAAGCAAGGTGAGTGTCGGCGCTCACTTTAAAGTCTTTAAAATTATCTTGCTTGTGCTCGTCCATTCATTTTACTTTGGTCGAAGGTGTCATCCAGAATTTTGAACTTCAACAATTTAAAACTATTGCGCGGCAATGCAATGCGCATTATATATATATGTTATATGCAAAGAAAATCTATGTGTAAAGAATAACCATCCCATACAAAAAAGTGTACGTCGGAAGAATCTCCTTAGAACTACATGGCGCTTACGTATTTAGCCAGATACTAAGTATGTATTGGTAACGAGTATCGATGTATATCGGTAACTGGCAAGCGTCGCGTCGTGTGTACACTCGCCGGCCGCATTCCCGGCGTGTGTCCACAAGTGTACACTCCGCACATTCCTTGCAACGATTGCGAAATATCACGAATGCGATCGGATACATCCCAGAGATTTGAAGTTATGCTTCGATAGATATTATTCCTAGCTAGTTGTGGAAAAATGCGTCCACAGGCTGTCTCGCCTGTGTGAAAAATGTGAATTTCCAAAAACTATTATGTCACTAGCTGCACCCCGCGTTTTCACCAGCTATTTTACAGAAACCGCATATTTATCCGGGATAAAAAGTAGCATATTATGTGGGTAATCCAGGGTGTAAGCTACCTCCACACCAAAAGTCATTCAAATCCGTTAATCTGGTGCGTAATATGATAGACAGATGCATCGTATTGCAGCTTTTGAAAATGTATACTCTATTTCCAAAACTTTGCAAATTTTAGAGTGAAACAGCTGTGGTACGACCCCTAAAGGAGGACATGGAAAAAAAATAATTATAAAAAGACCCAAGGTCAACGTCACTTATTAAGCTAGTACTTTCAGTGTTAGTTTTCTTCGGTGCATTCCAATTAGACTAATTTTAAAACTAACTTTGGTAGCAATCTGTACCACTGCCATCTGAACACCACGAAAAGTTTACCTACAAAAAATTTGGTTCGAACCCTTTTGTACCAAAACCAAAAATGCATGGCCCGACGAGACGAGATTCACTTTAAAATATTTATCAAAAAAAATATGTTCATGTCTTCTTATATTACAAAACATTTACATGCTTGCTTAGTCCAATCTTATAATTAAAGATTGTGTACTAAGCAATCATTTTAAATTCCTTAAAATTGAGAACATTTAACTGTCACTGTGCTACTTACTTATTACATTGAGGATTGTCCGTGCATGCACTCAACAAACATTCTTTATTATTCTTTATAATATATATTTTTTCTATTTTAGCCTCCTTTTAAATTATGTAAATTTGTGTGAACAATAAAGAGTTTATCTATCTATCTATATAAAATCTTAAACCACATTATCTAATAGTAAAGTATCTGACGAACACAGATCACACCCTAAATTCTGCATTCAGGACGCTCGAAGCGCACCACACATCAGTATAAATACACTTATAAGAAATTACTCTGATTGGTTGATTGTGAGGCGCGAGTAGGCGTAACCTTGAGATAGCAAATGAGAACGCTAGGTCGCACTCCCCGGAACCCGCGCCTTCCTCAAACTTTGGTGACTTTTTGTAGGAACAACGAACCTCGTAATGCGGTATCTAGTGTGATCTGTGCTGACGAATCAGTTGATTTGATTGGGACAACGGCTTCATCGAGTTCCATTCTGCACAAATGGTTGGTCCGTTCAGTTGGTGGGAGTGGAATGACCGATTACATTTAGCTAAACGGATACCTTTATAACTTCTGATATTTGAGTTTTAATTGCAACGTTTCTTTATTAAAGTAACAATTACAAAAGAATTATAATGTAGTAATTACAATAAACAATGCATACGAGTTCTCGTATTTTCTATCATTGTTTACACGAACTAATGTGTATTATAGTATTCTGTGGCTTCATTGTGGCTCGGTCACACGGGTGAAAGCGTCGAGATGCTTTATGAGAAAATGTTAGGACGCGTTCACAGAAATTATCTGTCTCTTTAATAGGCAATGTTTAGATTGATATTATCATTTTGATACTAGTCGGATGCCTCTCAATGAATTTTCTTTCAAATGTCTGGTTTGCTTAAAATTATTTGAAATGTTCATGTTTTTTGTTAATTAACGTGAACTATTATTTACTTTATCACTTATTTTTTTATAATCACTGTTGCAAAATTTTCCACTTCATATTATTAATAAGCTAGCTGCGGCCTACCGTGTTACCAACGTAGAACATCCGTAAAGTCCACACATTTTCGACACTTGAAATATCATCATCAGCCAGAAGACGTCACTGCAGAGTAAAGGCCTCCCCGTTAGAAAAAGGGCGGCTTGAAGATCGCAGAAGCTTAGTTTACTAAGAGGACGCTACTGCCCGTCTTGCGGTTGTTCGCAGCCCGTACCGTGATGTGGTAAATGGTTAGGGTCAGCTGACAACGCTGTGCGATCATACACCTTCTCACGCGGCAATACGGTGTCTGTGCGAAAGAATATCAATAAATAGTTATATATGCATTAATTTAGTAGGGAGGCAGGTACAACAGATGTAAAACTGATTTATAAGTATATTGATTTGGTATAACCTTTATTAAAGATCAAAGGTTTAATGTAATTTTGACCTTTCACGACATATTTTTGCCAGTTTCTTCCTACATTTAAATAAGTACACAGATATTTACAATGATTTTTATTATTTTTCCAGACATTATTTTAGATGCAGACATTAAAAAAAAAAGTAAGAAAGGCGAGGCAAATATCCCGTGAGTACTGATTTAAAAGTACACAACCAAGAAAGTCTAAACCAGAGTTTACAATGAAGTCGAGTAACCAGTCGAGTGTTAGGTTCTACTCCACTTCTTGCCCTGATGCCGGGGCAATAGAATACGCCATCGGTATCACCTGCCTGTAGTAAGAGCCTACTAAAAGAGGGCATCTGGGCTCGGCGGTGGTTAGAGATGGGGCTCTAACCATCTACCGAAGCGAGCCCAGGGAGGACGAGAGCGTCGAGTGGCGGACGCTGTTGTTGGCTTGGGCGTCTCACGCCAGCTGCTAGTTGTCCCGGGAGGAGCTACAGCGTGGTGCTGAAGGCTCCGTTGGGTTCCCTTGGAGATCCCGGAGCCCTCGGTCAAGCACCAAAGCAAGCCACCTTGGGGGGGAGGGGGGGTTTAGTGGGTAAAATCGTACCAGTCACGGTACCTTTTTGAAACTAGCTTTGCACTCTAAACTTTGAGTAAAGCACTCGAAAAAGAAGTTTCTAAATAACCACCTGGCAACACTAGCAAAGTAATCAAGGCTGCACCCCAAAGCAGTCAGGCATCTTGTGAAGATATCCCCCTCGCAAAAAAAAAACAGTTACTAAAAAACAACTTAATTGTTAGGTTCCTATAATATTGGCACTAAACTTTTGTTGTTAATAGTAAACATGTATGTGAATATATGTATTTACTCATCATTATGAATAACTTTTACTATGGGATCGACACTGAAATCACGAAAAAAACTACTGCTCCATAAAAAAACATCAAAACACAGCTGTTTTTTTTTCGCGATTTCAGGGTTGGTCGTAGTAAAAGTTATTCATAATAAATAAATAAATAAATATCTGGGACATTTTTGCACACATCGTCACCTGACCCCAAACTAAGCAAAGCTTGTAATATGGCTGCCAGAGACTGATATACGTACATAGATATTTTTTAAATACATACTTATATAGATATTAACACCCAGACATAGAACAAGCACAAATATTCATCACATGAATGTTTGTCCTAGATGGGAATCGAACCCACGCCCCCAAGCACAGTAGGTAGGTTCACTACCAACTGAGCCACCGGGGCAGTCTAATAATGATGAGTACAAACATACATTTCAATATTCTTGCAACTTTCCGAAACTTATATATATCCTACGGAACTGCACTATTTATATTACCTATATAAATTATTAACTTTCATTACTCTAAAACTGCTGAATCATCAGATGATAGACAGCTTAGTAATTGCCTTGATTACTTTGCTAGTGTTGCCAGGTGGTTATTTAGAAACTTCTTTTCCGAGTGCTTTACCCAAAGTTTAGAGTGCAAAGTTAGTTTCAAAAAGGTACCGTGATTGGTACCGATAACCGGTGGGGAAGAAAGGTTCTTGAGTGGCTACCACGAACCGGAAGACGCAGCGTAGGTAGGCCTCCCACTAGGTGGACCGACGACATTGTGAAAGTCGCGGCAACCGGTGGATGCAAGTGGCCCGTTGTCGGTCGGTGTGGCGCTCTAAGGGGGAGGCCGATGTTCAGCACTGGACGTCTTATGGCTGATGATGATGATGATGATGACCGTGATTGGTAAGCCTCTGGCTTATACTAGTGAGATTCAAAACTGTGTAAGCATTTATCGGTAACGGTATCTTGTATTATTTTGAAAACGGTTTGAAAAATTATTGTATTATTTGAAAACGGTTTCCTATTGAAAAATTATGTACTAATCGAACCTTACCAATTTTGTTATATAACTCACGACAAGGAGCAGAAGGACTGGCCAGGGCTATTCGGAGATATGAGAATCATGATGATCATGACTCCATGCATCTCGCACGCTAGCCATCGTGATTATCTCGAAATATAGCGTTGAGAATAAGACGACACGAGATTAAATCTCAGCTTTGGATAATAGGAGTCCAGGAATAGCTCAGGGACCCTATTCGGAGAAATGACATTTTATCTCGGTCACTGTCTCTCTAATTTAGAATTTAATGGGAGTGAGAGTGACCGAGATAAAATGTCATTTCTCCGAATAGGGTCCCAGGACAGAGATAAATGGAATGAGGGTAGTAGGCGGGTCTATGCCCAGCATTGGGACATGACATGCTCATAATAATAATAATAATTCAATAATATCCCACAAGACTACGAGTAGTTTTTTTAGAATTCCTAGATCATTTTTATGGATGCTAGTCACCATATTGAATTTATGATGACGTCACGTATGCATCAGACTTCATAATTAAATCTACCAACTGTAATCACACCTGACAACCATGGATCGTAGATCAACGAGAAAAAATAACAGGAAAATATATTTTGTTCTCTCTCGTTTGTTAGATGGTGGTAGGCGCGAACCTTAGTTTATTAGTAATAATTCTGTCTATCCAAAGGTTGTCTGGAAGAAATCGCTTTAGCTGATAAGGCCGCCCATTATACTACCGTTTTTAAATATAAATTATTGTTCATTTTTTTTTGAGTTTGTCTTTTAGGTGTATAATACAGTTATATTGTATTGTATTGAATCGTATTGTACCATGACCTCGGCTGTGTTAGGTTAGGTTAGCTTAAACGCTGCAAGTGTTAGTATCAAACATACACACATAATACCCTCCACTTGGCGTTGCTGTTGTCAGGTAATAACCACGGTTCTTGTGCATATAGAAGAGATAATTTATTATGATAATGAAATGATAATAATAAATTTATTATTTATATTCGAAGAAAAATCTTTATGCTGAAATAAAATCCTCAAATCCATGCTGAAATATTAGAAAAGAAGCTTTTTCAAACCTATGTTTTCTGTTCCGGTTTTAGTCAAATTTCACATCCGACGTTAAAAATAAACAAACAACTAAAGAACAACTGAAACAACAACTAAACTGAACAACAACAACAATTGTTAACAACTGAAGAAAGTATGTCTTTCTTTCAACATTTTACCCTTTTTTTAACGAGGAGAAATCATCACGAAATCCCACAAAAACTTCCAGGTGGCCTGCCTCAGTACTTCACCGAGGGCTCCAGGATCTCCGGAGCTATCAGCACCGAGCTTCCTCCTCCCGGGACAGCTACGAGCTGTCCTGAGACGCCTCCGCCTAAGACAACGTCAGCCACTCGACGCTGTCATCCTTCCTGGGGCCGTTTATGTACATGGTTAGAGCCCCACCTCTAGCCACCCAAGCCTAGATGTCCCCTTTTGGTAGGCTCTTACTACAGGCAAGGGATACCGTATTCTAGAGCCCCGGCTCCAGGGCAAAAACATGTTACCTATCCACGAACTTATACATAAAAGTAGGTACATACATATCGTTATGTACCATATTCATAGGGCCAATGTTTAGTCTGGCAGCACTGAATTTGGCTCCCTCGCAAGGTGTTGAATCGATCAATCAAAACTGCTGTTGTTGTCTATTATTAGAATGCGATGATTTTTTTAAAGATCTAGGCCATTTATAGCAAAACAGAGTAACGTACTTGCTCGGCTCTTGCGTCGTGTTATTTGTAGACATGTAAATGCTAAAGGTACATAAATGTTGTGTTAGATATAGTACTAGGCCTAAAGGTTTTTTAAACTAAGCCTATTAAAATTATGTTTATATATTTTACTAGCTGCGCTATTCTACAGAAGCCGATTCATTTCCAGGATACAAAGTAGCCTATGTGTTAATCCAGGGTGTAAGCTACCCCCATACCAAATTTTATTCAAATCCGTTTAGCTGTTGCAGAGTTGAACGGGAACAAACACACTTACATACTTGCCTACTAACATGTTTGTGTAAGTACACACAAACTTTCGCATTTATAATATTAGTGTGATTTGTTTAGGCAAAATTTGTGTACTATATATACCTACATCAAAAAGCTTTTTATGAATACAGGCTATTTGCCTGCAAAAATGTTTTTGTGTTTGTGACGACGTCAACAGAGTGACAGACAGCTATTTATAAATTTATGAGGGTGTCATCATCATCAGCCATAAGACGTCCACTGCTGAACATAGGCCTCCCCCTTAGAGTAGTAAGAACATAGAGTCCCCCTTAGTATAGAGGTAGCTTACACACTGGATTAACACATAGGCTACTTTTTATCCTGTAAAAGTATTCGTAGAATAGAATAGCGGGTGAAAACGCGGGGCGCCGCTAGTATTTCATATAAATTATAGTTGACGCTAACGCGATCGAGTAAGTGAACGCATTTGGAAAAACTTGCACTCGGCACTCAATTTTTCCGCATTTCGTGCCCTTAACCCTTTAGAGGTACGCATCACTGTCTAGATACAGCCTTAGGTTATAACCATCACACATGGAGATAGAAATCTTTTTAACCAGTTTCCGCGCCGACAAAACCTGCAATGTGGGAGTGCCTACACCATGTTCACACTCCAACATCGTGTTCTTAATTTCTTTCCCATTTTTATGAGTACTTCCCTGGGCTCACTTTTAGAATACAAAATATTTTATCGAATAAACTATTATGGGTACACGTAAAATTTAGTAACCCTGCCTGCTGCTTTAGCGTTAGCTGTGTTGCAGCAGACAGTGTCTTCCCAAAAGTACAATACATTACAATAAAACAGGTAAAAATATATATATATAAAAACATTTAAAGAAAACTACAATAATACACACAGACTTAATTAAAATCAATTAATTAATACAAAATAATAATAATACAGACTTAGGTCAATACATCACACTAATATTATAAATGCGAAAGTTTGTGTGTAAGTGTGTAAATATGTAAGTATGTAAGTGTGTTTGTTCCCGTTCAACACTGTAACGGCTGAACGGATTTGGATGAAATTTGGTATGGAGGTAGCTTATTCCCTGGAATAACACATAGGCTTTTTATCCCAAAAAAATTAACCGTTCCTGTAGAATAGCGGATGAAATCGCGGGTCACAGCTAGTAATACATAAATAGGTCTGCACAAATAAACCAAAGTAAAAATAATGTGAGTTGTGTTGGGTATATGTGTGTGTATTCTCTGTCATCTCTGATAGTAATTAAGTTTTTTTATAGTGTATCATTCCAGACAGTAGAGACAAATCAAAAGATACCTCACATTTCAAAATCGGTCATGTCTTTTCACCTTTGCCAGTTATTCAACCGCCAAGCAGTAGTGCGCAAACATTACTGTGTTCCGGATTGAAGGGCAATGTTTCCAGCGTAATTACTGGGCATAAAGAGATTTAACATCTAATATCTCATGGTGACGAGCGCAGTGCATTGCCGCTCATGGTTTTGAACTATTGAAGTTCAAAATTCTGGATGGCACTGAACTGTTATGGGCAGGCGTGAAGCTTAACATCAGGTGAGCGCCTTGCTCGTCTCGTCACCATTTCAACTAAAAAAAAAATATTTACCAAAAAGAAGGAACATCAAAATACGAATTGACACACTCTTTTTTGACGTAGCCTAATTAATTAACTAAATATAGGCGTCCAAAACTCCAATTTGTTTAAGGACTCAGACATTTATCAGTAATATAACCTACGTATTCACACGTCAGCCCTTGCCCTACTCCAAGCCCTACGTGCGTATCACACGTTTATCTAAAACAATGCCGATGTAGGTAAGTGGACTGAAACGCAGTTTCACATGCTCATACTGCGACGGCGGCGCTAATCTCTGTGGAGACATAATAGAAGAAACGGGCGAAGAAAACATCACAAAAGAACTTTCAGGTCAAACCGATGTTAAGCCAAATAGGCACTTTTCTCCTAGACTAGACGCCAATATTCAATTTCATAATGAAAGTAACTGTAAAATTTCGTTTCAGTATTGTTTCCAAAGAGTTTCAAGACACTTACAACAAACATCAAATTATAGTTTCCTTCGTTTTGTTTTTCAGATATGTAAGATATGTAATAAGATATGTACAATATCAGTTCTATTTAATAATTTGATCTTGTTTTTACATATTGTTTTTTAAGATGCTGTTGGATTATACGAGAAAACCGCTCGCTTGATGTTAAGCGTCACGCTTGCAAAAGCTCAGTGCGATGCACAAGTTTGAACTTCAACAGTTTAACATCCTGCGCGGCAATACACCGAGTTCGTCACCCTTAGATCTCTATACGCCTAGAATTTCACGGGCAATGACCCTTCAATCCGAACACAATAATATTTACACAGTACTGATTGGCCGTTAAATAACTGGTATTTGGTAGTTCGCAATCTCAATGCAGACTCTACAAAATACTAAAAATGCTAGCATTTTTGGTAGGTAAAGTTACCACGTAAATAGGAAAAAATACTTCGTACATGACGTGTCATCAGCCCGTATAAACCCATGTTACAGACACTATCACTTCAGTCGATCAGAGATCCGAGATTTACAACTACAATTCGAAGAAATATAATAACGTACAGCTTGGCAACATCTACATAAATATTAATAGAAGGTATATATATGTACAAAGTTAAGGTTGTAATTATTTAGTTTTGGTAATTTTTTAAATTGTTTGTCCACACACACACACGTTTTTACACACAGCGCCATCCAGCCCAAAACTAAGCAAGCTTGCGCTATGGAAATCAGATAACTGATATAATACATATATACTTTTTTTTCTGTAAATACATACATATAAATAAAATTATGTTGATGCCCTTTTGTGAATTGTACGGGTATCAATCATTGTTCAGCTATGTATTGTACATTCTTAACCGTCTAGCTTGCTTTTCCAAAAGTTACTTTGTGTTTTAGTGCCTCGTCTTGGGCTCTATTCCCATTCTAAGGGGTCTTGATAATATTAATGTTATAACTCTAAATTCATCACAAGCAGTCATTACATTTTCGCGGAGGTATTTAAAATAAAGATTTAAAAAAAAATGTCATTACTTGTCGATTTGGTCCTTCAACCAACATTGAAAACGATTTTTATGTCAATATTCTTAGACGGAATATGCATGGGGTTAAAATACAAGTACAGTGAACCTCTATGAAAATTAATGCGAAAGTTTATGTGTCTTTGTTTTCTCTCAACTTCGTCTGCTTAACCCTTTGAACTTCAAGGTTCGTGCACGAAAGTGCGCTTTCTACGCCAAGCAGCATATAGCGAGTGTCAAGTTTTGGTATATTACAAGTGAAGCAAAATATTCCACAAATCAAAACAAGTCTATGTCATAGTCAAATACAAGCAAAGTAAGTCACCCTCAAGTCCAAGTCATGACGCAGGAAAGTGCTATGGAATTTTGGAAGCAGCACGAAAAGTCACGTTTCACGACATAATACACTCACCAAAACTCGTGCTCGTTTACGAACACTTAATTAATGAAAATCTACCGTTTTTACACAAGTTTTGGAAAATAATACAATAAGCATGACTTATTCGCGTTCACGCCAAAACTCGCCAAGCTGTATTTATTCTAAGTCTTAGCCTTTTTTCGAATATTAAAATCGTTTATCAACAAATTCAGTGACTTAACGATAAGTCAATAAAAATTCTATTAAAATAATCTTCGCTAAAAATTATGTAAATCAAAAATATAGTGTCATCACACTCGTTGGAATTGGCATTCCGGGCACAGATTTTTCTGTCGTTTTTTTATGAATTTGGGTTGAAAAAGTTTGATTTGCATGAACGTTGCGCAAAAGTATCATGGCTCCGGTCCTAAAACTGCGATTAGAACTACCTGAAGATAGGCAGCAGTTCCTCTCAGTAAGCGGTGAGCCCAAGCCTCAAGCCGCCTGCCAATCATGGGAATTTTTGCAACACCCCACTAAGGGGGACGCCTTTGTTCAGCAGTGGACGTCTTCAGGATGATGATGATGATGTGCAAAAGTAGCTTAGAGCCAGGATTAACAAACAGGTAACTTGTTATTTCGAAAGAAAAAAAAAATGATGGATAGTTTTCCTTAGGATATCGAGTGAATTTGTCAGGCGCAACAGAGCTGTCACATCACACAAATATTATAAATGCGAAAGTTTGTGTGTAAGTGTGTAAGTAGGTTGGTGTGTTTGTTCCCGTTCAACTCTGTAATGGCTGAACGGATTTAAATGAAATTCGGTATGGGGGCAGCTTTATACCCTGCATTAACACATAGGCTAATTTTTATTCCGGAAAAATAATCAGTTTCTGTAGAATAGCGGGTGAAACCGCGAGGCGCAACTAGTAGCACATAATCCAAAAAAAAAATAGCTTCATTTGAGAGCCTCCTCGTGTTTTTGAAGGTCGGTTAAAAACAGGCTCATAACCTACGCCAACGAGTTGCATCTGCCGTCGCATCCAACGGGTTTCTAACTAGAGAAAGTGATATTTACGAACTTTGGACTCTACTTTGTTATAGAGAAATGCTTCGTTTATGCGAAAAGGGTTATTTTATTTCAAATAATTAGCACTAGGAGGTGCTATTGTTTCCAAATCGCCATAATATATCTTGAATTAAGCTCGCGTACGCAGTGGCAGTGAAATTTGAAAGAAAGAAAGAAAATAATTTTATTTTGCAACAACATTAACATTAAATAAATTGAAGTGAGCTATATCAAATAAGTATAGCTGTCAATGTCATGTGTCACAAAAATGACCTCAACTCAGGGTAATGCTGTTTAGGAAACAGCGCTGTTTTCCGTATTTTGAGTGTAGAAACTTTAAAAAAAAAATTGCCGATGCGCTGCCTACTCTTTGATGTTTTTTCTTTTTTATTATTTTTGATTGAGTAGGCGTGCCTAATTCAGCTACATCGTTCGCACTTTATTTACATGTTTTAACATAAAAATGAGTAATAGGATATTTAAAAAAATAGTTCATCAGTTATCTTTTTAATACTTACCATTGTTATCTTTTTAATACCATTGCCAATATTTTATGGCAATTTCTATGTTATTATTTAAAGTATATATAAAAAAAACTACCTAAAAAAAATAAAAAAGCGTCTGAGTAAATTTTATATTAAAAAATGTTGAAAAAGCGCGAACGAGATAGAGAGTATCGGGGGAGCGGGCCATTGAGCTTCTCATTTCTTATACTGTACCATAGAAAATTTATTAAAACTAGTTGTTCGTGGCGAACTGAGACCTCGCGATCCCTATATCTTCACAACCCCTGGGCCGATTCAGCTCATATTCGAACTTAAAAATTGTATTGAAATGAACTACTTGCCTTCATGAAGATCGGGTCAACGGTTCGCAAGTTATCATAGGACATATATACATACAAACATACAAACATTTATACAAATGCCGATTTGTCCCAGTAAACTCTGAGACCTTCGCTTTGCTCGGTCAATAAAACGTGTCAAAACCACGTCAGTTTTCGTAGTCAAATTGTATTTTAAATGTTAAGCTTGGGCAGGTAGGTATCTATTTAATTTGCTACACACATCGAAACACGTGTCACTGAACTCTTAAGTGTAAAACAACTGTCATAAACATAAACTTGCTATTGTTACGAATGTTCAGCGATGTTACCTTTCAAGTTATTTATGGTTTTTCCTTTCTTTAGAAAATCTATAAGGAACACACAGGCTATTTTAAAACAAACCACAAACGATACAGAAGTTGTTACGGTGCATCGTATCGCTCAGCGCGCCAAATTCAAATTTTCTTGCGTTTTTTTGTCAATTACAGCTACATTACTCATCGTGGATTCATAAAAATAATTTTGCGTCAATAAATAGGTTGTATCAAGAAATTAAACCAACCAAAAATCAAGATGGAAGCTAGTATAAGTACACTTCTCACTAAACCAAAAACCAAGATGAAAATTAGGTTATTAAGATTCGTAGCTAAACGAATATTATCTATATAGGTGTTCATTTTAGCCGTAATTTCTTGACACAATCTATTTATTGTCGCAAAATTGGTTTCAATAAATACACGTTGATTAATTAAGCTGTATTTTTGTTTTAATAAAACGGGAATACTAACGTTAAATTGAGTCGGTTATTCCGACTATAGTTTCGATCAATTAAGCTGTAATTGTCAAAAACGTAAGAAAATTTGAATTTGGCGTGCTGAGCAAACCTTGCACCTTAAGTTGTTTTACTACAAAAATATTACATCCACGAGTATTTTGTGTGCAGCCTTTCTAATATAAATTATAGATAAAAAAAAAACTTTAAAACTTTTTTTTTTTTTGTATATTTTTATATATTTTTAGGTAGCTATTTTCATCAAACGGTCGAATAAAAGAAAATCTTAAAAGGATAACTGTAACCTACTTTTTATAAATATAATAGTAAAAAGTATGAATAAGAAAAATGTCGTTTACTTCTCGAACAAAAGCAATACTACTTTAGACATTACGACGCAAGGTATTGCCATGAACTTCTACAAAATACTAGAAGCCTAGTAGGTCGTTGGATTATCTACTGTTCATTTCTCTATTAATAGTTTTGACGCAAACCTGAAAACATTACTCAAAAAAAAATACATTTTTACATATTACTTTGGGTGTGTATTTTGCCTGGAAGAGATCGCTTTCAGCGATAAGGCCGCCAGTTGTTACACTAGTTTTTTTAAAATGTAAGTAAAGTTGTATCTATCAATCTAATTTCGTTAGATTCCTCTTTATGTCCGAGTGTCATAGAATACATTTTAAAAGGAATCGCGAAAATATATTTCGCGACTTCCAGCGGCGGTCCCTCAGTTCTCAAACACAAAAAAAAAACAATAAATTCATCATCCATTACTAAATCTCTATTATTAAAACTCTTAAAACAATTGTTAAAAGACATCTTGAAATTTGTAAAGAGCGCGATATCTCGGAAAGTATTTTAAAATTGTATTTAATATTGTACAGATATTGAGTAAATAATTTGTAAGGCCTATTTACTAAATAACAGATCCCAAAGTGTAAAGGTTAAGAAAATAAACTGTTTTAACTGCGGTCCCTTAATATTGCAGTCAGTTTTTTTTTCCTTTAATAAAAATAAGTACTTGTTGGTGTGGCTTATAAACAATCGACGGCTTAATCCTTGTATGCCACAGTCCTGCTATGCCACGGTCAAATTTATAAAATCGAAATGGCAAAGAGCTTGAATCATCTCGCTTATTTTTTATTGACCGAGCGAAGCGAAGGTCTCAGAGTTTACTGGGACAAATCGGCATTTGTACGTATGTTTGTATGTTTGTGTGTATATTTGTCCGATGATAACTTGCAAACCGTTGATCCGATCTTCATGAAATTTTGTAGGCAGTAGTTCATTTCAATACAATTTTTAAATTTGAATATGAGCTGAATCGGTCGAGCGGTTGTAAAAATATAGAGGTCGCAAAGTCTCAGTTCGCCGCGAACTACTAGTAATAAAAATAAGTACTTGTTGATGTGGCTTATAAACAATCGACGGGTCAATCCTTGTCCACAGTCCTGCTATGCCACGGTCAAATTTATAAACTCGACATGGCATAGAACTTGAATCATCTCGCTTATTTTTTTTTTAACAATGACTCCGCTACAAAGGATGTGTTAGGACAAAAGGTATCTTTTTAGTGTCTGTCCGTGTCGTGTATGCTATTCTAATGTGTTCTCATTTTTATGAAAGCTAGACAATTTATTTACCACTTACTGAGCCGTCTCGCCGATTACGCAAGAAGTCAAGGTGATGGTTCGCTCCCAGGGTGTTATTACACCTAACACTTGGTTATAGCTTCGTATCACGCGACGCAGGATTGAATTCTTGATGGCTCGATGATAGGGTAGGGCTGCTACCAAAACTTACTTTTTTTTTCTCTTACCTCCTAAGAGGATTATGGCGTCGCACGTCTTATGCATTTGCCAGTGTCAAGTATACTCATATTTTTTCAAGTTTTGGTGAATATTGTCAAATAAGTCATAGTCACAGTCAAAGGCGAGCAAAGCAAGTCACGGTCAAGTCCAAGTCATGCCCCAGTAAAGTGGTGACAACTTTACTAGAGCCTTCTATGGAATTTCTTCTATTGATTTGGAAACAACACGAAAATTCACGTTTCACGACATTATACCATTCACCAACACTCGTGCATGTTCACGAACACTTAACGGGTAAAAATTCACTGTTTTTACACATTAACACTCGAAATAACACAAGTTTTGGAAAATAATAAAATGACGCGACATGATTTCTTCACGTTTCCGCCAAAACTCAAAAACTTACTTATAACTCTGTAAATGTGTAAAGTCTTTAGTTTTTATATTCCGTTTTAGTTGATAAAATATTTGTAAAACTTGATAAATGGCACGGACCCCGGAGTCCGTGGAGCAATATTATAATTAAAAAAAAAAAAAAAAAAAACTGTAAATGAAAAGTCTTCTTTGCTATGCAGTTATTTTTTTTTTACTTTGGCATTTATAATATTATTTTAATTAATAACTCGTTAACGTCCGGTCTTGAGCGATCAGCACGTTGAGCAGATGTTTGTTCGACGACTTTTCACAAATCTAAGTACACACCAAAAAAAAAATATATTTAATATTTTAACTATATCTGGAAAAAATAATTATATAACTATATCATTATCTAAACTTAAAAATACAAACTAGATACAAAATTAAAATAAATACTATGCAGTTTTAATTAAGATATATAAATACTAGTAGTTCACGCCGAACTAAGACTTAACGACCCCTATATCTTCACAACCCCTGGACCGATTCAGCTCATATTCAAACTTAAAAATTGTATTGAAATTAACTACTTGCCTACAAAATTTCATGAGGATAGGATCAACGGTTCGCAAGTTATCATCTGACAAATATACACACAAACATACAAACATACATACAAATGCCGATTTGTCTCAGTCTCTGAGACCTTCGCTTCGCTGGTTCAAATACATATATATCTAAGAGAGGTATATGCATGTGTACTTATAATTGTGTTTTTCTGTTAACTAAGTTGAAGACAGAACGCTTACCAATTAATTAATTAATTTATTTCATAGCACAAATAACAGAAAGTAACACAGATATGTATATAATGTAACACAGTTTAAAGGAAAAGCACAAATTTGGCTACGTACTACTTTCCAAAAGTAGTATGTGTCTAATATGATACTATTAATTTAGCGAAATTGGTAAACATACGCAAGAGGGTATTAAAATATTCACATATAAAGG
Source organism: Apocheima hispidaria (assembly GCA_947579745.1). Classification (NCBI taxonomy): domain Eukaryota; kingdom Metazoa; phylum Arthropoda; class Insecta; order Lepidoptera; family Geometridae; genus Apocheima; species Apocheima hispidaria. The sequence goes on along the minus strand of OX388166.1, from coordinate 2,860,428 downwards.
TGTGTAGATCATACAATTTAACAATTATTAAGGACAGTTTTTCCTTAATTATATAGCGGAATGAAAAATTTAGAACAAATTCTTACCGTAAAGATAATAGTCATAGTTCAGATGGTTTCAAAGTGGAGAGTGTCTTTTTTCCCGCGTATTTTCTTCATTCGTAATTTGAAGAATACGAACTCACAGTTTTTTTGTGTTTGTATTATAGTGAATGGCAACCCTGATGGGTTGATATCGGTGTAGCTGCGTGGATGACACCGAATAGATTAAGTGAAGAAGGAATGTCAGGAGTAGATTGGATGACATTCTTGATGCGAATGATATGGTAGTATCATTAAAAGTTTTATAACATTCGCCTGACAAAGCTCGCGCCAACAGTGTTGTAAAGCTTGTAAAGTTCAGAAAGTTTTTTAAGTGAGTCTGTTCCGTATTTTCTTTGGGTTTGATATAACTAGTAGTTCGCGCCGAACTCAGACCTCGCGATCCCTATATCTTCACAACCCCTGGACCGATTCAGCTTAAGATGATACATGGTCACCATATCATATTTTTGATGACGTTAATATATAATCTAGTGACCATCTTTCCAGTACCTTCATAAATTTACCGACACCTCATTTGTCAAAATCGGTTTCGATTGAGGCAGCAATTGGGACCCGGGTGTATCCTAAAACTGCGACCAAAACCTCCAGACGATGGACAGCAGCGTCTTCTTAGTAAACGATGCCTTTGTTCAGAAGTAGACGTCTTCTGGCTGATGATTATTGATGATGATACAGAGATACATCCACGTTACGCTACAATACCCTCGTTTTGAAAAATAATTGACACTTTTGTTTCAAAATTTCAAGTCATTAGAAACATTACAGCTCTCATCCAATCTTATCCATGAAATGTAATCCGACCGGATCCCACAGACTACGAAAATAAATGTTCACATACCTACGTAGGTATTTAGTGGTCAAGTCTATCATAAAATCTGGTGGTTAGCGGCAAGTGCAGTCATTACCAAACTATTCTGCACATTGCAGCTTCGAAACTGGGGCAATGGGCACTATAAACTTCTATAGCTAGCATTACTTTCAGCTTACCTATTACCAGCTTTAGTGCTCGTATGTGGCTAAGAAATGTATCGTTTTAGCTTAAAATAATCCAATGATCAATAAACGTTTAATATCTAGGTTAAGCTTGGAGCAATAAGGCAAGGTCGCCTCTGTAATACTTCGCAGATTGCCTACAGAATTAAAATGACCATACTTTATTCATGCAAGTGGAACATACTCACAGATGTAGGTATTTCAGTTTTGCAAGCTGCTATTTTGTTTATACTACTGGGAGCATGTCCGCTATTTTTTTTTAAATAATATCAGGCGGCCTTAAAGACAAATCTTTCAATAATACATCTTGCTTTTCTCACTTTTGCACGTTCTATATTTTCTACGAATATTATTAATTTCTAAAACCTCGGTAATCAGCACCTTATTTGTAAAGAAAAACACGTTTGAAATTCTTATTGTAAACAAAACAATTATGATGGCCTTCTTAATTCGTCTGTCACTTGCTAAGCGTATGGCGTTCAGCTGAAGTTTTTCTCCGTGAAATGGTAACTTTTAAACCAAATCAGACCTTGAGCCATCTTCGTAAGTGCGATATTTCTCTGAAGGTTTTGTGCAAAAGGGTGAACTGAGTTGGAAAAGTGTTCTTACGATGGCGAAGTATCTCATATGTGATAATTGTCGACCAAGGTGGAGATCCGGACGTCTGTCGCTTTGACTTTCTGTAGGCAGTTTTATAGCTAACATTTTTATACATCGGAAGTAGACCTACGTTTGACCACCAACTTGCCTGATGGTAAGCGACGGTGTGGCCAAGAACCGTGCACAAAAACACATTGATCTTGAAAAAAAAAACAATAATGATAATAAAGGCGTAGGCCCTGATATACTTCCTTGCGGAAAACCTAAGGAGACATATGTATAATCACTGTACTTGGAGAGGCGAATAATTTGTTTCCTATTTCCCTATCATAAAAATATGAGCGGAACCAGTTTAGTGTGGCCCCTCGTACTAACTGTTCTAATCTCCTCATACAGCAAGTTTGATGGCCAATTAAGAATAGAGTATACCGCCGCCTTGTCCATACCAAAACGTAGTCTGATACCCACTAGATGTTATCCGAGTACAATGTTTTTTTACATTTTATATAGACAGTGAAAAACTATGCTGACGCTACGCAGAGATGTCACCAATTCTCAAATTCATAAACCACACACACTTATTTAGCGCACACATTTAACCACGCATACACACTCACCTGCACACACACACACACACTGACACATATATATATATATATATAAAATCTAAATGAATTAATCATGCCTACAGAATTTAATTTTAATTTAGATTTAGAAACTATTATTTTTAGTTAGCTTTTTTGTTTTGTAAAAAAATATATTGTTTTGATATGGAATGAAAGACACTGGGTTTCGCGACACATGTCCACCTAGTGTGAAATCTAGGGTACTAGAATATGTTATAATTATTGTTTAAATCACCTGTCCTGTTTCAACTTATAAATAAATAAAATAAATAAATAAACGTTTATTTTTTTTATTTTGCAATACCTTCGTTGTTATATGCACATATGACACATTTTTTGCGTCGAAAATACGACGAAGAAAAGTAATTGTTATTAGAATATCATACGCATTTTTTGAAAAACAAAACATAGCGGCATAGATTATAGTTTATCCAAGCCAAAAAACAAAAGATTTTGCTAAGATTTAGGGGATGACAGCAGACTACCCCTGAAACGCTAATTTCATCAAAAAGTTAGGAAAATTCACTCACTCTTTCTCTATTGCACGCACGAGAAACAGAGCGAAAGCTATACAATTTTATAGCGAAAGGTGTCGCTATTATCGGGGTGTCGAATAAGTACGTACACTTTGTGGGTAACCTGAGCAAATAGGTAGGGGAATAAAACAGGGAATAAAGGAGTTTTGGTGGGAACGTGAAGAATTCATGTCGCGTCATTTTATTATTTTCCAAAACTTGTGTTATTTCGAGTGTTAATGTTTAAAAACGGTGAATTTCTACCCGTTAAGTATTCGTGAACATGCACGAGTGTTGGTGAATGGTATAATGTTGTGAAACGTGAATTTTCGTGTTGTTTCCAAAACTCCATAGAAGGCTCTCGTAAAGTTTTCACCACTTTACTGGGGCATGACTTGGACTTGACCGTGACTTGGTGTGCTCGACTTTGACCGTGACTATGACTTGTTTGAAATCTAACAAAACTTGAGAATATGTATGTATATTTGACACTGGCAAATGCATAAGACGTGCGACGCCAAAATCCTCTTAGGAGGAAAAAATAAAATAAAAATAATAAGGGAATAAAAGGTGTAGATATAATTATAGTTAATAAATATCGGGGCATTGGCAAGTATGCCACAATTTCAAATATCGAATGCGCCAACACCTCGCGAAGGATCGAATTAAATGCCTTGGGAAAAATAAAATCCTCGTTGACTTACTATGAAGTACATAAGTACACCTGTACGTAGTGTAATAGTATTCCTAAACAGAGCTACACAGAGCGGTGGTACGAAGCCGATACGAGCTCATTGCACTCATCATTATGAACAACTTTTACTATGGGACCAACACTGAAAACGCGCAATAAAAAAATCACCAGTTCTTATAACTTACGTTGAGTGTAATTTAATTTTCTATAGACGCAGGCAGTCCTTTGAATTCTAGTCATCGATTGAGCGATGTCGTCTAGACCTATAGTTGATTATTAAAATGACTGTAATAAGGAAAAACTATAAATAAATGCAGCTGAGTCATTGCAGACATGTCTAGGTTGTCTTATTGTAATTCTGTACTTGCAGTAAGGCACATAAAATAGTCCAATACGGATGCGTGATGTGTGCTTGCTACAATTTTGTATGGACAGTGCTTATTTGTCGAGTAATCTAGTCAGTTTTAGATCGCTTGAACGGGCTTGAACTGTTTAAGTAAGTAGGTATGTATTTGTAAATATTTTTTTCATAGTTTTTTGTTTTTTTGGTTTTCATAGTGTGAAATATTTCTAGAAAAATCTTCTGAAATACTTCTTGTATTGGACAGATAAGGCTAAGGGCTCTTGAGCATGTATGTGGCAGACCTTGACGCAACGGCGCGCAAAATAACTAAAAACTGAAACACAGGAATAACTGGTCCTCCAACTCAGTACAATGATCAAGAAATTTATCAGAATTAAAATTGACACAAGCCAGAAAATTGAAATCAAAAAACCTGGTATGCTGGCCACAGTTTTGCTTGACCGAGCGAAATATGCGCCCTATTTTGAAGGTCCCAATTAAAACCTTGCGCTCACCATTGGCTGTAAAAATATGTTTTAGTTATTAATTTGTTTTCGAGGAAAAACTATCATGATAGAAAAAATTTTTTTTTTTTTAAGCCATTACTTTAGATTTGCTGCGTCGCGTCGTCTCGTTAAACTAACTTACAATGCTCTCTATACCTACCTACTTTCTTTGTTTTACCTACTTGCGTATGTATAATTATGTACATTGTGATATTTTTAAATAAATTAAATTAAATATTAGTGGACGTTTTTCACACAGCGCCATCTAGCCCCAAACTAAGCAAGCTTGTACTATGGGAATCAGATAACTGATAGTTTTTTTTTTTGTCTATACATGCATAGATACAAAGAAACACCCAGACATAGAACAAGCATCCATGTTCATCACACAAAATGTTTGTCCTAGGTGGGAATCGAACCCACAATCATACAGCTCAGAAGGCTAGTCAAGCTATAAATAACTTGCTTAAATCCTCCGCGAAGCCAGTGCATCAAAGGCCGCGCTCACTTACTGTACAGCCACAGATTAAGCTCTAGTTATTTCCACTAGTCCACAGCTTACTATTCAGTCACATCGTGCACCATCAGACCGGCGTGGCCGGTGGATCTCTGATGCCCTTTCACTTTCACGAAGTAACCGTTGCCTCTTGAATCGAGTGGTTTGTTATTGTATGACGTCACAGCTTTGTATCTATCGCATCGATGGAGCTTTTTGTACACGAAGGTGGGTAGCGTTGTGACTCTCACAGTACTATTGGAGCTTCATGCATGCACCGCAAAATTGTCAGCAATGGGAATGTGACGAGTTATATACTTGACTTATTATATTATTATTTTCCTAGGTGGGGCAAAGGGCGTCCACAGAGACTCTCCATCCCGTCCTATCTTGGGCTTCATGTTTCAGTTCGGGCCATGTTATGCCAATTTTCACGCCCTCTGCCATAATAGAACGTCGCCAGGTGTACTTTGACTAGTTATTTAGGTACATATTATAGTCGTCCCATAGCTATCTTACTTGCACATATTTGCAAGTATATTTGTAGATAAATAATTATGAAACTCCAAAATATAATTTATGATATATAGGTCTATTATAATGTCAAAAACGTTACAGATAATTTTTTGTTTTGTTTTCTTTTAATTTGTCAGAAGAAATTAGAAGATTTAAAAAAAAAAACTTTTCTTTACAAATAACGAAAGTTGCTTTCAAACATTTGTAACATTATCATAAACAAACACAAAATACATTTTTGGAAACTTACTTCAATAATGGGTAAATGCGCGGGCTGGTCTTCAAAACTTACGGCGACATTCACTAGACGTTACTCGAGTTATTAGCTTGCGTCGCCTTGTGTACGAACGACATATGACAACAACAATCCAAGATCTCCTTTAATTTTATCTTCCTATCGAGGTTACAGTAAACATATGTTGAAACATTAAAACTTTAAGACAGAATAAAGGCCTCCCCCTAAAGGTAGGGGGTTTCTATAGCACCCACGCTAGGCAGGCGGCGTCAGCATCGCAGTACGCTCACTACTTACTAAGAGGACGCTGCTGCTCGTTCTCCAGTGATTCTGGTCCCAGTTTTAGTTTTAGGACATACCCAGGTACAGTCCAGTGCCTTTATTTTGAACGTTCTTGATTCTGATTGTGATAGCATGCCATCCCATTCATACCAACTTACTCGCACTATGCGCGGTCCCGCTCGCGCACGATCACTATCACGATCTGGGACCCTATTCCTGTGCGCTCGAGATTATCTCGGTCACTCTCACTCCCATTAAATTCTAAAATAGAGAGACAGTGACCGAGATAATCTCGAGCGCACAGGAATAGGGTCCCAGGAACATCAACGGTGCAGGTACCGGGAAAACTTTACAATGAAGCATTCAATTATTTTATTACATTACTAGCTGTTACCCGCGACTTCGTCCGCTTGGACCTACAAAAAAAGTAGCCTATGTAAAATTTAGCTCGATCCGTGATAACGCGACAAACACCCAGATAGAGAGACAGATAGACAGAGAGACATACTTACTTAGGCATTTATAATATTAGTATAGGATTATTGTTCCACATTTCTAAATACGCAGCACATGTTGCGTAGGTAATAGGTTACTGGTTACATGATCATGATGTGATCATGCCACTGATCATGTTAGTGATCATGTCAAAATCTGCTAATTACAGTTATCAGTACCGATCTATTCAAGACGAAGTGTAATAATGAACTGAGGTATTGTTTTAACTGGCAAATCTGGATTGTTTTTATTTTTTATTGTCATTATGTAAGTTTTATGAGTGTACGGAGATGTGTCTGTTATGTAAGGTATTTTGACCGACTGAGGTTGCTGGTAACTTTTTGGTTAGATCATATTTTTTATTTATTTCTTCTCTTGTCTGCTCACCGGTTATCTCTTTACCCGACTGCCCAAGAACGAGGGTAATGTTTTTGCCGTGTATGTAAGCATACAGGGCTATAAGGAAAGGTATGCTCATATTACTCATCGTCCTGAACAACTTTAACTATGGAAACAACCACGAAATCGAGAAAAAAGCTCAGCTCAGCTCTTCGATAGAAATATGTCAATGACACTCGACAAAATCTATGGACCAGTTGTTTTTTTTCTCTCTGAAATCGAGACAAAAAAAACCAGTTGTTTTTTTTATTTTATTTTTATTTACAATATTGCTCCACGGACTCCAGGGTCCGTGCCATTTATCAAGTTTTACAAATATTTTATCAACTAAAACGGAATATAAAAACTAAAGACTTTACAAAAGGAAATACCAACGAATATGCTAATAAAGAGCTAAGTGCTATTATAGAGTTGCGTATATACTCCGAGCAGTCCAGCTCCCGCAAGCAGCACCCGTTCACGAGTTGACGCATGTGCCAGCCATGCCACTGTTGTTTGTTGGTTGGTCCCACAGTAAGAGATTGTTTACAATCATTTGTACTTTTCGGCTTAGCTTACCCTTTCCTTATAATCCTGTATAGTCAGGGTTTGGCTAACACATAGCCTACTTTTAGTCCTGAAAAATGTAACCGTTCCTGCAGAATAGCGGGTGAACCGCAGGGCGCAGCTAGTAAGTTCATAAAGTGTACTCGAAAAATGTACTTGCTCAAATGTTTCTTGGTTTTTTTTTCTTTAAGTATGGTCTTTTAGTATATCTTGGTTTTCTTCTCTTAAGTATGTTTCTTATTCTAGTTACCTTTGTCCAAACGGCTTCAGCGATTTTGACGAGCAGTATGCTGGATTTCTATGAAAATAGGCATAATTATTGTCGCGTATTAAGTTGTGTATCGTCTTACTGAACATCCTGTTTATCCGTAATAATAAACTATAGCTAATCTTAGCTTTCAAACTCGATCAACTTCTCAATAACAAGTAGTTAGAAGGCTTATGCAGAGGATTTTATTTAATACATTTAGCCTTGTTATAGTGTTGCAGAGTTGACTTTTTGTAATTTATTTTAATTAAATTGGAATTCTGTCAGCTCTTTGAAGTCTACTACTGGACGAATATGGACTACCATATTGGTAGGTGGTTGCAATAATCTGCACGCTTGGCAGGCGGCTTGGAGATCGCAGAACGCTCACCGCTTATTAACAGAACGCTGCAGCCCGTCCTCTTGTGGTTCTGGTCGCAGTACGGAAATAAACTATAGTCGGAATAGCCGACTCAATTTAACGTGAGTATTCCCGTTTAAAAAATTAGATGTGTCAAAACCACGTCAGTTTTCATAATAATATTTTTTTATGATGTTACATCACGACATACTTTATGAGTACCTAAAGTAGGTAATAAGTGAAAAGTACAAAATAACACTTTTTGGAGTGGTAATTATCAGTGAATAAAATCTTTTGCGTAAGTCATAATTATCGGTAACTTTCACAATCCAAATTCCTTGCCACTTCAGCAAAAACATTTTAACGCCAACATAATAATTGATGCTCATTTCATAATAATTCACTTTAAACCTTATAATTTAATCGGTAAAGTTCATCTGAGGGTGGCCCGTATAAATGAAGGGGCGTTCATGAAAAGACCACCAAGTTTTTATGAACTTAAAGGTCGTGAAAAGAAAACGTTACAATAACTCTATAATATTTTTGTTTTAATAAAACGGGAATACTCACGTTAAATTGAGTCGATTACTCAGCGAGACACGCGCGCGACCTCGTCTTGCCTTGCAAAAAGTGGTGTGCAAGGCAAGACGAGGTCGCGCGCGTGTCTCGCTGAGCATTCCTTGATAAAGGTCACCGAATGTGATCGAAACTATAGTCGGAATAACCGACTCAATTTACCGTGAGTATTCCCGTTTTATTAAAACAAAATGTATCAAAACCACGTCAGTTTTCATAGTAAAACTCTATAATATTGATTTCAAACGAGATTTTATTCTTGATGAAAAAACCGATGGAATGTAGAGTTTTTTGGCGGGAACGTGAAGAAGTCATGTCGGGTCATTGTACTATTTTCCAAAACTTGTGTTATTTGAAGTGTTAATGTGTAAAAATAGTGGATATTTACCCATTAAGTGTTCTTCAACGTGCACAAGTGTTGGTGAATATTGTTTGATATATTTATACACAGATTTGTTTTGTCATCAATGAAATAAAAGAAAAAACCGCTATACGCGCGTTAAAAATGAAAACAACATCCGTGCAAAAAATTGCTCGAGCCGCCAACGAGCCATTGAGGTTTTTTTTATTAACTTAATAAATGATGTAAATGTTACTCAAGCGTGTCGATTCATTTATTGTGAGGTAACAAATTACGTTTGTTTAGTAATAAGATAAATTCGATTGACAGTTCAAAAACCATTCATTGCCCGTGGCCCTACAGTCTATTAACTATTAACTTAATGTAGCATATACATTCATTTTAATTCTGTTACGATTACTGAAATTGTAATATTAATGACGAAATACGGTGTGATGTACAGGTCTTATATTTAATTATAAGATGCTTGTAATTCGACCAATGGAATAAAACTATTTTTATTTTATTTTATTTATTTTACAAAATCCACAGCTCTCAAAACAAATACATTAAACTTAAAGCGAGACTGACAGCCAATAATGGGTTTACATTTTTCTAATGAAAATTTACTATCTTATCTTACTGATAAGCACCACAGGAAATTATCTTTGCCCGTGGTCCTACCAGCATAACTGGTAGGACCACGCACAATTTTTTTTTCCGTAGTCCTATTAGTAGGACCACGGGAAATCTTTGCGTGTGATATATTTTTGTAATTTTTACTGTTTCATTTAAGTCCGCCTCAAGAAAGAGTCTATATTATTTTTTAGATTAATGAAATCGACCAAGTATCAAAATCGCATCAAACTCAAAGATTTCCCGTGGTCCTACTAATAGGACTACGGAAAATAATAATTGCCCATGGTAGAATGACGTGCAAAATCAATTTTCCTTGGTACCATCAGTAGAACTTCGCGGTAGGTCCAGGGACAAAGAATGTCAAAACAAACCTCGTTTTCAAAAAAAACTTTAGTAGTGTAAAAAAGCAGCAATTACCTTATTTCACTCTTACAAAAACGTAACCTCATAACAATAAAAACAATGGCGTTATCAATCGTTAATAATGCTATTGAACACTTTCACTGCTGTTTTACGAGCAGGAACAAAACTTAGGGATGTGAAAATAGGGTTATCGACTTATCGATAGATTCGTTTTCGATGTGACCAAAATACAAAACATTAGCACCGCCATCTGCGGTATACAACTAAGTGAATGATAAAAATCTGCTAAACTCAATTTAAATTATTAAGAAAAGTAAGCAGCTATTTATATTTTTACTAACCTGAATAAACTATGAAACATTTTGACTACATTTTTTTCTGAAATTATGCGAACATATTCATGTAGTTAGAGAGTGACAGATACGGAAAAAATGTGGACAGCTTAACTGCTCTAAGAACAAAAGACATGTGATAGAATACTCTCCAGACACGAAACAAAACAGTTATTCGGAATTTTCGTTAAAGGTCGAGATTTTAGTGCAGAAGATTCTGAATTCGCGTTTTCAACGATAAAAGTTACTTACGATACTGGGTTAAAAAGCCCCATCACTATAAGCAACGTTTCCGGCCTCGTGGCCACATATCATCTGCTACCGAATTATGCAACATTGCTCCCTGACGCAATACCACAAGAGATCGGTTTACTAAGTGAATGCTATAGTTATAATAACAGTTGATCAAGAGCGAGGTTTCATTTGTTTGTAATGTACTAGCTCTATTTGAACAGTTGCGGTTTCATATGTACATAATACTACATACTTTTTGAACAGTGTTTTTCAAATGTTTTCAATGCTATCATACGTTAATGTTTTTTTTAAATTTGTTACAGGTCAGTAGATGAGATGAGAGACTCGTACATGTAATTCAAAGAGAAGCTGTCTACGAATCATAATAAGTCAACGTAGGTAAGTAATTATTATCTTTTTCAAAATTTATATTTTTATATTTTTCTCGTATAAAAAATTAACGGTTTTTGTTAATAACATGTAATTGATAGACAAACAACAGGAATTATGACAGAATAGAGGTCTCTAGACTAGAGTCACACGGGCTTGATCTGCTCTTGGTTGCTTTTTTGATGAAGACTGCTTATTGCACAATCTTTTATTATAGACAATTATGTTAAACAATAGTGTAATTTTTTTTAAGATAAAGTATTAAACAGTTTTTTTAAGTGTGCTAATATGAATTTAGCAGGAGTTAAGGAACAACCTACGACCGTAGTAGTTTGTTTATCATTTACTCCAATGAATTTCACGTGTTTCATCTTTTTCGCAAAAAAGTTATGAGACCTGTGTAATGTGTATCGAGGCCACTAGGACTTACGTAAGCTTTCCACGGCTCAGTTTAAAAACCCTTTAAAAATTATACTAGATAATTCTTCGAAGCCTACGAAGTCGTAGCTATAAAAATAGAATGGTTTTGAAACAAATCAATCGGCTCGTTGCGAGTGATAGCCCACGAGTCTTTTATCGGCACGTTTTATTGCGATTTTATCGATAAAGACTCAATGGTTAGGACACTGCGTCTCTTTTCTATACGGTATTTCAAAATTACACCTTAAATATCAAAATTAAATAGGCCGAATTCAAGAAATCACTTTTTGTTGGTAGCTTTTCATTCCATTATCCACGAAACTTTACAATATAAATATTTTTCAATAGTTATTGCTCGAAAAGTGTCCTTAGTACATACTGTAAAAGTAAGCTATCGCTCATGCTATATGAAACTGTGCGTTATTACCGATATTCTATACATAGTAAAATGCACTAGTATGTGTTTTATTAATTTTTTTTTAAATTTTTGTTCAACAACCTGCAGTCTCACTAAAAATGGGCAAGGAGTTCGATACGAAGATACTTTCATGGTGACGACTTACTATGTATAAAAATTACAGATAAATGGTAGTATATTATATTGTCATTATACCAGTTATTAAAAAAAAATGCAAATAATATTTATATACATTATTCTATTATTTATTTACAAAACGTCATGAAGGTCATTTTTAAATAGACTCCTTGTCAGACACTCTTTGGTCCATTCATTTAGGCGCTATATTAAAAGCGCGAAAACCACATACGCACTAAGCGAATTGGCGCCATTTTGAAATTTTGTATTTCACATTCCAAGTACAACATTTCTAATCGTGAATCGTGATAATTGTGTGTTCAGTGTAAAAATTAAAATTGATCTGACTCCGCCAGACATAGTAGAAGACGCAGCAAGCTTTCAATTAGTTATGTATTTTATTTTCCATAAAAGTATTTCACTTTTAAGTTTCTCACAAACGTATTAAAAAACGTCGTGTGACACTGACACACGTGCGTGAAGGTTATGGTTTGTAATTATTGGTATAAGTATTATTCCTCTTGTTTACAATAACCTTCTTTCCGCACTTGTATCACAATTTACTATAGTAAAAGCATAAACAAGTACTTATTAATATTCAAAGGAAAACAAAAAAAAAACCGACTACAAACGTATGATACTCCGGGCATAGAAGAATCCAACGTCGACACATAACTCGTCAAAATCGGCCAAGCCGATCAGGCCATACCAGGTAATATAGGAACGCAAAAACATACATTCTTATATATACCCCAAAAACAAATACGCTCCATCTTCGAGAGTCGGGTAAAAACCTAAAACTAGGGTGCTAGTTATCGTGGCCAAATCCAAGTAATTAGGGATGCGTAATAAAGAACTTTCGGATAATTTTTTTATTCTAATTATTTCGATAATTTTCACCAGTACATGTCTATCGTCTCTAGTACATGCAATAACATGTAGTTTTAGGATAGGTTAAGTTAAATGAAGCCGACGCTGGCCGGGCAGCCATAACCGGTACCCTTTACACTGGTCTACTTACTGGGTACTTACAACGAGTTACCCATTTATTATAGTTATTCCACAATTTTCTCGTAATGTTTCTCACAGTTTTACATCTCACAGTTTCCTCGAACTTAGCTAGGTGCTCGCATTTAACCTGAGAACTCAACTCGTTGAGCTCGAGATGGGAATCGTTACAGAGATATCTTCTATCTAGTGGCTATAAATCTTTGAGTGCGATTTATTGCACTACTTGTCTCAAAATCTAAGAAAAATACGCGATATGAGGCAACTAAAGAAATAACTTCTAGTTCAGCTGATAGTGATGGTGATTGTATACAGGGTTATAATGAAAGGTTATGCTAAGCCGAAAATCACTTATAGTACTCATCAATATGAACAACTTTTACTATGGGACAGGGACGTCCTCAGATAAAGTACCTAAGGACCTACACACATAAAAGGGGAACTGTTCGTTTGTACTATACATTCTCACCGTGGTAAGAGATTTAAAAGCATATATCACAGGGTGACGAGTAGTACTGCGTAGAGTTCGAGGTTCATAATTGAACCTGTGTTCAGTTTGAAGTTCATGTGCTGTTGTGCTGCGGCCACATACTCGATGAGTGGAGAGGTAAGTACGCAGAGACGTAGTGTGACTACGTTAGGCACGAAACATACTGATTAGGTGCGATTCAGACGCGATGTGGGCGGGGATCGGACGCGCGACATTGAAGAGACGACGATAGTACCTCTCCTATCGGACTGTTAGTATCTCTCCTATCTGTTCCACGCCCACATCGCTTCCCCGCCCCATCTCCTTCACAACGCGTCGCTTTCATACATTTAGTATGAACAAGTTTTGAAGCGACATTCGTCCGCGCCGTATCCGCGCCTTACAACCGATCACGGACCCTATTCCTGTGCGCTCGAGATTATCTCGGTCACTGTCTCTCTAATTTAGAATTTAATGGGAGTGAGAGTGACCGAGATAAAAATGTCATTTCTCCGAATAGGGGCCCTGTATGTTTCGCGCCTTACTCGTCCTGCCGCTCGTCACGCTACGCTACTTGCCCACCGTTTTACACTAAAAAAAAAAAGAAAAAAAAAGGCAAAAAAGGAAGAAAGGATTGATGGATATAAAAGAGAAAGAGTGATGGCAAATGGGTGAATAGCGCTAGCTGAAGCGGGGGTAGAGCAGTGTGTGGCCACCTCGAGAGCAATCCTGGCAACGCGAGAAGCAGATCACGAGGAGCAGTGCGAGTTGATAGTTTGTGTTAGTGCTTAGTGTGGTTTACGGTAAGCTTGGTGCTTCATATGAGACCAACGACTTACTCGTGTTATAGTTGTGTAAAAAATACATCAGGAAATGCACACTACATCGGCTTATGACGTCTATCCCATCCTATGACAATAGCGAATTAATAGCGCATGCAGTCTCTATGGATATCGCTCCATAATAACTCATAATAAAAATTATCCATGCAGTATTTATAATTGTTCGTGCGCATGCGCGAATCATGGTCAAATATGGTTTTCAAGGACATGATAACGACGGCGTTCTCGGAGGATTTGCATTTCAATAACTTTGATACTTTATTATAGTCAGCGCGAGAGTTGCTTACCTTAATGCCAAAAGAGTAGAACGTATTCGAATGATTTGTTTGATTCTAATATTTAACTTATGAATAATACCCCCCCTTCCCGATGCCCTGATGGCCCTGGCTGATGGACTGCTCCGATGGCTCAGTTGGTAGTGAACCTACCTTCTGTGTTTGGGGGCGTGGGTTCGCTTCCCATCTAGGACAAACATTTGTGTTTGTTCTATGTCTGGGTGTTAATATCTATATAAGTATGTATTAAAAAAAAAAACTATGTACGTATATCAGTCTCTGGCAGCCATATTACAAGCTTTGCTTAGTTTGGGGTCAGATGACCGGGTTTGCAAAAATGTCCCAGATATTTATTTATTATTTATTTATTTATGAATATCTGTAATAATAAATAATTATATGTAATAGAATAAATATATAAATATATATATTGTTTTAGACTTTCGTGGTTGTTTACTACATTACATTTACCCGTGAACAACATGGCGCATGCAACTGTACCGAAATATCGGGAACTCAATAAAACTAAAAATCGTGGTAAATATCCCGTGAGTACAACTAGTAATATATATATCATACATATTATTTTTGTGTAAGTAATTAATGTAACTGGTTTTTGCCGTTTTAATAAATAAATAATAAATATAAAAATATATAAATATAGTTATTGTATAATAAATAAATAATTGTATAGAACCGATACAGCCTAAAACAGTGGGTCTAGGATCATAGGATCATGAAACACAGATGTCCCTTATAGACCGAGGAAAGCTAAGATCTCACAATCTCGACATTTCGATTTGCTACTCACGCCATGCCAAATCTAACACAGAAAATACCAATAGCACGGCCGCTGGCAAACCCATGCTGTTTTGCTTTGGTCCAATAAGACAAGTAAGAAAGTGAACAGCAAAAAACTAATAGCTCTCGTTTTCGTTCTATTGTGCTGTTGCCAATACAAAAAAAAAGTATCTTTTATTAACGAGACCACTAAAACAAGAAAAGAAATCGGCGTATTGTTCCAATGTGCCAGGAGTTCTTTTATCATTTTTTGGCTGATAACAATGCGCACTAACGTAAAGTACCTACCTTATCATTGTCAAATAATTATGTCGATTCTGTTGAACCATTTTCTAAACTAAACTAGACAGCTCTAAAATTACTGTCATGCTGTTTTCACATATTAAAATTAATAGAGACGCAGATAATTTTAGTCCTGTCAGATTGTTTGGTTTAGTTAGTGGCATAAAAGAATCGACGCCAATATCGTTCAAAATTTTTGCAAATTGGTTTCGTCTGGTACAGTTTTTGCATAAAGTTCCTCCTTAGTTATTTCATAGTAAAGGATTCATTACAGTATTTTTTTTAAATTACATAATAAAATAGTGGCGCATTCGATATTCGTAATTGTATAGCTGTCGCTCTGGTTCTTGTGCGTGTGTTAGAAATACTTAGTGAATTTTCCTAACTTTTTGATGAAATTAGCGTTTCGGGAGTAGTCTGATAACACCCCCTAAATCTTACCAAAATCTTTTGCTTGTGGTTTCAATGGCTTGGTAAAACTATAATTAATCTATGCCGCTATGTTTTGTTTTTTCAAAAAATGTTTATGGTATTCTAATGACCTTTCTTCGTCGTATATTCGACGCAAAAAAAAAAACGCTTATAGTGTTTTTTTTTTCCTAACTTTTTGATGAAATTAGCGTTCCGGGAGTAGTCTGATAACACCCCCTAAATCTTACCAAAATCTTTTGTTTTTGGTTTCAATGGCTTGGTAAAACTATAACCTATGCCGCTATGTTTTGTTTTTTCAAAAAATGCTTATGGTATTCTAATGACAACTACTTTTCTTCGTAGTATATTCGACGCAAAAAAAAACACTATAAGTGCCTATAACAACGAAGATATTGCAAAATTAATCAAGAATACAAGAATAGTTTTTCACGGTGTAGATAACGTATAAGAAAATGATCGAAATCGGATAATATTCAGTAGTGAGTATCAGACTACGCTTTTTGTGTGGACAAGACGGCGGTATACTATATTTATAAGTTATTTATGCTACTTATCCTGACTGCCATCAAAGCCTTGACCAACTTGAATCACCAATTTTCTTATTGAGAAAACGATAAGTTCCCATACATAGGCACTGTTTAGTTTTTGCCGCTTCGTCGGCCCATTGTTGTGATCATGAAGATACGTAGGTTTTTTCTATGGTTACTGACCTAGACAAAATTTGAAAGTATTTTATCCGAGTCTTTTGTATTATAATAACAGTTTTGTATTTTTGAAATTTGATGACATCTCAATCTTTTACTAGAAACCATCAGTTTGTTGTCTAAGATAAGCATATTTTCTAAGTAAATAAGTCAAAGTGATAATTTTATTGAATTATCACTTTGACTTATTTATTACTTATTTTTAATTGTCAAGGGAAAGGACATGTCTTACGCATTTATGTCCTAAGTTCTAAGTTAGTCCTAAGTTTTCTGCAACATAGGAAAACATTGTCAAAGTTTAAGTGCAGACGGGCAATACTGACTTAAATTCTGTCATAACAATGATTCACAGTGTTCACATCAGTAATATTATCACACTAATATTATAAATGCGAAAGTTTGTATGTAAGTAGGTAAGTATGTAAGTTTTTTTTGTATATTTGTTTTTTCTCGTTCAACTCTGTAACGGCTCAACGGATTTAGATGAAATTTGGTAGGCTACTTTTTATCCCGAAAAAAATAACCGTTCCTTTAGAATAGCGGATGAAACCGCGGGGCGCAGCTAGTATTTTAAAAAAGTGACTTGCCCAGGGTAACTACCAATGTGTTTGTTTGTTTATTACCAGTAAATAATTCTATTCTATTCTAACCTGTACCTACCTTTTTTCTTAATTAAAAAAGGAAGACTTACAATTCTGGGTATTGCCCAGAAGTATAACTTTCTTTATTTTTCTTCGACCTCTTGTAACAAAACACCCAGGGTAATTTTATTGTCATAAGCCACACGATGGACTCGTGATGGACTACGTCCCGCGGCGAAACGACGCTTCCGCGCATGCGTGAAATATCGAAAACATTGCATTATGCAACCCGTGGATAATAATATTACGAAATTGCTTGCTTAGTGCATATTTCCACAAACGATAACTTCGCTGGTATAATATTACTTTGCAAAAGAGGATTCTACAAAATAGGATACCACCCTTGTATAGTCAGTTTCTATTTTTTTTTTAAAGTTCGTTTATACTTGTAACCAATACACTACTACTAATACTTTTTAGTATTAGTAGTAGACTAATACTTGTTTGTTTAATTTGTATTAGTTTTAGTTTATATTACACTGTCGACATTATTTTTAACGTATTAATGTTTCGCGATTTTACTTTTGCTATCATATAAGGAGTTCATAATGTTGAGTAGAATGGTATCCTACATAAAATAATTATGTCCGTCGTCTAACCGAACATGCAGCATACTTTTAAGGTAATCTCAGTGATTATTGGGGATAGCCAATGTTGGTACTATTTTTGTTAACGTTGAATTAGTTATCATCAAATATAAAAACAAAAATCTTTTTTGTAATTTAGCGTGTTAGAGTGAGGCCAAGCTGCCTACAAATAGTTGGAATTATGGCCCCAGCCTCATAAGCCTTCGTTCAGCAGTGGACGTCTTCTGGACGTCTTAATGATGATGATGATGAAAGTCAGGTTGGAAGGTAAGCAAGGTTTATCCGAGTCGCATCGTCTGTTTCTCTAGATACGTTAAGGTTGCCTGGAAGAGATCGCTTTCAGCGATAAGGCCGCCATTTGTTACACTAGCTAAAATGTTTTGTATTCTGTCCTACTATGTACAATCTGGTGTGAACAATAAAGAGTTTATCTATCTATCTATCTACGTTTGCGTTGGTTTCTTATTGGGAAATGGCCACTTAGGAACAGCTTATCATTGCATCTGCCTCTGGCATTACCGGAGCTATGAGAATGGACCACACGTTAGGCGAAATGTGAGGTCACAGCCATAAAGGTTTAAAAAAAAGGTTAGATTTGCGTTATTTATCTAGTCATTATCGGTACATCTTCATTAAGTGCCTAACAATGCGATTAACTTTATCTGTAGAGATGATCAGAAAATAAGATAGTAACTTCTCCACTCATCTTCGCTGTACGCTCTACACCAATGATAATTAATCCACATCTGTACCCATTTCTCTCTGTCCATCCATAATCATCCAACGTAGTCATCGCCCATTATGTCTCTGCCCATGTTGATGCTTTGGGTAGCTTAAATAGTGTTGAATTAGGACTGGCCATGCATTCACTGACTGACTCTGACAAATTTTGCGTTCGGTGCCTTCTTCTATGCGAGTCAAACATCTAAACATATGAACATGCAATTTTTCTGTGCATTTTAAAATGTGAATGTTTTCCTGTCTACGACAATGAAGTGCTTGAACTGTACTTTTGACTCGGGCCGTGAAACCGTGCGCTTACCAATGTCATCGTCAAATTTCTATCCCAGTGGATATAATACAAGGTATCCACTTCTATAGCCAATAGCCAAAGTACCAATCTGCTTAATTAATTGCTTAATAAACATAAAAATTGTAAAATGCGTGTTTTCTTGCTAGGATATAAAAATACTAACTTTTACAGCCTCTAACACTAAATTTTGGGTTAACTTCAGTTCTATTCGAGGAGCATTGAAACGTCAATAGGTTTGTTCTAGATGCGAAGCTTGCCAATAAACAAATACGCGCTCATTTGGTTTGTTCGTGGTTACGTAGTAATTGTATACCTAGTATTTATTAGATATGGACATGCATCGCGAAGGTACGCTTAGCTTCGTCAGTGTGAATCGGGCCATCTCTCAAGCTTCCTGGTTCCCTGGTACCGAGTAACAAAATACCTATCCACGACCTTTTCTCTAATTAATGGCGTACTTTCGAGCTCTTGTTACTTTCAAATAATGGATAATAGGATTTAGCTGTAGTCACGCTTTCTATTGTTTTGTTATTTCGATAGTTTCGTGCATAATTTTGAATCTTAAGTTTATATTTACGAGACCTATAGATAATTATATCCTCTAATATACCTACTATAGAAATACCTGATATAGATGAAGCCAATCAAATGAAAAGGTGTAGGCAAACTTAGGTAAGCGAGTTAAACTTCTAATATTTAATTGTTTTCCTCTACTAATGATTTCTCCAACAACAGACGTAGATGTTTTGTTTTAATAAAACGGGAATACTCACGTTAAATTGAGTCGGTTATTCCGACTATAGTTTCGATCACATTCGGTGACCTTTATCAAGGAATGCTTAGCGAGACACGCGCGCGACCTCGTCTTGCCTTGCACTGAGCAAGGCAAGACGAGGACGACGACGAAACTATAGTCGGAATAACCGACTCAATTTAACGTGAGTATTCCCGTTTTATTAAAACAAAATGTATCAAAACCACGTCAGTTTTCATAGTAAGACGTAGATGTTGTCCAGAAGCACGCAATCTTGTTTTGTTCCAATTTGATAAGCCATTTTTAGTGCAAAAAAATAACACTCACAGCTCCCACTGGGATGCCCTGTGCCGAGGGAGCATGGAACGTACGCAAGGGCACAAAAGACAGCCAGAGATGCGTTATAACTTAGCTTACACTTTCGCTATAGCCCTGTATTATATGGTAGCTAACATTATCACAGTGTAATATAAAATGTTTTATTATACATTCGAATTCGAACCTTATTTCCAAAGTAGTAAGATATTACTAATAGTCGTTTATGGACGTGAGTAAACGTTTCTCACCCACTTCTACTTTCTCAACATGATATAAAGTAA
This sequence comes from Apocheima hispidaria, assembly GCA_947579745.1. Taxonomy (NCBI): domain Eukaryota; kingdom Metazoa; phylum Arthropoda; class Insecta; order Lepidoptera; family Geometridae; genus Apocheima; species Apocheima hispidaria. Next base: position 2,840,214 of record OX388166.1, on the reverse strand, counting down.
AAGCGGAGGAACTTGCACATTTTGGACTTGTTATACACCGATTTGATTATTTTTACCGCTACAAGTATGTAATAAGGTTGTCCGAAAGAAGGGCTTCAGTCTGATTTTTTAATCGTCAGATACTCAACTGTTATCTGAGGAATAATTAATGGCGGTTGAACATATTATTTCTATACCAAAGCTGTCAAACTGCCATATTTATTTCTCAGCTTCTCAGCATAATTGACACCTTTTTTTTAAATGACTTTTCTCGAAACCTTATTTTTTTGTGGAATTTTGTTAGGAATTTTACTGACTTTTTATTTTTGGTGCATCAGCTCCTAAGCTTTATCTGGGTCTCCGCGCTTCTTCTCATTTAATACCGGGTAATTTTATTGTAGTGCCCTAATATAAATGTTTTAGTTTTTATTGTGGGAGTAAAAAAAATATTTTGTTTACCAAAAAAATGCAATCCAGTGTGAGTGGTACCCGCTCGCCTGCGCCTGCGCAGCTAAAACGGGATTGGCGCGTAATGAGCAAATTAAAAGTTGGCACTTTCTATACATTTCTAATGGTCATCATTCTATCAAACTATGCTAATTGTTTTTTAATGCTCACACTTTACGTTCCATTTATTAGATATCTATCTTAACTATTATATTAAAATAGGGAAATACATTTATTATTTGTGGAAAATGAGGTTGCAATCGACGAAGCGAATGTTCATCTTTTAATTCTAAATGACTTTGCGTTTGACCATATCCTGCCTAATATAATGGTGTGGCCTAAGATAGAGCGTGCTTACTCCCCAAGAAATAGGGTAATGTTATAGTATTAGTAGGGATAGGAATTAAACAAACTAACTAATCATAGAAGAAAAAAAAATACTTCTTAATATTATAAATACCAAAATAACTCTGTCTCTCTGTCTGGGTGTTTGTCGCAATATCACGGCTAAACAGCTGAACGGATCGATATGATTTTTTGCATATACATAGCTTAAGGATCGGCTTAAGGCGAACTAAGTCGCGGGTAACAGCTGGTCCTGTATAACATATGAAATTTTTATCAAGTCATTTACTTAATTGAGGAAGATTACCAATTGAAATTAGTTCCGTATTCAAACTAACCTTACGACAATCAATTCTAAAAACATTAACCAATTGGATTTAACAAAAAGCGTCGCCATTTGCCGCAGTGGACCGTATAATTAATGCCACGGTTGACCACTCTTCAGTTAATCTACTGCGACAGTCGCTTCCTCATGACCCACGCTCTTCAACACAAGGTCAAGAGCAATATGCCCTTTTGTTGCTCAAAAATAGAAATGAAGTATTAATGGTCTGGCCGGTAAAGTTTTTTGGCGATTGGGTAATCTACTTGGCTTACTCTAAAACGAAAGATGCCAGAGCTAAAGCAATGACAAACTTTTGATATTAGTTACAGAAGCCACAAGCCCCTAAGATATATACACTTTATATATATCATTATCGGTAATTTGACGCCCTACGTAATAAAGTCATGTCACCTTTTTTTAAATGTTAATGTATAAGAATGTTATTTTATACAATATTTTATGTGTGCTAGTTTGGGTAAATCATAAAAGGTGTTGAGTCGTGTCTTTTCTTGTTGTTTCTAAAACTCCGTAAAAGCTTTCAGTAAAGCATTCACTTTTTTACTGAACCAAGGCTTTGACTGGACTGCGACCAAATTGACTTCGACTTGTTTTGATCGTAAAATATTATACTTCACTTGTAATATAACAAAACTTGAGACTGGATAAATACAATACGTACGAAGTCAAAATATAAGAGAAAAAAAAATTACCCTCCTTCTTGGGCTGTCGAGTAAGAAAAGATTTCACTTCATTTTAGCTGCAACGCAATAAAAAAAGTGTTTTCTATTTCTACAAAATTTGACATTTATACATGTGATAAACGCAGATGATGGTATGTCTTAACACAATTAAGACAAAGCACCCAACCCATAGTGAGTGAATAAGCACACCGCTAGAATAAGTGCACATCCGGCGTGTAAATAAACGCTACGGTTACCAGAAAGTAGCCGGAAAGTCATTGCTCAACTCTATTTAAAGCGCTCGCTAATTCTGGTATTGTTAAGGTCAACTTCCACTTTCGTCCACACATTGGCCCAGTATAAGGGTAATTACATACCTACGCGTCCATAAAAAGATAATGCTCAGCAATGAAGGTTGTCGGCATACTTAGCGAGATCATACGTGAACTTGCTATAATCATCACTAAATAAAAGTTTATTTTATAAACGGCCAATAAAAGTTATAATTACACGTACCAAGTAATTTTCGTATATTTTTTTTATTAATATTTTTTTTTTCTTAAAATGTTCGAGAATCATTCAGTATTTTTATAATAATAAAAAAAGGATTTTTTTAGTATGATTTCCCCACTGATGGGCTTATACACCACCAGTGGGAAAATCACATCAATTTTTTTCCATTTTTTCTCAATCCTTACAATTTGTAAAATAGTGAAGATTATATTTAGAAACAGATTGTTGAAAATATGGATTGCCAAAAGTCAACAATTTTTGCAACTATCCTGAAAATTACATTTTCAAATGTATGCTACTTAAATGATAAAAAGGTCACCGAATGTGATCGAAACTGTATTCGGAAATTCGGAGGTTTCCCGTTTTATTAAAATAAAACTTTGTACCTACTGCCCGTTCTTATACATATAATAATGCCTAGAGTATCGCGCTTTAATATTTTTTCCACTGCGATGTCTCACTCTAACGTGGGATTAAATGCACTCATGGCTAGAATGGTGCGTATGTATAATACTCTATCTAAGACAACCGATGTTGACATATTTGGTGACCATATTAATATATTTAGGAAGACTTTGAGGTCTCTGACTACCTGACCAATGATGATAATTCATATAATGACTTTTAAATTTAAATTTTTGACTTTTATGTAATGACTTAATTCTATTTATAATTATAGTACCTTGCTCTTTATTATTGCATGCTGTCTTCACCTGTAAGTATTGTGCCATTTAGTTCTATTTTATTTGTGTATATTTTTGACATTGTATTGGTGTGCACAGTGTAGGTGAACCTAAATAAATAAATAAAATAAATAAATAATAATATTAACATCCATCTACAATATTCTACATATTCACTTCTGTTCTGTTAAATATTTGAATATCGCAACTGCACTCGCTAGTCTCTGGCTACTTCTACCACGTTTTCTTCAAATCGTGCGAGGCCTTTCATCCGAATGGACATGTAATATGTATAATCATGTGAATTCATTGTCGCAGTGAAATCTCATCTCTCCTGAGAAATCCTGACTGTCAAGATAGACGCTTTGATTGTTTCCGCTTCTTCAGTCATTATAGTTTTAATTTTACTGCGTTTAATTTCACAGCGAAACAAAGTGTGGTAGAGTGACGCACGCGAGGGAATTTTATACAATTCTGAAATATCGTAATTCACGAGAGCTCGAAGCAAAAGTAGTTAAGTCGAGATAACAAAGGTCAAAAGTAGTAGTCATCTCGAGATAACTTCCTCTAGAGTCAGACTCAGGACGAACGAAGAGCACCGCGCATCGGTCATATTGGTTCATTAGGCGCGAGTAGGCGTAGATAGCTATTGGAAACGGTAGTTCTCCGCCCCCGCGCAACCTTGGGCATCGATGGTGAATTATCTGTGCTTTAATAATTGTATCATATACCTAAAGTATACGGTAATCTAGGTTAAGCCACCTTTACACCAAATCACTTTCAAATCTGTTCTGCGTCTACGCTGTGTCTTCCAGTTCATGGTGGTGGTAATGATTAGGCTTATTAATTAAATTCTAAGAAACAAGTCTATAAAGATGTGTGCTTAAACATATAATCTCGCCCAGTTTTTGCAAACGAAATTGTAAATGCAACGAAATGCATTAAAAATGTTTGTTTATCAAAATATAAACATCGACCTGATAAAATTGACATAAAAATCAATGGGCACTAAATTCTGCCACAAATCCATTTGTTCTAATCTAATAAACAAAATACTATGGAAATGTGTGCATAAATGCCTAACCTCGAATATTCGTCTAATCTTGAATCGCCTAGATTTTGCCCGGAAATGCACTACATATTATGTAAAACGACTTCTCACGCCGCTCCACGTCTTGTTAAGCTTTTGACACACGCGGAAAGGAGATCTAAGCCACGAGTAAACAGCGTGTGAAATATGGTAAATGTTATATAAAATTAAAATAAATATTTCTCATCATTCCCAGTTCCCAGCCCAGTCTTTAGTGCTATTTGAAATAATAAAATGAAAGCAACGATACGTTACGCTCGCTAGATGGGCTGCATTTAATTGAAACTCATATTTTGGTGTCTGGTCGTTTTGTAAAGGCAACTTTTAAAAGTATTTATAAAACACAGCCTAAATTATTAGTTGTTGTTTGCTCCGTTATTCAAATCAGACCTCTGAGCTGTCAATATTTCACTGGCCTGCTATCGTCTTAGTCTAGGCTGAAGTTCCGGGAACTCGACATCAAAAAATTGTGTAAGAGTGATTACACAAGACGTTAGTTAGTAGCGCGTTTGCAGCGATATAAGCAATATAGATGCCAAAGGTCTTTTGCCGAGATCACAGATGTGAAAGAAATTATGTTTAAAATTTATATTGATGGTCATGATAGACCCGCGCGTTTGCATCGATACCTAAAGGGCGCGATGCAAAAACTATTTTTATAGAATAGTCCTTCATCGACAGCCACAACACGCCTACGTATGCATGCTTGGATTCAAGTGTCGCGATGCATTGCGTTGGGATCGCTGCCAATAAGACATCTTGTGTAACAGCTCTTAATATTTTAGAAGTTATTTTTCTATCGGCTTGAGAGTCATTTGAAATCGGAAATTTCGTAAATCCAAGTAGATCCAAGCTTCTTTTTAAAAATAGAAATACAGAAATATTAAATAATAGTAACTTAAATATAAAAGTCATAGTCAGGAAGTGTACCTATATATTTGTCACGAAATCGACCCCAACTCAGCATAAGCTGATTGTAAACAGCCAGCGCTGGTATTCTGTTGGGACCGACAGGGAGTATACCACCGTATTTTCCATACTAAAAGCGTAGTCTGATACCTAACCCTAAAATTAAATGTTATCGGAAATCTATATGTTTTTTTTAATTTCGCGACATCTTCGTTGTAATACGCACTTAAAATGACAAATTTTTTGCGTCGAAAATACGACGAAGGAAAGTAGTTGTTATTAGAATACGATAAACATTTTTCAAAAAAAACAAAACAAAGCGGCATAGATTACAGTTTAGCAAAAACAAAACATTTAAGTGGTGATAACAGACTAATTTCATCAAAAAGTTAGGAAAATTCACTAACTCTCTCTATCGCACGCACGAGAAACGGAATGCGCCAAAATCTCGCGACAGGACTATCCTCTAAGTAGTTCCCATACGATTGTTTTTTTTTATCGTTGGTAAAACAGATTTTCGCTATCTCTCTTAACTTGTAGCAGACAAATTCATTATATGCAAGGAAGACAGTTTTTACTGGCTCTGGCTGTCACACGCCAACCTATTGTATGACGATTTATATTACGTTACCAGGCTAATGATAGGGCTTTCTCTTGCATTATTTTTAATTGTAGCCTCTCTGAGATTAGAGATTTCGGTTAAAACCTTTGTTTAGCGTTATGTCACTTTATTTTGTAAACTTTACGTTAATTGTCTTTTCAGTTTCTAAACATACCATTGTTGTTTAAACTTTGGTGTATACCCCAGAGCAGTCGCGCTCACTAAAAAGCTTCTTCTTGCGGCGGCGTCGTAGCGGCTCGTCCTCTTCCCTCCAATATGGTTGAGGAGAGCGATGGCTGGCACATGCGTCAACTCGTGAACGGGTGCTGCTTGCGGGAGCTGGACTGCTCGGAGTATATACGCAAATCTAGCACGTAGCTCTTTAATAGTATAAGGATTCTTTGATATATTCCTTTTGTAAAGTTTTTATATTCCGTTTTAGTTGATAAATATATTTTTTTACTTTGATGAAAGGCACGGACCCCAAAGTCCGTGGAGCAAACATTGCATTAAAAAAAACCTTGGTCTATGTGTTTTTTAACTGATTCGAAAGATACTGCAGTCCAATTGAGAACCGTCTCTTTCCTATTCGTCATCATGATCATCATCAACAGCCTGAACGTACACTGATGAACCAAGGCCACCTCTTTAAAGCGCCACAACTGAACGACAATTTGCAATTTGCTTCCATTGGTTCCGCGCGACTTTCAAAATGTCGTCAGTCCACCTAGTGGGAGACCTATCTACACTGCGCCTTCCAGTTTGTTGTCTGCTCAAGAACCTTTCTTCAGCATCGGTTATCGGTACTTCAAGAATAGTAGTTCGCTCGACTCGTACACAACACGTCAACGACGAATGCGATCAAAGATAGTTGCGCTATTTTTTTTCTGTCAGCTAATTAATTATTGTGGAGTTCTTATGTTATTAGAGTTCTGATTGATTATTAATTTCAACACTAGATCCAATATTTTAAACTACGTATTCGAGAAATATCAGTCTTGCGTATTAGGTACATACAATTATTTAAATCAAACTTTTATATAAACCGAACCAGTTTGGCCAAAATATTGAAAGTTGTTTGAGAAGCGGCCAGCAATATTTATAATATAATTATGTAATGTAAAGATGGTAATTATCGCGTGAAAGCGGTATTAGAACGTAAGCAAATCGACCCAGATTTGGCAACTTCTAGTATTGAGTTAAAATGACGAATTTTAATAAGCGTACACCGTACAGCCTCCGAATCGTGTAGTAAATGACGTATGGATGGACGTATACAGGATGCTCAGTGAGACTACAGTCATAATGACACTAATATTATAAATGCGAAAGTTTGTGTTTAAGTGTGTAAATTTGGTTGTTCCCGTTCAACCGTTCTGAAAATATTTGATGAAATTTGGTATGGTGCTTTATACCTTGGATTACCACATAGATTACTTTTTATCCCAGAAAAATATTCGGTTTCTGTAGAATAGCGGGTGAAACCACGGGGCGCAGCTAGTTAGAAAACGGCACAAAAAAAAATGTAACACCTGATTCTATTTCAGGCCTAGTCCCATAACGCCAAGCACCCTCAGGTATATATTATATATTTAGCCAGCGGTGCGGTCGCAGCTGCTTCGGATCACGTATTGTCTTGTCATAATCCAATCAGCCAGTAAGTGCTCCAAAAACTCCTGACGCTGCTTGAATCATCTGTAAGGTTGTAGTCAGGCCATGATGATAATGATGACAAACCAAATGACAATTAACCTGTGATTAGATACACAGTTTTGCTGTATAAAATACTTTCTTTAACATTTTGAATATTAATTGGTGTAAAAGCTGAAGCTGTTCAAATGGATTTCTTAATATTAAAGAATATGGAGATGTGTTTGTTTTGAATTTTGATTTAATTGCAATAAAACTTTAAAAAAAAAGTACTTTCAAGACTTATTTCCCTTCTGTGATATTTATTAACATTTTTTGGCAAACTAAACTACTTTCTTGAATAACTTCATCACTTTAGAAACTTTGGTAACTAGGCATTGAATTGTTATGTTGGCATCTGCTTTGCCTGTAATGTCATCAGCTTCTATCAGACGACTATAATAATTTTCCAGCCGTGATAGCAACGTGATAATATATCTAGATAACCAAGTTACAAAATGGAGCAATACTTTTCAAGTACCTATTAACCTAAATATCGATATTAAACATTGCTTTGCGTTGTTACAGGAAAATGACTGTGAAGAAGACGGCCCGGACGGGCGGGCTGGCAGCGCTTCTCAGCCGGCAGAAGCTGCACAGTACCACTCAGCAGCTGGATATCACCGCCCTCACCAAGCACGCCCACCACACCTACAATATCATCGTCGGTTTCAACGACAAGGACCAGCTGCAGCTCCTCACTACAGAAGAAACCGGTGACGAGGACAAACAGAAACTCATCAAAGACTACACAGAACTCAAAACGACCAAATGCGAAACTATTTCGATAGACGATATAGCCAACTGCGTCAATATCGAAAACTACCCCAACTGCGAGAACACTCTAGTCTTTTACCTTACCAAAAACACTATTAGAGAAGCCGTCGTCCTTAGATTCGAGAACGATCAGGACTTCAAAAGGATTTACTTTACGTATAAATACTTCAAAATGAGGAACCGATTAACGAAAAATACTAATAACTACACGAGCAGTGATAGTTTGTTTTCGAAAAAGAAAACGTATGACATTTTTAAGAACAGAAAGACTAGTGTTGATGATTATACGTTGTTGGAGAAAGGTAATTCTGAATATGATACGCACATAAATGGTAACGATGGATTTATGCATATTTCCGTTCAACAGAAGAATTTAAACACAAGATTTGATCAGCCTTTGAGCTTGATTGGTTTGAGAAATGATGTTAACGATGTCGCTGAAATAGACAGTATTATATACACCGATATAGACATACCAGCAAAGGGGGATAGAAAAAGACTTTTCAATAAGAAAGCCAAAGCACCTCAGCCTCCCGCTCTCAAAGATAATCAGCATAAAGTGCTTAAAGGGGAATTTGTAAGAGTGAACGTGGACAGATCTCCCGATATAATACCGAAAGATAATAAAACTAACAAGGTACCAGATATTCTGATGTTTCGAGATACTAAGCCGAAGAGGAATAGTCCGACGAGCAATTTGTGGTCGGCGAGCAATAAAGGTAGGTTTTATTTCTATATTACTAATAACATTAGATTACGTAATGTAAGATGCAACAGTCGAGGTAGGAATTGTATAAGTTATGAAGAAGTTAATCAACGAAAGCAATTTTCTATCGTTCAGAGATTGATACGACGTTAAAACCATGATGCAACTGTGACCTTTTGCATTGACTCTAGACTTCGATACAGTAAATTGCTTTAAAACAATATGCTCTTTAAGTCGGCGGTTGTATTAATATTGATAGATTGGATTGGTTGCGCAAGTGCACTGGTGAAAGATTTGATATTTGAATATTTGAACAAGAATGGGTCTAGTTTTTGACCCTCTTTATTGGAAATTGTTACCAGTATCTTTGAAAATAGCGTATTCTGTAGTTTGCTATTTTGTAGCTTGCAATCTTGACTTTGGATTGTACTTATTGATTGCGTTAGCTACCTACTATCTATCTCATGTAATTTTTTTTGTCAAGAACGTCTTCCAATAATTTTATGCAGAGTCCCTTTACTTTCTCCGGTCACGTACGGTCCATCGCAACATTTTAATGCAAAGCTAAACGTAAGCAAGCCAAGGCCACGTCTTGCGCAACACGGGTCATTCACTCCGTTTGCACGAATACAAATGCAACAGCTTTGGGTGAACAGAACATTGGTCACGACTTTGTGCAGGATTTTTAGGTATCTACCTAGCTAAAGAAAAAGCCAAAAACAAGCTGTTGATTAAACGATTAAGAGACACTGACCGCCTTAAGGATGTCAACGAGACCATACTATTAAGAGGAGTAGTTTTTGATGAAATTAGCGTTGTGAGGGTAGTCTGGTTTGATAGATTTATGATAGATAGAAGGGATCGCCCCCTAAATCTTAACAAAATCTTTTGTTTTTGGTGTCAATGACTTGGATATGCCATAATAATCTATGCCGCTACGTTTTGTTTTAAAAAAAGTATGGTATTCTAATAACAACTACTTTTCTTCGTCGTATTTTGGACGCAAAAAAGTTTGTCACTTTAAGTGCCTAAAAATACGAAGACATTGGGAAATAAATAAAAAAAAACAACCATACAAGAATAGTTTTTCACGGTGTAGATAGCATATAAAATCATCGAAATCGGATAACATTTATATCAAACTCGGGTATCAAACTATGCTTCGCTTAAGCCTCCGCTTAATAATTGTCGTCCGAAAAGGCTCTGTCTTTTGAACCGTAATAGGTAGCCTCTTGAAATTTTCACAGAGAGTTTCGCAAAAATATCGTCACTGAAAAAATTGTGGCAAGTTTTATCTGTATGCGTGATCAAGTGGTTTTATTATCTTTGCTATCTGACACGAATACTTTGACGATAATACTTTAAGTTCTAGGGTTTTACGGTTCTAGGGCATTTAGCCAATTTTCTATTGAGTGTTCCTTTCTCTTGTTATAATAATTGTAGGCTGTGACAAACGAACTGGCTGTGACAACAATTATCTAAATTTTGAAGATAAATAAAATCATGATATCATGATCACGATATCATCGTGATGATCATGGTATTGAATCATCATCATCATGAAATCATCATCATCATCATCGTTTAGTTAAATAGTTAACTAAATTTTAACCATAGTCAATTTAGTAATAAGTTGCAAGTTAAATACATAAAAGTAAAAAACATATTTTTTTTTTATTAAAATGTAGTTACCTACATAGCTACTTAACACGTGTTAATCGGCATACATATGTTATACTGATTCTATATCACATACGAACATTTTCGAATTAAAGTCAGAAAATTGCAAACCGTCTTTCAAAATTTATAATTTCACAGACTTCGCGTCGATCGAATGCACTCGGTGAAATTGGCATTTTCACGGATTTCTCACGGAACTAATTTATCGAACAGTCGCAGCATTTGCAACACACGCCGTGCGATCCCGACACGACATCGTGTCGACACATTCAAAAAGACAGCAAACGACACTGTATTTCCTATTATGGGTAGATGTGGCGCTAACTATCAATTGAATGACTTCCTGGGCTTGTCACTTAAAGGTGTTTTTTGGAGTTTTGGCGGGAACGTGAAGAAATCATGTCGCGTCATTTTATTATTTTCCATTACTTGTGTTATTTCGAGTGTTAATGTGTAAAAACTGTGAATTTTTACCCGTTAAGTGTTCGTGAACATGCAGGAGTGTTGGTGATTGGTATAATGCGTGAAACGTGAATTTTCGTGTTGTTTCGAAAACTCCATAGAAGGTTCTAGTAAAGTTTTCACCACTTTACTGGGACATGACTTGGACTTGACCGTGACTTGCTTTGCTCGACTTTGAGTGTGACTATGACTTGTTTGATATTATTTAACAAAACTTGAAAATTTATAAGTATACTTGACACTGGCAAATGCATAAGACGTGCGACGCCAAAATCCTCTCAGGAGGAAAGAGAAAAGAAAAAAAGGTTTTTTTTTGTGGGATTCGCACCTACAATCTACAGCTCAGAAGTTGGAAATCCTGAGCCACATGGATAGTCAAATTACTATAAATGAAACATGGTTATTAGTAACTGGTTCCTTTTCTCTTCCTCAATAATTATGATATACCTACAAGGGCTTCTGTCGTTATAAAAGTAATGTTTATTTAGAACTTTCCGATTAGTGTTAATTGGCAAGTAAAAGTCCCAAGTAAACTTTCGTTTTTGTTCAGTTTTTGTGACTAGCGCTACACCAAGTTTTGAAGGTAGTACCAGACCTTATTTACTTGGCACTTTAACCGGTGAGTAGTTTACAAGTAAGCTACTTATAAATAATGAAAGAGGCCCTAAGTTTATTTTATGTTGTGGAAGAGCCAAAAATAAGCATCGCAATATTCAGTATTACAATATTTATTATCAGTCATTGTATGTTTGTATGTTTATACATTATATTTGTCAGACGATAACTTGCGAGCAGTTTACCCGATCTTCAAATAGTAGTATACTTTAATTAAAAAAAAAATCTAATCGGGCCAGGAGTTTTGTTGTGAAGATATAGGACTCGCTCGCGATCTCAGTTTAATGAACAGGAAATAAATACTACTTAAATATTTGTCATCGAAAATATTTCCAACTTTATAATATTCCCTGTAGTAGTTAAAAGCTGTTGGCATATTTATATCACGTATATCAGAGAGCTCAGTGTGTTTTAAATCTTAGCGTTCCACCAATCCAGGAATAAACATCACGCACTCGTTGCAAACAAATTTATTCGTTTGTTATTGAGTACAAGCTTAATATTGTTTGCTTATGAGGTAGATTGACCTTAATTAATAAAATCACGGATGTAATCGCTTGGCATCTGTGATTGGAATATTAGGAAAAATTAGGTAAATAATAGGTAAGCATGTACTCTAATTATACGTGGACTTTCATGCAAATTTTAAAGTACCGTGATGTCTGGGTATATCTTAAAACTGCGACCAGAATCACCGGAGGACGGGCAACAGCGTCGTCATCCGCCGACGGCTTTTCGCGGAGCCGGACGCGTTGGCGTTTGTGGATGCGGTGAAGATGGCGAACTCACTGATTTTAGCGATCGGAATAGTAAATTTATCACGCACGGTGTTTGTAATGAGATTTAACCAAAAATCTTTCGTCGCCACGGGGAAATACCGGGCTAGGGAGCGATCATAATTAAGACAATGGTAGCACAGATTTATTTGGAATCGCAGGCCTTGACCTACCCTCTATTACACATATCATCATGATTTTAAGGCGAGGCATTTCAGCAGTGAATGTCCTCTGGCTGCTGATGATGGTGATTGCCGTGATACTGTGAATATACTGAGTGTTCGGTTGGACGACGGCCATATTCTAGATCTAGATTATTCTTATAATTAAATATATGTTTATAAAGAATAGAGTATACCACTGACTTGGCCATACAAAAAGCGTAGTCTGATACCCACCCCGACTATGTTATCTGATTTTGATGATTGTTTTATATGTTATATTCAACGTGGAAAACTATGCTTGTATGTTTATTTTAATTTTTAATTTCGTTATATCTTTGTTGTTATAGGCACTTTTTTTTATCGGGCAAGTGCCTTTATTAACTAAGCAAAATACATACAAACTACAACTACCTAAACTACTTAGCCTACTACATAAAAATAACAGTTGAATTATCCAGAGACCATTAAAGGTCTATAGATAATCCAAATGTTCAAGCCTACTACCAGTTGGCAGCGTACCCAGCATGCTGGCGGCATTACCACGCTGAAATTAGGCACTTAAAGTCACATTTTGAAGGACATATTTGTATAAAATAAGAGCAGCGCCATCTAGCGTCACCTAGGTGGCACTGCTCTCACATTATATACACCATAGTTAACGGAAACGCGATCGAATAGGTAAACGCAATTAGAAAAACTCGCACTTGGTACTTAATTTTTTTTTGATCCACCCATTTTAAGGCTCATGCACATCACGTAGACGTCCCAAAAAGCGCAAATGAAATCGTATCTACGCAACGGCTTTTTCTTGATTTTCTTGTTCACTCACAAACCACTTAGGCTTGTTTGAGCAACGAAGGCCGAGCTGTCGAGTTTATTGGCATACACTATTTTAAACAGTTTACTTTAAAATCAAAATTGTTTTGCTTGCTGCATTGCTTAACTTATCGTCTTAAACTAGCGCTTAATTTTAAAAACTCACTAAACTTTGAGCTTGCGACACTTGAAAAGTATACCTTTTTTGTATATGTTGTTATCCTACTGTCTCAAATAAAAAAAAGAGGAAAATCATTTATTTTACGCACAAAACACTACAACACAAACTTCACAAAATAAATCAAATATAGTGTAGAGAAAGGATAATATTAAAAGTCAAGGAAATGCCGTAAACTGAAAACGAGTAAAAATTTTGAAAGAAAAAATAAAACAATTCGCAGTTATTTTTTAACCGACTTCCCAAAAAAATAGGAGGAGGTTCTGAAGTGACTTTTTTTTCTCTCTGAATAAGGCATGCACTTAGTTATGTAACAAAACAAATCTAACATTTTGTACTTGTAAGTGTAACGCTCAAAGTTATATGAATTAAATAATTAAGTTTAATTGATTAAGACTTAATTAGGCGTTAATTTATGACCTCAACTCTTGTTTAGCGAACGGAAACGGAGTATAACTGAAGCGAATAAAAAAAAATTAAGTGATGTTTGGCATCTTTTCTTGATTGGAATATTGACAGTGGATCTACTTTGCGACAGAAAACAGAAAAAATGGCGTGCCAAAGAAAAAAAATAATTAAATTAAATTTAAACTGTTTCTTACTATAAATATTACAAAAAATCTACAATCATGCTTAGTTTAATCTTATAGTTAAAGATTGTGTACTAGGCAATCTTTTTAAGTTTCTTTATATTGACAACAATTAACTGTTGCTATGTTACTTACTTATTACATTGAGGATTAAGAAGATTGGAAGACTAAGTACTCAGCAGTGGGTGGAAAATGGTTGATGATGATGATGGGGGCAGCGCTCAGTCTACGCTTAAAATTTAATTGTAAACATTGTTACGAAAAATGTTTAGTTTCGTTGAGACACCAGCTTACGAAATTGCTTACAACAAATTCATCGGAAGATTAGTCAATCAAAAGCTCATGGGATTTAAATTGCTTATTCTCGAGTAACCAGAACCGCTGCAACCACAATTCTCTAATCGGTGTCAATGGATCTTGACAAAAGGAAGTTCGTTTAACAGTTTATGGCTCACCAGGTTACCACAGGCACATATGAAGAAATGGCTCAAGTTTGCGCTTAGATGATGAAAGCTTCGTTCAATGCTAGTATCTTTTATTTGGTACAATAAACAGGAGATGTAGATATTCTTAACGCGAATCAGAATCAGAATATTTTATTGCAAAAACTGTGTACAAAGAATAAAATAATTTATATTTCTGATAATAATAAAATAATAAGTTTCAACAGCTTACCCATTGCGGGCGAGTAGGCCTAGTACTTTCAAAGTTGCGAGTAGGTTTAGTTTGTAGTTAGTAAGCGCCGAACTAAGACCCTCGAACCTAAGAGCTAGAAACTAGAAACGAGCTAGCGAGCAGCGAGGAGCGAGTGTATAGTTTCGATAGTTTTGTCGCTGGGTTATAGCGAGTGTCGAGTGCGACGGGCGATTACTCGCAACACTCGCTCGGGCGAGGCGTACATTGTTAGGTAAACCGTCACGCGCGACAAGTGTCCTGACCGCCTAGCAAGCATCACTCAGCGACTTTTTTTTTAACTAAATCGCGATACGAGCACAGCGGTCAGAGCGCAGCGTAGTTAAGAGGATAGTCCTTCAGGTTTTGGCGCATTCGATATTTGAAATTGTACAGCAGTCGCTCTGTTTCCTGTGCGTGCGATAAAGAGACATTAAGTGAGCTTTTTGACGATATTAGCGTTTCGAGCAAATATCTGCAACAAACTAGTGGACAGAGAGTTCTCGCCGGTAGTGTAAACAATCAGCGATCAACTGTTAATATATCTACTTATGTGTCTCTTTTATTCACACGGAATCTATATCCATAATACGTTTCTTCAGCGAAAACACAGTCAATAGTTTTTTTCTATTGGTCCTGGTGACGAGACGAATAGGTCACTCACCTGATGTTAAGCTTCACGCCTGAAGCCACAATTCAGTGCCACCCAGAATTTTGAACTATGACAGTTCAAAACCATGCGCGGCAATACACTGCGCTTGTCACTATGAGATATTAGATGTTAAATCTCTTTACGCTGGAAACATTGCCCTTCAATCCGGAACACAGTAGCGTTTGCAAACTACTGCTCGGCGGTTGAATAACTGGCAAAGGTGTGGTACTTCCCCAGGCTGACTCTGCAGAAGAGCCCTACCACTACTGATTATTATAGTTCGTCGCTTCCTCGCCGGCGGTGAGAAAAGTAGTTTCCTCTAGAATCGTCGCAGGTATAAATCCAAAGACTGGAAATACACTAGTAGTTCGCGGCGGACTGAGACCTCGCGATCCCTATATCTTCACAACCCCTGGACCGATTCATCTCATATTCGAACTTAAAATTTTTATTGAAATGAACTACTTGCCTACAAAATTTCATGAAGATCGGATCAACGGTTCGCAAGTTATCATCGGACAAATATACACACAAATACAACATACAAACATACATACAAATGCCGATTTGTTCCAGTAACCTCTGAGACCTTTGCTTCGCTCGGTCAATTATATATAATAGCAATGGAGATTGCGGAAACCGTGCGACATAGTGCGGCAGGTGTAAGCGACACTGTGGGAACCAACCTGCCCTTCATGCTCGGATTGTGCAGCAGATATTATTACAGCAACCCTGGGATTAGGTTACAACTCTCTAGTATAATCTTGGTAGATACAGATAGAGATAGAACAAACGTAGGTGAAGCAATGGAGTATTACGTGAGTAAAGTAACTGGAACGGAAAAATAAGGGAAATAGGATAAAAAAAGAACATGTGATTTATTTATTTCATTACAACTATTTTTACAGTATAGCACCTAATACAATTTTTGTTTTGATGATGATTTTTATCGATTGCCGTTCAAATATAGTTCGATTTAAAATTGTTGTCATTGTATATTTATGTTCTGTAGTAGTGTACTTAATGTTACGTAGGTTTATTATATTAAAAAATGAGCCTGGTGCAATAATAGGCTTTTTACCGTAAATTTAAGTCTATTAATAGTTTGTTTTCACTAATACTTTAGTATAGTTCATGGATTTTAATATAATTAAAATCAAACTATGTTTTTTAAAAGACTTACAGAGGCGTTGCTAGCCTGAAAAAGTTATTCACACAATACTGGCGTATACAATATTTTAGACTGTGTCTAGTTTGTGCGTATTTTATTATTATGTTAAATAAAGAACTTTAAAATAAAATAATAACCTAATACAATAGTGAAGTTATGTCAACATTTTAAATATATAAGAAATTAGTCCAGAATATTAAATACATGCTAAATTATACAATTATTATTATTATACAATCAATATTACTATTATAACACATCAAAAACAATACCGCTTTTTTGAATTCTGATATAGAACATCAAAAGGTCTATTTCCTCTGCAACTCGAGTCAGTGCTTGAAATATCCGCGTCAATGGGGTCTAAGCAAGTTAGTCCTAGCGCGAGGTACAGAGAACAACCACGGCCGTCGCCGGCGTCCACCATTACCTACCATTAAGATCCAATAGTAGTCCAGATAGTCCCCACTAACTGTACAAGTTCGAAAGTGATTCTTGAACACTGGTTTAGCATTTCGCGGTTGATTTACATATAAAAAAAAAATATATCCCGTGAGTACTAATTTCAATGTAAGTAATGTGTTTGTGTGTTTGTTGCTGTATTGTTTGTATGTTCCATATTTACGCAGCATGGGGTCGGAGTACATATCCTATTTTCCGTCCCGGTAAACTGTACAGTTCTTGAGAACTTTTCTAAGTAGGTACGTGTAACCGCGTGGTGCGGCTAGTCTGTTTCTAATTAATTAAAATGTTAAAGTTACTAGATTTTGCTACTGCGAGTAAAACGTTTCTTAATTGATTTATTATTATACAGGTTTTAAATGATTCTAATGTAATTCCGTCCCAGTAAAACAAATGTCGTCATCTATGTAAAAAGGTTTGCCAAGTCCGGTACTTCGCTGACCGTTTAACCTACAATCAATTAATTAAGAAACGCGAGTTTTACAAATCAACTTAAGTCGGTTAGCGGAGATACTGCGTTAATCTAAGGTCCGGCTTGGCACATAATGACATACTCGTGATTATGACATAGTGTGACGGAGATGTGTAATTGTGCAAACGAACTCAAACCGCAATATTCATTTCATTCATATGAAAGTTTTCTGAAAAGGTGTTAAACAAACCGATGTCTCAGATTTTTAAGTTTATTGACTTGCGTATTACGAAACGCGGTGTCCGCTAGCGGATTAAGTATACTTACGTGTATCTTTTGAATAGTATTTCCTGTTGTGATCTTAGAGCGCTAACATGAATTAAAATAAGTTAAAATAAAACTGGAGTTATGACTCCAGTTTTATCCAGTTTTTTATAACCGACTTCCGAAAAAAGAGGTAGAGGTTTGGTGAAGTGGAACTGATGAAGGAGACCACAGATAGCCATCGGATAAGTGAGTGGCCATCGGAGTGATAAATATTTCACGGGTGGCACCAAGAATATTCGATAGTTAATTTTTTCCGAGTATGTTGTTGAAGTCGAGTTTGTTTTGTTAAAATTATTAACTATTACCTTATCTAAGTCAAACTAAAGTTGTCATAGTTAAAAATCTAATCAATCGGTTATTGGGATGTAGTTGCCTGACCCCATAGAAACCCAATGGACCCCATAAAAATAAACCCTTGTGGTACACTATTCTTTATAGCTACTAATTTTCAATATATTGTCCGTCCTTAGTCTTGTAACTGTGTTTTCACCTTGCCATTCTCGAAAGGTCTACACGCTTATGTCATATTTAAATTGGGCAATTTATCAAACCATTGTCGATATTATCGAAAGCTTATAACATGTCCACAATTTTGAATATTCACTAGGTGCAATCAAACTTTTGATGTTAATAAAACTGATTACTAATACAGTATTTCTTCTTTTTTTGATTGAAAGCGGTTTGTTTAGGAAAATAGATATGAATTACTTTGAAAAATTATGTAAAAGTATTGCTCAAATAATTATTGTGAACAGTGAGTATTGCAACGAGTGTTTACTTAGGAACGGTTTCATCTTGGACATACTACGTTAGATTTCTGATCACAAGATACATAATGTTCTAAAGCAATTCATGCGGTGCTATCAGCTAGGTCATCAACATCATTCACTACTTTAGATTAACCTAGCCCTGCCATTCGTATGCAAAGCGGCACGGAAACATTTACGCGATGAACATATAAAGTAACTCTTGTGTGTCAAATCAGCCTTCTGATGTAACAGGTACAATTCAAGTGAATTACGCAGTCCGATCTACCCAAACTAACCTGTATTAGTGGCCTCTATAATTATTGATTTATGATAATTCTTATATGATACAACCTTTTTTTGAATTAGGAAGTTATTAGAGAGGTTAAAGAGTTATCATGATGATTATAATTTTATTCAAATTTATCGTCGTCAATATCTGTCTGTTTTTTACTCTTGATTTTAAAGTTTATCTATTTTGTTTTCAGCTGCTGGCTACGAGTCTGACCGTGAAGAATGGAAGAGCAGCAGATCTCAGTTCTCCACGACGGCTTTTGACAGTCTCGCGAGACCAACCAAAATGGCGATGGCGTTGACTCTCAGGAAACCGCAGAGACTGGAGCCCGTACCGCAGTATTACCGCCTGTCTAACGAACCGAAACCAAAACTCACGCCGCCGGCCCCTTTCAGGCCCAACAACTTCCTCCAAAGACCACGACTACCGAGACCAAATACGGAGGTGAAAAGAAACGTGTTGAGCACCGACCATCGGAAGTTCACGTCGTTGCAAAGCTTGGAGATTCCGAAGAAGCTGAGCGAACCAAAGAAGCAGACGAATGATACGAAAAAGAATAATTATTCGAATATATCACACCGGATAACAGGTTTGACGAATAAGCTGAGGGACTTGGGAAATCCGAGTAACACTTTAGGCAGGTTCAAAGCACAGTCTCATGGCGACGTAGCGAACCTAAAGCCAGTGCTAAAGATGAACAATAAAGATGGGGGGAAGCGGTCTATCGTGAGGACTTGCAGTGCTGAGCCACCAAAGAAAGTTACATTCAGCGCGTTCGCTACCGTCCAAGTTGTTTAACTTATTTACATTTTAATATGAGGTTTGACTGATTATTCGTTACTTTCGGAGTTATTATTACTTATTGTAAGTAACTAGAGTCGGTCTATGCTGATTGAACTATATAATGAGAAAAAGACCAGGCCGGGATTTCTGTGTAAATATATCTTGTAGATGTTTAATCTTCTGTCTATCATCAGCGCAATATAAAACCGATATTTTAGTAAAAATAGCGCATACAATTATACAATTACCTACTTGTTACAATTTACAAACGGTCAACGATTATGAGTCATAAATTATATCAGATTATTTGTGAGGCCTGATTTTCTGAAACTAGTGTAAATTTTACTTTCATTGTATACGACAAGCAAGCAAGCATAAATTTATAATATTTTTTCCGTTGGCAAATTTGTAACCAGGTTTTTATTGGTTTTATTTTGTACTGTTTTTGCTCACTGGGTCACTTACTTATGTTTTATTTTTTGCCTAAAATGTTTTCTGTTCTTATTTGCTTACGCTGTTATTTGCACACATTGATTCTACGATATTTGGTTATAACAATAGTTTGTTTCAATTCCCAATTATTTTTTCCTGTAAATAGTTCGAAACCTGATCTGACAGCTAAATAACTTGCATTTAACTTGAATGAAACGTGAAAAATGTAGCACGATAAACGGCTGAACTTTTTAAAAATATGCAGAAAGTTACTTTTGTCATTTTGCCCCACAAATTTGTTTTAAATGATCTTACTAATTTTTGGACAAAATAAGTCAAGCTTTACTACTCCACACGCCAGAGTATCCATCCGAATGTGCCCCCCCCTCAAAATCCAAATAGTGCAGGCGGCTACTGAGCAGTGTGGGCTCAACTGATCCGACTTACTGGACGAAGCCTGGCGTGGGGATAAGCCCCGCTTGGCAGGCGTTTTGGGGATCGACTCAATTAAAATCAACTAAACTGATAATGGCTGAACGATATTATTTGATGAAAGAATATGAACTTGAAGTCCTATAAATTGAAAAAAAAAATACAATATAAACAATTTATGTACGCGCGGGCCAAAATTTTGATGATGACCTCTTTTTCAGCATGTCATACGTATGCTGTAGGTAAGTACGTATGTTATTAATT
Source organism: Apocheima hispidaria (assembly GCA_947579745.1). Lineage (NCBI taxonomy): Eukaryota > Metazoa > Arthropoda > Insecta > Lepidoptera > Geometridae > Apocheima > Apocheima hispidaria. The sequence continues at coordinate 2,819,544 of OX388166.1, read as the reverse complement.
TGATGTAGCATTTTTTAAAAGGAAAATACCTGTTTTGTGTTGTGCTTTGTGCAACTTAGCATGCCTATTGGCTTTACAGCCGCAGCTAGTGCGTACGGTAGTCCCAGCGATAAATTCTCGAAATGCCGCCAATCTCAGAGAGATTGACGCCGGTCAGTTTCAGGCTTATAGAAAATTCAACTCGATACAAACGTTTTATTGTTAATTATTTATTCTGTGTGAATACATATTGTATACAGTAATAGGCACATTTTTGCTGCACTTGCATCTGCTTGTTTTTTCACTATTCTTACTAGATTTTAGCTTTTCAGTAAAGTTATTATGTCAACACACAGATTATAATATATACAGTACTATTTTTAACTAGCCAACAGCCTCTCGTAGGCAGCTTCCCTATATCATAAGTACGTAACAACTTTTGTTCCATGCCTTTTAATAACTAGTAATTTTATCTCATAAAATAAAATAAAAATTAGGGTGGACAGAACTCGGACTTCTACCGCCAGTTTTTCTGGGATAGAGAATATCAGCACTGCGTTAGGTTAGACTGGGAATCGAACCCACGACCTACAGCTCGGAAGGCTTGACTATAATTATAGTCAATATCGCATTACGAGATCGTTGTTCCGGAAAAACTCACCAAGGTGCGTGGTGGAGATTCAATCGTCTAGACTCTAGTGTAGAGGTCCAATCTAGAGGATAATCTGTGTGTTAACATAACAGAGGTGATACCGCAGGACATCATCAACATCAACAGCCTGAAGACGTCCACTGCTGAACAAAGGCTTCCTCCTTAGACCGCCATACATGCCACCGGTTAGGCCGCAGGACATCGCGATGTCTTATTTGATTGTTGTCACTTTGCCACACTTAGATATTCAGTCACTCTCTAGAGCTCGCTGTGACGTATTTTTGGCATAAATATGCCCGTGCTGTGACATTACCCCATGATATATTTACGCGAATCATGTTTTTTTTTAGCAAGTGACTGAGTAAACTGTTGCGAAGCGACCGCTATTAAACGGGATATCGAAATGGCAGTGCATTGCAGTGTAACCTCTAATACGAAGTACATAGCATAATGATTCTAGCCCCATGTTTCGGTGCCCTTGATTACACCCTGTCATTTATGTTTGATGTTTTTGCACCCTGAGTCCGGTATTATTTGTGTTGCTTTTGTTTTGTGTTCTTTGATCTTTGTGTTTGTAGGTCTATATGAGTATGTATGAGTTTTTAATTTATTTTGTTTTTTATTGTAGATAAATATATTCAGTAGTATTTCTACAATTATTGTATAAAATACGTAGGTAAATAAAGGTACTTAAAAAGCATCTTATTGTTTGGATGAATGTTGTGCTTGCTAGTCGAAATAATTTTCTTTTCGTTTCTTAGTTATTGCAAATATTTTCATTCAAAATTTTATAGTCGATTCGAATTTAATACCTACTTAAAAATGGAAGTAATGTATTATTGCTTTCTGTTAATTAATGTATCTAGTAGCTATATTTAGTATGGTTGAAAAAAATATTAGTCAAGTCAATAAGCATCTATTGCGTAGTTTTATCGTTTGACCTTAGCGTAGTTTATAATAGGTAACTAAGAATTTTACGTTTGTTTTAACTTGAACTTTGTGTGTATAGACCGTGATTTTGTGTTGTTAACTATTAGATAGTAAATGTACACATATACTAATAACATACTTGTTTATGAATGTGTAATGTGTAGTTATGATCCCATATTTACTGCTGCCACAACAATTAAAATTGTTTTGAAATAAAACATACAGGATTCCAGGGAACGAACTAAGGTGAAAGAGCTGAGCTTAGAGGCGAAAATAAAATAGCCATTTCAATAATTTAATTAGCTGAATATGAATGATGTTTTCATTATGGAACAGCTGTCTTTTCGCGATTTAAGAGGATAGTCCTTCCACGAGATTTTGGCGCATTCTATATTTGAAATTGTATAGCTGTCGCTCTGTTTCTCGTGCGTGCAATAGAGAGAGCCAGCGAATTTTCCTAACTTTTACATGAAATTAGCGTTTCGGGGGTAGTCTGCTATTACCCCCTAAAAATTAACAAAATCTTTTGGTTTTGATGTCAATGGCTTGAAAAAACCATAATCTGTCCCGCTATGTGTTGTTTTTTCAAAAAATGTTTATGATATTCTAATAACAACTACTTTTGTTCGTCGTATTTGTCTATAACACTTATTGTCTTATTCACTTATTCACTTATTGTCTATAACAAAGAAGATATTGCGAAATATAAAAAAACAAACATAATATATACAAGTATAGTTTTTCACGGTGTAGACAACATAAAAAAAAAATATATAAATCGGATAACATCTAGTGGTGGGTATCAGACTACGCATTTTGTATGGACAAGATGGCAGTATACTCTATTCTGTGACCAATGACCTTAGTAGTAAAAGTTTTCATAACGGTGAGCACAAATGGCCTTTTTTCAGTTTAGTTAATCTGGTTGTATGTATTCCATTTTTCATGCATTTTGCTTTTGTTGCTATCGAATAGTTGTTCGAGCATAATTATTCAATGCTAGGGTTTATATACCTAGGTATATGGCACGTGTGCCATGTTTCTGTCGATTAAAATCTAATAATTGTGTTCTTTCGATAAAATTGGTATCTATAGGTACTTAATTACATACCTACTTATCTTACTAATTGAAGAATTTGATACCTACCTTCCTGATGATAATCCAGTAATCGTTATTTCACTGACAGATTTAATTGTTGTTGTATTGTTTATTTTGTTATGTACAATGGATATAATAAAGTTGGTTGAATTCAATAAAACTGATTTTTTTACATAACTTCCTATTGAACACAGAATAAAATGAGTTTCACACATTTAATAGCAATTTTTTTTAACTAATTGGTAATTTGAATTAATAATGAAATTACTATTCAGTAGACAGAAAAGAACATGGTATGTTTTATTAGGCTTGTTATGGTGACAGAATTTCTTGAAGAGAATACAGAATTCAGAATTTCTTGGAGAAGAATTTCTCACTAGAACAATTACAAAGATAACTTTTTTGAAAGCGCCATCTCTGATAGTTTTCCGGAACTTTTACCTCTTACATCTACCTAAACAGTAAATTGTCTAGTGAGGTATAAATTTCATGTACATGTAGGAGTAAGAGGCAAAAGTGTCGGAAAATTTGCAGAGATGGCGCTTTCAACAAAAGTTGTATTTGGATTGTTCTAAGAAATTTTTGGTTGTTCTCGACATGCTAATGAAGTCAGGCAGCCTAGAGCACGTCGAGGGTTACCATATTATAATCCCTTCTTCAATTCACAGTTTTACTAAAACTTTATTGAAATGTACCTAAAATAGTGTTTTAAGTTGGAGAATCTCCGCGTAAGCTAGAGCACAGCTGCCAGAGTTTGATTTTCATTCTTCCGTTATTGCCGAGATGATTACAACAGGAACTCTGATGCAGATTACATCTAAGTCGTTTTCATCAACTATCCTGAATTCGATAGTCACTGCAATGCCCTGAAAAAACGATAAATCACAAATAAGTATAATACTTAGATATAACTAAAATCGTAATAAGCGTCGTGCTCAATACAGGGTTATAAAGAAAGGGTATGCTTAGCCGAAAGGGGGTCAAAGTACTCATCATTGTGAACAACCTTTACTAAAGGACCAACTCTGAAATCGAGAAAAAAGAATCAGGTGTTCCATAAAATTTGTCGAGTTGAATTGAAATTTTTTAATGGAACAGTTGATTATTTTTCTCGATTCCAGGGTTGGTCCCATAATAAAATTTGTTCATAATGATGAGTACTTTGTCCCCCTTTCGGCTTAGCATACCCATTCCTTATAACCCTGTATATTACATTTTATATATCTAAAGTGTTGTATTAGGTACAATATTAATTAAGAGGTACAAAATTAATTAAGAGGACATTTATCTAGCATGTAACCAATATGAAACACTTATCAATGCACATCTATCAAAAATGCCAGGCATATTCGAAGCTAAAAATGTGTGCCCTCTACATACACTGAACTATTATGTAACCTACTACGGACCAAAAAGGTACAATTTTATATGAATTATTTCAACATTCACAATAGAGTTTATACGTGTTAGAGTGATTAGTCAAAAAATATCCAGGCATGTATAAGTAACTACTTTTATTTTAATTATCCTAGCAATTTAACTTCAAGATGGTTTCCGAAAATGAAATTGTCTAATTTTTTTATTGCATTACGTTGCAATATCTCATTTATCGACTTGATTGCCAATTTATTTAGCTTCACCCACTCAATCAGCTTCACTCACTCATTCAGCTTCACTCACTCACTCAGCTCAGTTGAGCTCAGTCAGTCACTCCGTAGAGCTCGCCAAAGAGAATATAAATGTTGACTTTTGGCGGGAACGTGAAGAAGTCATGTTGCGTCATTATATTATTTTCCAAAACTTGTGTTATTTTAAGTGTTACTGTGTAAAAATGGTGGATTTTTATTCATTAGGTGTTCGTGAACATGCACGAGTGTTGGTGAATAGTATAATGTCGTGAAACTTGACTTTTCGTGTTGTTTCCAAAACTCCATAGAAACCCTTAGTAAAGTCTCCACCACTTTACTGGGGTATGACTTGAACTTGACCGTGACTTACTACACTTGACTTAGACTATGACTGAGTTTTAATTGTGAAATACTTTTACTTCACTCGAAATATTACAAAACTTGACACTTGCTATATACACAATGTGTTAAGCCAACATTTAAGAGAAGAAGAGAATATAAATACTATGGAGCTCGCTTTGTGATCACGCGTTGTGTTGTATTATAACTTGCATAAGACATCCTGTACTTACAACCCTGAAGTTAGGTTCGATAAACATCTTTAACGTGTATTTGATGACTTCATCCTTCAGCACGGGGCAGTAGGTGTTAGTAAGGAAGTTGCAGGTCTCCTCGTCTTCCTCCAGAGGATGGTCTATACCGATGGAGCCAAACAGATATGCCTTGGCCAGGGTCCTCATATGCCGGATCGTGTAGGCTGGAAAATTCAAGTAAAACTGAAGAAAAACATACTATTATAAAATACAATAAATAAAAAAAAAAAAAAACTAAGCCGTCGGCATCCAGCCGGCATTCCAGCTTAGTAAAAACGTATGTGTCTAAGGCCGGGTTGCACCAGAAGTCCAGTTAAAAATACTATTAGTTAAATTAACTATAGCTTTAACCTTAAACATGAAGTTTTTAGCCAGCATGTGTTATCCGTTATTTTGACCATAGTAAAAATGGTGCAACACATGAGTTTAGACTGCAGTTATGACTGTAGTTTAATTAAAGTTAACCTCGATGGCGCAACCCAGCATTAGGCTAAAAAAATTATTAATATTAGAAAAAAATATAATAATATGGATTCAACCAGACGCTACAGAACAAATATCAGCTAAATTACAGAAAACTTATTCCGAGATGATAAATAAATAAAACAAAAACTTTTTTTAAAGGCTCCCAGGCTTACATGTCTCGCCAGAGTAAGAGGTGAAACGATTTTGTTGTTGCCAAAAAAAAAAATACTCCAGGGTTGTATCGTCAAATGTTGTATATATTCTGAAAATAGGTCACTGAACTGTTGTTGTTAGTCACAGATTTGTTAGTAAACTTACGTCATCGTGCGTCTGCGTCATTTAACAGGGAAGATGGGGTTGAAAAAGTGCCTCGAAATTAACTCTGCGCGACTAGAGAAATGGAAACGCGATCTCTGCAACGGAAATAGTTACATGAGTTATTTGTATGTCGTCATGTGGGCATTATGATACTCTAAAAGGTGAGCCAAGCAGAAGTTGTGCCGGGTGATCGGGTACCAAACGGTCTAAAACTGCTATTTTCAGACAATGCGCAGCAGTTCCATGAATATAAGGCCACGGGAGAAGAGGCGGTACAAACCGGGCTAAGCGCTCGAGGTCTCGTTCTCCGTTACCTCTGGCGTGAATATTCCCGTAATTGCTGCTCATGGTCTGAAACTAGCAGTTTCAGAACGTTTGGTTCTCTGTCACCCAGTTCAACTTTTTTCTTGGCTGCTTATTTATTTTTCTGCTTAGCTCACCTTTTAGAGCATCTTAATACCCACACGTACAAACAACTCACCTAACTTTTTCTGTTGCCGAGTTATGACTATTTCTCAGGTCGCACAGAGTGAATTTCAAGGCAATTTTACAACCACTCCTCCCTGCTCAATGACGCAGACGCACGTCGACGTAAGTGTACTAACAGACACAGCTCAGTGATCTATTTTCAGAATATAATAATACAACCCTGGAGTCACGCGTCACACCAAGTCTTGGATTCCACGTCAAGCAACTGGTGGATGTGGCTGGTGGCCTGTTTGCACCGAGCTTATAGTGATCTACTTACGAGCTCGGAAGATGAGATGAAGAACAACATCCTGCAGCTGCGGCAGTCGGCACGGCGTCGAGAGGCAGCCCTCGATGTACGTGTTGATGGGTAAAGTACCATTGCTGTATATGCCTGCAAGTTGTGAAGATGTTCTGCAAAATCACGCTCCTCATATCTAACTACCATATGCTAGACTTGTTTACCGAAACGGAAAGTTTTAGAGTTAAAATCGCGCCGAGCTGAGACCTTACGATCTCTATAACTACACAACTTCTGAACAGATTCTTCTCATATTCGAACTTAAAAATTGCGTTGAAACGAACTACTTGCCTACTAGTTTTCATGAAGATCAGATTAACGGCTAGTAAATTATCGTCTGACAAATATAAGTACATTCAAACTCGGTTAGATAAAATAAAACATTGATTTTTTAAATAAAAAAGAAACGACTCTTGCAGTTCCATCAGTGTACATTACAAAAAGATTTTAGATAACATTTAGAGAATAAATGTATCAATGAAAAGCTTTATAAGAACTTTTTTTTTATGTAAAATTAAATTACACTTACATTGGCTAATCGCTGTAGATTCCTGGCCACTGGCGAGGGTTGCTAACGCACAGAACAACACAAAACACTTCCACATCGTGCACCGATTTCTTCAAGGATTGAAGTATTTGTAAAGGCCTTACTCAGGACTCTTATAACAGCATACAAAATGGAGGGGATAAAATTATTTCCATACTCTATATTATCGATTACTATACAAGTTTATCACCATTGATAAGCTGCAGGTGGCTCATTAGTCATCAAATCTGCTCTTCACTTCTAGATAGGTAACCCCTAGAGGAATTATTTATTAATAATCAGGATTAGTTAAGTTGGTGCATAATCTAGAAGTTATTTCTTTTCTCTTCTGTGTGCATAAATATAAAATACGAGTAAGTGCCTATTTAGGACAGCAGCGTCTTCTTAGTAAACGGTGAGCGTTCTGCGAACGACACTTGCTCGCTAAGCGCGAGATTGTGGTAGCAGTGGAAATCTTCTGGCTGATGATGATGATAATGATGAAATGCCATGTACCTAAATATCTATAACCATACCAACTTCAAAAATCGCGCACTTCGTGATCTGCGCGTTAGCGTGATGCGACCTCTTTAAATCGACTGGGTATGCCGCCAAACGGTCTGCTATTAATTTTGAAGTTATAATAATTTTTACTGACTGCCCAGGAAGAGGGTAAGATTTTTATGATATATGTCAGAACCTATGTCCTAGATATTTTAAAGCATACTTGGTACCCGCAACTTCGTATGCGTAAAAAGAAACCAGCCCGCTGTTGTCTCACACTTGTTCTTCATCTGCTCCGATTCCGCTCTTATTCTACCCAACTTCCACCTTACTCCCATAACGCCCCAACTCGGCTACATGCAGATATCATTCCGTCGATGCCGTTTCTATTCAAAATAAACAAAGAGTCCCATGTGAACTCCACCGGTGACGAAACCTTGGAGGCACAATGGAATAACGCGATCGCACTGGTTTGGTGTGACACACACCTCCTCCTTTAAAAAAATCTGAAAATAGAATAAATTTACATTGTTTTATAACAAACGTGTTGCGTAAACTTTTTACCCTTTTTCTCTGGCAACAGAACGTACTGAATTAGTCTACGTTTCGTTTTGACCATAGAGCAACACAGGCCTGCGGCCGATCTGGGCCTTTCGGTACTCTTGGTACGAGTTTGTACAATACGAAAACGACCATCGTTTTCGATTAAATGCAAAACGGATAGTTTTCTGTTACATCGGTAGAACAAGATTCATGTTTCGAAGAAAGATTAATCGATATCGACCATCGAGCATACGAAAGAATCGAAAGAATAAACACGAACGAACTTCGTTTTTCTCTCTTACATGCCAAGGGGAAATAGGGGACAGCTACATTCCGCCATTTTCATCCTTTCTGTCAAAACCATTGAGTAACACGTTACTCAATGGTTTTTACCACCGAAAGTGGTGGATTTGAGGGATACTGCATACTGTTTTGGAACCAAAAACTTTATGGGGGCACTAATTACTCGCTAATGGGTAACATGGATCTTAAATTAAGTTTTAACAGCCAATAACAACCTCAGATCAGGCATGCAAATTAAATATTCCAAAATTATTCAGATACATATGTCAAAAATAACTTAACCTAACTAATTAAATAATAATTTCATAATTTCCTAATTTAATATTTTCACACGCACTTGACGTTATTTTCTGGTCTTGTGAATGAACGGGTTGGAATGTATGGACATACACGGTTTAGAATTGAAAGCTGGCTTTTAAAACCAAATGGAAAATTCGTGTCGGAGACCCTGTTTTTTTACCCAAATTGGGCATTGCGGCTTTAGTGGAAAAAGACATTTGCGAATGGACTGGATTTTCCGAGAGGGCAATCATGAGGCCCTTTTTTTTTTTTTTCTTTTTCCTCCTAAGAGGGTTTTGGCGTCGCACGTCTTATGCATTTGCCAGTGTCAAGTATACATATTTATTCTCAAGTTTAGTTAGATATAATCAAACAACTCATAGTCACTGTCAAAGTAGAGCAAAGCAAGTCATGGTCAAGTCCTAGTCATGCCCCAGTAAAGTGGTGAAAACTTTACTAGAGCCTTCTATGGAGTTTTGGAAACAACACGAAAATTCACGTTTCACGACATTATACCATTCACCAACACTCGTGCATGTTCACGAACACTTAACGGGTAAAAATTCACAGTTTTTACACATTAACACTCGAAATAACACAAGTAATGGAAAATAATATAATGACGCGACATGATTTCTTCACGTTCCCGCCAAAACTCCATGAGGCCCTTTTGTCTGACAGAAGGGGTTAACGCACAGATGAATAGAACTAGATACCTAGTCTAGGACGAGCCTAGCGCGCAACACATAAGTTTTATAAGACTTATATAAGACGCCGCCCCAAACATTGAACCTCAGTTCCGACCAAGTGCCAGAGCTGTGCGTGCGTGCGTGCGGCTTACAAAATAAAACGGTTGTTTTATTTTCCTGACAACCAACAGTAAACAAAAATGACTATCTGTGCAGTGAAATTGTGTGGAAAGTCATCCGCGCACTCAAACTACAAAAAAGACGGAATAACTTTTCATCGGTAAGTAAAATAATTCAGTTTTACAAGACATAGCTGAGCTCAGCGTATAATGGACACGTCGTCACTTATCCCTTTTCCTCATTGCGGATATCCCATGCAGTTGTCCCTTTCTGGCGAACGCACGTATAAAGTAGTGTTGTGTTGTGACTCATTAAACAAAACGCAGACTTGCATTTTCGATGTTCACCATACCGTAAAGGGATTCGAACACTGATGAATTCTAACTAACTAAACTGTGCACTCGGGACCTTCTGCTTGGACTAAACTCGACAAGCAACGAAATCACGATAGAATCGACCGGCAGCATCTAGCATGTGCCTGAGACTGTGGTGAGACTAGAGAAAATAACTTGTTAAGAGCATGTCGGGCCATGCTTAGTAGGGTTCCGTAGGTGCGTAGGATGTTTGAAGTTTTTATCCGTTACTAGCTTCTGCCCGCGGCTTCGCCCGCGTTTTTCTGGTAAACAATAATGGCGTTTTTGTCAGTAGACTATAGTATACGTCGTAAGTATTTCAAGGTTATTAGGTGTATGATTTAGTTGTTAATTTCGATACCCGGCTAAATAGATTTTTAGATGATGAATTGAAGTAACTGAGTTGATTCTGGGTAAACTAACATTATTTTTCGGACCTAACAAAACGCGTGATCTCGAGAAAATGTCACATTTTAGAATAACACATTCTATTGAAACGCGCAAAGAAAGCAAGGACCTCGAAAAAAAACATTCGACTTTACAGCTCGATCTCGAAAAATCCGCGAGTCGTGCACTCGCGGATTTTTCGTGTTGTGTAGTAATGTTATGTTAGTGAGTTGAAATTCGAGTGAGTGCGATGAATGAATGAATATTCTTTATTGTCATACAGTTGCGTTCTTAACAATTACATAATATAAAAAAGTTAAGAATGCTTCCATTATGGACTCGTCAACTTGCTACAATTTTTACAATATTATTATTATTATATTATTTATATTATTATATCACTGTATAATTATATTAGGTATTCGTTGTCTCCCTCAAAAAACGACAATCTTAGGAGGATTTATCAATTTTATTTTTGAGAAAAGCTAAATTCAGTTACTGAAATATCACGTCAGCTGTATAGAGGCTTCGTCAAAAAGGTCGATTACTATGGCAGAGCGGAAGTTCGCTATGTAGGTAAGTTCTGATGTTGCCCTACTGCCACAGCCTACTGCTTACCCCATCACTACGGAACGTACTAGCTCGGTACAGTGGTGGGCGTAACCTTGATGATAGCCAATGGGAATTATTTGTCACGCTCCGCGCACCCCGTGCTTTCCTCAAACTGTGGCGACTTTTGATCGGACCAAGGATCTTGTATCACACTGGATAGAGTGATTCGTTTGGCAGCGTGTCCACTTTCTGTTCGCGCGTTTAGTGAGTAGGGAAGTGAAAACTAGTGCAGAATCTATCGATAAAAATGTACACAGTGTACAAAACTAAGAATTTGTAAAATAAGAACACAATGTTTGCAAAAATATGTACTTTATTGAACATCGAAACTCGTAATTGCCATGTAAATAGTACGAATATATATATTATAATATATAGTAACTATGAAAGTTAATAAGTATCTACACCGTCTCCTAGTTTCTTTTATTCTTCCTAGTTTTTTAATTGACAGCCCAGTCATAAAACTAGATTTTTCAAAATGTTTTCAACAAAGTCGAGAGTATTTAGGTGGCTCCCAGTTTTCGCGCCTCACAGCCTTTATCCACTGATTTCTGATTTCCGGACATTTTGGAAACCTATAACAAAATGTTTTATTTTAATTAATTGTTTAACCATGACACAACATTGGTACAAATTATCATATATTTCAAGCCGCGAAAGTTTCAAAAAGATTAAAATTAATTATCGATAGAATACGTATCAAGCCGATTAAACGCGGAAAGGAATTAACAGTTAATGTTTCACTTAATGTAGTATATGTAGGATATTACAAGAATATTATTAGATAAATATCGACCAAATATCGACAAAGTTTGAAACGTGCAGTGGTACTTCACTAGCAGGAACACGTAAAACAATGCATTTATTTATCTTAAATTAATGCTTAAATTAATTACTAAATAACACTGCGTGATAGTTGTATGACTTCAAACATGTATATTCTTTAAGTGAAACGAATATTTAGCTTTGATTCTGGTTATTTTAGGTAAAAAACGCTAAAAAGACTTACGCATGAAATGATAATTCTGGATCTTTTACTCCCCGTTTCTTTGTTCTCGATGCACAATACACAGCACAACACGCCATAATGCCACTATGTATAACAATATTAAGTATTCACAGCGATATTTTGATCCAATTTGCTTTTTTAGTAAGACGGGTCGCAATGTTGTGACCGACTAGTCGGTCAAAGTGGACACAGAGTGCGAGGTTGCCAATCTTACAATAGCTCTCTCGCTTACTCTATGCGACGACCCGTGAAATAAAAAGAGAAACATGACAATGTGAACGTCGGAGCGGCAACGTCTCATGGGTCTGTCCAGTATGATGCTTCGTCTGTGGATCGGACCAAAACCCGCGTGACGAGGTATCTGGTTCATCTGTGGGTTAACGTCATGTGATATTGGGGTATACACATGTATTAAAATACATATGTACACAAACATACATATATATATATATATGTATAATACATATATGTGTGTGTATATATATATATGTGTATAATACATATGTATTTATTATGTCGATGAGAATATCTTTAAAGATATGCTCATCGACATGCTCTATATCATATATTATGCTCTAGTATGCTCTATTACTATTTACTAGCTGCGCCCCGCGGTTTCACCCGCTATCCTACAGGAACCGTTCAATTTTTCAGGATAAAAGTATAAAGTCATAAAGTCTATGTGGTAAGCCAGTGTATAAGCTACCTCCATACCAAATTTCATTCGAATCCGTTCAGCCGTTACAGAGTTGAACGGGAACAAACACACATACCTGTGACACATACATACACACAAACTTTCGCATTTATAATATTAGTGGGATTACATTCGATGGATAGCCTTGACACGGCATTCGGCGCAGCTGACACGGCATTCGTTATCACCGCAGGTGTAAAGTGAGGTTGGATCATTGATGCTAATGCTTATCAGATTAATTCAAACAATCGAAAACAATCAGGGCTTAGAGTGGGTAATTTAGGTAGAATAGGTAATAATTGTGTATTAGTTTTATCGCAGCAGCTGTATTATAATATTGTAATGTGTTATCAAATGCATTTATTTTTCTTTCGTTTTGTTTGTTACTCATAACGTTGGAATTTGGGGAAACCAATAAGACGATTAGATCTAATAAAATAAATGCAAAGGAAAAATGGATGAACAATATTTTGGTACTTAACTCCAAGTAGTATGTAGTAGCGTAGGTAGACCTCCCACAAGGTGGTCTGACGATATTTTGAAAGTCGCGGGTATCCGGTGGACGCAGGTTGCAAATTGTCGTTCGTTCTAAAGGCTGTTGATGATGATGAAACTCCAAGTACATATTCGGGTATTCGGTTAGATGAAGAACATATTCTAGGATATTATTTTACTCATGATTATGAACAATTTTTATTGTGGACCAACCTTGAAATTGCGAAAAAATATAGCTGTTCCATAGAAAAATATCATTGACACTCGACAAAATTTATGGAACGATTTAACATTAATCACGTAACCGAACAGTCCGAGTCGCTAAGATACGGATTGCCCAGACAGAGAGAAAACAATAGTCTTTGTGCTAGTTTTTTGCTTTAGCCTTTGTCTGTTGTATCGAATGCACCACAGACGAGCTCATCTTCATTTCCGCTTGGCAAAATGAAGCAAACCAGCAAACCTATTGGAGCACATTACAAGTATTGCAATCGGTCGGAGGCACAGGTCCAAACGAATGTAGTCTTTGTGGCTGGACAAGCTGCCTAGAAGTAGGGTCATACTATACTCTTTGAATAGTCATGGCAAGAGAGTAACTAGATATGACAAACTACTCATATAAAAACCGATTCGAGATTTAGAGAGAACGGAGAAGAACCTGTGTGAGTTAGAGTCAGAGAGTCAGAACTTTAGGTAGGACCCTGCTACAGCCTGCACGATCGCAAACCATCACTGCACACCACATCCTCAGCAACAGAGTGGTTCACAATCGGAACAGGTTGCCTCAGGTCTCAGCAAAATCTATAAATACTTTTAAAAATAAGCTAGACGCTTAGATAATTAAGAAGATAAACTTGACTGACAGTTATTAAGTTTCAACACTGTGTGATATAGGCACATCGGCCTACGCTGCTCGCCTATAAATAAATAAATAATTACAGAAGTTTGACAAGTAACCTATAATAAACCGGCTTATACAATCGATATTTTCAGCAGACAAACAGTTGTAGTGCCACATCCAGCAAGAATCCTCTGTTAGAATCCGTCTTGTTTGACTGTATAACATGAAAACTCATATTACTCCGGGCGGGGTTGACATTTGATTTTTACTCTACCACCATGTGCCACTTGACAATTGACGACAGCGACCTCTGAAGAAGGAAATTGACACAATTGGTATTGACACAAAGTCCTGTATCATCTGTTGCGTTTTCAAAGTCCTCAAATGCTCTCCAATTAAAAGTTTAACCCCCGAATACTGAAACGTTTGTTAACTTTGACAACAGATTAATTCTAATACTGCCTTTGTCTGACACTAAGCAAATGACAAAGATAGCAATAGACTTAATCTGTCGTCAAAGTTAACAAACGTTTCAGTATTCGGGGGTAAATGTCAAATTTTAGAATGGTAGATCTCGGGTAGATCCCAGGTCGGCCATGTTCTGTTGCGGAGTTAGGCAGGCTTTTTTCCTAGTACACTTATGGAAACCTATGGAAATGATAATTTCCATAGGTTTACACAATGACTTCGATTCTGTCGAGTCTGTCGAGTCTGTCTAGTCTGTCGAGTCTAGTGAGTAGTACGGAGAATTAAACCACTAAAGTACTAAAATTATCAGCATCTCTTTTCTTCTCAATATTTGTGTGAAAAGGATGGCAAAAAAGAACAGCCGTCAAATTTAGTTTAGTTTAGAAATTGGTACAACGGGATCGACGTCATTGTTAATCTATCGCAATTAATAACGGAAAGAAACATGAACTGGTCTCCGTTCGATGTCCCGAACTGAGACCTCACGACCTCCTTATATCTTGATAATCTCTTGACCGATTTTGCTCAGTTCTTGTTTAGAATTGAGTGCCGAATGTTACTGCCAAACAAAGAGATACAAATACTACGTAAGACTGCCAAATCAAAATCGGCCTGTAAATGGCGTCGCAGCAAACCTCCCTTTTGGGGGAAATAGCCCACAAACCAAAAATCGCCGGCGACAAAAATAATTGATGTTGTGGAAAAAGAGTTTGTGCTCGCGAAGTCTACTAGTCGCAGAACTACTAGGTACAATAAATACATTTTCTTTAGACTAAACAAAACGTTATTATTTTAATGGTAATCATCAAAAGTATTTTTATAGATAGTATAGACAAATTATTAGTTAGAAAAAATTACACTTGGATTATAATGTGTACTAATTATAATATACATGATATTTTTTTAAAGTAAACAATTAAAAGCTTGGAGACAGACAACAATAGTTGGCGGTCGTAGATGTCACCTTAATCATAATTTAACCACCGCTACATTTATTATGGTCAAAAAATTACAAAATAAACTGTCCAACGAAGAAACGTCTTAATAATATTATTATTTTCTACGATGGCAACTTTAATCTGTCGACTGCGGTTTGCAGTCTGCTGCCGAGCTCTGAATCACATCTTCAAACTGTTCTTTAACACAGGAATAAACTATTCTACATGGAATCCTTGGGTTACATTCGCATGGGCCATATAGACATACTGATCCGAATGGCAGACTTCTGTCGAACCTGACTGATGACCTTACCTCCAACACATTTGAGGGGAAAAGGCTGACCTGTGTTTCTTGGTCTCTTATATTTCTTATTTCAGGGGATGTTCCAGCATCCAACAAAAGTCGACCCGACTCCAATACGTTGGAATGAAGAGGGTTAACCTGTGTATCCTGGTCTCTTGATGCTCTAGCATCTAAAAGATGTTGTCCTGGCTCCAATGCATGGGACTGAAGTAGACTGACCTGTGTGCCGTGGTCTCTTATGTGAGATGCTCTGGCATCCTGTAAAAAAAAAAGAGAATTGTCACGAACGAACAATTGTTGATCTTTCTTAATTTGTGGCATCGAACTTTTATCAAAATCAATTTTCATTCAAGTATATTGAGATAAGTCTTTATCAATTGAAATAGATTTAATAGGGTACAGTTTCACATACTTTATTCTTACTCTGTTTTTCTACACCGTCAGCTTTCAGTGTATTAGAGGATTGTAAAATAATACTCTTCTCCGATGGTGTTCCCTCTCTTCCTTCTCTATCTACTATTTCTTCAGTTGTTCTATCGACTAGTTCATTGAAATCTGCTTTAGCGTAACTTATTCCTTCATTTGTTACATCCAATACAATTAAGTTACGTTCAAGTCTTTCTTGTTCTGATGCAGCAACAGAGTCAGATTTCTGTCTTTTACTAGATTCTACTTCCAAATTAGATGTTATTTCTGATATTCTGATATCTGATCTTGATCTTTTGGACTTTAAACGATTGCTCAGAACACTTCTGTCAATTTGTTCTGATGTTTCAAGAACAGATTGGTCAGCTCTTCGATAAACCGATGAGCTTTCTTCAGTGATATCACTGAGGGATATCGTATAGCGTACCGGAGTAATTAAAGATTCTCTTCGCTTAGTCTCACTTGTAGTGTATGTTGGTGAAATATCTGAAAAATAGCATATAATAAATAAATTTGTGTTACACATTAATTGTAGTTGCTACGTGGTACATTTTATTAATATTCTCCAGCCCCCCCAAATGTTTGTCCTAATACTAAACCCCCTTTTCTAATTTGATGCCGTTTTTCATCAGTGGACGTCTTCTGCATGGTGAACACGAATACAAAATCAAATAAAAGAACTTAAGCATGATAGGTGATATGCGACTACATTTTTAAATTTCTAACAGACTTTCAAAAAAGGACTGCAACATTTATGAACTGACTTGAAAAAAAAAAAAACAGATGTACATCCAGATTAGTTCCATTTATATCATAGTCCAGCTCTGATAATGGAATACAATATAAGGAATTGAGGAAAATCCTCAAATATTATACGCATACACCCATATATATATATATATATAGCGATTTTGGCATTTCCTTCAACAAGCATTTGTATTCAGAAAGAAGTGCAACTGATGAAGAAGACAACATATGGCCACTGAAACTTCTCAATGATCTCTATTTCACGGGTAGCGGGATAATGTCGATTATGATGCTGACTATGACGAAGCAAATTTAAATAAATGGTTCTGAAGAAGCTGTTTTTTTTTAATTAATAATTATATGGTTTCTTATGTATAGTATTTCTTACATAGACGAGAATAATATATTAGTCCTAAGTATGAATGGTCAAAATTCCAAGTTACACGAACGAAATGAAAAAATAAACTGAAATAGTTTTGTCGAAATCAAATATCAATAATAAAATTATGTACTTCACCTTCAAAATCGCTTGAACATTCAGAATTTTGTGACTCTGAATACGAGGAGACTGATTCATATGTAGACCTCGGTTCAGAAGTGTACTCCGGTCCAGATGTCGATTCTGGTGGAGACCCCGATTGGGATTTTGAGCCTGGTAGAGATGAAGACTCTTGTTGCGGTGTAGACCCGGGTTGAGATGAAGGTCTCCGTAGGGATGTGGATTCCAGTTTATACCCCGGCTGAGATGAAGGCCCAGGTAGAGATGTGGACTCCGGTTGAGACAAAGACAGCGGTTGAGATATAAACACCAATTCAGGTGTAAATCCAGGCTGAGATGTAGGTATTGGTTCCCACGTAGACCTGAGTTGAGATGTAGGTCCCGGTTGAGATATGGACCCCGGTTGAGATGTGGACACCAGTTGTGACGATGACACCGATTGATAAGTGACTTCTGAATAAAATAATTTAAAAATGTTATTAAAATAATTATTTTATAGATTTCTTGTAACCTTTCCTGATAACCTACTGCATCTACCGCCTGGAAGAGATCGTTTTCAGCGATAAAGCCACCAGTTGTTACACATTTTTTTTTGTCCTAACTATGTACAATCTGGTGTGATCAATAAAGAGTTTATATATCTATCTACTGCCACGGAAACTGTTTGAACCTGAACTGTTTGGATTACTTACCCGACTGCCCAAGAAGTATTCTTTTTGGGGTGTATGTAAGTATGTTTGTGTGTTCCTATGTGGCATCTCCTGTAGCCTAAACAGCTCCACCGATTTTGACGATTGAGATGTCGTTGGATTCGTATTTACATCCGGAGTGCCATAGGCAACATTTAACAGTCAGGTATTATGTTTTTCTTGTAATAATATTACTGAGTCACTTGTAGCAACGTTAGTGTTTAAAGGGTTAAGTAATTTAATGAACAAAAGTTGTGAATGGCGGGTCACTTTCTTTAAAAACTTACTAAGTACTTGTACGTTACTTGTTGAATTGCTTACTATAATGTTCGTCTTCATCAGATTTCCTCCTCTTATTACGCGTTTTTAGATCCTTGTCCAATTTTATGACATCTACAACAAAATATTAAGTATAAATAAAAAGTATAAATTATATTTTGTTACTATTTAAAAAAGTTGGTAAACTGTACAGCGATTTGAACCTTTATCTTGTATAATATCTATTCTGTGTCTGGTGTTCTCATTCCAGGGCCCTTATTCGGAGATATTATAAATTTGATATCGATTTCGAGATTCCAATCTCGACTGTCTGTTGTCTCATTGCTCCGACCACTCGATTTATCTCGCACGCTAGCCATCGTAAAAATTTCGAAATATAGCGTTGAGAATAAGAAATTTCGAAGATCGTCATACTTTTCGAGACGAGATTGAATCTCAGCCTTTTAGAATAGGGGTCCAGGGTTAGACGTGGTACCTATAAATAGTCACGGGGTGTGGTGAACTCTATAACATATATTATAGCATATTTAAAATAATTTAACATAGTTGTGAGGTAATATTCGAGTCAAACTTCACCCACTTTCAGTTTTATTGTCGGTTAAGCTTCTTTTTTTTTTTGCTTTATGTGGCAAATGGTAGCTTGGATAGGATTGCCCTGTGCCAAACCCGATCCAAGGCCTTGGCTATATCCAGACTAACTACAAGCGCTTATCCCTTACTCTCGACGGCTTCAGCCCAACGTTGAGTGAGGTATACCAGAAGATCACCAGCAGATCGTGCATGACGGAAACCGTACTGACGATAACTGATGAGCTGGTGCTCCTCCAAGTAACCTGAGCTGGGTGTTTACCACTCGCTCCATCACCTTACAGAGTAAAGAGGTAATAGCTATGAGCCTGACGAATCAGACCGATCTCCTTTTTTAGGAATCGGGTGGACCAAGGCAATCTTCACACACACATCGGGTTGCATATGAAAATAGGAAAAGACGCGTTAAGACCGGAGTCAACTCGGGAGCACAAGTTTTAAGGACGATGGCTTACGAGGAGTACTTACCATTGTACAGCTCGTCCAGCTCAGCCCTGTAAGCCCGCGCCGCTCCAGATATCAATATCGATGCTGTTTTCAGTGGTATTTTTTTCAAGCAATTCTTCAAGTCCTCGCTGAAAGGATTTAGTCAGTATTACTGTCAGGCAACAGAATCTATGTGTTCGTATAAATAAAGTTTACCATACACCCACAGAAAAGAGAAAGAAATTTTTTGTTCTCTTCTGTGCACTTTTTCGCGCGGCGATACGGTTCGTGGTCGCGCAGCGTCGTTGGCTTATGCCTGTCCCAAACTTGCAGGCCGAATACCGAATTTCCGTGCACAAGGCGATAGGCCAATCAGAGACGCGTATGCTCGTCTCTGATTGGCAGATATCGAAGATAAAGATAGGGGTAGGGATTCGCGCGCAGGTGAAAAGAGATTAAGCGCGCGCTACTCAAAAAAACAGTTCATTGCTAATTACATCTTAACCACGAAATCAATTGAAACTCTGTGCCATACAAACCTAGATATTATTAATACCTCACTATGAGTGTAATAATCACTTGAATATACACTAGAGGTTCCGAGGGCCAGCGAAAAGTGTAGGTATACATCGAGGTCTTTTCAATGATTACCTTATCGAGAAAATGTCATGTAATCATGCTTTGGACGTAATAATGCTTTTTAGGCCGTAAAGCCTGTGAGTCGTAAAGGGGCTGTCTTTTTATTGCGTAAGAATATTTAGGGGGAAGAAATACCTTCCATATCATAAACATCCAAAAAATCTAAAATTTGCATCGATTAGGTATTTTTGAAAAGGCGCAAAAATTGTCATATACATTTAAAAGAAATAATAAAAAAATAACAGCTCCAACTTTTGCAATGGAAACTGAAAGTCTCTTTATCACAGTAATACACATAAAAATGCTCATATGTAGGTACTTACCATATTTCGACAAATGATACATCGTCATGTTGTACTACTTGATAATGGCCAGCACGCCACGCTTTTCTAATGGTTGACACTTTAAACAATAGTTCTGGCAAAGGCATTTTTAATACTGTATCTAATATTTAGAAAAAATATATTTCATTACAACGTTTTGTTTGTTTCCCCGGCTGGAACTACAATGGCCGCAAGCACGAAGATAATGTTGAGTTTGGGTACACTTCACAATGGATTCGTTAAAAATATGCCATGGGGTTCTCATCATTCCAGAGCCATATTAGGTATTTGATTGGTACTTGAAAACGTGAAGTGCTATCAATATGGGTGTTCATATTGAAATACTTAAAAAAACATAATCGCTACATACACGACTTATTAGTTATTTAGTTATAGCTAGAGTTTTTTTTACATAAAACACACAACTTAAAATATATAATTATAGAAATATATAATTTATAGAGGAATTAAACTTAGAACATTCAAGAAGGAAAAGTAAGAAGTTTTTTTCTTAGTCTTTTGGCTCCTATATAGTCGCATTTTAGTTATTGAAATTAGTTTTTTTTTCTTCTGAGGTTTGATCTATTACTAACTGATGCCTGCGAAAACCTTGTCCTGACAAATCAGAAAACAAAAAAAAAACCGTATCGGTCCAGCCATTCTCATCATGGATTTAGCATCATTCATGTTATGTTCCGTCTTTCGAGAAATGTTCCGTTATATATATGTAAGGCAATTAATTTTTATATTTTAATATTTTTTTTGTGGAAGATCCCTATATTCTTAATTCAAAATTAAAATAAATCAATACGTTACAGAAAAGCTGGTTCCACCCGTGCAGATGGCATGGGCCTATTTTACGAGTACCTCTTATATAAAAGGAGTACCTATACAGGGTTATAAGGAAAAGGTACGCTAAGCCGAAAGGCGCACACAGTTACAGGTACATTTTATCGAGTATCATTGACATTTTTCGATGGAACAGCACATACTTTTTTCTCGATTTCAGGATTGATCCCATAGTAAAAGTTGTTCATAATCAAGAGTACTATGGGCCCCTTTCGGCTCAGCATACCTTTTCCTTATAACCCTGTATAATATGGTCTGACTTGGAAATAAGCCATTTAATTAATATGATAATTAATATGTATACTGTTGGTGTTCCTTTAAATAAATAATTACGGGTCTAAAATGAACACCACCAATCTATTGTTATGTAGAAATTTTAGCTATATATATAGTTTCTTTCTGGTGTATTTTATATTTCGTTCCGGGAAAATCCTTAGGACGCCATTATTCGAAAACTAAACACATAAATAATAATGTAAGCAAGTCATGAATTAAATGGACGATCATCTTTGTGCATGAAGATCTTGTTATTAATTTTACTCAGTGAGGATCAGGACCACATGGCTCAGGCCTGATATAAATAAACTAAGCATCCTGTCTCCTCAGAAACATTTTTTTATAACTTTTTGGTGAGCACTACATTTTTTTTGGCTTCACACGATAACTGCTTTTAGCCAGTGTATATTTAGCCAGAATTAGCAAATACGCAATAGTAATCTGTATTTACAGCACCGCTTTCTAGCTTCTTCTGTGCATTCTTGGATTGAGCTATTATTTATAGACGTTATTTTAGAAAATTATAATTATTGTTTTTTAAAGATTACTTTAATTTTGAAAAACTTAACAGTGCGCCTGGTTGACGCGACTCGTGACTAAAATGCTGGCGCTTATTTAGCATTTCGCATAAGCACATCAAGCATTTCCATTCAAGGTGGTAATGCCGCCAGCTACCTAAGCTGCTAATTGCTGGGTACCCTGCCAACTGGTAGTGGGCTAAAACATTTGGATTATCTTTAGACCTTCAATGGTCTCAAGGTAATCCAACTGTTTTTGTTTAGCTAATAAATGTCAGAAAAGCTTTTTTTTTCTTTTATGTTGGCTTAACACATTTTTAAGTTTTGTAATATTTCAAGTGAAGTAAAATATTTCACAATTAAAAATCTCAGTCATAGTCTAAGTAAAGCAATTTACGACACAGTCAAGTCTACGTCATTCCCTAGTAAGATGGATCTTTACTGCATGCTTCTACGGAGTTTCGGTAACAAAACGAAGACATGTTTCACGATATTATACTATTCACTAATACTCGTGTACGTTCTCGAACACTTATTGGATAAAAATCCACCGTTTTTTAATACATTAACACTCCAAACAACACAAGTTTTGGAAAATAATACAAGACGCGACATGGCTTCACGTTCCCGCCAAAACTAAAGCGCTCTAAAATATAAGTCTGGTAAGTAATGTTAGGAACATAAATATTTGTCCATTATTTAATGACTCCATAATTCATCGCAACAGCGTTGTATACAAAAAATACAAAATAACTGTAATCAAAGACTTTATTAGCAAAAACAGCAAATTGTTCGAGGAATAACGATTATGGCAATAATAAAGACCATCTCCATAAATTCTTAATCGACTACAAACTAACAGAAGTGGTAAAAATAGCCCACTTCGACGCCGAAACAAACATAAAATTAATCGAAAACAGCTTTTATTACGATGAAACGCAAATAAACAGTAAGGACGCTGCGCAGTGTGAAAGGGAACAATGCAGGATTTAAAATATATTTTTTTCTTTAAGTTTGCTGCCACACGTGCCACGCAGCCAGCGTCAAGTTTGATAATTATTTCACAAATCACAGTCACTATGTGAACAATTTCAATCACTGTCTAGTCCATTTCATGCTAGACTAAAGTGGTGTCTGTGACTGAAACCGAAAACAAAAATACACTTTTTGCGACTTTACACGATTATCCCACGCTCGTGAACAAACTACATCAATGTTACAATATTTTTTTCCCGTTGGCGCCAAAACTTCAGTTTCCAAGTTTCGAAATCCACAGTATACATTTTCGTAACAATCAGCGATAAAGGTTAGGGACTAGCTCATGGTCGTGGACCCATTTGAAAGCATTTGATCTTTGTCAAAATTCGACTATATGGCGTTTCTGTATCATGTAAAGTTAGCGTTTGTGTACTTACTTACTGAATTTGTTTCTAAATAATAGCCCAGTCAAGTTACGGGACTAACCGCCGAATACTGACACGTTTGTTTAACTTTGACAACAGATTAATTCTAATACTGCCTTTATCTGACACTAAGCAAATGACAAAGGTAGCAATAGACTTAATCTGTCGTCAAAGTTAACAAAGGTTTCAGTATTCGGGGGTTAGTATGGTGGACCCGGACATAGTTCTCAACATAAATATAATGCCGTAAGGTCTCAGTTCAGGACATCGATCTGAGAACTCACGACCATGGGCGTACTCTACGTCCATGCTCATGACCTTATATATCTTGACAAACTCTTGACCGATTTTGCTCATAATCAAAATTCTTTTTAAGAATTGTATGATATCAACATACGTAGTAACAAAAGTCCATGTTCATCACACAAATTTTTGTCCTTGGTGGAAATCGAACCCACAACCTACAGCTCAGAAGGTGGAAATCCCCCCAATGAGCCACAATGCTAGTCAATTTGAATATTATATAAAATACATAATATGCACAATTAGTTCAGTATCACACTAATATCATAAATGCGAAAGTGTGTTTGTTCCCGTTCAACTCGGATTTTAATGAAATTCGGTATGGAGCTTACATACGGACAGCTGAAAGCAAATTGCCAGTTAAAAATGAAAGTGTATTTTTAGGT
This sequence comes from Apocheima hispidaria, assembly GCA_947579745.1. NCBI lineage: Eukaryota > Metazoa > Arthropoda > Insecta > Lepidoptera > Geometridae > Apocheima > Apocheima hispidaria. Next base: position 2,795,692 of record OX388166.1, on the reverse strand, counting down.
AAGTACACATAATAAATTATTACCGCCTTGGTGTGGCCAGATTTTCTTTGGTGTGGGTTAATGTTTCAGTGCCCTTACTCTAGACACAAACCAGTGCGAGTGTTCTATTAGAAACACAAAGGATACATTGTGAAGTAATAAAGGCGGGTTCCGGCTAAAACGACCATTGTGTCCTTTGTCGACTCGAGGGCTTGCAGGTGACTTGACATGCGTCACATTGAGTGGGCAAACGTAGTACTAATTAGACCACTTTGCCCTTATTTCGCTTTACGAAGGTACTACATTTTTACAGGTTTTTAAATAACTTGAATCTTTCCTGCCAGGCTTCTTCAAAGTAGGTAAGATTTATCGCACATGAGGCGTTTTCCAAAAAAAAAAAACTTGGTAATAAAAGTACCCAATAGATGGCGTTGTACCTTGAGGTTTTCCTGTCACTGTCAAGACATGAAAGACAAAAAAAATTTACGCGCATGGATCTTGTTTACGCGTGCCATTTTTTTTCTCGTGTTTTTTGGCTCCACATGTGTATTTAGACAATTTCAAGTAATGTTACTATGTATTTGACTTAATTTGAAATATTACAATAGTTGACACTGGCTAAATACGCAAAGTGTAGAGCCAAAATTTACGATTTATAAAATAAACATAAAATATTTCGACAGCAATGACAATGACATATAAAACGATAGGTCTATTACGCCATCTAGTAAGTATTTTTTTTTTTTTTGGGAAACTGATTAGATCACTTTGCCCTTATTTAGCTTTACGAAGGTACTACATTTTTACAGGTTTTTAAATAACTTGAATCTTTGCTGCCAGGCTTCTTTAAAGTAGATAAGATTTATCGCTCATCGCGAAATTTTCCATCGACTCGTCTTTCAATAAATGCTACAAAATTGGCTAAAAATTGCTTTCTAAAATGGCAATACTCGCTTTTATCTGCCTACCAGAGTTATGGCGGGAGCGTGAAAAAGTCATGTTGTGTCATTGTATTATTTTACAAAACTTGTGTAATATCGAGTGTTAATATGGTAAAAATGGTGGATTTTTATCCATTAAGTGTTCTTGAACGTGAACAAGTGTTGGTGAATAGTATGATATCGAGAAACGTGACTTTCCAGAACTTCATAGAAGCCTCTAGTAAAGTCTCCACCAATTTACTGGGGGTTTATGTTAAATAATAATGAAGATTTTATGAAGAAAAGAAAGTTTAATTACATCGGCCTCTAGTCTTTTAAAATTTCAGCAGTTTACTCCACTTGAACTTGAGCGTAACTTACTCTGCTTGATTTAGACTGTGGCATAGACTTGTTTTAACTGTAAAATATTGTACTTCACTTGGAATATTACAAAACTTGACACTGGCTAAAATACAAAACGTGTGGACCCAAAAAATAGGAAAAAAAAGTCTGCCAACCAAAGTCCAACCCTCAGATTAAAAACCTCTTTAATCTAAAATATATATATAAACAAATTTAAAATGTAACCTATCCCAACCACTGAAGTTTATATATTAAGCCGGAGTTTTGGCTGGAACGCGAAGAAGCCATGTAGCGTCATTGTAAAATTAACCAAAACAGCTGTGTTATATCGAGTGTCAATGTGCTCATAAAAAGTTCGTGGCCGTGCACGAGTGTCGGTGAATAGTATATTGTCTTTGGTTTTGTTTGTTGATTTATGTTTTTTGTGTGTTTAGTTTATTAATTTGTTTATTATGTTGTTTACCGTTCGTGTTTTTTCCATAACTCCATAGAAGCTCCCAGGAAAGCTTCCACCACTTTACTGAAACATGACCCAGACTAGACAGTGACTTAATTTATTGACTTAGACTGTGACTGAAACTTGTTCTCATTGTGAAATACTACGCTTTACTTGAAAATAACATTTCTCTTATTTTTTGGCTTCACACGTTGTCTATTTAGCTATTGTCAAATATTTCAAATGAAGCTATTATTTATTTATTTTACAATTCAAACAAGGCTCAGTCATAGCCTAAGTCAACAATTTAAATCACTGTCTACTCTGAGTCATGCTTCAGTAAAGTAGTGGAAGCTTTACTGGATGCTTTTAGGGAATTCTATAGTAAAGTGGTGGAGAGTTTACTAGAAGTTTCTTTGACATTATACTATTCACCAACACTCGTACAATACAATAAAAATCCACCGTTTTAATACACATTAACACTTGAAATAATATAAGTTTTGGAAAATAATACAATGACGTGACATGATTTCTACACGTTCCCGCCAAAGCTCCCCGTGCTAAGTATTTTTTTCCTCTTATTTTTGGCTCCACACTTTGTGTATTGTGTCAAGTATTGTAATATTTCAAGTGAAGTCAAATATTTCAGAATTAAAATAAGTCTCACTCATAGACTAAATCAAGCAAAGTAAATGACGGTTAAGTCCACGTCATGCCCCAGTAAAGTGGTGGAGACTTTACTAGAGGTTTATATGGAGTTTTGGGAATAGCACGACGAGTCACGTTTCACAAAATTATACTATTCACACACACACATTCACACTTTAATGAATAAAAATCCACCATTTTTACACATTAACACTCGAAATAACACAAGTATGGAAACTACTACAATGTCGCGACATCACTTCTTCATGTTCCCGCCAAAACTCCATGCTAAGTTTTATTGTATCCGTCTAGGCTCTACATGGTTTATGCATTCAGCCAGTGTCATTCAACCTTACCTAGATAAACTTGTTCTAAATTCTACTCAATCTCCGCACTACAAACCCGCATCCAAACTTGTTCATTATTTTCCTTATGTAACCTTGTCAAAAGCAGGAGCAAAAAGTTGGGGATATAATTAATTGCACAGCAGAAATAAGTAATGCGCGTCAAAATATCCCCATCATCTCAGTGGTTCTCACGGTTCGTCCTTAGGTTTAGGTTTAATAATCATTCTAAAGATAATTATTATCACTTACATGAGAATCAATTACATAGTGTAGGTCGTTCTAGTTAAGGTAATCAATTAACGCATACTTAGATAGATAGATAGATAAAATAGTTACATTAATTAATAAACATTTGTTATATGATCCTGATGATTTGTTATTGATATGTCCTTTAGCTGTAGTAGGCAATTGCTATAAAATGCATTCTGCGCAATTGTCCTTATAAAACATCATCAGTAAATAACTATGTTTGGAGTTTTGCCGCATACAAAATCATGCTGTGACTTTGTATTTTCTTCCAAAACTTGTGCTATTTCGATTGTTATTGTGTAATAATGGCGGGTTATTCGTCCGCCTGCTTTAGTTCTGGTTAGGTTTTTTAATCACGTTTTTTTAACTCTGTTTCTTTTTCGTCTATTTATTTAATTGTCTGCTCGGTACACATTTCGCAATCAGTTTTGAACTACCTTCCCTGACACTAAACACCTGACCCTTTAAACTAGTCAGGACTTGATTAAAATACAGTACTTCGTTCAAAAATATGGTACATATGTTTTATTATTATTATTATAAGAATAGCACGTTTAATTATTTTACACAGAAATGCAAAAACTTTAAGCCAAAGCTAATAATATAAAACTTCTGTTCTTTTGTTTCTATTATTCGAACTTACTTTTCCAGTGACGTTTTGTTATTTTGGAAAGCAGTATTTTATATTAGGCCGTTATAGTACAACAGGTAATTTTTTGGTGTGCGATTAAATGGTATGTATAAAGTTGCAAAATTCTTGGATCATGTTGTCGTCGCGTATTCTCCTTGACTGAAGCAATCCGAGACGGAGGAAGTTCACTGAAGTACCTAATGTGATTCCTTGGGATCGGTTACCTGAACGCGTTGTTTTTAACCAACTTCCAGAACGAGGTTCTTTGATCAAATGTGGTTCAAATCGACGTTGATATATTAACATTTAAATAATACTTACGCAATAAATGAATATAAATATAGGCTGTAACGATAAAAAGTAACAAATATAACAAAACGTTTTAATTAAACTGTGTCTAAAATAACTAATCAGTAGTGTCTTTACGCTGCAACGTCGCGTCCAGTACAATTGGAATCATCAGTTGTTTGCTTTTACCGTATTTAAATTAATATTTTGAATAGAAAATTATTACGTTTTTTTTTTCTTATTCCAATTGTACAGTAAGCGACGTTGCAGCGGAAAGACACTACAGATTGGTTATTTTGGACTCAGTTTGAAAATGAACTTCCGCAAAGTTACGCCTGAAACAATCAACGTTCTAATAAATTGAATTAAAATAAAATAACTAACACAATTTATAATTATTAAAACATTATCTGTTAACTTCATCGTAGATTGTGCCCAACTATCCCCCTTCCTTAGTCCTGCGGATCAGGCTATAATATTATAGGTGATCAAACAAACGACGGTGGCTGCTAGATAAGATCTAGATAAGTAACAACTGATTCATAGTCATGCGTTTGTACTGACTAACAGAAAAAGCACAGTATAGACCGGCAAGTCTAGAAACATTACATTTTGAACTGTAGTTTTTTTTTTTTTTTTTTTTCTCTTTCCTCCTAAGAGGATTTTGGCGTCGCACGTCTTATGCATTTGCCAGTGTCAAGTATACATAATATATTCTCAAGTTTTGTTAGATATTATCACACAAGTCATAGTCACGGTCAAAGTCAAGCAAAGAAAGTCACGGTCAAGTCCAAGTCATGCCCCAGTAAAGTGGTGAAAACTTTACTAGAGCCTTCTATGGAGTTTTGGAAACAACACGAAAATTCACGTTTCACGACATTATACCATTTACCAACACTCGTGCATGTTCACGAACACTTAACGGGTAAACATTCACCGTTTTTACACATTAACACTCGAAATAACACAAGTTTTGGAAAATAATAAAAAGACGCAACATGATTTCTTCACGTTCCCGCCAAAAACCCCAGCTGTAGTTGTTTTCCTTATAAAAATGTTGTTGGCCACCAGATTTTTGAAAAAAAAAAGAACCACCCAAGGAGATTTTATTTTATATTAAATTAAATTTTGAGTTTGACTTTACTGTGTGATGTATTTTTTAGTAACTATATTGATAGACTATAGACAATAGTTTATTTGTAGCAAAAACCATATAGAAAAATAAATTGAAAAATAAACAAATCGTTTACAGAGTAGTTAACTTATATTATTATTAACCTGAAATAAATGAAATTGAAATTTAATTATACAAAATTCTATAGCATACAGATACGTAGGTACTTATACATCTTCATAGAGATTAGAATGAGAGATGAATGACTCTAAAATAATTAATGAACTGAACAATAGGTACTTATTTCGATAGCACCGTATGAAGGCCGATAACCCGATTTATTACCATTATTAGACGTTAGCAGAATATATTGCTCTACCGATTTAGATGAGGTCCTTCACCGTAGATAAAAAAGAGCCGAGACATTTTGATCATTATACTGAGTGTTCGGACATTTATTCTAGGATATAATTTTACTTGTCATTATGAAGACCTTTTACTATGGGACCAACACGGAAATCGCGAAACTATGCCGACGCTACGCGACCGCATCCGCGAACCTTGTGTGTGTATTGTGTGTATTGTCGGGACGTGCAATCGAGTTCTCCAGTGGTTACCGCAGCAAAAGACTGAGATTGGATTGTCTGCTCCTTAATTTCGTACCTTTTTATCATCCACCCCCATCTCCAGTCTACCCGTGAACATGGCGCATGCAACTGTTCCGAAATATCGGGAACTCAAATAAAAAAAAAAACCGTGGTAAATATCCCTTGAATACAATAGTAATGTAATAATTTATAGTAATGTAGTCGGGTAAAAACTGTGGGTCCGGTAGCTTTAAAAACCTCAGGAAATGGTTCGCTTGTCCATGTTTCGTGATAAACGTCCGAAATCAGGATTATTCGTACTTCCAATAAGAACATCGGAAAATGCCCGTACGCCCCACTTGCAAACAAAGTTACCATCAGGAAAAGTTTCCCGACTATGTCGCAGTTTTCTATAAGCTTAATGTTAAGTCTACATCTTCGCGAGCAGTAAGGCTTACCAAGGCTACCCCCAAATTATGGTTTGCTCACGCTCCTTTTTTACCCGACTGCTCAAAAAGAAATATAATGTTTAAACATCGTGTTTGTAAGTTCATATGTATGTAAGTATGTTTGTGTGCTCCTTGTATGACCTCATGTAGCTTAAACGGCTCGACCGATTTTGACGAGCGTTGGATTCATCTTTTCGTCCTGAGAGACATAGGATACATTTTGCAGTCGGTAATTTTCTTTTTCTTTTAATAATATTAATTGTATACCGGGAGCTCAACCTCATCATGTCCACGATCCGAAAAAATTAGATCTGGCATTCGCACCAGCTTAGATGCGTCGCTATTCGCTATTTGGTCATCTTTGTTTCGCGTAGCTGAATTACATGTATCGCGCTTGGCTTGTGCCCGTTGATTATGTAGGCTTAGTGCTAACCATATGCGACCCTGTAATGCCATACAAAAATGACCATCGGGAAAACTTTCCCGACGGTCTCGATGTTTTTCTGCGTAATTTTAAGTTGATAGTTTCACACGCGATAACACCAACAGAATTAGCGTTTCCAAAATCAACTTTGTTGTAAAAGCTGTTGTTTTTTTTAAGATAAAAATGTATACTACATGTGTTAATCTTGTCTCCACGCTAAATATCTTCCAAATCTGTTCAGCCATTAGCAGCCTATATTTTATCCATAAAAATCTATTCGTATTATAATAATATTACTAGAGTGTGTTTACGCGACGAATTCATAAGGAACTGTCGGAAATCCGCATTGCAAGTGCACTAATTTTCTCGTAGAGAAAATCAGTTTTACGGGACTTACTAATACTTTTTAATCGACAATAATTGACTAAATATAGAATATGTTCAAAAAATATGACTAAAACTAGGTCCTTACCACCTTAAAATTTAAATGACTGAAATATAAACAACAACCTTATACGTAACATGAATACAATGACAGCATTGCCACGCGCCAGCATTCTGGTATGGACTTATATTATCAGCATAATGGACTTATATTTTCAACTAGCTGCGCCCCGCAGTTTTACAACCCCACTGGAACTGTCGATTTTTTCGGGATAAAAAGTAACCTAAGTCACCATTGCACCTTTGCAAAAAACCACGTCGTCGATCTCTTGATTTGTGAAAGAAGACCCAACAAACACACTTTCGCGTTTATAACATTAAAAGGGATTACGCCCAATTGTAGCCCAGTTGTAGACGCAGTGTAGGTAAGCCTCCCACTAGGTGGACCGACGACACTGTGAAAGTCACGGGCAACCGGTGGATGCAAGTGGCCCGTTGTCGGTCGGTGTGGCGCTCTAAGGGGGAGGCCTATGTTCAGCAGTGGACGTCTTATGGCTGATGATGATGATGACGCCCAATTGTAAAGTTCAAATTAGTCTGTCGATAAAAACTGTACTTGTTGTGCAGGTCGATAAAATCGTTCGTGGAGACGCCGTCTAAAAGGTCATTCGCCTCGAGGTCTGGGTTACTCTGAATATGGTTAAACAACTGACAGATTGAGAGATAGCGGGAATGGGTGAGAGGACCTACATACTTTTATATCTCTGTAGTTATTGTAATGATTATTACTCTTGTTTTTTAAGGTTCCGTAACCAAAGAGAACCCTATATACCTAGCTGTCACTCTGCGGTCTGTCAGTCCCTCACGTAAACGGTGTATATCTCGTAAATGGAAACAGTTACAGCAAGTCTGAAACTTAATTAGGATGTTTTTGAATGAATGAATGAATGAATATTCTTTTTTGTCATACAGTTGCGTTCTTAACATTTACATAATATAAAAAAGTTAAGAATGCTTCCATTATGGACTCGTCAACTTGCTACAATTTTTACAATATTATTATTATTATATTATTTATATTATTATATCACTCTATAATTATATTAGGTATTTGTTGTCTCCCTCAAAAAACGACAATCTTAGGAGGATTTATCAATTTTATTTTTGAAAAAAGTTAAATTCAGTTACTGAGATATCACGTTAGCTGTATAGAGGCTTCGTCAAAAAGGTCAGAAAATAAAAATAAAAATTGTGCAGAATATTGACTCGAAAAAGAATCTTTACCTTTTTTATCATTACAATAAAAAAAAAAATATATAGTTTTCATGGTCTCATATACATGTACACTGTGTAGTTGTGTACAATGTACATGTATGTGGGGCGTAGTAGAGCTCAAAAATATATTCACAATTTTATCTTCAAAATAAAGAGAAGGAGAAGAATTTCTTTTAAAATCTATTTAAAAATGAAATCGTTCAGACTGACAATTTCCAGTGTCCTATAATGTCTAGTACGCTAAAGAGTCTAGTGTTCTATTTTGTCCAGTTCCAGAATGTACAGTGTCTCTTAATGACCACTCTCCAAATATGTCCAGTATATCATAATGACTAGTGCCCAAACATGTCCAGTGCCTCATAATGACTTGTGTCCAAACATGTGCAGTGTCCAAACGTGTCCAGCACACCATAACGTCAAATTACCTATAAGATCGCTAGTTAGAAATTTGAAATATCTGTATTATGTAATACATACTGTATTTAAACAACAACAAGTATTATTATTGAAGGAAAAACAAAAAATCTGACTGCCATTCGGATCCTTTTTATTCATGTAGAGTCATAACTCCAGGCATAATAAAGAAGAGTCCGACGACATCTCACTCGTTAAAATCGGTCGAGCCGGTTAAGCTACAGTAGGTAATTTAGAAACACAAACATACATACTTACTTACACCCCAAAAATATTAAATCCTTGTGCAGTCGGGTAAATACTGACAACGCCGCTTCATAATATAGTCTGTAAACTTAGACCAAAACACAAATTTTTTTTCTCGGGTTTTGCACTTGCGATGTATTACTCTCGGAAAGAAATATTTAATTCAATTTATGTTACAGAGTCTGTGTACGGAACCCTCGGTGCGCGAGCCCGATTCGCAACTAGCCAGCTATTTATATCAATATTTCTTTGTACTTAAATCACGGTTATTTTCCTTCAAATAGCAATAAGCCTCTATTCCTGTGTGTATGTGCTCAAATGATAATTTATCATCGATGCTTCATTCCGCCATAATGCTTAATTACACCATCAATCAAAATGCATCTGTTTGTTCTGGCGTAGATACTCAGTGTATACGCGGCTTTACATGGAATTCGTATTGAAAGCACTGTCATCCTCATCATCATCATCAGCCAGAAGACGTTCTTGAATAAAGGCCTTCTCCTAAAGAGTGGGGAGAGGGAGAGGTTGGCCGTAATCCTCAGGCGGCTCGGGATCGCACAAGGCTTACCGTTTACGAAGAGGACGCGGCTGGCCATCCTCCGGTGGTTCTGGTCGCAGTTTTAGGACATACCCAGGTCTGATTAGTTTGTAAAGCTCTGAATGTGCCTATTTCTATTTTATGATAGGCCTTACTTATGTTTACAAAATTTCCAAGCTTTTTCTTGGGATCAATCACATTACCACAATAATCTCATGCAAACAATTGTCGGATTTACTTTTGGCAGAAAATTATACCAGGAAATAATTTAATATTACTGAATAAAATTATTTACGCTTTCACGCTAATATCTGATGTAGGAAGATAATGAGACGTGGCATCAAATAGATCAGTCAATTTTTTATAATGGAACTTAATATTTTTTACAACAGAATTGATTTTATTTGACGATCAAAATTTATGTAAGTGACACCCTCATTCACATTTAACAAACTTGTATTCCATTACATTGATACATAGAAGCGCCTACTTGTTCCCTTGTCGCTTCGCTCGGCTAATTATAACGTAATTATAATCTAAAGCAGGGACTCCCAAACTATTTTGGGCAAAAGACCCCTTTTCGAAAATGAACTAATACCTCAGACCCCCATAACCAAATTACATTTAAAATCCTATCTCTAGTTTTTCCTATTGATACAAAATCCTTACCAAATTTAATATCTTTGCGGTCGGTTAAGTGAGTAAACTTGACACAATTTTCTCATGAAAATTTAACAAAATAAATAAGCAAAAATTCAGTACATTTCAAGTGTAAGTAATTAAATAAAACATTTAATGAATAGGGGTCGATTATAAGATCTCGTCGTTCGTTTATGTAGACTCATTGGGAATCCCTACTCTCAATCAAAAGAGCGACAGTTCGTTTTGGAAAACATGAACCTACCCAACTATAAGCGCACCTTGTTCATTCCCTCTTGTATCTATAGCACAGCGCAATAAGCATCTTCTAAATTAAAGTCGTTAAATGAAAGACAGGGTCTAAGTCAATTTCCAATGTAATCATTTCACTCAATTGTATGAGCATTCTATGTAATTCGTAGAGCAAAACAGAGAAAATTCGTTTTCAACCGTGAACCTACTCAACCATAAGCGTAGCTTATTCATTCTCTCTTGCATCTATAGCATGGACGGAATAAGCATCTTCTAAATTAAGGTCGTTATTTGAAAGCTGGGTTCGAAGTTAATTTCAAATGTGATCATTTCACTCAATTGTATGAGCATTCTATGTAATTCGTAGAGCAAAACAGAGAAAATTCGTTTTCAACCGTGAACCTACTCAACCATAAGCGCAGCTTATTCATTCCCTCTTGCATCTGTAGCATGGACGGAATAAGCATCTTCTAAATTAAGGTCGTTATTTGAAAGCTGGGTTCGAAGTTAATTTCAAATGTGATCATTTCACTCAATTGTATGAGCATTCTATGTAATTCGTAGAGCAAAACAGAGAGAATTCGTTTTCAAAAACATGAACCTACTCAACCATAAGCGCAGCTTGTTTATTAATTCCGTTCATTCCCTCTTGCATCCGTAGCATGGAGTAATCCTACATAGTACCAAGAACCACAGAGTCTGTGCCAGAACCGCCGTCATTCCACTCCCGTGGGTCGCAGCGGGAGCACGCGTCCCTCGCACATAGGCGTTTGTGAGCGTTACCGGTTTCCGACAGTGACTGTGACTTGTGCGTAGGACGTATCACGTAAGTTTTTATTTGGATAAATTATAGAAAAATATAGTTTTATTTTAATTGTCTTCGAATAAAAAAATTGTGAGTAGCCAAACTTTAACAAAACCTATACAATTATTGTTATTATGTGGTACTTACTCCTAGCTTTTAAAATAAATCTATATTTTTACTACGTTTTTCAGTATTTGTCTAACACTATGATTATCTTTAGCTACAACTAGTATCTCTAAATAAGGGTTTTGTTTCGTAAAATAATATTTATTTATTTACGAACTATTTTAGTTTTAAATTGTAGTCACATGAACTCTATAAAATACTAGCTGGGCCCCACGGTTTCACCCGCTATTCTACAGAAACCGAATATTTTCCGGGAGAAAAAGTAATCTATGTGTTAATCCAGGTTATAAGCTACCTCCATACCAAATTTCATTTAAATCCGTTCAGCCGTTGCAGAGTTGAACAAGAACAAACAGACTTACACACAAGCTTTCGCATTTTACAAATACAAATACAAATATTTTTTATTGTCCAAAAACCCAACTTCAAAATACCCTTAACGCTAACATATTGCTAATACATTCAATTTAAGTTTTAAAGGTTATAATTTGCTTATAGACCCTGCACTAGGCGAAAGCCTGTATCGCAGGGTCTCCATACTTAATGATTGCCAAAAACAAGGTGCGGATATTTTATAATATTAGTGTGATGTAAAGATAGTTGTCAGAGATTAAAACGCATAATTTCCATTGAATTAAATCGTCGAGCGAATTTATACGTTTATTCATGAAAATCCACGATCAAAGGATCTATTAATTCTGACATCACTTTACCTTTGGCTTTACAGTTACGAAGTACACACATAATAAATACTAAATCAGCTGGTTACAGTCTACAATATGGTAAAAATAGCAAAACACAATTAAGGTGTTTGTTCACAAAATGGACTAGGTGGACCGACGACATTGTGAAAGTCGCGGGCAACCGGTGGATGCAAGTGGCCCGTTGTCGGTCAGTGTGGCGCTCTAAGGGGTAGGCCTGTGTTCAGCAGTGGACGTCTTATGGCTGATGATGATGATGATGTTCACAATTTTTTTTTTTTTTATTGAGCCCCACTTAGATTTTCTCTCGCTTCATTTTCAGTAGAGTGAAGGACTTGAACTATATTAAATTTATATATATACAAGCCGCGCCCCGCAGTTTCACCCTCTATTCTACAGAAAACGAATATTTTTCCGGGATAAAAAGTAGCCTTTGTATTAATCCAGGGTGTAAGCTACCTTCATACCAAATATCATTCAAATCTGTTCAGCCGTTACAGAGTTGAACGGGAACAAACACACTTACATACTTATCCACTTACACACAAACTTTCGCATTTATAATATTATTGTGATATAAAAAAAAACAATTGCCGTGCGTTAGTGTCGCAAGAACTCGAAAATACGTTAACCGATTTTGTTTTTGTATTGTTCGCCTCAATACTTGGGTGGTTTAGGAAAAAAAAAATTTTCCACGCGGGTGAAACCGCAGGGCGCAGCTAGTACGTAATAATTGTGACCTTTCCCTCTCTCTATGACTGTACATTTAAACCTATAATACCAATAAAACCATATCTAATGTCAACTCAGCGCAACGATATCAGTGATCAACTTTTACTATGGGCCCAACCCTGAAATCGAGAAAAAAAAATATGCTGGTCCATACATTTTGTCGAGTGTCATTGACATTTTTCTATGGAACAGCTGTTTTTCTTCTCGATTTCAGGGTTGGTCCCATAGTAAAAGTTGTTCGCAATGATTACTAAAAGCCCTTTACGGCTTAGCACACACTTTCCTCATAACCCATTAAATAAATACTACATTTCCTCAGATATCCTCGATTTTTTTTTCTATTTTTTTTGATAGACATTCCAACTTACTTTGAATTGTATCAGCAGTACAATAGAACATTAAGTTAATAACTTAGTCATTCGGCAATATCGCTCTATAATTGGGGTCAGTTGTCCGTGAGGGCCTTTATCAAGGGTCGGTCACCCTCGATGGGACGTGGACGCCAGGTTACGCCACAGATTGCTTACGAGTTGCGAGTTAAGTTAGTGTGTTGTAAGTTAAGATTGAGTAATGAGGAATTTCCTGATTTTGCTTTGAATTATTTTGATATAGTTGCCTTTGAATTATTTTTCACAAAGCTTAGTAAGCTGAATGCGAAGGCGATGAATGCGTTGTATGTAGTACTTCCGTGAGGTTTTGGTGCATTCGATATTTGAATACAATTTCATCATTTCTGTTTAGTGCTGTGAAATTGTATTGCTCTGTTTCTCGTGCGACTGAGAGTTAGTGAGTCTCCCTAACTTTTTGATAAAATTAGTGTTTCGAGGGTACTCTGTTAGCACCCCCTAAATCTTAACATATCTTTTGTTTTTGGTGTCGACGGCTGTGTTGTTTTTTTCAAAAAATGTTTATGGTATTCTAATAGCAATTAATTTTCTTTATCATATTTTTGAGGCAAAATAATGTGCCTATAACAACAAAGACATTGCGAAGTTAAAAAAAAAACATGCAAGCATAGTTTTCCACGGTGTAGATAACATAAACAAACATCGAAATCGCTTTTTGTATTGACAAAACGACTGTATACTCTATACTTATAATATACTGTTTAAAAGTAGTGAGGTATGTTTAATTCTAAGTGTCACTTTAAAAGTAACAAAGTATATATTTAATATAACAAATATGTGTTGTGTGATCAGCTGATTTTTTTTAGCTGATCTACAATAATCCAGTTACTTAGAAATAAAATAGATGGTTAAGGGGATTTCTAGACTTTTTGTACAAAAATCCCCTTCACCAAAATTAAATACATGGCTAAGGGGATTTCTGTTTCTTTTTGCCCAATAATCCCCTTCCGCATCTAAAATTGATTCTGAGGGGATTAATGGACAAAAAATCCAGAAATCCCTTTCGCAGGGGATTGTCTAAGGGGATTTCTAAAGTAAGCCGCATCATATTACGTAAGATGAACTTAGGATATACCTGATTTCCCGCTAATCATCATAATCATCAGCTAGAAGACGTCCACTGCTGAACAAAATTATTATGGGATGCGACGTTGCCATATTCTCCATGCTTAGCAGGCGGTGGGGATCACAGAACGTTTACCGTTTGCTGAGAGGACGCTGCTGCCCCTCCTCGCAGTTTTAGGAAACCTTTTACCCATGCCCACTAATAGTTTTAACAATCTACTGTTTCAGTTCTATTAAATAGCAAGAAAACGTTAACTGTTAAATAAATTTCTTTTTTTCGTTAAATAGATTTCTGATAAGAATAGTTTTAGAGTATAAAGATATTTTTTTTGACGTCATCGATTTAATCTACTCCATAGGTCTCCATCACCACAGAAACTGTTCTCTTGTCAACACAATTTAAATCTCAATTTATATGAAAATTCCTTTTAGCTTTTAACTGAAGGAATAAACCAATTCTACATACAATTAACGTCCTTTGATCTTTTTAATGTACAGAAATATTAGACGTATAAGTCACCGGACACGGACACTATTTTTAGCAACCATTGCGCTCATTGGAATGTGCATAAGGTACAAACATAATTTATTGATTTCTCTTTACTCAGTTGTTCGTCGATTCTGGTGTATAGGTATACCACTCTCTAAGCGAAACTATTCTGACTAGACTAAAATTATCTGCGCCCTTATTTCAATAAAAAAGGAAAAAGGAGGAGGAAAATGATGGTGACAGTTTTAAAGCTTGTCAACTTTAATTTAGTTAAGAAAATGGTACAACATAATTGACAACAGTATACTTATCTCTGGCTACGATGTACGGATTTATAATTACTAAAAAACGTACAATTGCATTGGGCAATGACAGCTTTTGACGGGTCTAAAAATATTTTCGCTTCTGCTCTGATTAGTTTGTTATAAAATATAAAAACATTACTCTCCTTCTTGGGGTAAAAACATAAAGAGAAGTATTGTTTAAAAAAAAAAAAACAACAGAATCTAAATCATGAATGTTGACTTAAGTGTTAACACTCATAGTTAACATTGCCTAAAAAATTGTCCGTAAATGAGGTATTGTCATTCGGTGTCCTAGTCTAACAGCCTGCAATAAAAAAGACAGATTTAGAGAAAAAAGGCAGACTAAGATGAGTTTTTAGGATCATATTACATCAAGAATATTTAAAGTAGAGGCGGTGGTAGATTTTACTATCCGCGCACTTTGCCGTCGGGGTCTGTTAAATTCTTGCGTTTCATGTCCCGTCATATAATTGTCGCGGAAAGAACCTTGCGATGCAAGGATATTCAGGGTTCCTTTGAAACGTTTGAAAACGCTTGTTAGCTCAGCTTGGATTTTGCTTTGACAGCGTTTAAGTTTAAAAATTTATGTTGAATACTTTATTTCCTCAAACAAGTTTAGGCTTTTTATCGTTATAATTAAGGCTGAAAATACATTAATCAATAATATTGCGTTGATTCCACTGTTTGCTATTATGAACCTTATTTTTTTACGTATTTAGGTGCAGATTTATATAAAATTGCAATAAAGTTAATTATCGTAAAAAGCAGTTAGTACCTTGGAAGGTTGAAACGATAATTTACGCTTTTATCGATATTAAAATATATCGATAACAAGTCGTTCACTAATCCTAAATATATTCGATCTCAAATTTTACATTGAAAATGAAATAAACTTCTTGCCTTTTTTTTATAAAGATCGCATCAACGGTACTCAAGTTACTCTACCATGGATTTAGTATGATGGTTTGTCCAAGTACTCTACTCTGTTACAAGTCAACACCAACTGTTAGTCTGTTGTTGTCTGTGTCAAGTTACTCTGTGTATATTTTGTTTATTTTTCACTTTTTAATAAATTTTTTCATGTTTTTTGCTACAAATAAACTATTGTCTATTTAGTTATCCTCGGACAAAAATACACACATACAAACGCCGCTTTGATCTCGTAGACTATGAGACTTCGCTTCCCTCGGTCAAAAACATCTGTATCCTTGTCATCTATCCGTCGTCTCTCTTCGGAATTTAGCGATTAGATAGTGAGCATCATCCTAACTAATTCAATTCCAATTCATTTTTATTTCCAAATAGGTATTAAAAATACTCTTATGGATAGTCATCACTAGATATAACTAGGTTAGATAACTAACATTATAATAGATGTTATATGTCGTAAATGTAATAAATAGAAAAATGTAAGGGATGCAAATATTAATATTAGTAGTCCTTCAGACCCTTAGCTGGAAAAGTGCCTTAAATGAATGCAAGCATGTTACACCAACATGTCTACTTCATTTTGGAAGTACTCGAAGAATAAATTGAAATTGTGTGTAGAAGAATGGTGAATGAAACGATGAGCGTGTTGTACTGTATATAAAAGAAGCATATTTACAAAAAAAAAAAAAAAAAAAGTTTATATTACATATACAGAAGAAGACAATTAAGAAAAGAAAAGAAAAAAAAAAACCTACTGCCCTCTATTCATATTATATATACCATTTGATTACCAAACGGCGATCCAATCTGGCCCAATTGATTGTAATAAAACAGAAAACTGCGAAAGCAACATGTTCAGCTCGACAATGTCCCCAACTTGTGTTGGGGGAAGTACATGTGGAAAAACAAAAAAAAAAAAAAAACTAATATAAATTTTAAACGAATGTAAACTTTGTCTCCTGTCTCTGTGTTTGTCGCGTTTTAACGGCTGAACGGATCATGCTGAATGTTTGCATAGATAGGCATAGCTTAAGGATCGGAGACGGATATAGGATACTTTTTTTTGTAGATCCAACCAAACGAAGTCGCGGGTAACAGCTAGTAATATATAATTTTTGTTTACGTGAATTCTTGTTTGGGAAAAGTCGTAAAATTCGAAAATTGCGGGTAGTTACGACTATAAAGTCATAAAAATTTTAAACAATCCTATGCATGTTTATTTTAAAACAAAAATCATTTTTCAAACCGTAGAATAAACAGATTGCACTGTTATAAGTTCTTTTTTATTATGAACTGTCTACATAGGGATAGATGTAGCTATATAAGGAGCATGATAAAGAAACCAACCCAAAATGCTAAAATACAGGGAAAAAATAAGGGTTTTTCGGGTTTCTTTTTTGTTTTCCAAGATATGTATTGATACAGAAAATTGGGGTTTCACTACTTCTTGAGAAGGGATTATGCCGAATCGGAAACACTTGGCCTGAATTTATTGTCCCTGTACTTCAGGATTGGTACATTAAAGGATTCCTAAGGTATAATGTTTATTTTTGCTTATAGGGAAGTTAAGAGCCTTACCCCCGAATACTGAAACGTTTGTTAACTTCGACAACAGATTCATTTTAATACTGCCTCTGCCTGCACTAAGCAAAGGACAAAGGCAGTAATAGACTTAATCCACACTTAATCTGTCGTCAAAGTTAACAAACGTTTCAGTATTCGGGGGTTAGTCGCGTCCATAGTTGTGTCACTCGTGTATTTTCACTTTAATCCTAATTCCTTTTTGATAAAATTTCAAATGTTTTAAGGAAACTTTTGTTATTATTTTTTTAATTTGATGGAGGAAAAAAGTTTTTTCGGTTTCTTTCGCCAAATTAAAAGAAATCATAACGAACTTTTCTTTTTAATATTTCTAAAGTCAACATACAGTTTTTAGAAATCCACACTATCTTCAAAAACTTGAAAATGTGCGAGCGAGATAGCTATGGCACGTCTATAACGATCTATAGACTAACAATGTCAACTATCTATTGCTCAACATTCAACATGTAACAAATGCTCAGATATATCTAAATAAAAATAGCAGTAGTTAATCTTTAAAAAAGTTAGTTTGTATAGTCGTGAGTAGCCAGCCCTAATGTCAGAGTTTTTGCCGTCCGAAGGCTTTAGCATGGCTGTAAGATAATTGTTGTAGGCTAACAAGTGGGACCTACAATTTAACGTGTCATCCCACCAACGGTAGTGCTCAATTATTTTTAAATCCCTACATGAGAAAAATCACCGTTGGTCTGCCTGAAAACCATAGACAGCGGACCACCGACAGAAAATAAGACAAAAATATATGTCTCTCTCTTTCCCTCTCGTTTGTTGGAAGGTCGTCAGCGAGAAAACCAAATCCGTAGGTCTGTAAGGGCTTTTAACCAAACCTGTCCTCTGGTTGAATAATGAATCCTACGCACGAACACAGAATAGACAGTAGTATTCAACACCCACACAAAACTGGAACTTTTTTTTGTCTTATTTCGAGACAATCAGTATAAGTGTCTATTTATAGGTCTTTTAACAATCACCATAAAGCTTCTTAAATAAAAAGAAATAAAGTTTACAAGCGTGAGTCGAGTCTTAGGAATGAGGGTTCCGGAGTGTCGGTATAAGAGCACAAAATTAGTTTTTAGGGTTCTGTAGCAAACCAAGGGACACTCACAGAATTTCTTGCACAGCATAGCTACGAACCCTACCACAGAAAAGCGAAAGATAATTTTAAAAAAAATATCACTGATGTTATCACTAGAAGTAAAGGAAGTAAAAATCTGATGTCGTGTACATACTGTATTTTTGATATTCTTTACGTTGATCCACTGAAAATGAAATAAGTATACTATATTTATTTATTTATAGTTTCTTTTCCATTGGGCATCACAGGTTACCCCAATTCGCCCACCCATGGACCATATTCTAAGCTTAAAACTAACTTAAAACAATAATAAAACAAACGAAAAATAAAAATAATAATTTAAAGAAAAACTTAAGTTTTTCTTGTGACATGAATGGGAGAAGAAAATATAATAATAATAAAAATGATTAAAAACAACAATAAAAAACAAACAGCAACGAAAATACATAAAAAGTAACATACTAACGTAAACACTTATATCAGTGGTTTCATCACTAGGACCTTAATGGTGTCATAAAAATACAAAAGTTAACATCAAATAATATAGGACCCAACATTTAAACATGGTGCGAAACGGTGTTTAGATGCTACTCTGTTATGACTTATGATCCTGAAAACTTACACCCGAAAGTATTCTTGCCTGATCAAGATGCACGTCGGGACAACATTGCGATTTCTACAGACAACAACTTCCGAATTATTTTATTTTCTCTCGTAGACACGTAGCATTCCTAAGCTCATTAGTCGACGTTTCGTTTTACAATGGAGATCCATTTGCCCTCTACGTAAGGAACCCAAAAATAACAGACCGAACAATGCTCGTAAGATACCAGTCATCGTAAAGAAAGGGATGTTAAAAGAAAGACAACACCTTTGTTCCCTTGTTTGTGCCCATTGTGCGGTCTTCCTTGCTCTGCATCTCATTGTAGTTTGTTTGGTTGAGCGAGTTTTTGGGAGAGTGACTGTCTTATTAGTAATGGAAACAGGGTAAAGTATACCAAGGCCTGTATCGTGAAGTCCTTTTTGCGATGATTGTTAGGTTCAGCCGCCGACGCTGTGCGACCGTGAACCTTATCGCGCGGCGATACGATTTGCCGTCACGCGGCGTCTGCGGCAGAACCTAACAGTAATCGTAATAAGCACGAACGTCAAGGTACGGACGCAGTGTACTAATTAACTAAACTCATATAGGCCTAGTGTCTAACTCTGATGATCTGAAGGAATCTGCGATTAGCGGTTGTTGTTATAGACCAAACAAGGGGACTTGCGATGCCACCCAACTGTCGCCCGTACAATTTAGTGACATCCAGCTCCAACCCAAGCCACGGTAGGCTACTGTTGGTAGTACTTATTAGTAAATGCCATTTGGAGACAAATTTATTAATATTCCTAATATATTTTAAGAATGGAAGAAAAACGAGTGTACTATACTTAAAAAATAAAAATCTATATATGTATAAAAGAACAGGCCATTTTCTAGTAATCAACGCACATACTAAACCGCTTATGATAGAGACTTGAAATTCGAACCCGATATTCCTCAAATAGGCTAGGTGAACTATTGTTTAAGAGCGGCCTTTGAGAAATTCCACCTCTAAAGGGGTAAAACGGATCTCCAAAGTTTGTATGGAATTTTTAATTTTTTTTTATGCTAAGCCAATGAAACTCGTAAGCATAAAAAGCATTACCCTTTTTCTTGGGCAGTCGGGTAAAAAAAAAGGATTTCCGAAAATCAACCCTTATAGTGGTGAAATGGGGTGTTTAATTTACTGTATAGCCTATCATATGCGAGCTCTAGTAATATAATAAATATTGATAATAGCGAAATAGATGACATCGACACATAAAAACAACCAGCAAAGCTCAAAAAATGGCTACTAAATGCAGTGTTTAGGTACATACGCTGGAAGCACACCATATACTCCCAGTCGCACTTTTAAAAAACCAACGGTAACCTATAGCAATATGGTTGGATTTTCACAGTTTTTCGTTTATTTAAAAATCCACAATTTTAACAAAACGCGACAAACACCCAGACAGAGAGACGGATAAATAGACACATTACATTACATTCGCATTTATAATATTAGTTAGGATTGACGATACGAGCAAGACTCTCAGTGTGCCCAGATTATTGACATTTAACAGTTCAAAACTATACGCGGCATTACACTGCGCTCGTCACATAATAAATGTTAAATTTCTTGGTGTCTTTGTATCACCTGAACTGGATCGATTTTTTTATATCAAAAAGCAATCTGCTGAAAGTAAAACCGAAGATACATTTGCATAAGCACCCATATATCGCAACTTTATAGCGTAGGTACATGCCTTTATTGCCTGCAGAGGCCTAAGAACACAAGCCAGTCAGCGTTTAGATTTATCTGCCTCATTTTGAGCCTTAAGTGGTGTTTTATTATTGTGCGTGTGTTTTTGGTGTCACCAGAAGGATCAAAACTGTTAAGTCCTATGATATTTTCTCATAAACACAATATCCGAACAGTACTGCTTAGTATAGGGCACGTCTTAGCTCTCAATAAAAGCGAGACTGATACTGATATTATACTGAATTTATTGGTAAGTAAATACTTTTAATGACAGGTATTAGATGACAGTACGTCCTTGGATAGGCTAGTTCTATAAACTAGATGCGCCTCGCGGTTTCACCCGCGTCAAAAATTTCTTAAGGACCGTACATTTTACTGGGATAAAAAGTAGCCCTTAACTCCGGCCCTTACATAACATCCATGCAAAAATTCAGCTTGATCCGCTGCTCTTTTGCTGCGTGAAAGATAAACAAACACATTTTCGCATTAATAATATTAGTAGGGATTCTTGTCATAGCAAGGTGACCACCTCTCCGCAAATAATACTAGGCAATTAAAAGCAGAAAATCTATTTTCCTCCTCTTTCGCTCGCACTTTTCATATTTTAATGTTGTAAAATTACCGGAGGGTAAAACAAAAAATGGGTTTACTTGGGTCCCAACATGTTCTCGGGCTTAACCCATTGGTAGAACTGTTCTTCCGTCAGGATTCCTAGTTTGATAGCAGTATCTTTGAGGTTGCCGCCTTCCTTGTGGGCGGTTTTCGCGATCAGCGCAGCTTTATCATACCCAATGTGTGGGTTGAGCGCCGTGACCAACATGAGCGACTCCTGCATAATCTTTAATCTTATCCTCATTTGCCGTGATACCGACTACACAGTTCTTGATGAATGTCTTGCAGCCGTGACCAAGAAGCTTGATAGAATGAAGGACGTTGGCCACCATTTGCGTCTTAAATACATTCAGCTCGAAGTGTCCGTTACTGCCGCCGACACTGCATGCGACGTGGTTACCCATCACTTGAGCCGCGATCATCGTGATTGCCTCGCATTGGGTCGGGTTCACCTTTCCTGGCATTATTGACGATCCCGGTTCGTTTTCCGGCAACATTAGCTCGCCGATCCCACAGCGCGGTCCCGACGCTAATAAGCGGATGTCGTTGGATATCTTCATTACAGAAACCGCAATAGTGTTGAGAGCGCCATGCACTTCTACCATAGCATCGTGACACGCTAGCGCTTCGAATTTGTTAGGGGCGGTCACGAATGGGAGGTTGGTGAGCTGAGATATCTCTGCGGCGCATTTCTCCGCAAAGCCGATGCGCGTGTTCAGGCCGGTACCCACGGCAGTGCCACCCAGTGCCAGTAAGTACAAGCGCGGCAATGTAGCGCACACTCGCTGGATGCCATATGTCAGCTGGTAAGCGTAACCACTGAACTCTTGACCGAGAGTTAAGGGCACGGCATCCATCAAATGGGTTCTGCCGATTTTGATAATTTTAGAGAACTGTTCACTCTTACATTTGAGCGTGTCTCGGAGTGCCACAACACCCGGCAAGAGGCAATCTCTTATCTCCATTGCCACAGCAATGTGCATGGCAGCCGGGAACGTGTCATTGGAGCTTTGCGATTTGTTCACGTGATCGTTAGGGTGAACGGGTTTCTTGCTGCCGAGTACGCCGCCTAGAATTTGGATGGCGCGGTTAGCTATCACCTCGTTGGTATTCATGTTGGACTGAGTCCCGGAGCCGGTCTGCCAAATGACGAGGGGAAAGTGACCCTCGCGGTACAACTTGCCACTGATCACTTCATCGCACGCCTGCATTATTGCGTCCGCAACTTTCTTATCGAGACCGAAACCTACGTTGACTTTAGCGGCAGCTTTCTTCAAAATGCCAAATGCAACGATGACGGGGTAAGGGATGCGTTCCTCTATACCACCTATGGGGAAGTTCATAAACGAGCGCATGGTTTGAGAGCCGAAATATCTGTCATCAGGCACATCGAGTTCACCCATCGTGTCTTTTTCCTTCCTCGCTTTAACATTTGTCGTAGAAATATTGGCTTTATGCACGGCTTGAACGATGCTCCGAACGTTCTTTGATGAATTTAATAGAGCAGAAGACTTTTTAAAGATATATGAAGCCATGGTTCCGGAAAAACACATTTTTTCTTTTACTCACAGAATTCTCCTTATTATTGTCTTTTACTAATAAAAAATCTACTTTTCGACAAAGAGTACAAAATACTACGTCTTTTCTCTGATGAATGAATGAGTCTAATGTCAACCAAACTTTTATGAAAAAACGTAAAGTCCGAGAATTGACTTCGTCGATTCTTAGCTTCCATTGAGTTCTAATTACATACCAACAAGGTCTAAACAGAAAGAAAGAAGAAAGAAAATAAATTTACGTGTGCCTTTTTTTTCTCGTGTTTTTTGGCTCCACATGTGTATTTAGACAATTTCAAGTAACGTAACTATGTATTTGACTTCATTTGAAATATTACAATAGTTGACACTGGCTAAATACACAACGTGTGGAGCCAAAATTTACGATTTAAAAAATAAACATAACATATTTCGACAGAAATGACAATGACAGGTAAAACGATAGGTCTATTACGCCACCTAGTAAGTATTTTAGAACAAATTTTTTTTTTTTTTTGGAAAACGCCTCATTACAATATTAAATAAACCACAAGGTGGACAGACGACCTGATAAAGACCGCAGGAACGCGCTGGATGCGAGCCGCTTCCATCCGCTCTTCGTGGAAATCTAAGGGGGGCTATGTCCAGCAGGTGGACGTTCTGTGGCTGAGATGATGATGATTAAATATAACTCCACCCTGTTTACGGTTAGTTATAACCACTTTCTTATTGTAAAAGTTATAAATATGTGTTCAAAAATAAGATATCCAATAATAAAAATAAAACGTTAATCAAGGAAAAAGAATGAAGGTAGGCTAACTTAATGCAGACATAAAAGACATACTTAAAAGCTATTTAAATAGCACTAGTGTCAAGTTTTCCTGCTGCTTTTGATGATTAATCAGAAATTTTCTTAGCTTATGTCGAAAACCTTGTAGGCTTTCCGGTTTTTAACGTTCATTATCATCTCCCCTAACCCCTGACACAATGTCACCATTTCAATTAAAATTTTCCATCAACGTGGTTTTAATACCTACTACAGTCTCAGAAGCAAGGTAGAAAAATATGTGCCAGCAAATTCTCTTGTTCAAATATTGTAACGCGTAATAAGGTAGGGGACTGAGCCCACTGTTATTAAAGGATTTTTTTTCTAGACGAATGTGTGTTTTCCTAGTAATCCCTAGAGTTAACAGCATAAACAAAACTAGAGTGAGCCTAATCTTTGGTTTTGGTTTTATGGTTGACAAGCTAAGACCGCAACTTACTTTTTTTTTTCTCTTTCCTCCTTGAGGATTATGGCGTCGCACGTCTTATGCATTTGCCAGTGTCAAGTATACTCATATTTTTTCAAGTTCTGGTGAATATTGTCAAATAAGTCATAGTCACAGTCAAAGGCAAGCAAAGCAAGTCACGGTCAAGTCCAAGTCATGCCCCAGTAAAGTGGTGAAAACTTTACTAGAGCCTTCTATGGAGTTTTGGAAACAACACGAAAATTCACGTTTCACGACATTATACCATTCACCAACACTCGTGCATGTTCACGAACACTTAACGGGTAAAAATTCACTGTTTTTACACATTAACACTCGAAATAACACAAGTAATGGAAAATAATATAATGACGCGACATGATTTCTTCACGTTCCCGCCAAAACTCCGCAACTTACTTAGTATGATTGTATGGTCGAAGGAACATACCTAGCCTGGAATGGGAACGGGCTATTAAGTAAGGCTGCCCGAACACGCCGTCAGGTCCTTGGTGATAGATTTTTATGAGGATAGTATCTAGCCAGTGAAATACTAGAAAGTTCGCTAGCACCATGCTATGGTTTCCTCAAGATATTTTCCTTCACAGTTAGCTGAAGCTCTTTGTTGCCATTTGAACCCACGCTCTGCGGCGTGCGATCCGAACGCGTAAACCACTGAGCTGTCACCGCTACGAAGAATACAGTTCTTCCTACAAGATACCACTTCTAGATGACTTGGTAAAGAATGATTCCCACAACCACATTCACCCGAAAACATTACTTTTTGGACAGTCTTTTGAAAACTAGAGTTTTTTTAAATATTTTTGTATTTTATAAGTTCAAATGACACTTAAGCCTCTAAACATAAACCTTTTTGTTTTACACTGTATCCTGTTTAGCTCCAAAACAGAAATTGAAAATTATTTACACAACAGCTAAGGAGCTTACACAAAAAGTGGATCCGTTCCAACAATTCCAATTCCTGTCAATAGGAATGTTCACGTCGGCGTAACTTTATTCAATGTTGAACTAGCGCTTTTTTGCGGTTTTCCTTGGTGATATTTTTGGCCAGTGAATACAACCAGTCGCTAACTTACACAGGAAAATATATTTTTTCTTCAAATATTTGATTTTGTTCATTTTGTTTTTGATTGGGCTGTGGACGGTTTATCGGGCGAAACAGCAAATTATGGAAAGAGTCTTTGTCAATTTTGAATTCAACATCATCATTTGCGGCCTTCTTTGTCTTATAGATGGGTATATATTTTCTACCCGACTGCCCAAGAAGCAGGGTAATTTATTTAGGGTGTACACCAACAATAATTTACCTTCTGTAGCATAAACGGGATGACCGATTCTAACAAATGAGGTATCGTTAGATTCCTCTTTATATCATGAGAGTGTTATATGCTTCACGGTATCGTAGAGCAGTTAAAAAAAAGCTTCCAAGTTTTTTTTTTTATGGTTGTACAGTGACGAGACTGGCAAGTCACTCACCAGATGTTAAGCGTCACGCTTGCTCGTAGCAATTCAGTGCCGCCCAGAATTTGAACTTCAATAGTTCATAACCATGAGCGGCATCGCACTGCGCTCGTCACCCTGAGATATTAGATGTTAAATCTCTGTATGCCCAGTAATTACGCTGGAAAGTAAATTAAGTCAACGCAATAAAAACTTAGGGCCATTTAAATATGCCTCATATATTGACACTCGCGGTTAAAAGACCTATAAAGTACCTTCCGTTGACCTCGAATCATAAAATTTGGTAAGACGAAATGTCTTACACAGCAGAAGAAGAAGAAACCAGAAAATCATTAATTTGAAGTTACACCTAAAAAAAAAAAAAAAACTATTTCAATCTAAAAATTGTAGTTGGAGAACCATGACGTATATTGAGATCATGTTGTTCGACTACAAAGCTAAGTTTGTCCTTCGATTCGACTTATCTTTTCGTTAGAGTAACGTACGGTGTATAATGTGGGTACGGTTGTTTCATAGTTGTATAATTTATTTTATGTAAAAATGGTGTACGGAAGCCTCGGTGCACGAGTTTGTCTCGCACTCGTCCGGCTTTGTTTTTTACAAATTTATCTTTTGATAATATTGCATGTTTAATTAACTCGGACTGTTTGTTTTTTGGGGCACTGACATATTTCAAAGGATTACTCGTTTGAGCTTCCGTTTCCGGTCTACGCAGGACACCCACATACATATACCTATATACATACAACAAATACACCCTGATGTACCAATATTTAAGTAGATAATTTCTGTAGTACCACACTCGGCGGCGCTTAGACATAAGCGGCTTACTTCCATCTGTATATTTATTTATACGGGAACAGAAAAATATTGGATGAATGAATATTTATTGAAGGATGCTTTCATTCCCTTCTGTTTGGGACTTCAAGGTTTTTGTCTTTTGCATATCGGGCCAGATAGACGTAGATAATTGTGCCATTAAAGTATTCTTACGTATATTAAATTAGTAAACAGAGTATATGTAAGTCTTTTAGTGTTACGACTCTTTTGTAGAGGTCTTTTAGGGAAATACCACACTTTTCCCAGTTATTAAACTACCAAGCAGTAGTGAGCAGGCTTTCGTGTGTTCCGGATTAAAGTGGAACGTTTCCAGTGTCAAAAGTCGTGGTAGCTCAGGGAGAACGCTCGCCTCACATTCGTGAAGTAGCGGGTTCGAACCCGCCCGGGTTCGGGCCCGTACCAATGAGTTCTTTGGAACTTACGTACGGATATACCACTGGCTTTACGGTGAAGGAAAACATCGTGAGGAAACCTGCATATTACCGGGGAAGAAATTCGATGGCGTATGTGAATCCCCCAACCCGCACTGGACCAGTGTGGTGGATATGGCCTAATCACCCTTCGGGGGTAGGCTGATATCCCAGCAGTGGGATGTTTAAAGGCTGACATAGTAGTAGTAGTATAGTAGTTTCCAGTGTAATGGCTGGTCCTAGAAAAATTAAATTATATCACAGGGTGACGAAGTTTTGTGTGTGATTTTCACCTTTTTGTTAATCCAAAAAAGAGATCTGTCGATGTTCTGTGTGGCACTTCACTGCAATAGGCAAGCGTGAGCAAGTGACTTGCTAGTCAATATTACTAATCATTCGTAATATTTTATTATTGTCATCGATTTATTCTGTATGTTTATTCAGTGTTTATGGTTTAAATCCATTACTGATAATACCACTCCACAGATCACACTAGATACCGCATTACGAGATTCGTTGTTCCTACAAAAAGTCACCAAAGTTTGAGGAAGGCGCGGGTCGCGGGGAGAGTGACCGAGCGTTCTCATTGGCTATCTCAGGGTTGCTACTCGCACCTAGCAATCAACCAATCGAAGTAATTTTTTATAAGTGTAGTTAGACAGATGCATGGTGCGTTTCGAGCGTCCTGAATGCAGAATCTAGGGTGTGATCTGTGTACCACTGATATGGCCATAAAAGGCTATTAAGGCTTATACCAAAAGCCGCGGGTTTTTCATTGTTTATCAACCACTACCAGTGGTAACTAGTATAGATTAAAGCTTTATGTATGTAAGCTTCGACCTCACTGAACGCTCGGCTTATTTAATTTGAAACTGGCTGGCGGGCGCAGTGAATTGTCGCGCTTGGTTTTAAAGTGTTAAAGTTCAAAATTCTGGGTTGCAGTGAACTGTTTTGTGCAAGCGTGACTGACCGACCGACACCGACGTGCTCGAAGCGTCACAAAACTACGTATAAAAAATATTAATATACAAGTTGTTAATGGTGCAACAATACTGAAAGGTTTTTTTTTTTTTTTTTTTTATGTAATTGGTGGCAAACAAACGACGGGCCACCTGATGGTAAGTGTTCACCGCCGCCTATGGACACTTCCAATACCAGGGGCATTGAAAGTGCGCTTCCTACCTTTGAGGACTTTATTCAATAGATATGTGTGTACTCATCATTACAATCAACTTTTACTATGGGACCAACCAAGAAATCGCAAAAAAAACAGCTGTTCTAAAGAAAAATGTCAATGACACTCGACAAAATATATGGAACAGCTGATATATTTTCGCGATTTCTTGGTTGGTCCCATAGTAAATGTTGATTGTAATGATACATACATAGCTTTCAATATTGTCGCAACTTTCTGATACACTTTGTATATTATCCCGAAAAGCCAACCAACCCTAGCCCCTCTTGCTCTCCTTCCCCTTTGTTCAGCAGTCAACGTCTTCTCTGGTCAATGATGATGACTTTACTAAAGATCGGATCAGCGGTTTGCAAGTTATCATCGGTAAAATATACAAACATATATACTGGAGAATTTTTTGACAAACAGGCTTGGTCCCGTAGACGATGTTCGGTAAATTAGAGTGACGACTGGTTTAAAGCGAGATATGATAAAAAAAAAATATAATCTCATCTCATTCTCTAGTATTATAATAGTGAAGCTCAACCCTAGTCTCATTCCACTCAGATCCAATCCTGCCAGTACCGCGCCAATCTCGGTTCATTTCGATTGCAGTTGATAGGCAACTGTATCGATATTGCATTATTCGAACAACCAGAGCTTGATTTAAAATACATCCGTAGATAGAATTCGTGTATACGAGAAAACTTGGTTTTATGACTGTTATCATCACCAGCCTATAAAGACGCCTGGTACTGAACAAAGGCCATAATCCCCACGCTTGGTAGGTGGTTTGGGGATAGCAGAACGCTCATCGTTTACTGAGAGGACGCTCCTGCCTATCCTCCAATAGTCACAGTTTCAGCCGCACAGTCCAGTTTTAATCATGCTTCAGTAAAGCGGTGGATGCTTTACTAGAAGCGTAGATACAGTACAGAAGCGTTTCTTTGCTAGAAGCTTCTAGACAGTCTTGGATGACGATCTACCACGTTATTTCTTTGTACAAAGTAGTATGCACTCACAGATCACACCTAGATTCTGCATTCAGGACGCTTGAAGCGCAACACGCAACACGTTACCAAACAGTAAAAGGATCCATTTACTGTTTGGTAACGTGTACACGCAGCTTAATTTAATTGACTGATAATGATGGATTATAATCCATTATCGTGTGATAATGATGGATTATAATCCATCATTATCACACGTTACTCGAAATAAAACAGGTTTTAGAAAATAAAAAAAGTCGAAAAACAATTTCGTTTTACGTTAATGTTAATTTAGTTTACATTTACTTCGCTGTTTTTAACCGACTGCCCAAGAAAGAGGGTAATATTTTTAGGGTGTATTATAAGTATGTATTTTTGTGTGTTCTTCAAACGTCGTCAAACGTCGTCAAACTTTGGTGACTTTTTGTAGGAACAACGAATCTCGTAATGCGGTATCTAGTGTTAGTATTTATATTCTCTTTGTCTAGTGTGATCTGTGGTTCCTATATAACCTCCTCTAGTCTAAACGGCTTGACCGATCTTAACAAGTGAGGTGACGTCGGGTTCCTCTTTACGTCCTATGTGACACAGGCTACATTATGCAGTCGGTTATTTCGTTTTTCTTTTAATCATCTTACTGGCTTATACATTTTGCTGTCGAATACATTCGAAAAAGTATTTGGATACTGATACAGGCCGCTGTCACAGCATTCCAAAGATAATGCTATAGTATTAATATTACTATGATATGATTTGTTTATCTTATACCAAGAACTGTGAGTAAGAAATGGTTGTTACATTCGCCGAATAAAGTCTAAACAAAACAATTTATCGTCGTAGCTGGAGGCTAAGTACATAATATGCAGACTAGACCTCGTCATAAAATACACACACTCAACGGCAAAAAAAAAGGCAATGACAAAGTATCAGCAGTAAATCAACAAGAGTGATGGTCACATGATTTCTTCTTTATTAACTACAAAAAACAAATATTTGTATTCACACACTGAACTATCTAACAAACACAAAACAGCTGGTTTATTAGTTAGTAAATAAGTAAATAAGGAAGTGTTTTGGCGGGAACGTGAAGAAGTCATGTCGCGTCATTCAATTGTTTTCCAAAATTTGTGTTATATCGAGTGTTAATGTATAAAAATTATGGGTTTTTTTATCCATTGAAAGTTCGTGAACGTGCATTAGTGTTGGTGAATATTATAATGCTGTGACTGTGACTCTTAGTTTTGTTTCCAAAACTCCATAGAAACCTCTAGTAAAGTCACCACCACTTTACTGGGGCATGACGTGGACTTGACTGTGACTTACTTTGCTTGACATAGACTATGACCGAGACTTATTTTAATTATTAATGTGAAATATTTGACATTACTTGAAATATTACAATACTTGACACTGGCTAAATACACAACGTGTGGAGCCAAAACATAAGAAAAAAAAAAGAATATAAGCTCAAATTACATAAACATAGACAGAAAAAACTACATCAGAAGCATAACACTGTTTTTGATTTTCGCAGTTGCTTACTACATTTCAATTAGTACTTAAGTAGGTTAGTAGTAGTAGGTAGGTTATTTTTTATTGTAAATATGTATATAATTTTTGTTAATAAAATATCATAATTCCTTTTTCGTTTAAATGTTAAGAATTCCATTAGTACTTTTTTTTTTTTTTTTATTGGCTTGCGTTTTTGCGTTGCGTTGTTACTCACGTGGTATCCGTGAGTACTATTATACATTAAAACTGTGTCTAAAATAACCAATCTGTAGTGTCTCTCCGCTGCAACGTCGCGTCCAGTACAATAAGTATAAGGATTAATTGTTCGTTTTTAACTTTATATATATTTTAATTTGAATTAATATTTTGTAAAGTATTTAACAATTTTGGCATGTAGACGGAATATTTTGAAAAAAATGAAAATATTACAACTTTGAAATTATTATTCTAAATTGTAAATATAGCAGCACCGGCACTACAGATTGGCTATTTTAGACACAGTTTATAAAACTATGCCTGAATCAATCAACGATATTAATTCTTTTTGAGTTCCCGATATTTCGGCATAGTTGCATGTTCACATAGACTGTGAGATCCATGGAATTAAAAAAAAATTATGATAATCGTTGTAAATATCCCGTGAGATTTAATAACAGTACTTTCAAAAGTACTCTCAAATTTGTCTCTACAAAATCGCAAAAAAAAATTAGATAACTAAATAGAGTTTATAATTGTTTTTTTTTTAATTGGTTTGGTTTGTATCAAATCATGTTTATCAAATCTTTCTACGAGAAATCTGAGAGAGTTTATTCAACAAAAACTTCCAAGTGGTACTTAAAGAAAGCCCCTGAATGTCACAACCAAATCTGTGCTAAAAGGTCATTCACTCGAGCGCGGAGTAGGTATTCCAATTGTTTAGGAAAGATAGCGGGAAGTCTGATAAGGGAAGCAGTTCAAAAGTTGAATGACCTTTATTATCTTGCAAGTTTGTATTGAAATCGCTGTTTCGCTTGTCCCTTGTCGTGTATATTTCCGTATTAAAAATGGTCAAGGAAAGTAAAGTAATTGAAATAGATAATTGTGAATCACTGAGGCCAATTGCAATTTTATATACCCTGAACAGGTATTATAATTAAGTATATAATATACCAGGGCCTACTACAGAAACGTTATTGCTCTATCATTATCTTGTCCATCAATTTTACAGTATGCTATAGAATAGTCTACAATATATTATAGCAAAATAAATAACTTGTTACGAGCATGTCGGCCCGCGCTTAGTAGGCAACTTAATTTTAAAAGGCCTATTCAATGATTCCTGAGCCTTCCCCACATGTGGGGTACATGTGGGGGAAAGGCGAAAAAAAATAATATCCCAACTTTACATGTATTACAGTCACCCCATTAATATAACATTATGATTTTTTTATTCTTTCAAAATTGCTAACTTTAAAATACCAGTTCAATGACACCCCACATGATGGGGTACAACGTTTTTTTTTTAATCCCCACTCTACATTTATTGGATCTAAACCTTATTTAACAAAAAAAAAGTATTTTCATTTTTATAACTGGAGCTCTATACTTAAACATTTGTTTACAGTTTGAATACCAAGAGACCATTGAATGGTCTAAAGCTAAGTTGATGTTTAAGCCTACTACCAATTGGCAGCGTACCCAGCATGCTGGCGTCAATACCACGCTGAATATCAAGCTTTATGCTTTACGCCAAATAAACGCTTAAAACCAGAAAGGATGTGTCAAAAGCAAAACTATTTTTGAAATAAAGAAGAAAGAAATATTTACAACAGCATTCATGAATATCACCATTAGGAATAATTGTATATTTCGCGCGCGAGCAAGCGCGTACTGCGTCAAAGCAGCCTTAACTCATAAACAACGGCTCTGCCATCTCATTTCTAATTATAAAAAGCTTTATAATTTTACTACTCTGTCACTTTACTGCGGATGAAGTCCATTAGGAGGCTCTCGGAGGCTTTTACGATTTGTATTAGGGATATTATCTATTATGTAATTTGGTCAGGAATTTACCTTTACGACCCCGGTGTAGGGTATCATTAATATTTGGGGACAAAGGTTAGAAAGGATGAGGAAGGTGTCTATTTTAATGTTTCCTACTTACCTTACATATAGTTAAGAAAAATGTCTGCAGTCGAATATAGAATCTGTGGAGAATGGAAAACTCTGCATCCTGGAAAAACCCAAAAAGGAAAGTATAACGATGCTGGGTTTCGTAACCATCATAGAAAAGTATATTTCCTGTATGGTGACCAAGAAGGTGTAGCACCCAGCATTGTTACGTCAATGTGTGTTATGAAACACTCATTGTTTCGTTTATTATTATTTTATTATTCAGCACTAAGGTGCAGCACCTACACTAAGAGAAATCTTGTGTCGTAGGTAGCTGCATGTCCTTCGAGAGTTTAATTACTTAGTGGTGAATGCGTACTGGATTTATCCAGTGATTCCTTGACATGGTAAGTGTTCATTTTAATACATTACTTAATTTTATATTTTTATATACAAAATATTACAATGTTCGTATTAATTGAAATGATAATGTTATTATTGTGTGTATTATATTATATAAACTTAATTGTATTATAAAATTATTATTATTATTAATAGCAGTAGCAAAAAATGTTAGTGTAGTTTTTAATTTAACATGATTTGAATTAAGTGTTCTAATTTAAACGTAAATTTTAAGGTAGGATTAAGCGTGAAGTTGTATATCATTTTGTAACCATAAGTAATTGTTCAGTTTTTTCATAATCTAAGTTGCGTAGCCAGTTGTAAACAGCCAATCTAGCATCTCTATTGTTAAGTTCTTTTAGATTAGTTATAGCTCTCACTGCGCCATTGTATATTTCGCGCGCGAGCAAGCGCGTACTGCGTCAAAGCAGCCTTAACTCATAAACAACGGCTCTGCCATCTCATTTCTAATTATAAAAAGCTTTATAATTTTACTACTCTGTCACTTTACTGCGGATGAAGTCCATTAGGAGGCTCTCGGAGGCTTTTACGATTTGTATTAGGGATATTATCTATTATGTAATTTGGTCAGGAATTTACCTTTACGACCCCGGTGTAGGGTATCATTAATATTTGGGGACAAAGGTTAGAAAGGATGAGGAAGGTGTCTATTTTAATGTTTCCTACTTACCTTACATATAGTTAAGAAAAATGTCTGCAGTCGAATATAGAATCTGTGGAGAATGGAAAACTCTGCATCCTGGAAAAACCCAAAAAGGAAAGTATAACGATGCTGGGTTTCGTAACCATCATAGAAAAGTATATTTCCTGTATGGTGACCAAGAAGGTGTAGCACCCAGCATTGTTACGTCAATGTGTGTTATGAAACACTCATTGTTTCGTTTATTATTATTTTATTATTCCATTTATTTATTGAATTTCTTAAATTTAGGTTTTTTATAAAATTAATATAAAAAAATAAAAAATGCTATCAAAAACCTAAACCTAGAGTGCCGCTGACAGCGAGGCATTTATTTATTATTAACATTTATCCATTTATTTTATTTATTATTATTTTTCATTGTTTTTGTAATGTTAGTCGCCCAGAGAAGGGCGTGATTAGTTGCTCTGAAGAGTTTCCATAATAAGTTTTATATAAATACTAGCGACGCCCCGGCTTTACACGGGTATCAACTTTCACAGGATCACCCGCTGGGCTAATTGCTTTACTTATTTCCTGAACATTTCATAGAAATCGGTCCAGTCTTTTTGGAGTCTATAGGGAACATACATTCAAATTCAAATTCAAATTCAAATTTATTTATTTCAAATTACAAGTACATTGCAATACATTATATGACATCTGAACAATATAAATAATGATGTAGCTTGTTGTACGTGACAATGTCGTGCAGCACCTACACTAAGAGAAATCTTGTGTCGTAGGTAGCTGCATGTCCTTCGAGAGTTTAATTACTTAGTGGTGAATGCGTACTGGATTTATCCAGTGATTCCTTGACATGGTAAGTGTTCATTTTAATACATTACTTAATTTTATATTTTTATATACAAAATATTACAATGTTCGTATTAATTGAAATGATAATGTTATTATTGTGTGTATTATATTATATAAACTTAATTGTATTATAAAATTATTATTATTATTAATAGCAGTAGCAAAAAATGTTAGTGTAGTTTTTAATTTAACATGATTTGAATTAAGTGTTCTAATTTAAACGTAAATTTTAAGGTAGGATTAAGCGTGAAGTTGTATATCATTTTGTAACCATAAGTAATTGTTCAGTTTTTTCATAATCTAAGTTGCGTAGCCAGTTGTAAACAGCCAATCTAGCATCTCTATTGTTAAGTTCTTTTAGATTAGTTATAGCTCTCACTGCGCCATTGTACAAGTAAGGACCCAGAAAAGATTGATCATGTTGTGCTGAAACAGTTCTAAAGAAAGGTATTCTAAAAATTCTGTCTTTACGTCTTTTTTTGTCGTAGTTTGTGTTTACAGCCATCGTCGAAATTCGATGTTGGGACAGAATAAAACTTGCAATATGAAGCTGACGCACCGTCAGCACTCGACAGTCTTTATAAAGTTCTGTGGTAGGAAAATAGTAAGGTTTGTAAGTAGCCACCTTTAAAACAGCTCTCTGAGCACGTTCCAGAATCATCATGTGAGTCTTACAAGCGCCACCCCAAGACGTATTGCAGTAAGTTATTACTGACCTACAGAGTGCATTATACACATCTAATATCAGCTTTCTATCTGCCACCTCTCGCAAATGTTTGAACACATAGATGAGTTTTCTTACTCTGTTACTGACAGTCAAAAGGTGAGGTTGCCAGGACATATGCCTGTCAATGAGTATGCCTAAGTATTTAATAGTAGGAACCTCTTCTAATTTTGGGCATCTGCAATTGGAACCAGTGCATTGTGAGTGAATAGTAAGTTCAATAGTTTGAGTTCTACGACGTGAATAACCAAAATTGATAAATTTAGTTTTCTCAACGTTTAAGGTAAGCAGATTGTCTCGCAGCCATTTCGACACTGTTTTCAACCCCTCTTCGGCATAAGCCCGAGCCTCATTCCAACTTTTGCCAACAAATATTAGAGCAGTATCATCTGCATAGGAAATTATTTTTCCATTCTTCAATACTCTGTTGCACAAATCGTTAACGTAAGCTAGAAAGAGGATCGGGCCCAAGACACTTCCTTGTGGTACTCCATGGGTTATATATGCTTCTGCACTCACGGTCTCGCCAATCCTTGTCCTCTGCTTTCTATCCTTTAGGTAACTCTCAATAAGGAGTAAGGCGGTACCTCGAATTCCCATCAGTTCCAGCTTTTTAACAAGAATAGGTATAGAAACCGTGTCGAAAGCCTTAGCCAAATCAAGGAAGACTCCAATCACTTTATTTCCACTATCTAGTCCCTTTACAATGAAGTTAGTAAGATCTGATACTGCTTTTTCTGTGGATTTTCCAGATCTAAAGCCAAATTGACGTGAAGACAGTATATTAAATTTTTCAAAGTATGATTTAAGTCGTCTACTGATAATTTTTTCTAAAATTTTAGACATAGATGGTAAGATCGAAATTGGCCTATAGTTCTCGACACGGTCTCTGCTACCATTCTTGTGAACAGGAGTAATAGTCGCCGTCTTAAAAACGGCTGGGAAAACTCCTGTGGATAGACTTAAGTTACATACGTGCGTGATGACAGGGACCAGAGCTAGTGTAGATTGTTTGATAATTTTTGCGGAAATATTATCAGATCCGACTGCACAATTATTTTTCAGCCCTTTAATTAGGTGATAAACTTCTTCTTCGTTAGTTTCCAATATACCAATGGTGTTAGGTTGTGACGGTCTTTGAGTATTAAGTGAAGTACATACATACTATACATAGCTTTTTATTTATAAACATGTGTGCACTTTTGACCGAGCGAAGCGAAGGTCTCAGAGTTTACTGGGACAAATCGGCATTTGTATGTATGTTTATATGTTTGTGTATATATTTGTCCGATGATAACTTGCGAACCGTTGATCCGATCTTCATGAAATTTTGTAGGCAAATAGTTCATTTCAATACAATTTTTAAATTCGAATATGAGCTGAATCGGTCCAGGGCTTGTGAAGATATAGGGATCGTGAGCGCCTCGAACTATAAGTAAATAGAATTTAGCCTACAATGTACTCTCAAATATGTGATGACAATTTTACGAAATATTATTGGAAACCTATTCAAAACTTGTAGTACTATATATATACATATGCACAGAAGAGATATCTAGAGGTAAAAAAAATTCCTCTTCTGTGTACATATGTTCATGTGGTAACACTCCAGACATACTAAATATCTAATAGCTTAAATTCAGTACGTCAATCCTTCTAAAAAAGGAGTAAATACAATTTCCGTTTAGAAAACAGGATTTATTTATACAGATTATTGTGTAAAAGCTTTAATTCTTGGTAACTAATCAAGCTGATCGTCTATTTTATAACAACTAGTAAGGGAAATAATCAATCCGGACTAGTAAGGGGATATTAGGCCACATCTATCTCACTCGCACATTTGCCTATATTTGTAAAGACTGTGAATTTACAAAAATATATTATGCACTTAGAAATTTCTACTTAAAAAAAACCTTTTTAATTCAAAATTAACGGCGTGTTTTTTTTTTTTTAATTATTTGTAGGCTTGTGTTTGACTGCCATTACGCCTGATGGTAAACGAGGATGCAGCCTACAATGGAGCACGCTTGCCTAGAAGAAGCCGATTCACTCGCGACTTGAAGACACCCAGATTATAATTATCAGGAAAATGCTCTGGCCATAAGGCCAGTCGGACATGCCATACTGTTACACAATCTCGATCCTCTAATCCCGTGCTCAGCTGGGATTAGCGTAACGGCCGCAACGATTACCGCTATCCCTTACATATTACGAGATTTACTACCCCTGGATGAGGGTAGGTACAGGTACGGTCGCAGAGGCAATTTATTGTTTTATCTATAAACACGGTTGTTAGGGTATGTGCTACTAAATTTAATAAATCTGTACGACAATTTTGTATCTTTGTGTTAAAAAAAATATATATAGTTTGGGCTGATAAATTACCGGCTAGTTTTGAAAACGTATCTTTTTGTATAATTAGGTAATTTATTATTTATTAATTTATTTTATACAATATGGATCCCCAAGAGAAGTTACACATTGCATTCACATTTGACTAGAGTTGTGGCTCAGTGGGTATATTTCCGCCTTCTGATCTGTAGGTTGTGGGTTCGATTCCCACCCTAGACAAATATCTGCGTCATGTACATGGATGTTTGTTCTATATCTGGTATCTCTATGTATGCTATATACTTATGTATTTACAAAAAAAAAAGTATTTGAGCACCTCAGATAAATATAAATAAATATTGGTGGACGTTTTACAGACACAGCGGCATCTAGCCCCAAACTAAGCAAGCCTGTACTATGGGGACCCGATAACTGATAGGATACATCAATACTTATTTTTTGTGTACATACATTGAATACATAGAAACCCCCAGACAAATAACAAACATCTATGTTCACCACACAAATGTTTGTCCTGGGTAAGAATCGAACCTACAACATACAGCTCAGAAACCGGAAACCCTCCGACTGAGCCACAAGGCTAGTCAAGATGAACATACGTATATACATACCGATTTAAATTATAACCCTCCTTTTTGCTTCGCTTGGTCGGGTAAATATATAACCGATTCAGACACTTAAAACAGATAACAAAATCCAGTCTTCTACTGTTTTGCTATGCTTCGATTATTATCTTTCAAAGTTTCTTCAAAGTTTGAGGGGATTAATTAATTGCACATCAGAAATATTTAATACTCATCATAATGTCTCCTTTTATGCTTGCAGATCAAAATCGTATAGCGTGGACACAAGGCAATAGCAAAACAGAGTTTCCACCTAACCCTTCCAGTTACAATTTTGTTTGTTTGAAGTACAGACCCACTTATTCTGATTTTATTTTGTTTCTTTCTGACATTCATTTGTTTCTGTGTTTATTTTGCGGTGTGCAGTTTTTTTGGTTTATCTTGTACAAAAATTTGGTTAATCGTGATTTTTGATGCACGCCTACATCTCCCTCTCTTCAACCACGGTGATGACTGGTAGAAAATGCTTTAGTATTAAGTCATCCTGTTGTACCAAATACTTTATGTGTGTGCAATAAAGTATTAAATAAAATTAAAACTGAGGTTTCTCGGTATACGATAAAATAGACTCCAAAATTAAATTACTCTCCCGATAACCACTTATCAACTTATCCAGTTAACTCATGTCGTTAGTCTCAGATTAATTCAACCCGCTCCCGTTTCTAATTAAGTGGCGTATTAATTAAAATGAATCCATAAGTAAGCCGAGCGTGCATATGTGAGATCTGTATGCAAATTGCTTGAGAAAACTTGCGGCCGCTTTTCAGAGTTCGCGGTCTGGAATCGGAGTGGAATGGAGAAAACAAGCGGTTTATTTTTAGGGTTCCGTACTACTACAAGGAACCCTTATAAGTTTGTCATGTCCGTCTGTCTGTCCGTCCGTCTGTCTGTCTGAATCCTTTACAGCCTTATAACTTTTAAAGTTATAAACTTACATATATGTTAAGGTTTCCCATACCATTTTTTTATCATAGTTACTGCTTGCGAAATATGGGCCGACAAAGTTGCTTGCAATGTGTCCCCCCCCCTGCCATTTCTAAACTATGCATCTCAGAAACTTCTAATCTTCCATGTTGATAGATCTAAGTAAAAACTTTCTTTTAAAATTATTTTGGGCAACATGTGATAACTACTTTTTGAGTTATGCTGTAATAACGGATAAAAACTTCAAACATCCTACGCACCTACGGAACCCTACTAAGCATGGCCCGACATGCTCTTAACAAGTTATTTAAATACTGCCAGCAGACTGGCCTATTTAGTGAGGTAGCTTAAGATAGTCCTTCCACGAGGTTTTGTCGCATTCGATATTTGAAACTGTATAGCTGTCGCTCCCGTGTGTGCGATAGAGTTAGTGAATTTTCCTAACTTTTTGATGAAATTAGCGTTTCGGGGGTAGTCTGTTATCACCCACTAAATCTTAACAAAATCTTTTGTTTTTGTTGTCAATGGCTTGGATAAACTATCTAGTTACGCCACCAGCACCAGACGGACACGCAGGACACGCTATGTTTGTTGTCCCTTAAGCGCCTCTCGCTAGAAGCGCCCACGCGATATCATCCGATCGCCGCACCTGGCATAATGCTGAGGCGGTGCATTCCTTCTCCGGGCACCCAGTAGAATTAAGATTTAATTTTAGCATTCAGTAGTTGACCATTGTTTAAGAAACACATTTATTTCATTAAATAATTAATAATTAATTATTTTCGTGTTTTTAAAAATACATCTCGCGCTTCCCTAAACAAGTCTGGCGCAGCCGGAGCGGATTTTCACGAGTTTTACGAGCGCCTTATCGCCGCGATCGCCCCAAAATCGACGTCGCGGAAATAATCGTTCGCCAAAAAACCGTCAAACTCGCGGACGTGGAAATCTCCGAACAAACAAATACGACTCCTGCGGAAGCGAGTGAACAAGTGGTCAGCGCTGTTTCACGGAGGACATGGGACCCAGCAGTTTGTGAGTAAACCTTTTCACTTCCTGTTTCGCATTCCTGTGTCTATTCCAAAATTTTCCTCGATCCCAAATAATCGAGCTTATTAACTGCGTTTATCTGATTTTGTTTTGCACTAAAATAGGCAAACTATTAAGCGTAGTTAATTCGTATAGTGATAAGTAGTAATAGTAGTGTAGAGTAGGCTACTGATTGACACAAAAATTGGTACATCAGTATAGAAATATAAGTAATTAAGTGTATTAAAATGGAATTCAAACCTATTCCGAAAGAAGTTTTGTGTATCATCCCCAAATATGATGGGGAGGAAAATCTGTTGAATCTATTTTTATCCAAATGTGACTATGTTGTAGCCGGTGGCAGGATTATAGGAAATCAGGCCCAAAGCCTCTACTTATTCCATACCGTGTCTAGCAGATTGTCGGGTAGAGCAGCGACTCTACTTAGCGACCACCCAAATATAAATACTTACGAAAGCCTAAAGGAAATTCTTACCCAGCATTTCGGTGACCCTCGTTCGGAGGAATGTATTGCAATCGAACTGGAGACTTTAAAGCTCAACCAAAATGAAACATACAAAGATTTTTGCCACAGAATCCAAAATATAAGAAGTTCCCTATTTGCCAAAGTAAACAGACTGACAGACGAAGGTATCAAAGCAGCAAAAATGATACTATATAACAACACAGCGTTAAACGTATTTCTATACAACCTACCAGAAGACATGATCAGAATCGTCAGGTTAAAAGGTTGTGTTTCATTAGAAAATGCCTTAAGCATTGTGACGGAAGAAGTTAACTTTAAATACCAATATGACGCAAAAAATAAATTACTGAAACAATTGCCACAACAATCACCGACTTCGCAAAGCTCACAGATTAAACCACTTACTACAGCTCAAGGCTTAAAGCCGGCGTTTAATTCGCCGCCAAATAATAATTTCAAATTCGGCATTCCACAAAACAACTTTAAATTTGGCATTCCGCAAAACCAAGGTGTTTTCAGGCCAAATTTTATTCAACAACCGAAATTCGCGCCGCCGCCCACACAAGGTTATAGATTTGGGGCAACCCAAAACCAGCCTCAACAAAATTTCGGCCAGACTCCTATACAACGCCCACCATTCCAACATGGTGGTTATAAATTCGGCA
Organism: Apocheima hispidaria; assembly: GCA_947579745.1. Taxonomy (NCBI): domain Eukaryota; kingdom Metazoa; phylum Arthropoda; class Insecta; order Lepidoptera; family Geometridae; genus Apocheima; species Apocheima hispidaria. Next base: position 2,754,327 of record OX388166.1, on the reverse strand, counting down.
TCCCCCAACAGCAAGGTTTTAAGTTCGGCATCCCGAACCAGGCAGGCAACCAGTTCAGATTCGGCATACCGCATCAGCAAGTACAAGCGCCGAGGTTCCAAGAATCAGATGTCACGATGCGTACTGCACCAGTTAGACAAAATATGGTGGTGAATGAGTTGTTTTTCGAAGACGCAACTCCTTGTCAGGAAACCGACTATGACTATAACTATGACTTGAACGGTGATGACTTACAGTACTCTACTAACGAATGTAATTATATAGAAAACTTTGAAGAAATGAAGGCATATCCGGAAAATACCAACCCGGAAAATACCTGTCCGGAAACTTCGACATATCCGGAAAATTTTCAGGAAGCAGCCTCGACGGATGTGGTGAGGTGATTAACTTAAACTATTGCGATAGTATCCTAAAATTACCACACGTGGTGATTCCAGAAATTAATGCAAAATTTCTAATCGATACCGGAAGTAGCCGATCTTTTATAAGCCCCGGTAAAGCTCACGAATTTTTCAGCGACTTTAAATACTACGAGCCATTCAAAGTAATTAGCACACATGCTCAGAGCATGCACGACGAGATTATATACATACCATTGCTCAAAACATTCAAAAGCACTCTTCGTCAAAAATTCTACATCTATGACGTTGATAAACGATACGACGGGTTAATAGGATCTGACCTTCTGTCCAAATTAGGAGCAAATATTGACATGCGCAACCAAATATTGCTGACACACAACGCGAAAATTCCAATTATATACAACCCACCTTACGAGATTGACGTACCACCACGAACAGAAACAAGAGTTAGGATTCCTACCAACTTACAACATGGTGATGCGATATTAGACTATCTGCAATTTCAGGAAGGTGTCCGCATGCCAACCGCTCTTGTTAGGTGTGAAAACTATTTCGCGGAAACGGTTATACAGAACACATCCGACGTAAAAGCTATTATCTCCTTTAAGGAACCTTTTCATGTTACGGTATTTGAAAATGAAGAGTGTGAGGTAAACTTTGTGAAAGATGACTGCATGATTGATGAGGCACTGAAAGAAAACTTACAAAAACTACGATTAGACCATGCAAATAAAGAGGAGCGTGACAGTATTTCCAAATTATGCCATGAATATCGTGATATATTTTATTGCGATAAACTTCCGCTGTCTTTTACGAATCAGGTAAAGCATAATATCAGAACGACAAATGAAGACCCAATTTATGTTAGACCTTATCGACACCCGCCAGTTATAAATCAGGAAATTCAAAAACAAGTAGATAAATTATTGGCAGATAACGTAATCAATGACTCCCACTCACCTTGGAGTGCACCGGTCCACCTGGTGCCTAAGAAATTAGACGCGTCTGGAGAAAAGAAGTTCAGAATGGTAATAGATTATCGCCGCCTAAATGAAATCACAGTTGACGACAAATACCCGCTGCCTAATATAACTGACCTCTTCGATAAGATAGGCAAATCTCAGTACTTCAGCACAATAGATCTTGCTAGTGGCTATCACCAAATTGAGGTTAATGAAGCGGATAGAGCAAAAACTGCATTTACCACACAATCAGGTCATTATGAGTTCAAAAGAATGCCGTTTGGCTTAAAAACGGCACCGGCAACGTTCCAAAGGGCCATGGATAATGTACTGCGAGGCCTTCAGGGTATACACTGCCTGGTTTACCTTGACGATATAATTGTATTTTCCTCCAGCCTACAAGAGCATGTCGAAAAGCTCCGTAAAGTATTTGACCGACTTAGGAAAACTAACCTAAAAGTGACTCTCGATAAATGCGAATTCTTGAGAAAAGAGGTTCTATATCTCGGGCATACCATTACCAAAAATGGCCTCATGCCTAACAACGACAAAATAAAAGCGGTACTGAATTTCCCATTACCACGAACATCTACTGAAATTAAGAGTTTTCTTGGTTTGGTAGGTTACTACAGGAAATTCATAAAGGACTTTGCTAAACTTACACAGCCACTAACATCGTGTCTGAAAAAGAAAAACAAAATCGATTGCACGAAACCGGAATATATTAACGCATTCGAAAAATGTAAAGAGCTTTTAACAAACGCCCCGCTATTACAATTCCCGGATTTTAGCAAACCTTTCGTACTTACGACGGATGCATCAAATTTTGCAATCGGCGCTGTCCTCTCCCAGGGACCTATTGGTAGTGACAAGCCGGTGGCGTATGCGAGTCGTACATTAAATGATGCTGAAACACGATATAGTACTATAGAAAAGGAACTCTTAGCAATAGTTTGGGCTACGAAACACTTTCGTCCATATTTGTACGGAAAGAAATTCACAATTTATACAGACCACAGGCCATTAATATGGGCCAAATCAATCACGGAACCAAACAGTAAGCTGACGAGATGGAAATTACGTCTATCAGAGTTCGATTACGACATCAAACATAAAGAAGGAAAAAGAAACTGCAATGCCGACGCCTTGTCACGTATTCGGCTAAACGCATTAGGTGAAAATGATGACATTTCAATGATAGTAAACGTAGATGAAAAGGAACAAAAACTTTAACGCCACATTGCAAATTTGACCAAAGAAATTATACGACTAGGTAAAGACTCAAATAATGCTTCCTGCGCCTCTACAACACAAGAGCAAACACCTTCTCCGGTAGTAATTTCATCCGATTCGGAAAAAAGTACTCCGATTGATGACAAAGGTAGAAAATCTCCCTACTCTATCCCATCTTTGAGTAGTGTCACTGCATCTGCATCAGAAGGACGCGACGATTTAAGTACTATAGGTACGGTCCATTCAGCCCAAGACCTTGATACGGACGGCATGCTTATACTACAAGAAGCTATAGACACCAAGCCGAACCAAATATTAGTATACACATGGAGCAGAAATGAAATATCGGTTAAAGACTTATCTCGAGATAAACAAAAAGTTTTAGAGGTTCATCTACCTTTAGACAACCCAGATCTGATTAAAAGATTTCTGAAAAGCTATATAAAACCCAAAATAAAATATTTCTTTTATTTTGAGGACGCATTACATCGCAAGCAATTTTCAGAGGCAACCTTATTCCTCTTTCAGAAAGGGACAGTAAAGTTCTACGAGTGCACTAAGAGAGTAATTTATGTAGAGGACGAACAAGAACAGCGAGAAATTGTACTTAAATACTACGTAGGAAAAAATAGTCACAGAGGAATTAAAGAAACGTCAGTACACCTAAGACGTACCTTTTACTGGAACAACATGGACCAAACAGTGGCAAGCATTATAAATGCGTGCGAACTTTGTAAGAAAATGAAGTATGACCGTAAACCATTAAAGCCGGAGTTACAATTGACGCAAACCCAAATTAAACCATTCCAGGAATTATTTATTGACACCTTTTCAATTGACGGAAAATACTACCTTACAATAGTCGACGCCTTCAGCAAACTAGGTCAGGCATTTGAGATCAGCACCAAGTCCACCCCCGAAGCAGTGAGAGCCCTCATAAAATACTTCTCCTTATACGGTACACCTAGCAGGATCAGCTCAGACCCCGGTACAGAATTTAACAACACGTTAATGAAGGAAATGCTAGCATTTTATAAGATCGACCTTCATATCGGCACCCCACACAACCCTAGCTCTATGGGAATAGTTGAGCGATTTCATTCGACTCTTATAGAAATATATCGAATAGCTAAGTACGAACAGAAAGTAACAGACGCTGCATCGGTCATGAGTTATGCAATAATGTCATATAACCATACGATTCATTCTACCACGGGTTTTACCCCATTCGAAGTAGTTTTCGGTGATACCGAATCCAATAGCGCATTTTACTTAGATTTCAATAAGCAGTTTACTCAACAATTGGTAAAAGAACACGTAAGACGGACAAAATATTTGTACGAATACTTGACGGACAAAATTATTGACAAAAAGCAGGCGGAAGTAAGGAAACGTGGCGGAGAGAAAGATTTTGACATAGATGTTGGCGACACAGTCTTTATGAAAGGCGTAAACACTAGGCGCGGTAAAGATAAACCGCGATATCAGAAAGCTCAGGTTACCAGAGCTATAGAAAGAAACGTAGTACCAGTTATTACTAATAACCGGCAAACAAAAGTTCCCATTAAAGACATCAAGCGCCCTTCACAGGTTAATCCTTCTGGTAGTCCAAGTGGAGGCCCTCCAACTGCAGCGGATTGACAAGAACCCGGGACTGCTACCTGTAAAGGAAGGTCAAGCCTACGTCAGTCATGACTCATGGACTGTTATTAAGATCCTTGATTTAAAGCTTTTATTTGAGAAGCTGGAATTAAATGTAGATAACTATTTAAGATTGAAAAAACAGATACACAGCAGCATTGATACCAAAGCCTTCGATTCAGACTTTACTGAAGTAGAGGTACAAACAGACTACACTATGAATATAGCTATAGAAAAGTATAGGCAATTGATACCATCGGTAAGATCTAAGCGCGGCCTAATTAACCCTCTTGGTTCATTAATCAAAACAATAACCGGCAACCTTGACAATGACGACGCTGTCATGTACGAAAAGCTTATTCAAGCAGTAGAAACAAAACAAACCGTATTAAATAATAAAATGACAATCGTTTCCGAAATGGTGGGTACGTTCACAAAAATGGCTAACTCTACCAAAAGCAATTTTATCAAAATAGGGGAAAGTATCCAAAATATTAATCGGGAATTAAATGAGTTGAAATTGACACAATCCAGTAACGAAGTTATACACATCTATAATGCTTTTATACATAACTTCCAAACTCTCTACATCAGGTTAAACGAGGTTGAGACCGCTATTGCTTTTGCAAAGGTTAAACATTTACATCAATCAATTATAGACACGGATGAACTAATATTAATATTAAGGAAAATCGAGAAAACGGATAAGATTGTATTTCCAGTAAACCTAGAGAATATTATTAAAATAGAACAATGTATAGAACTGAAAGCGTACATAAAACAAAATCAGATAAAGCTAATTATGCATATTCCCTTGATAAGAAACGAAGTTTTCAATTATTTCAAATTAATTCCGCTACCTGTCCATAATGAAGCCAACAGCGTTACCTCCCTTATTCTCCCTAAATACCCTTATGTCCTTGTGAAAGGGTTGAAAGCAAAGCCGCTCTCCCAGCCATGCCGCGAAATCGACGAAGGCCGTTTCCTGTGCTTTGAGAACGACTTTTCACCACCCATCGAAGATGATTGCATTACCGAGCTTATGAAGTTTTCCACAAATATCTCAAGCTGTCATCCAGTTCCTGTCACCATCGAGGATGTAAAAGCAGATCTGATACAGCCCAACCGCTGGATTATTTACGCAAAAACGGAAACCCTCCTTACGAAGTACTGCGAAGACGAGATTACACAAGAAACTATTTCCGGAACTTATATTTTAACGATGGACAACGATTGCCACGTTGAGATAAAGGATTTGACGCTTAAGAAACACCAAATCCAAGGAAAACACGTAACTTACCTCAAGTTTCCAGTAATAACTTTACCCTCAATACGGCCGAGCCCATCAGATATGCAGAGAAAACCCGTCAACCTCAACGGAATCGACCTTGCCGATACTCAGTTCCTGAATTACTTATTGCAGAAAAGTGGGAGTGAAATTAGTGATAGTGAAAACTATTTTAGTGCTCTAGGTTATAAAAGTGTTAGCATAGGAAACTTAGTGTTTTGGGTAATTACCGTAATTTGTCTTATATTGTTAGCTCTTAAGAATAGAGTTAAGAAAATGTGTACTAGTTTAATGGGAAAGGCTCGAAATCATCCTCATCCTTCGGATAATTTCGAACTTACGGAGGGAGGAGTTACGCCACCAGCACCAGACGGACACGCAGGACACGCTATGTTTGTTGTCCCTTAAGCGCCTCTCGCTAGAAGCGCCCACGCGATATCATCCGATCGCCGCACCTGGCATAATGCTGAGGCGGTGCATTCCTTCTCCGGGCACCCAGTAGAATTAAGATTTAATTTTAGCATTCAGTAGTTGACCATTGTTTAAGAAACACATTTATTTCATTAAATAATTAATAATTAATTATTTTCGTGTTTTTAAAAATACATCTCGCGCTTCCCTAAACAAGTCTATCTATGCCGCTATGTTTTGTTATTTTAAAAAATTGTTATGGTAAACTAACAACAACTACTTTTCTTCGTATTAACGACGCAAAAAATTTGACACTTTAGGTGACTATAACAACGAAGATATTGCGAAATTAAAAAAAAAAAACAAATTTACAAGCATCTCACCAAGCGATCGCATCGCTATTGGTATTTGAATTGATGCATCGCTAGTAAAGTAGTTATTTGCTTTTGTCATCTTTTTGGAGACTTTCCGATAGTTTTTGAACGACTTGTGTACATCAAGAGAAAATAGGGTCAGGAGCTTGCTACCAACAAAACATGACCTCATTAGAAATCACTCACTCCATACTGAAACCGATCTCTACCCAAATATTATTAATCTGCTAAAGTAAATCGCCATCAGATAGATAACATTTCGGTCCGTTGTTGACCACTGAAACCACCTTACGAAGGCTCGACGTGATCTTACGAAGTGTCCACGACTATAATAATATTATACGGACATAATGCTTCGACCTTTCCCTTAGGAAAATTGGGGTTGCCACCATCTAAATTCTCCTGGAATGTTATCCATTTTGAGACAATATTGTTCCTTAAATTTTTCAAAATTCTCTCTTTGGTGACGAGGGTAGGTATCTTGAGGTGGTTTACAATATTTTGCAATCAGAAGACAGTCCTATTTTCTGTGATGAAAAAATATGACGCAGTCAAGAATATGTAACATAGAAAAGGATCTTGACTATTTATTTTATGTACAAGCTTCGATAGTAGGATTTTAGGTGGTCTAACAGCTGAAGTGGATAATGTAGTGTAGAGTCATGAATGAAAGAGACAGAAAAGCCGAAATGACCGAAAACTTTATATCTTTATAAATGTATTTATATAATATAATTAAAGAAAAAAATACCGGCTACCGCAGTCGCGCATCAATGATTCCGTAGCAACGTTACTGTAAAAATTGTTATCCATTATTCAGTCTATCCGCAGCGCGAGCCTGATTCATAGATGACCTTTTTTAACCGACTTTCCAAAAAAAGGAGGTTATCAATTCGACTGTTTTTTTAATATTTTTGTTATATTATTACTATAGAGTTTGAAGTATAAACTGAAAAAAAAAACACGTTTTGTCTTGTCGTCTTTATTATAAATACGAAAGTTTGTAAGTGTGTAAGCATGTAAGTAGGTAAGTATGTTTGTTCCCGTTTAACTCTGTAATGGGTGAACGGATTTTAATTAAATTTTGTATAGAGGTAGCTTACACTGTAGATAAACACATAGATTTATTTCCCGGAAAAATAATCGGTTTCTATAGAATAGCGGGCGAAACCGCGGGGTGCAGCTAGTTAAGATATAGTTTTGTTTAATATATTGGGTTAGGGACGCAGGGATTTAAGATTTTATCTATCTAACAAGGTATTAGTAACTCAATTGTTGATAGACTTTATGTTGAGCCAGTCCCAAAGTAATAAGCTGAGTGATGTAGATTAAAAATTAATTACTGAAGAAAACATTAATAATTTGGAACGATACGCATATACTTACCTATATAAATATTTACATATTAACATTATTTACGTTTTTCTGGGCATACAAAGATTTAACATCTAATATCTCAGGGTGACGAGCGCAGTGCGGTGCCGCGCAGAGTTTGGAACTGTTGAACTTCAAAATTTTGGGTGGCATTGAACAGTTATGGGCAAGCGTGACGCTCAACATCAGATGAGCGACTTGCTTGTCTTTGTCTTGCTTGTTGTCTTTGTGTAGAATTAGACAATTTTTAGCACAATATACGTAAGCTTTTATGACTTGTCCGGTTGCTCAAACATGTTGTAACAAAGAAGCCATAAAATGTCGCATTTACACTATTTTTTGCACCTAAAGCACTTCACGTGGTACTCTAAAGGCTTGTTCGTTCCTCGAAGTTTTGTGTGTTTATCATACTAATATTATAAATGCGAAAGTATGTGTCTAAGTTTGTAAGTAGGTAAGTATGTAAGTGTTCCCGTTCAACTCTGTAACGGCGGAACGTATTTTAATGAAATTTGGTATGGAGGTAGCTTACACCCTGGATTAAAACATAGGTATTCAATGAATAGCCTCTACTTAATTTGCATACTATTGTATACAAAAGGTTATTATTTTTGACTTGTAGATGAATGTTTACCGATAAATAACTTTGACTTAGCTTTGACTTTGAGTTAGGCTACTTTTTATCCCGGAAAAATATTCAGTTTCCGTAGAATAGCGGGTGAAACCGAGGGGTACAGCTAGTCTACTTATAAATGACTTCTTGCGATCTCGCATAGGTCTACAAGCCTTTAAATTCAATTAGAAAACCCAAACCACGCAAGAAGTTCGTTATCTCAAGTGTTATAGTAAGTTGGCAACTTAATAATTACTTAATGAAGTGTAATAGCCACATACCTCTTGTGTTAACTTTGAAATATCGTGTTTTAAGTCGACAACGGATTTGAGTCAGCTTAACTTGGGGCTAGAGTGTGGTACAGCGACAGGAGAAGAGATATTTCAGCTTACTTTATTACCATGTAGGCAGCTATTAGTATACATATGAATCTTATATAAAGAGCTAAAAAAAGTTTATAATAAAAAAAAATGTATTCCAGAAACATTTACAAAAAAATATTTGTGCGATATTTTTTTTGTTACTCGGTGACGAGTCTAGCAAGTCGCTCACCTGATGTTAAGCGTCACGCTTGCCCATAACAGTTCAGTGCCTCCCAGAATTTTGAACTTCAACAGTTCATTACTATGCGTGGCAATGCACTGCGCTCATCACCCTGAGATGTTAGATGTTAAATCTCTGTATGCTCAGTAATTACGCTGGAAACATTGCCCTTCAATCCGAAACACAGTAATGCTTGCGCACTATTGCTTCGCGATGTATAAAACTTACTTATCTATTTAAAATAAAGACAGAAACAAGCTTCAGAATAAAAAAAAAAATCTGCCAAACAACTTGGTGCAGGGAAAGGTGTCAAGAATCTCATAATTGCACTTTTACAATTTTTGACCTTAACACAACGTAACATTTAAGTCTATTTTTCAGTATAATTGACCTAGGACCTAAGGAAATAAACTCTGTACTACTGTACTACACTTTCTCAGAACGTCTTTATTGCTGCTTTTTTTAACGAGTGAGAATGTATATCGTGAACTGTCCTAAAAATATGCGAGGAGAAAAAGTGGGTGAAAATGCGGGCAGAAAAAGTTTATCTAAACCCAAAAAAACCTAAAAAAATTATATCTGTAGGTCTGTAATAATGCCAAAAGACAGAAAGTTTTTATCACCAGTCCGCAAAACGATACGGCTTGCTTTTTCTGAAAATTAAATTTCGAAAAAAAATAAGAAATAATCGTTATTGTTAGTATTTATTTGAATTTTCAATTTGTTTTCATTTTCATCGTAAGTGTGGTATAAAACAGTATAAATTATTCGGAAGAAAGTGTGATTCTCGACTCGTATGTATTAAGGTCAAACTACAACCTCATTGGTAATCAGCCACTTTCTCCCCACGATGAAAATGTACTAAAATTATACCAAAGTTAAAATTCATCTTAGATTCCAAACCGCGGAGTATTCATAACGAGTTCCATTTGGTATAGCTAAGTAGTCAAAAGCATGAGCTCTGTGTTAGCTGTCCTCATAACTAAATAGCAAAAGTGAAACAGCATATGACACAATAAATGTAACAAATATAATCGGATTCAGTCTAAGCAGGCCTAATCGTGATTTGAAATGAGTATTGTCCCGCTTAAAGTTCTAAGGTTTAAAGTTGAAAATCGCATATGATGAAAAAAACGAGATATTATAGTTTTTCATTGCTTTTTAGCCGATTATCGGAAATATACAAATCAAATAAAAAAACTACCTGGTTCGCCGTATAAACCACTAGCCTGGATATTATGGATACTGATAAGCAATAACATGTCAACCCAAAAAAAAAAATTGATTTAATGATACAGAACGCTTCTTTGGCTGACAAAGAAGCGTTCTGTATCATTAACTACATGTTATTGCTTATCAGTATCCATTTAACTTGTAAAAGAAAATTTGTAGGTACCGCTGAAAATTCAGAGCTTTTGATTTCAGAAGGGTTTTTCAGGGGGTCATTTTGCAATTTTTTTATTTTGTAACAGACAGATTTTATTATATAAATAATAATATAAAAGCATTGTGCAGAAGACTGTGACTTGCACCAACGCCTCCTAAGGAAAGTTCCTAATGTTTTGATTAATATTTCAAGAGGTAGGTACGTCGGTAGCGTTACCTGAGTCGGAGTAACCACGTTCATGTAAAGACTTTACATATCCAGTACAATGGAGATCGTTAATAATTACTTACGAATCAAAGACTTTAAGGTGTTTGTGACAGGTTAGATTAAGTACACACAAGTACTTGTGTGTACTGTTTTGCGTGGGTCCTTTCATGTGGTAACACAATAGATTTGATTTTCTTTCTGCAGCCAAAATAATTCCTCATTATATTCTCGTGGGTGTGACATGATAACCTGTTTTTTTCTCTTGTTGAAAACTTGACTTTTTTTTCTCCTGCCAGAAAATAAATAATTAAAAATGTGTAAAAATAACACAAGTTTTGGAATTTAATACAATGACGCGACATGACTTCTTCACGTTCCCGCAAAACACCTACAAGATCTTTCTGGAAATTCACAATACAAAATCTACAAATATACAAAAATATTTCACAATTGAAAAAGATCTCAGTCAAAGTCTAAATTAAGCATAGTAATCTCCGAATACTGAAACGTTTGTTAACTTTGACGACAGATTAATTATAATAATGCCTTTGTCTGGCACTAAGCAAATGACAGAGGACAATAGACTTAATCTATCGTCAAAGTTAACAAACGTTTCAGTATTCGGGGGTTAGTCACGCAAGTACGAGTCATGCCTAAGTGGTGAAGAATTAATTAAAGGCTTCTATGGGGTTTTGGAAGCAATGCGAAAAGTGAGTTTCTTTCACGTTTCTTTTCACATTAATGGTAGAATAGAATGACAACATTTTAAAATTAAAACAACTTACAGTCTAAAAACTCAACATGAAATACATTCCTTTTCCTCCAATATTTGAACAAGAATTTAATTCATTTTCCAACCAAACACTCCTTCCACGTGCTCCGTTCCATTCCAGATTTAAAATCAAACATTTGAAATTTGAATTCAAATAGAGGTAGCCAGCTCGGCCGGTGTTTAACGAACGAATTCTCATTTCTGTGTTTGCGGACGTACGAAGAAACGAAAAAAGGGGCTATAGGGAACAGAAAAAAACGCACTGCGAATGTACAGAACAGAAGGGAAGCCTTTTGTAAAACGCCGGTATTACATCTAACTTAATGAGTGTGAAAGTGATAGAGCGATCACCCTCGCCGTCTCAGTGAGTTTTAGGTTTACCTACTTAGGGTGTCTACACATGGCCCGACACGACATCGCTTGAAAGAGATGGCTATATATAAGTTTCTGGGGAAGCCAAAGGGAGAAGCTATAACCTTAATAGTTTGTTTCTTTTGCTCCCGTGAAATTCAAATCTAGCTGTCCCTTTCACACGATGTCAGGTCGGACCATGTGTAGACACCCTTACATTACGAGAATGAACTAACTTCGATAAAGTCAATAATTTTGGTAGCCAGAGTTGGGACACTCACAGAGTAGGTAAACTTAATCACACTAATATTATAAATGCAAAAGTTTGTGTGTAAGTATGTAATGAGGTAAGTATGTAAGGAAGTTAGTGAGTTTGTTCCCGTTCAATTCTGTAACGGCTGAACGGATTTGAATAAATTTTGGTACGGAGGTAGCTTACACCCTGGAATAACACATACTACTCTACTTTTTATCCCGGAAAAAATATTCGGTTACTTTAAAATAGCGGGTGAAACCGCAGGGCGCGGCTAGTAAAACATAAAGAAATACTATAAGGATAAGGACTGAGGGGAAATATAGAAGTGCTCTGTGGTGTCATTGAAGGACACTCTGCCCCAGACTAAAGCTGCATAGTACGTCCCTGTATGTTTGTTTAGCTAGCTTGGCTATTTTATTAAACGGACGCCGAAAGCAAAAGAAGTAAGTAGGTACCTACCTATCCTAATAAAAATACATAAAAGGTAGTGATACTAAGCTTCAAATTGGCTGTTGATTCTTTAGAAATAGTCATTATTTTAACATCAACCATATTAATAGGGAATTATTTATGTGTGCGCATCACTCCAATGACTTTAAATAAATCCCTCTAATGGTGGATATACCATTCAAACGTACTAAGCGTTTCCAATCCACTTTCTTAGTAAGGACAGCAGAGGTGTGGAACTCTTTACCTGCGTCTGTCTTTCCGAACAAATACAATCCGGGACTGTTCAAAAAAAGAGTGAATAGGTACTTCCTAGGCAAGCGTGCTACATCTTCGACCACATCATCGCTTTCCATCAGGTGAGATTGTGGTCAAACGAATGCCTAGTCCGATGTAAAAAAAAAAAATGACTCAACTTTTCTTCTGATCTCCGTCCATTGATAACTTTTTCGGTCTTAATAGGGTTAATAGCGTTCTAAATAATGAAAAAATAGGTTCACTTTATCGCTGCCCGGTTATAAATAACGTTTTATCGCAAGGAAAGGGTTAAAATGTGGCGCTTGTCGCTCGGACAAGTTCGGGGACCTTCGGCTGCGGTCAAGTACCCCGAATGTTCGGATTTTAAATGTTTCAATGTTTTATTGTGGAATTCCGAGATTGTTTTGTTTTATTTTGTTGCGGAAAATTTTGTTGTAAGGGATATTTTTTGAATGAAAACACTTTATTAACTACGAAGTTACCTAAGCAGATATAAAGCAGATCTATTCTAAGATATATATTTATTTTTATCAGGATGATTATATAAGGCCGCCAGTTGTTTCACTAGTTTTAAGTTGTTGTTTTTTTTTATCTTATGTATGTCATTACTGGTGTGAACAATAAATAGTTATCTATCTCTAAAAGATAATTTATTTCCGGTAGTAGCCTATTCTGTATTTCGAACCGCCCGTCACGAGCCTCTTTAGCTCAGTGGTAGAGCACTGGTCTCGTAAACCAGGGGTCGTGAGTTCAAACCTCACAGGAGGCAAGCGTATTTTGCGTGCAATATTTTTGCCATGAGGATATTTTTATAATTATTATAACCATTCTGGGAACAACAAACCTGTCAGGTGATTATTACGAAAATTCATGAATTAGACACGACTTTAATCAAGTTATTTCTCATTTGTTTCAGAACACGAATTCAACCCCGGAATGACGTGACAGCCGTGCGAAAGATTTCCAATTTCGCCCACTTTATTAGCAAAAGTTTTGACAGATCCTTCTTTCTTTTTAATAGCTCAGTGCCAGATATTTTTAAATCAAAGTCAAGATGATTAGGTTTTGGGTGTTGGCTAGTGCGCTGTGCTTGGCGGGGAATTGCGGTGCGAATTACTGTAGGGATGCGAACCTCTGCTGCCCGGGGAGGGATAGTTCCTGTGTAGTCCAGAAAGTGCATTCCAACGCCATTTTGGACGACTTACCGGACAAGCCTTGCTACTGTGACCACGCGTGCTTGAAGCTTGGAGACTGCTGTCCTGATTTTCGGGAAACTTGTGGGGGTAAGTGTATTTCATTTTGTCTATTGGTTTGGTCAAGTCTGAGGCAAGTTTCTTTGAGTTTTCTATTTTTGCTACTATGGCTCAGTACTTGATGACTATTTAGCCTGTGCTTTAAAATTGGTACCTAATCAGATTTTTCGAAACGACGATATTTAGGTAGATTTGTTATAGCCAAGCTAGGAAAAGTCGTTATGACAAGTACTTACAAGTTACTTAATGAGTTTAGTTGAGTTTTAGGACGACAATGAACTTTTTTTTTTACTTCTTAATTAATATTATTTTGGAATCGGAAACACAGATAACGAAATATTGCAGATATAGGTGACAACATGACTGTTCAGAAAATTAAAATTTATATTCTGTCTCGCGGTTTCCGGGTTATTTAACATTTTCCAAACCTTTTTCAATGAAATTTGTCCTAAAAATAATAATAATTTGAAAAGTTTCTCAACTTATTTTTTTTTCTGGATTGTCATAGTGTTCCCCACACGCAGGTAACGGGTTAAACAATCAAATCTCTGATTGCGAGTAGGTATGTACATGAACTTACAAAATTCGTTTTATAAAATAGAATTTTAAAAAACACAATAATTTAACAAAAAAATATAGAATAACTTTCAGTTGTACTATTTTAGAATTGCCTAGAAAATTCAGTTAATACTTAATTTTCAAAACTAAAAACAATATTAAAAACTCCATGTGTATCAACACGGTCAAAAGTAACCTCAGAGCTTTAAAAAAATTAAAAATACATCCCCTTTTATCCCTTTCAATCCGTTTCATCCCTTGATCTGTTTCCAATTTGGGAAACCGGCCAGATATTCCAAAATTTAATCACCCTTTATTTAAATAGGATGATCTGTGATTTCAACGTAAAACGATAAGCTTTTATACAATATTTATATTTAAAACCAGATTTGCCACGCGGTTTTACCTGCCCGGCCTACAACGCAACGCAACTGAGGTCATTACCAAAGTGTAGATTCTGTATTTCTACAGTTTGTGATAATTCCGTTAGGATTGCACGCCGCAGGACGTGGGTTCAAACCCCAGCGAGGAGCTTAACGACCTACTAGTTGAGAGTCATTAAGTAGTTATGTAAATAAAAAATATTATTTTGGGATATTAATAATATTCAACTTTTTTTTTACTTTGGCGCACTTAAATGCAAATCTGTGCTTTCGGATAGATTTCAATATAGCTATCTCTTTTACTCTTTTACTTTTACGCATCTTCTTTCGCACCCTTTGGCAGCTGTAGGTAAACAGACTGCAGCGCCAAATTCAGAGCGCCATTTTGATTGTATAAACCTATCTTTAGTAAAGTATAATTGCGGGATATATGTTTTTTTGGTTCTGTCATTTAATATTGCATGGCGGAAAAACATGATTACATGACATTTTCTCGATAAAAAAAAAAAAACATTGAAAAGACCTTTATTTACAAACACTTTGCTGGCGCTAGGAACCCCTAGTATATTCAATAGATTATTACACTAATAGTGAGGTAATAATAATACCTAGGTTTGTATGGCCCAGAATTTGATTTCCTGGGTTAGATGGAATTAGCAATTATCTGATTTTTATGACTAGCGCGCGCTTAAGCCGTCTCTTTTCATCTGCGCGCGAAAGTATATCGCGCTATCTCTCTAAATCATAGCATGGTCGTAGAGTACTTTTCTAGTCCTAGGCTGGCGACGCTACCACCGAGTCATGAAGTAGGAGGATGAACTAAGTACCACTTTAGATGTTACGGGTAGTAACTTAATTTATTAATATAACAATTTTGGTAACTTAGTGGCGCGTCACCGTTTAAGATAAACGAAAAAAAAAAAAAAAAAAACATTACAAAGCCTTTTATTGAATGAGAATGATTTTATTGAACTACTAGTTGTTACCCCAACTTGTAACTTGTGACTTCGTTCGCGTGGACATAAAAAAGTATTCTATGTCCGTCGTCGTAATGTACAGTAACTCCTTATCAAATATTATCAAGATCCGCTCAGCCGTTTAGCGGTGATAACGCGACAAACATCCAGACAGAGAGACAAAGTTACTTTCATAGTTCGCTAGGTGGCGCTGATCCATTTTTGTGTATTTTTTGACGTTTTGTATGGACTGACAGTTGTAATAAGATGTTCTGAATCGCGCAAGCGAAGTTTTTCCCTCAAAACGAACGTATTAATTTTTATACCTCAAAGCTTTATTGGTCCTGATACGACTGCGGCTGTATTCCTCTGATTGTTATAATATTTGTTAGGATTGTACTTACTTCATACCGAATAAATATGGGCGTATGCATATATAATATATGTCTATTCGGACAGCTATTTAATCCTATTTCGATGAAGACATATCGAAATTTAAACTTTAAGTCATCATCATCATCAGCCGAAAGGCGTCTACTGCTGAACATAGAGCGCCCGTTAGAGCGCCACACCGACTGACAACGTGCGACTTGCATGCACCGCTTGCCTGCGACTTTCACAATGTCGTCGGTCCAGGTCTAGTTAATTAGATAAATCTGTGATCTCCCGGCTCGTGGTCGCCACGCAAGAACCTTTCTTCTCCGTCGGTTATCGGGTCCTTCGAGCGATATGGCTTGCCCATTGCCACTTCAGCTTGCAAACTCTGAAAGCTATATCGGACACTTTCGATCTTCGGCGAATATCCTCGTTCCGGAGTTTGTCCCGCAAATGTTTTTCATAAAAAACTAACAATAATAAAAAGTAAATAAATAACTAATTAATAATAACTTGTGATATTACAAAACTTGACACTGGCTGAATGTTATGTGTGTTAATAAAAAAACCCTTTAGACAATTTTCGTTCTACGTTTTCTTTTCTTAAATAAACGCAATAATGCCATATTTGAGAAAAATACATGCTTGCCTCTAAATCCGGTGAGCAGCATACTTAGCACATACCTACCGTAAAAATATAAATAAAACTGAGATATAAAATACTTTGTAGCACACCTAATAACCGCGCTAATACTGGTAAAGTTCGCGCCAATGCGCAATAGCTTTTAGCGGTTTAGCACACTTCAGCAACGTGAAGCCTACACAATTTACACAACATAGAACATTTCTTATCGTGTGAGTACGAGACAAGCATACTATTATGTATAACTCTGTCTCGTTTTAGCACGATGAAATGAATACAAAATGGCGTTACAGACGCATCAAGCTCTATCTACTTTTGTCACTGCACGGCTTTTGTCAACCAAGGATAGATGAATTTGTATTGTTAGTTTACCGGTAGAACGTTCAGAAGCTTTGGCAAATATTCTTCAGCAGACCGTCAGTAGGGGGCGCTTCGTTTGCATTCCGTTTGACGCTCATGAGCGCAGTGACGTGATGGGGTCGCATTTTTAATATCTTTACAAAATACTGACAGGTTCGACAGTGCCTTATTAGTAAAAAGACTGTCGTATCGTAGGGGGCTACGATACGATGAGCCGCTACGATTCATTCTCTATTAATATTTCACTGTAGCTTATCGGCCACAGTTTTTTTTTTGCGTTGTCTCTTATTTTCCTATTTTTTAGTGTAGAAAAAAAAAAAAAAATAATAAAAAAAAATTGTAATAGAATAGAATATTGTTATAGAACTTTTGAAATAAGCTTTCTTCTATACATTTTGTTTGTTAAATTGTAAATTGAATAGATAAAAGGGATTGTATTTCTTAGGACCGTTTCAAAGGCTCTATTTTTAAGCTTTTTGAAGCAGTTGAATAAGTAATGCGCGAACAGTTTCGTGGCCGAGTGTACGCGGGCACAAAACTCGGAGCTCTCGCATTTTTATTTCGAGATTACATTTTAATGATATTTTTAATATCTTCCGACGAGACGTTACAGATATGTCAAAGTTTCCACGTAAAACCACGTTTTTTTATGAGCTATTTATCATTCATTCTACATTTTGTTTGCTCACTAAAGAGATTAAATATTAATGAGAAAATACGATACGAGTATGTGGCATCTACGCAAATATACAGTTTGTACATATTATTTACATTTAATTTCGTTGGTTAGATTCATTCATCATCATCATCATCAGCCAGAACATAGGCCTTTAGAGAAGATATAATGGAACACACAAAAAAGAGAAACGAAAAACTAAAACCCAGATCCGGAGTAGGTGTTGAATTTCATAATTCAAATATCCGACTCAACTGGGAATCGCACCCGGGACTTCCTGCTCATAAGGCAGACGCGCTACTAACTAAGCCAGGAAGACCTTCGGTGTTCAGTTCCTGTAGGGCAACTCGAAAATTCATGGGGTGCATAACATTGAAATTTGAGCTAGTTTGTACCCAAAAGGGTATGTGAATAAGCATTTTTATTACGATGAAAGAGAAAGGTTACTACATCAGGTTTAATAACGTACACACACCCTCTCTCACACGCACACACCCTCACACATCCTCACCCACGCACACACACACAGGTCATCCTCTCAATCTCTCTTACAAGCACACACAGCCTCTCCCATAGCACGTAAAAGATGTGCTATATTAAGAAAGAGCAGTGACTCTTACTTAAAAGTTATAGAAGATAGGAATTAACTTGTTATTATTATAAAGTATGTTGCGGTTTTCCCATGTGACTTTCTACTGACTTTTTTCCTGCCTAATTTTAGATCTCGAGCTGTTTAATTCGTATATTTATTTATTATAACTGATGTGACAACACCCTTACAGTCCAGGACCAATTCGATATTAAAGTTATGTTTATTGCATTACATTAATATTTATTCTAGGCAACGATTTACCTATATAATTACAGTGTCATGAGCTACATTTTGCAGTAAGGCTTTTTGTTGTTATAATAATTTTAGATTTAAAAAAAAACGACTTCAACAAAACCATTTATTTAAATTTGCTTCGTCATAGTAGCGTAGTTTCATCAGTTTCACTTCACCAAATGATACTTTTTGAATGCAAATGCGTGACGTGTTGATGAAAATACCAAAATCGATGTATGTGTGCGTATAATATTTGAGGAGTTTCCCCAATCCCTAATGGATTCCATTATCAGAACTGAATTTTGATAAAAATGGGACCAACATTCATTTTAAATAAGTATTTTTCAAATCGGTTCAT
The DNA here is from genome assembly GCA_947579745.1 of Apocheima hispidaria. Lineage (NCBI taxonomy): Eukaryota > Metazoa > Arthropoda > Insecta > Lepidoptera > Geometridae > Apocheima > Apocheima hispidaria. The sequence continues at coordinate 2,735,460 of OX388166.1, read as the reverse complement.
AAATGTCGCAGTTCTGAGGTGACACACATTAAAAAAAGAAAAAGAAAACAACCAGTCCACTTGAGAACCTCCTCCTTTTTTTGGAAATCGGTTAAAGATAATAATACTATTAAGCCGTGAAAATGTGACAAACAGACAGTTACATTCGTATTTATAAATAAGGGGGACCATTATTTTGGTAGCCGCAGTGCCTGAAGACAGTAAGGGTCTCCAACAAAAGATGAAATATGAAACCCCGGGTCATAATGAGTGTATCAAAATCTTTCCTAGTAAGTAACATACCTAAAAATTACTAAGTTTCTTCTCTTGTTTTCCCAGTGAAAGCATTCGGAAATCGATTGATAAATGTTCTAAAGTTCCAAGTAGTAACAAAAAGTTAATGTTAGTTGGAACCACGTTTCAGCCACCCTGAGTTATGGCCTACAGGCGGCTGGTGCTCAGGGTGAACCCTCACTTTAAGACACAGAGAACTAAAGCTACGCGTAGATAAAAACGTTTATTCGAACCACAGATGAATATAATGATTCGAACATAATAAGTGATATAATCCAAGTCGAAGAACCAAAGCTACCAAAGTTGGCAGGCACATCACTCGAGGAAACTATAACCGGTGGGGATGAAAGGTTCTTGAGTGGAGATCATGAACTGGAAGACGCAGCTTAGGTAGGCCTCCCACTAGTTGGAGCGACGATATTGTGAAAGTCGCGGGCAACCGGTGGATGCAAGTGGCACGTTGTCGGTCGGTGTGGCGGCCTAAGGGGGAGGCCAATGTTCAGCAGTGGATGTCTTTTGGCTGATGGTGATGATGATGAAGTGATATAATTAAAAAAAAATTAAATGAATAATCTGAAGCTTTCTTATTTTCTTCTTCAAGTCGAACGTGACCATGTTTAATATTTTTACCCAATTTTGACCCAGTGAGCGAAGCGAACGAATTGTCTGCTTCAACTGGCAAAATTTACTTGGCAGCAATCGCGTAACAGGTCGTATTTTTCTTGTTCAACTAATCACGAACTTGAAACGTTGGTATGCAGGTTCTATTATTTTTAGTTTTTGTTTTCATCTGCTATTTTTGATTGGACGAGTATTTCCACCAAAAAGAGAGGCGGGGCCATTTACAGACCGATTTTAAAAATATTTGGCAGAAACATTCGGTAAAATCGGTCAAGAGTTTGTCAAGATGTTAAGGTGAGTAAGCGTTATCGTTTATATTCTCAAGATTCAAGATATTTATTGCAGAATGTAGGTGGAAACAGTTCTTAAAAAATACAATTATGTACCATACAAACTATCTCCTTAAGAGGTGTGCAACAATATAAGTAGGTACCAAACGTCTATCCGCTCAGTTCGATCTAGAGCAGCGTTCATTTTGGTACTGAAATATCAAAGACATAATTTATAAGGAGAATTCTGTGTGAAATATAAATAAAATAAGTAGATGTCAATTTCACATTTCACATTTCTCTTTAGTCGTGGGGTCTCAGTTCGGGACAATTGAACTGCGCAAAAAAAGTTTATGCTCACGAGGTCTACCATGGACTTAGCATCATACTGTTTCGTCCAAGAGGTCTACTGTTCGCAGAACTGCTGGTATTGCAAGTGTTGAAAAACAATCTCAGGTGTGTTTTTTGCAAATACAACTAAGAGCTTTTAGTTGTTTTATTTCCTCTCGCTTCTCTGGTCGCAAAGGGTCGTAGCCCTAATGCCCTACTGATGAATAAAAGGGTATAACTATTGTGTTGGACGTGACATAGGTACACGGTGGTCTAGACTAGAGACAGAGATAAATTGCTAGGAAAATGATATCGAAGGACAGGAGCTGAATAACTAAAAAGGTTGAGAAAACTAAAACCTCTTTAGAATATTTAAAACATTTGTTCTATTACAAAAAGGTATTACGAGATATATTGACAGTTTTAGGGAGGATTACATACAGATCTATTTAACTTGAGTGGTTACATAATTTAATTATCAAAATTATAATTGAGAGAGAACCTTTTCTTGGGAACTAACAAATTTTCGATGTATAAATATTACAAACCAAATTAAACTCTATAATGACCTGACCTTTATCAGTATAAAGTAACAAAAGCAAATAAATAATAACCTCTCAATATAAAGCGTAAAAAAATATTCTTTCAGCGTTTATAAGTAAGGAAGATGTTCATTTATCATCATTATTGCAAAATGGATGGGCTCTGTGCGCCATTAATAACTTATTTTGCGTTTCGTTTCATTTGGACATCAGAATTGTAAATGTGTTGGCAAAAGATGCTGAACACTGTAAACTTCATTTAGCTACTTACCTTGTTAAGGAAGCAGGTATACAACTTAGTAGTTTTCTTTTCACGATGGGAAAGCCTTAGCAGATAATATACATAATAATATAACATATATATAAGTCCCCAAGATAAAGGTGCTACAACCTAAAATGTTTCTGTACCAAATTTTAGTAACAGTAAATGGTTTTGAACGATTTGAAACTTTTGCAACTTACCCGTTGCGATTGTTTTCTTAAATTAATGAGAGAAGTGACGAGACGAGCAAGACTCTCGCCTGTTGGTATATGCTTGGCCATAACAATTTAGTGCCACCGAGAATTTAAAACTTCAATTATGTCAAAAACATATCCGACAACGCTCTGCAGTAAATAATTTATGTAAGACATTTCACTTGAAACATTGCCATTAAATCCGGAACAGGTAGTACTTTTCTTCTCAAAAACAGGTGTAAATATTTGTTATAGGACTGCTGGAAAAGCAACGGGCCGCAGCTAGTTTATAATAATATAGTATACTAGCTGATGCCCGCTAAGCTCGGCCTTCGGCTTCGCTAAGCTCTTCATACAAACCTTGTCCTCACAATTACGAACACAACAAAAAAGAAATCATCACAATCGGTCCAGCCGGTCCAGCCGGCAGGTTCTATGGAACAGCAGATTTTTTTCCTCGATTTCAGGGTTGGTCCCATAGTAAAAGTTGTTCATAATGATGAGTACTATAAGCCCTCTTCGGGCGGTCACTTGCCGATGGGCGACATTGTATATAGATAGATTAATTATTAGTGAGTACAAAATTATAATAATTATCAGGTGAGCTATGGTCAAACGCCTAGCACGTCAATTGTAAAAAATAAGAAACGATTAAATTGCACACAATAACATACAATACATAACAAAACATTTTAATGATACAATTAAACATGCTTTTTACAGGGAATCCGTTGTAATATTCATTCTTATCATAAAGCATAATTATCGCAATTTGATATTTCCGGTTCATGTTAATTATTTCCGCAGCTCTTTTCACCAGTTAAGGGGTGAAAATTTATGCGTTTTCTGTTATTAAATAAAACAAATAATTCATTAATTTCATATGAAACCATGCAAAATACCCATGAAGTAGAGACCTTAATCACATACCTTCTCCTTCAGCCTTTAAGCATCCCACTGCTAAGATATCAGCCTAGCCTCAAAGGGTGATTTTAGGCCATATACACCACGCTGGCCCAGCACGGGTTGGCAGATTCGACAGCAATACAATTTTCAAAAACCCACTGCGCACAAAACCTCGCGGAAAGGACGTCCCTCTTAACCTGGTAACAATATCGCAAATTAACGGTTGATTAGCTCCGGTGGCCGGCCTTGGGCGCTCAACAACGTTTCATTCGATTATGTTATTCTCGTATTTGTTTTGGTACGGCTTTATTACATTTCCCGATAATATTTCGATCACGTAGCTCTTGGCTTGCCAGTGTGTGTCAATTCAGCTGATAGGGCATGCTTGCAAAAGAGAATAGAGAATCATTAGTGGTAGGACTCCGCCTGGGAAAGTACCACACCTTTGCCAGTTATTCAACCGCCAAGCAGTAGTGTGCAAACATTACTGTGTTCCGGATTGAAGGGCAATGTTTTCAGCGTAATTACTGGGCTAAAGAGATTTAACATCTGATATCTCAGGCCTTAGGGTGACGAGCGCAGTACATTGCCGTACAAAGTTTTCAAGTGTGGAAATTCAAAATGAAGGTGGCACTGAATTATCATGGGCAAGCGTGGCATAACATCAGGTGAGCGTCTTGCTAGTCTTATCACCAATTTTCATTTAAAAAAAACGAGCTGCGCCCCGGGATTTTACGTGCATTAGAGAGTTAGGCGGCTTCTACTTAATGTTTTTTCTTGATAACAAGCTGTGTAAAAAATATAATTAAATATATTACGAAAACTGAAAGAAAATTTGAATCGGATAATACAATTCTGAGATATATAACCCTTTAAAGTTTTTGATGGGGCTGGGAGAGGGGATGCTCTGTCTCTTTCCAGCAAAGCGAGTGTTAGTATGGAATTTGTAAGGCGCACAAATGATACGTGATGTCATCCTTATCCTCACTAATATTATAATTCAGAAGAATAAAGCCGCAATCGTATCAGGACCAATAAAGGTTCGAAGTATAAAAATGAATACGTTCGTCTCGAGGAGAAAACTTCGCTTGCGCGATTCAGAACTCCCTACATTACAATCGTCAATCCATATAAAACGTCAAAAAATGCATAAAAATGGATCAACGCCACCTATCAAACTATAGGAAGTAACTTTGTCTTTCTGTCTGGATGTTTGTCGCGTTATCACGGCTAATCAGACAGGATATCACAAAGACGGACTAAGCACAATTTGCTGTGTTGTACTCCGACCAAAGTAAAGTTTGAGGTCTCTGACTATCTGACTCTGACTCTTGAATTATTTTTTTGACATTTATAAAACTTGCTGACATTATTATTAATCATATTTTATTAAATTAAACTATTTTTTTTATCTAATTAATTATTATTAGTACTTATTTTTTGTTGTGGTTTTTGATTAGATATTTGAAATTATGTAATTATGAACTAAATATTTTGTAATGTGACTTGCCCAGTGTAACTACCAATGTTATAAGGCCAATAAATGATTCTATTCTATTCTATTCTATTCTGACCAATGATGATAAATAATATAATAATAATAATAATAAATGTAATGTCGGCGGGACTCTAGATTTAGGTTTTTTATAGCATTATTTATTTTTTATTTTAATTTTATAAAAAACCTGAATTTAAGAATTAAAATAAATAAATGGAATAATAATAATATAATGACTTTTAAATTTTAATTTTTTACTTTTATGTAATGACTTAATTCTATTTATAATTATAGTACCTTGCTCTTTATTATTGCATGCTGTCTTCACCTGTAAGTATTGTGACATTTAGTTCTATTTTATTTGTGTATATTTTTGACATTGTATTGGTGTGCACAGTGTAGGTGAACCTAAATAAATAAATAGTATCGGTGTGTGGTGCCTCTTAGGGCCACCACAGACAACGGACTTTTTGTCAAAGCAAAAAAAAAAAAAAGTTAATGCACTGGCCCCACAGAAGAGAGAAGTAAAGGTCACAACTTTTCCTCTTCTGTCACTGGCCCTAACCACACAGCTTCCTTAAAAATAACAACTCAAAACAATCAACAACTTAGGCTTCAATACGTAATTAAAAGTATGTATAGTAGATTTGTCACAAAAAAAAGAGTAGCGAATTTTTGTGGATATCGCATGTATTGACGAACGTACGTCTCACACTTATCAAAGACTGAGAGCGGCTGAAGCAAGGTGAGCACCGGCGCTCACTTTAAAGTCTTCAAAATTCTCTTACTTGGATGTCCCTTTATTTTACCTTGATCGTAGGCGCTTTACCGCGCGCTCACCAGCGCGGTACAAGGGGATTCAAATTTGTTTTAATTTGGCTAAAAATGTAAGCAACCCTTATTTTAATGTCAGACAAACAACCGACGAAAAGAAAGGATTTCTAATTGTACAGTTATTGCAAAAACAAGTCTTCAACCTCGGGGTTTTTGTACAATTTTCAAAATAATGAGAACTTGGCACCCATTTTCCTCGGGCCTTTGTTTACATCAATTTAAGGGGGGCTACACCCTCTTATGCACGATTAAAAAAAAGCAATATGAGGCTGTGGCGACACAAAACAATTTGCCCAGCAATTTCTCACCCCTCCTACCTACCCCTTAATTTGACTGTGAAAAAAAGACCGCCTGTCGGTAAAGTAGATTTCTGTTTGTGAGCTTTGGTAGAGCAACAAAAGCTGTAATATTTCATTTGTTATGTTGATATGATAAGTAATGTATAAAATGTAATTATCAGCATCATCATTATCAGCCTATAACAGTCCACTGCCGCACATAAGTCCCTTGCAAAGAACGCCACTCAACCCGATTTTCGGGTTTTTTTTCCCGAAAATTTAATCGAATGAGTAAATTGTATTTCAAGGTTAATATAATGATTTTAAACTTTGATTACGTAATTTGCGGTCTTAAGTTGGTTAAAAAATTACCTTGCTTTCTCGCGCAGCCGGGTGAAACACTACTCATTTACAACTTACAAGTCCAATAAGTATGTAATATTTTATATTAATAAAATTGGAATACTCACGTTATATTGATGTTGTTTGGTTATTTGGACTATAGTTTCGGTCACATCCGGTGATCTTTTTCAAGAGAGTATAGGTTTTTTTTTTTTTTTTTTTCTTTTTTTTTATAAGTAAAATGCGACTAAGATCTCGTCTTGCTTTCTCTTTAAAATGTGTTTAAAGTGCCTTAACCACGTCAGTTTTCATAGTAAAAAGCAAGTGTGTATGTATTTAGTTAAAGAACGTCAAACATGTTTGGTCAAAAACACCTGAAATTCAAATATGAAAACACATATGAAAATTACTTTTGTTTGCATTATTTCATGCAAATCAGAGAAGTTTTTAACCACTGTAAGCTTAGCCCCTTTGAGTGAACATTGTTTGTATGCAAAAATATATACTTACAGTAATCTACCCACAAGAGTATCGGAAAGTAAAGAAGGGTTTATGTAGCATCCGTTGTAGTACCGTAAAATGCCTTATAAAACGTTAACCTAAGAAATTCTTCGGAGAAGTAAAATATTTTATGGAGGCGAATAAGATGACAAAACATGACAATATATGAGTGTGAACAGTATTAAATCTAGCAACAGATGCACGCGCCGGTTGCATATGCGTGAGGTATTTTTAAAATACTTATGATTCGTTGTTCCTACAAAAAGTCACCAAAGTTTGAGGAAGGCGCGGGTCGCGGGGAGCGCGACCAAGCGCTCTCATTGGCTATTTTAAGTTTACCCTTACTCGCGCCTAGCAATCAACCAGAGTAATTTTTTATAAGTGTATTTAGACTGATGCGTGGTGCGCTTCGAGCGTCCTTAATGCAGAATGTAGGTGTGATCTGTGGTTTGTGTGGAATTTTATCATCCTTTGTTTTTTTTTTATACCGGGTCGACCCGGGCTCCCGCATTTCTTCTCATTTAAAGTCGCGTAATGTTAGTGTCATTTAGAGCTTAGCTATCAAAATACGTTTTCCAAATAGTCTGCATTAACCTTTAAACACCCCACTACCAGGAAAAATCGAAGTTGTAGTCAGTCAGATTTAAAAAATATTGCTAAAAATTACATTGCCAGAATAATTAAATTAATTGGCACATATCATTAAAAAGGTTTATTATTTGTGACAAATACCCTGTTGAATATTACGTACAGAAGATGTCACCTGTCCCAGCTTAATCCTTACATACATGCATGTACGTATGAAATCTCACACTTTACAAGCTATTTGCACTAAACTTAGCTACTGTCTCTCCAGTATGTTGAAGCATCAGCTGCGCCCAAACGTTTCAATATTAAAAAGTCTACCCAAATGGCAAAGTGGCAATGTCTTTGTGTTAAAGACAGGGCTTTTGGAGAGGAAGGGGGTGCATAACTTGCATACAGAAAATTTCCTAAGTGTCTATGTAGAAAATGCTTGTGGAAAACAAAGTAGTCAAAGGAAATTTGTGAAGACAAAATTCTGTCACTTAAGTTCAAAACGCTGCAGGTAAACTTTGTTATATCTCTGCGAACGATAGAGTGGCTATAATTACAAAGAGTAAGCAGTGTGTTTTGAGTTTTAGGTTAGCTAGTAGTTGTTTGTACTTCTTCTTTTTTTTTTTTCACTTTGTGGACTCATGTGATTTTTAGGCAGATTAACACTAAGTTGGAGAGTTTGTAATGCTATAGGATGAAGGGATATTGGGTTTTTGGCGGGAACGTGAAGAATTCACGTCGCGTCATTTTATTATTTTCCAAAACTTGTGTTATTTCGAGTCTTAATGTGTAAAAACGGTAAATTTCTACCCGTTAAGTGTTCGTGTACATGCACGAGTGTTGGTGAATGGTATAATGTCGTAAAACGTGAATTTTCGTGTTGTTTCCAAAACTCCATAGAAGGCTCTAGTAAAGTTTTCACCACTTTACTGGGGCATGACTTGGACTTGACCGTGACTTGCTTTGCTCGACTTTGACCGTGAATATGACTTATTTGATAATATCTAACAAAACTTGAGAATATATATGTATACTTGACACTGGCAAATGCATAAGACATGCAACGCCAAAATCCTCTTAGGAGGAAAAAGAAAAAAAAAATGAAGGGATATTTTTAAATATATTCCGGAAAATTGAATATATTTAAAAACTTCTACGCTTTGGCCGATTGACTCTAATCTTAATATAATCATTTTATTTATTACAAACCGATTTTGATGAAATTTGGAATGTATAGATAGTTTAGGTTCTGTAATGACACATAAATAATAAGGGGTGCCTAGTTAAAATACTTTTAAGTTTAATTGGAACTGGAAAATCGTGGTCGAATCTGTGTTAGCATCTAAGAAAAATTTAATGAAAGTTGCTACTGGATCGAACAAACACGGATTAAATTTGAAGGTACGTGTCATAACTATGTACTTGGTATTCTTCATGTAAGAAGACCTCTTAGTCTTCAAATATGCTTGGCAGCGCCTATCAGCGACTTTAATGGAATATGTTAGTACACTGTCAACTTGCATTTTACATGAAAGGCTTTTAAAACACTCGTTCGTACCAAATCGTATATTTTCAGGCGGCTTGGTAAATTTCCACGAAGAAAAAAAAACTAAATAAAACTAAACTAAGCATAAAACACCCTTTTAGTATTCAACAAAAAAGGGTTTTTCTCTACAAATTTACTCTAACATAAATTCCATACATGAATAAAAAAAAAACTAAGAATATCTATATTACCAAATCTACGCCACGCCGTCTGTCAGACTGTCCGTAAATAAAATAAAGTTATGTCGGATTTCCTGACGAACTTTAAAACTTTTTTTGTGTTGTTTTTTGTGGCTAAACACATAAGTATTTAGCCAGTTTCAATTTTCATAAAATAAAGTGATGTTTAAAGTCTCAGATTTGTATATGTCATAAAAATCTATAAATAAAAAATCCACCACTTATCCGAAGAGGATAAACAGCCACAAAAGTAAGCTCTCTCCATTTACATTTTAAAACGTCTCGTATGATGAAATACATCGCGCTCATTCTTATCCTGGAAGATTGTTGGAATTCCACCTCATTTCAAGGAATGGCCTCGTTTATCCTCGTGCTACGAAATGCGGGAAACGACTCCAGACAATGTTTTAAAGACGCTCCGGTGATGAAGGCTATTTTCAGTTTATTTCAGGCTTATAGGATTAGTTGAGCTGGTTCTTTTATTTTTGTCGAGGGTGACATTTTTCTATGGAAAAGCAATTTTTTTATTTGATCACATAGTAGAAGTTGTTGTTAATGACGGGAATCAGAATCAGAATCAGATTTTTTTATTGACATAAAGAAAAACAATATCAAAATTAGGTATAATCATTATCACACTAATATTATACTGCCCCGGTGGCTCAGTTGGTAGTGAACCTACCGTCTGTGTTTGGGGGCGTGGGTTCGATCCCCATCTAGGACAAACATTTATGTGATGACTATTTGTGTTTGTTCTATGTCTGGGTGTTATAATATCTATATAAGTATGTATTTAAAAATATCTATGTACGTATATCATTCTCTGGCGGCCATATTACAAGCTTTGCTTAGTTTGGGGTCAGCTGACCGTGTGTTGAAAAATGTCCCAGATAGATATTTATTATAAATGCGAAAGTTTGTGTGTAAATGTGTAAGCATGTAAGTATATAAGTAGGTAAGTGTGTTTGTTCCCGTTCAACGCTTATAATCATAAATCAAACTGTTTTAGACCCCGGTGAGTACTAATAGTAATACCTACAGTAATTACACGTCATTTTTTATACAATAAATTATAATAATAAAGACAGCATAAAAGCAAAATTGTCAAACGACAACAAATAAACTTACAGTCAAATAAACAAAAAACAATTGTAAAAGCATGAAAAACAAAACAGGATACATAATTAATTAATTAATTATTAATTCATTAATTATTGCAATACCGACAAATCACATTCGCGTTTATAATATTTTGTAGTGGTAGGGTTCTCTTGCAGAGTCCGCCTGGGGAAGTACCACACCTTTACCAGTTATTCAACCGCCAAGCATTACTGTGTTCCGGATTGAAGGGCAATGTTTCCAGCGTAATTACTGGGCATACAGAGATTTTACGTCTAACATCTCAGGGTGACGAGCGCAGTACATTGCCGCGGATAGTTTTGAACTGTTGAAGTTCAAAATTCTGGGTGGCACTGAACTGTTATGGGCAAGCGTGTCGCTTAACATCAAGTGAGCGACTTGCTCGTCTCGTCAACGAGTAACATAAAAAAAAAAAGTTACAAGTCTCACAAAACTTACCGTCGCTGTGCGATAATGTTCCAGAGACTGTAACAAATGAACTACACAAAACGTAATCTATTCAGCACTTGCGCTAGTTATTTACATTGCTAATTACGTCGGTTTCGTGCAATTCCCCTCGTTCCAATCCGATTGCTTCTATTAGAGATACATAAGTTAGATGTTTTGCCGAATTTCGGTATTAGAAAAGCAAGTCCCACTATCTAAAGATCTTCTAATACGCACACAAGAATATAAACCGAAATTATGTTAATTCAAATTTTTGTTTGTACAAATTAATTACAATTGAATACCCTTCGAATATGTGAATATGCACCTAAATGTAACTGAAACTTTTTTCTTTTTCTGGTCATAAAAATATCGAGCACGAATCTCTGAAGCACAAGCTAGCTCAAGTTCAGCGATCCGAAGATCATCAAACTTCGAAGCAAAATGTAGATATAAATAGTATGAAAACTGACGTGGTTTTGATACATTTTGTTTTAATAAAACGGGAATACTCACGGTAAACTGAGTCGGTTATTCCGACTATAGTTTCGATCACATTTGGTGACCTTTATCAAGGAATGCTCAGCGAGACACGCCCGCAACCTCGTCTTGCGTTGCGCGCGTGTCTCGCTGAGAATTCCTTGATAAAGGTCACCGAATGTGATCGAAACTATATAACTAATATACCGACTCAATTTAACGTGAGTATTCCTGTTTTATTAAAACAAAATATAAATAGTAGCTCCAAAATGTTATAATTATAATTCTCTGTATACAAATTATCATTGTTAACAAATACTTTGATTTGATTTTTGATTCGAAGCTTATATAATAGCTAAACTATCAAAGCCTTTTCATTTACGGAACGTTGTAGATATCTCTACTAAAATTATAAATCCGAAAGTTGTTGGTTTATTGATTTGTTTCTTCCTCTTTCTTGTAGCAACAGAGAGAAATGGATCGATTTGATTTTTTGTAGTGACTGTCATAGACTACTTTTGTATACCGGGAAAATGTACGTTTCCTGAAAGCAGCTATAGTAATTTTGTGCGACACGTGTCGTAGTTTGATCTAAGATTATTCACATTTCATCACAAGAAAATTTGAATTTCGCGCCCTGGGCCCGTACCGTGAGGTGCTTATTGCGATGATTATTAGGTTCAGCCGAGAACGCTGCGCGACCATACACCTTATCACGCGGCGATACGGTTCGCGGTCGCGCAGTGTCATCGCTGAACCTAACAATAATCGCAATAAGCACCTCACGGTACGGGCCCTGAGCGAAACGTTGCACCGTACGAGAGTCAAGTCCAATCTATCAATGAGTCAAACATACCCGAATTGTAAACTGGCTCTCAAAGAAACCTCTTCAGTTGCAATTTGAGTAACTAAACAAAATATTGTTCACCAGCCAGCAACAAAATCATCAACAACCTTATTGTTAGAACGACACGTCGATAAACACAATATTGTGTTAAGTAGCTCTAACACAATAGTGTGTTTATCTGCCAGCCCGAAAACAGGTAAGAATGAGACCGAATACTCTTAAAAATGAAGCCGAAATTCGGCCTCGCACCATCTGTTCGGGGGTTCGTTAATTAAGTACGTGGCCAACAATCCCGTCCCCGAAGATTAATACCGGAGGCTATTCAGACGAATTCGACATTTTGGACGGGAGTGGCTAGCCTGAAACTCGGAACAAACTTGTATACAGTTGTGTGAAGGAAATAAAGGATTTTAACTTTATCTACGAATAATAAAGACTAGAAATCATAGAGCAACATGCACTGGCTTCCGGCTGACTCGGTCGGCCCTGTATCGAGTTGAATGCTAGAAATAGTGCATTCTTATCATAGAAAAAATATACGAGAAGAATGACAATCTCATACAGTTATGTGTATAGAAAAAATATACGAGAAGAATGACAATCTCATACAGTTATGTGTATCCCCGAAAAAACAGCATATCTAATACTAGATGGCGCTACGCAATTAGTCAGCTAATGTTCAAAACTCTATAGATGCTGATGAAAATATGGGTAGTATAGAAACATAGTACCTATTTGTATATTATGTCCATACAAAAAGCGTAGTCTGATACCCATCCCTAAATGTTACATGATTTCGATGATTTTTTTATGTGTTATCTACAAAAACTATACTTGTATATTTTTTATATTGTTTTATTTCGCAATATCTTCGTTATTTTAGGCACTTAAAGTGACAAATATTTTGCGTTGAAAATACGACGAAGAAAAGCAGTTGTTAGTAGAATAACTTACATTTTTTTTAAAACAAAACATATGATTATGGCTTATCCAAGACACTGACACCAAAAACAAAAGATTTTGTTATGATATATGAGGTGATAACAGACTACCCCCGAAACGCTAATTTCATCAAAAAGTTAGGAAAATAGCTTCACTAGCTCTCTCTATCCCACGTACGACAAGGGTACGAGAGCGACAGCTATACACTTTCAAATATCGAATGCGCCAAAACCTCGCCGAAGGACTAGCCTCTAGTTCAAATTATATTGCACGACGTTAAAAATATGTTTTCAAAAATAATGTCTGAAGCGCCATCTCTTGAGAACATTACTAAGGAGTAGAACGAGGCTTCGCTGTGCGTGCAAAAATTTACTTTATTGCGACATAGCAAAAGTCTTTCGTACGAAAAAATATTTCTAGTACATAAGTTCTTAGTTACTCGTAGCAATATGACCTTGTCCATTCTTATAGCAGTGGTGAAAATAATGACATGATCTAATTAACATACCTACTAATGCCCGTCTGCACTAAGCTTTGACAGCTTCTAAGTTCATACTTAGCTCCATAGGACGTGCCTAACAATGAAAAATGTAAATGCGGAAGACATGTCCTTTCCGGAGTTTTGGCGGGAACGTGAAGAAATCTTGTCGCGTCTTTTTATTATTTTACAAAACTTGTGTTATTTCGAGTGTTAACGTGTAAAAACGATGAATATTTACCTGTTAAGTGTTCGTGTACATGCACGAATGTTGGTGAATGGTATAATGTCGTAAAACGTGAATTTTCGTGTTGTTTCCAAAACTCCATAGAAGGCTCTAGTAAAGTTTTCACCACTTTACTGGGGCATGACTTGGACTTGACCGTGACTTTCTTTGCTTGACTTTGACCGTGACTATGACATGTTTGATAATATCTAACAAAACTTGAGAATATATTATGTATACTTGACACTGGCAAATGCATAAGACGTGCGACGCCAAAATCCTCTTAGGAGGAACGAGAAACATTCATGTCCTTTCCATGTCGTTTGACATGTCATGCCAAAGTCCGACTTAGTTTAGGTGATGCTTAGCTAAGTTTTATCTATAGTTTAGTTTAGTTATAGTGTTTTATAGTTTTATTTGTTGATATAAATCCTATTACTCAGAAACGGATGACAGATAACCTGTATTTATAGTTCAAGTGTGTTTGCGTTGCACTTGATACCCTGTTGATAATATTCCGATGCAATACATGCGATGTATGGACCCAACATCCCCCATGTTATATAATAGATACATACAGAATACTGATGCTATTGTTCGGTGTACAATATACAGGACAAAGCTGGCGGTAGCACACTAATATTATAAATGCGAAAGTTTGTGTGTAAGTATGTAATTTGGTAAGTATATAAGTATGTGTGTGATTGTACCCGTTTAACTCTGTCACTGCTGAATAGATTTGAATGATATTTTGGTAAGGAGGCAGCTTACACCATGGATTAACACAGGCTAATTATTATCCCGGAAAAATATTCGGTTTCTGTAGAATAGCGGGTGAAACCGCGGGGCGCAGCTAGTCTATAATATGTGTACGTGTGCGTATAGAAACAGTTTTAGAAGGAGTGTACCTGTACATGCAGTCATGTCGGCTTAGGCTGTATGTAGTATTTTTCATAAAAGGTAATATTTAGTTTAGCAATTTAGTAAAATACCGAGCGGGTAGGATAGTGGGATTTAATAATTTTTTTATGCAACTTTGTGGCGAAAAGAGCAAGCCGCTCGCCTGATAGTAATCGTCACGCTTGCACATAACAGTTAAGTACCACTCAGAATTTTGGACTTCATAAGCTCAAGATCCCTCGATCGTCAGTTGACCTGTAACCACCCTAAGGCCCAGAGATCCACGTTTAGTAGGCTCTTATTACAGGCAGGGGCCCCGGTATCAGGGCAAAAGATTCTCGAAACACCTACGCCTATAATAACGTCAGCCATTCGCATTGCCGTCCCCGGGTTCTTTTAGGTAGATGGTGAGAGACCTGTAACCACCCTAAGGCCCCGTTTAGTAGGCTCTTATTACAGGCAGGGGCCCCGGTATCAGGGCAAAAGATTCTCGAAACACCTACGCCTATAATAACGTCAGCCATTCGCATTGCCGTCCCCGGGTTCTTTTAGGTAGATGGTGAGAGACCTGTAACCACCCTAAGGCCCCGTTTAGTAGGCTCTTATTACAGGCAGGGGCCCCGGTATCAGGGCAAAAGATTCTCGAAACACCTACGCCCATAATAACGTCAGCCATTCGCATTGCCGTCCCCGGGTTCTTTTAGGTAGATGGTGAGAGACCTGTAACCACCCTAAGGCCCCGTTTAGTAGGCTCTTATTACAGGCAGGGGCCCTGGTATCAGGGCAAAAGATTCTCGAAACACCTACGCCTATAATAACGTCAGCCATTCGCTTTGCCGTCCCCGGGTTCTTTTAGGTGGATGGTGAGAGACCTGTAACCACCCTAAGGCCCCGTTTAGTAGGCTCTTATTACAGGCAGGGGCCCCGGTATCAGGGCAAAAGATTCTCGAAACACCTACGCCTATAATAACGTCAGCCATTCGCATTGCCGTCCCCGGGTTCTTTTAGGTGGATGGTGAGAGACCTGTAACCACCCTAAGGCCCCGTTTAGTAGACTCTTATTACAGGCAGGGGCCCCGGTATCAGGGCAAAAGATTGCCTATCGTTGCTACGCTACGATTTCTACATGTGTTAATTAGAGGATTCAATATTCTTGCCTTAAAAAAACCATGAGTGTTTTGGTGGGATGTGAAGAAGTCACGTCGCGTGATTCTATTATTATACAAAACTCATTTATTTTTATATTAGTATTAACATTATTTTATTTATTATTAACATTTTATTTTATGTGTCAATGTGTAAAAAAGTTGGATTTTTAATTCATTGTGTTCGTGCATGACTTGTTGGTGAATAGTATAATGTAGTGAAAGCTGACTTTTCGTGTTTTTCTTGTTCGATCGAGCGAATGTTGGTATTTTCCATGGAAATTACCATGTAGCTGAATTACCATTTAAATCGCGTCACTGTGCTAAAAAAGAAGTTAAAAAAATATATCAGTAAAAATAGCTGACCAGACAAGTTTTCCCAGAGCACTGAACAGCAGTCAGTATCGCAAGCTCAGTGGAGTGGAAACTGCAGCCTGTGCCAATATTATAAACTGGAATTAAAAATATGCAACGTTTTTAAACTGGTAGCGGCAGGTATTGTTTTCATCCATTTTTTGTGTAATGCTTGAAATGTCCAAAAAATTTACTTGCCAGATTTAAGTAGGTAAAGCAAACAAATATAATAGCAAATATTTCTACTACACAGTAGAAATATTTGTAGTTTTAACTGCGCATATTATGGTTGACTGGCTAGGCGTTTGGCTACAGCCCATCTGATGGCTCAAGTGTGGCCGTTGTAAAGGTTGACTACAGATTTTTAACTTTTATTGCCGGCAAAGTTTTATGGTTCTAGTACGTCCATAAGAATTACTGAAAGATGATAATGATAACATTAAAAAGAAAACAGTCGACTTGAGAATATCCTCCTTTTTTTGGAAGTCGGTTAAAAATATATCAACGGTAGGTACAAAGTTATCCTAATATTTGTTCGCCTAAACGAACATGCGGCATAAGGGTTGCGAAGTCTTAAAAAACTAGTATAATACCTACTTAGTTCGCGGCAAACAACCAGTTTTTTAAACAATTTGACCACACGATCGCAAAAATTTTACTCAGTCGTATAAGGACCTCGCAGCCGATATTAGACAGTTGATGGTCCATAAAGGCGAGGCCCATTTCGTCATACGAGGGGTCCGCGCCGCGCCGCTGTCTGGCGTGTCGAGTTTCACGTGTGTCTTTTTACAGGGTAACGAATGATGCGGTGGGAATACTTCGCTAGCTAGGAATACAGTGCTAGCGTGCAATGCAAAACGTCCACACGATATTGCCATACCCAATCATGGTCATTATGATTACTTATTTAAACTAGTAGTTCGCGGCGAACTGACACCTCGCGATCCCTATATCTTCACAACCCCTGAGCCGAATCAGCTCAAATTCGAACTTAAAAATTGTATTGAAATGAACAACTTGTCTACAAAATTTCATGAAGATCGGATCAACGGTTCGCAAGTTATCATCTGACAAATATACACACAAACATACATACAAAAGCCGATTTGTCCCAGTAAACTCTGAGACCTTCGCTTCGCTCGGTCAAATATGCTAGTTAAGACCTGCTTGTAATTTACACAATGCTTACAATAAGTGTATCGAGTATTGAGTATTAATACACTTTATTATATAAGCGGACATTTAAATCATGAACAGAATTTTGCACGCTTTGAGCGAACAAGTAATATGATTGAAAGAAAAAGAAAACCGACTGCAAACTGTAGCATGTCACTCCGGACGCAAAGAGGAATCCAACGACTCCCACTCATCAAAATCGGTCAAGCCGTTTAGGCAACAGGAGGTACTACAGGAACACACAAACATTCTTACATACATCCCAAAAACATTTCCCTCCTTTTTGGGCAGTCGGGTAAAAATGCAGGGCGCGTTTTCCTGGTACGTATAAAGACATTATAATAGACACGTAATAGATATAGATTCGTCATCGCCATAATACAGGGTTATAAGAAAAGGGTATGCAAAGCTGAAAGGGGCTCATAGTATTACTCTTAATTACAACAGCTTTTACTATGGGACCAACCCTGAAATCGTGGGGGAAAGAAACATCTATTCCACACATTTTGTCGAGTGTCATTGTCATTGTTCTATGAAACAGCTCATTTTTATACTCGGTTTCTATGACCTCTTGTCGGCTTAGCATGCCTTTTTTCCTTATACATATATAACCCTGTATAATAATAGGTACTTGCAGCGTGTTACTTGTAAAAGACACTAATTGTATGTTTTAATGTAAATCCGATCAAAGCCTGACGTTGGGATATAGTGTTATCCAAGAAAAGTTGCGTTCCAAGTTCAGAAAATGTTCACGTATTACGCCGATGACCAAGGCGCGTACCATTAGGTGCTTATTGCGACAGTTGGTAGGCTCAGCCGACGACGATGCGTAATACACCTTATCGCGCGGCGATACAATTTGTGGTCGCTCAGCGTCGTCCGGTGAACCTAATAATAATTGCAATAAGCAGCTCAGGGTACGGGCCCAGGAAGATGTCATCAGCCGTTTCGTGCGGCGAGCGATGGCAGCGTCACCTCAGACCATCAAGTACTTCAATCTGAAGATGGCTGTTAGCGATCGGAATACGGCGATGAAGGAGGCCCTGGGACGTGATAATAAAGTAGAAAAGTAAAAAAAAAAAGTGTTGAAAAAAGTTTTGTGTGTGTCACAAAATTTATAACAATACAGACATTTTTTTTCTCTGGGTGACCAGAGCAGTCATGCTCACTAAAAAGCTTCTTGCGGCGGCGTCTTGTGGCTGGTCGCCCTCTTCCCTCCAATATGGTTGTTGAACGGGTGCTCGGAGTATATACTCAAATCTGTTAATAAGTAATATAATAATAATTTATTGAAATATTTTTTGCACTAGATACATTTACAATACAGAGTCTTACTTAGGAATATAACACGTGTGCCTGAACTAGGTTATCCTGTTTTTCAGGAGATAAAAATCTTAAATAATCACAAAATAAGTATACATTAGTCTATGGGATGGGTAAACATTATAAATACAACTTTAGACAGCAAAAACAAGGCTGTATAAAAGAGAATGAAAAAAAAAAGCTAGAAAATAAATACAACTTACATCTAGCTACTTTACTACGATAAACAACTTCTCTGTGTCCTCGTAGGACATAGGTACTTTGCAGGGCTGCCTGGACAATTATCTTACAATTACTATCACTGAAGTGATAGATGTTTATAGTTTCATTTACTACTACTATATCAGCCTTTAAACATCCCACTGCTGGGATTTCAGCCTACCCTAGAAGGGCGATTAGGCCATATCCACCACGCTGGCCCAGTGCGGATTGGTGGATTCACATACGCCATCGAATTTCTTCTCCGGAGATATGCAGGTTTCCTCACGATGTTTTTCCTTCACCGAAAAGCCAGTGGTATATCCGTACGTAAGTTACAAAGAACTCATTGGTACGGGCCCGCCCGGGTTCGAACCCGCTACCTCAGGAATGTGAGGCGAGCGTTCTCCCACTGAGCTAGTTTCATTTAGTCTTTTTTTTTCTTTTTCTTTTTTTTGCGAGGGGGAAATCTTCTCAAGATACCCGACTGCTTTGGGGTGCAGCCGGGTTATGTGGGATTATACCCACTAAAACCCCCCCGAGACCAGAGGTTCCCTTTAAGTAGGCTCTTAATACAGGCAGGGGATACTGATGCCGTATTCTAGTGTTCAAGGCAAAGTTTCATTTAGTCTATTGTACAGAATTAAGCATTAAGCAAGAGTACTATTAAGTTCTGTAATAGTGTGACTTTTTTTTTTACTTTAGTTTTTATTTTAAGTTTTAGTTGACGAAAAAATAGGAGTCGAGTCGAGAAAAAGATACCGAAAAGCATTACCGAAATGAGTCACGCAGTGTTATCGATTATTAGTTTGTACCGATTTTCCATAAAAAGTTGTTGTATGTAGTAGTGTCACTCAAATAATATTTACTGTGTCTTTATTGATGACACTTAAATATATTTGGAAGTATTTTCCTCCAAATGCTTTCCTTCAAAGAGCGATATTGTGATACACAATACGTGTGATTTATCTATCTATATAAATACTTGTTGTTACCCGCGACTTAGTTCGCGTGGTACTACAAAAGTAGCCCATGTCCGTCTCCGACCCTTATGCTATATCTATGCAAATTCAGCTTGATCTGTTCAGCCGCTTAGCCGTGATGACGCGACAAACACAGAGACACAGACACAGAGAGACAGAGAGACACATAGACATAGAGACAGAGCTACATTCGAATTTATAATATTTGTTAGGATTAGGAAGGATATGAAACAATAGCCACATATTTAACGCAACATCACTTGAGTGCGGCTGGCCCGATTTGGATGATTTATTTTTTGTTGAATTCGCAATTGTCAGGAGAAGGTTTTA
Source organism: Apocheima hispidaria (assembly GCA_947579745.1). Lineage (NCBI taxonomy): Eukaryota > Metazoa > Arthropoda > Insecta > Lepidoptera > Geometridae > Apocheima > Apocheima hispidaria. Next base: position 2,715,361 of record OX388166.1, on the reverse strand, counting down.
GTGAGGCCAACACCGAGCTAAGTCGCGGGCATCAGTTAGCCTAGTAAGTTATAAAAAAAAAAAAACAAAAAAAAAATTTTAAAGGTTTTTACAAGAGTTTTTTTTTAAATTGTTTTACATTATACAGGTTGAAATGGAAAATTTTGGGTGTGAGAGGACAAGGAGTAGAAACCTGTAAGCACATATTTTTTTTACAAATGTTTCATGTTCTTAATTCTCTGTTGTATGAAAAAAACAACAGAAACTATCAATAAACAACTTTATTTAAGCATAACTAGGACTCATGACTCATTTGTAACATAACTGAAATGAGAAATGATTGAATGAAAGTGCAATCAATGTATTTAGATGTCTCCATGCAAAGTTTTACTTCATTTACCGTATTATAATGTTGTATTCTATTAAACTGGATGCGGTATGTTTTAAAACTGCGACCAGAACCACTGGACGACGGGCAGCAGCGTCTTCTTAATAAACGATGACCGTTCTGCGATCCCCCAAGCCGCCTGCCAAGCGCGAGGATAAGCCTATATAAATTCATTTTCAATGACCTAGCCGCCCGGGAATCGAACTCGGAGCCTCATGCACATAAGGCAGACGTGATAACAACCAAGCCAGGAAGGTCGTCAAATTAGTAGCATATTTACACACTCGATCATGTATTCCACGTGTAATATTAGATCTTGTTATACCTGTCTGTCTATTACGAGTAATATAACATTTACTTTGGATAAGTTACAGTCAAGTAAGTAACATAGCTTCAAGCCACTACAAGGGTAGGTACTCGTATTTGCAAGTGATTACCGATGTTTAGTCGACTGGAATGAACCACTCGCGCAGAACAACTAGTCGAGGATCTGGAACGCTTCAAACTCCACTCGTTCTTACAATACGTTTCATATTGAAGCTATTTTTAGAATTTTCGTAATAGTAGCGTATGAATGCTACTTGAATAGCTGATATTCAAAGGGAACTCAAGTTATCTTTGGGGTTACCTCTGACCATCGATCATTGAACATCGAATTTTGATCACAGTATTTAAAATGCAGATCTTATGCTTAATTTTATACATTTGTTATTAAATTTCAATACAATGACTGAGTTAACAATACATAATCATTTACTTATTGAGTAGTAATAAGTACGCCTGACGTTTATCGACATAACTTGAACATCGAATCTTGATCATAATATTTATAATGCGAATCTTATGCTCAATTTTATACATTTGTTATTAAATTTCAATACAATGATTGAGTTACCAATACATAATCATTTACTTATTGAGTAGTAATAAGTACGCCTGACGTTTATCGACATAACTTGAACATCGAATCTTGATCATAATATTTATAATGCGAATCTTATGCTCAATTTTATACATTTGTTATTAAATTTCAATACAATGATTGAGTTACTAATACTTAATCATTTACTTATTGAGTAGTAATAAGTATGCCTGACGTTTATCGACATAACTTGAACATCGAATCTTGATCATAATATTTATAATGCGAATCTTATGCTCAATTTTATACATTTGTTATTAAATTTCGATACAATGATTGAGTTAACAATACATAATCATTTGCTTAATGAGTAGTAATAAGTGCGCCTGACGTTTATCGACATAACTTGAACATCGAATCTTGATCATAATATTTATAATGCGAATCTTATGCTCAATTTTATACATTTGTTATTAAATTTCAATACAATGATTGAGTTACCAATACATAATCATTTGCTTAATGAGTAGTAATAAGTGCGCCTGACGTTTATCGACATAACTTGAACATCGAATCTTGATCATAATATTTATAATGCGAATCTTATGCTCAATTTTATACATTTGTTATTAAATTTCAATATAATGATTGAGTTACCAATACATAATCATTTGCTTATTGAGTAGTAATAAGTGCGCCTGACGTTTATCGACATAACTTGAACATCGAATCTTGATCATAATATTTAAAATGCAAATCTTATGCTTAATTTTATACATTTGTTATTAAATTTCAATACAATGATTGAGTTACTAATACTTAATCATTTACTTATTGAGTAGTAATAAGTACGCCTATATATTTAAATAAATTTGCTTTACAGTATTTTGAATATAATATCTTTTATATTTCATTTGTCCCTAGTGATAGACTGCGTGGTCTCAGGCTGGGGGCCATGGTCAGATTGCGACACCCTCTGCGGCTCCGGCAGCATGGTTCGGAGCCGCCGGGTGGCCCAAGCTGCGGCCCACGGGGGCAAAAGATGCCCTTCGCTTGTGCAACGGCGAGCCTGTCAGGAGCACCGCGGCTGTTCGGCTGATAGCGACGTACCTTTACGAGGTAAGAACTTTATTAGAGTATATCGGCTTCTTGTCCATACAAAAAGCGTAGTCTGATATCCATTCCTTAATGTTATCCGATTTCGATAGTTTTTTTAATAAGTTATCTACACCTTGGTTTTTTTTTTTACTCTTACTACATCTCCTTTTTTAAATATCTTCTTTGTTATAGGCACTTATAGTGACAATTTTTTTGCGTCGAAAGTACGACGATTTTGTTAAGATTTCAGGGGTGATAACAGACTACCCCCCCAAACGCAAAAAAATGTCATTTGTAAGATTGACATTTTTATTTTTTATTTTTTTATTTATATACTAATCGTACATGTTGCTCTTTTTCTAACTTGATCATGTTACTGTTGTATTATTTAATTTGTATACGTCTGATACAATTTTTGTATATGTTTCTTGTGACTTGGAATTAATTTGAACAATTGAATGCGTTTTTTTTTTTAAACTATTTGCTTTTTGACATGTAACTAATTGTTTTGAATAAATACTATGAACTATGAACGCTAATTTAATCAAAAAGTTAGGAAAAAATCACTAACTCTCACTATTGCACGCACGAGAAACAGAGTGACAGCTATACAATTTTCAATATCGAATGCGCCAAAACCTCGCGGAAGGACTATCCTCTTAATTAACTGGCAGCATGCTCCGGACTAGTCCGGAGGCGGTACGGCAGGAGCAAATAGCGACCTACTACGGAGACAATAAGTGTCCATTTGCTGGAACAGCAGCGAATGTACCACGAGCATCGAGACTGGAAACGATTCCGGAATAAAGTAATGTTTGCACACTACTGCTTTGCGATCGAATAACTGGGAAAGGCTAGTACTTCCGCAAATGGTTTCTGCCATAGTCCTACTACTTCAGAAACTTAGTACGCTTAGTAGCTAAAAACTCTTGTTTATTGTGATATATTCTGTTCATGTGTGTTTAAAATAGTTAATTTTTAATCTTAAGTAACGGCATAGGCTTTGTTATGTGTAAAGTAAATCAAAAAAGTTTTACCTTTCAAGTGTAGGCTCAAACTGTGAAAATTAGGTGCTAGTTTAAGACTTAGGTCCTTGTACTGAACAACGTGTTTTGTTACAGAAGAGACAGCGATGCTTCTCCCCGGGGGGCTGTCCGTGAGCCGGCACTCCAACGATACAGTTGACATCCGCAAGAACTTGCGGCTCAGGAACCCGGACGACCCCGAGTCTAACGCGCATAGAGAGTAAAAATATTTTTGTTTTAATAAAACGTTCAATTGAGTCGGTTATTCCGACTATAGTTTCGATCACATTCGGTGACCTTTATCAAGGAATGCTAAACGTGACACGCGCGCGACCTCATGTTGCCTTGCACTGTGGGCTGCGGGGTATATATATATAAAGAACAAGCCCTCTTCCAGGAATCAACGCACAGATCAAGCTGCTTATGATAGAGACGTAAAATTTGAAACCTCAAAATAACTAGAACGGCTTTTACGAAATTCCACCTATAAAGGGGTAAAATGGACCGCCAAAGTTTGTATGGAAATAAAATATTTTTTCATGGTAAGCCCAAGAAAATATAAAATAAAGAGAGGATTTATTGAAACGAAACCCAAAAGAGATGAAATGTATTTATTTTATTTTTTTATTTACTGCGAGCGAAGCGAGTGAGAGAGCGTGTATTATGTAAGCGCGTCCTTAAACAGGCTGCATTCGTTCGAAAATGCAACTCGCATCGGCAGCCTAAATACTGCGGACATTACGTGGACTGCCTGCTGATTATAGTTTGGGTCTAGATTTTGATTATTCTAGCGTTTTATGCAAAGTATCGTGTCTGTATAATAGGATAGATGATAAACGTTAAATTTATTCAAAATAATAGGCTAATAAAAAAATGTTATTAAAAATACGTAAGTGTATAAATTTTATTTCCACTCGAAATAACACAAGTTAAAATAATAAAATGACGCGACATAACTACTTCACGTTCCCGCCAAAACTCGTCTATACATTTGCAGTCATTCCAAGTTCCACAAAATAGAGTTTCGCTAAAAGTCTTCAGGCAGTCCACTTGATTCGGCACTATTCTCAGAAGTTTGTACTAGGGATTACGCCCCGCGGTTTTAACCACGTGGTTTTTTTCCTGAACCTCCCCAGAACTGAGGAGGCCAAAACTAAAAAAAAAACGTTCGAACCATTTTCGAGTTTTTGCGTGACTAACGCGCGGCAATTGTTTTTTTTTTATACAAGACCTACAAAAATAAAGTAGGGTAGGTGACCCTTAAGCTATATCTATGCAAAAATTCAGATCGATCTGTTCAGCCGTTTAGCTGTGACAACGCGACAAACAGACAGAGAGACATATAGACAGAGTTACTTTCAAATTTATAATATTAGTTAGGATAGATAATAAAATCAGGAAGGAAATTAAAAAAAAAACAAATAAAGTTATTCAATCACTTTAGGCAAATTAAAATATTTTTATATATAAATTTACTACAAAAAAAAACTACAAAAATCGAAATGAAAACATCAGTAACTTAGCGTACAGGGCACGGACATGCATTTTCGAAGGGTAATTAATAACAATTTGAAAATGTTGTTGGAGCAATCTCTTACCGAATTTTATATCCGGGTACATTTAAGTTTTTTTTGACGTTCTATTTTCGTTTTCTGGCCAATGCCACCGCATCTCTAGTTGATATATTTCAATTTTTCCCATGTCTAAAACGGAAATGGTTTTCAGGTATTGTGCCCAGTACGAGGTGACCAAGGTGTCCAAGGCTTGCCACACGGATTCCGACTACAAGGCGTTGAGAGAAGGTATAATTTTCAACTGCTTGTTTTATAAAAGCTTTTTCTCGGTTTTCCTTTTGGTAAATGTAGGAAGCATGTCGAATGTTTCGAAAACTTCTTTTGTGAATGTTCATATTATTGAAGTGTGGTTGCTGTCAAAACTTTTTTCTGTCTGCTATGAGTTTACAATCCTATGAATTGAAATTCATCCGGCCAGGATATATATAAATTAATCGGACGATACTCGTAACATAGATTAGAGACTAGTTGTCCCACTAGTGGGACAAAGTGGAGTGTTTTGATGTTTGAGCTCTACTTTGTCCCACTAATTAATTTTGGTGGGAGAATTTACAGCTGTATAAAACTCTTGGTTATTGGTAATGTCAGATTTAATTAGTAGGTAGAGTTATTAAATAAATAAATAAAAGTATTGGTATTGAGTGGTTTAATTGTTAGGTTTGTCTAATTATGACCTAAAAAAATTATCGGTCGTAGGCATAGATAAAATACAGAATCATTCTTGGTCGTCAAAGATTTGTAAAGTTATAGATCGCAGTAGTAAAACTTTAGTTAAAATTGTGGCAATGTTAAAACAAATGACCATTCCAAAGAAACAATCAGTTTTGCTATACCATATCGACATGAAAAATAAATTGGGTTTACTGTGGCATTACGTCTCACTTTTCAAATGCTCGACTGTGAGTAATTGCGTGCTTCCCGCCTTTGTAAGCACTGAATTTTTTGCCGTGTTTGACTCGTCGATGTTTTGCAGAATTTATAGTTGTAAAGATCTTTGCTTGTAGGATTTCAAAGAACGCGTCTACTCAAGCTGCACTTAAATAATAGTAGTCTTATGTTATGGGTGATATCTTGAATCCCGAGCGAAACGAAGGATTCTAGAGGTCACTCTCGAGCGCAGCGAGGGATTTATGACTAAAATCCTGAGTGCAGCGAGGGATTTAAAGTCGCCCGAGACGAAGACAGCTTTATCTCCGAGGAGTATACTGTACTATATACATTTCCTGCGAGAAAATAAAAGCAATGCTAATAATATAATAAACGTGCGTAATTAGTAATTAAATGTGATTTTATTTAAATTAAAAATTAAAAATTTGACATTTGTGTTTCGAGTTTTGAGTTTTGTAATTTTAGATTTCAAATATGAAATCTCAGAACTCAAATTACAAGTTTAAGTCTTGAAATTTGTAATTTCAAATTTGATTCAATTTTCGAACTTCAAGATTGATTTAATCTATGCCTGTTAGAAGCGGGAGGTATCCATAACTGAATGGGAGGCATTCATATGTTTGCATTCCCATAAAGACGTAAGCTTGCGTATATACTTAGGTGGTGCTAGCTATATTCATATTGCTAAGAATGACCAAATTCAAACATTTTAAAAAAACAGTGGGCAATTAAATTCAGTACAATATAATAGACCTGCGCAGACGGTAATAATGAAATCCAGTACAATAGGCGGCAGGGCGAAAATGACTTACTTTATATGAGCGTGATACATAATTGGCCATTATCGAGCAGGTGGTGTATAAAAGCAGTTTTGTCCAAATAGTAATGTTTGAATGTAAAAAAAAAAAAAAAAAAAAAATATTAAAAAAAAAAAAAAATTGAAAGAAAAATTGATCACATTTAAAACTTTGTTTCAAAAATCTTTGTTTCGATAGTTCCACGGTAATTGTTTGCATCGAAATACTTGAAATTTACTGCCAGTTTGTTGTATCGCTATTTTTACCTTAACAGGAGCGACAGTTTGCGTTAAGTGCGAGACGGCGGCGCTCCGGCGCGACCTGAAGTGGCGCTGCAGCGGCCACGGCGTCGCGGGACACGCCACGAGGTACTACGCCCTCGTAGCACCGCACTGTCACGGGAAATGGGTCAAGTCTGAGACGACACCCGATAAGTGGAGCGATTGCTGTTTAAAACCCGACTTTATCTTTGTTTAAATAAGTTTTATGTTTCAATAATAGGTTACTAAGTTACGAAAAGGTAGGTTAGGTACGCTACGAGGTACTTGGCGCTTGTAGCGTCGCGCTATCACGGGATATTTTATGTTAAATCTAAGACGACACCCGACAAAGTGGAATGAGTTGTTTGGAACCCGATGTTTATCAAGAATTATAAGCTTTCTAAGTTAGAAAATGGGGTACTATGCGTTCGTAGCGCTACACTGTAATAAAAATGGATCGAATTTGAGACAACACTACATAAGTGGATCGATTACTGCTCCAAAACTGTTAATAACCGTGTATAAATAATTGTATACTTCAAGTAATTAAGCTCATACCAAAAAGCTATTAAAATAAGACACGCTACGAATTATGCGCATAGTATCTCAATGGCATGGAATAAAGATCAAATTTAAGGCAGCACTTAACAACTAAGGACTGATTTAAAATCTGAGTATTCTTGTTTAAATAAGGCTTGAGCGAGGGCTTTTTGAAACAGGACTTTATTTTCGTTAAAATAAGTTTTATATTTGGATCAGTAATAATAAAATGTTAAGTTACAAGTTCTTTAATTAGCCACGTTACGTGCGTAATATATGCTTGTAGTAGTTGCTAGTACTTCATTGGCGTCGATTTTGATGTAGAAGTCATTCAAACAGTCACTCAAATATATTTGTCGAGTAATTTAAAAGAAAAAAAAACTTTTTAAAATTATCTTTTTCATTTTAATATTATGTAAGAAAAGTATGGCGATAATTTTAGAGATATTAATCTTAGTTTCAGCTTAGTTTCTTAAAGCAAGTGCCACAATAGAAATCACGTCATTGTCGCACGTTTGATCAAGTTTGTCGAGTCTACAAGACTTGTTAATTTTGTCATGGCTCACGTAGCACGTGTAGAAGCTCTACGCCGTAGACTTACAATGCTACGTTCTTGAAATAATTATTCCTTGATTGTAAACAACTTGTACACTTTTTTTTTGTAAATTGTCGAATTCCAAATCAATATAATTTATTCTAAAATAAAATGTGTTAATAGTAATTTTTTTAATTCGTTATAAAACTTATTGGTTTCTCGGTGAGTTAGCAACTTTTAAAAGAGGTTTTTTATTACTTTTATTAATGCTTGATTTTGTATTCGATTGACTTCAGAAGATAAGTTTTTTGAATTTCTTCTAACCTCTGTTTTTTTATGTCTTTTGTATTTTTAAAATTCAAACGAAACATTTGCAAACTTTGTATTGTTGGCCTCTGTTCAGTAAAACTCATGATTAATTTGAATAAAACATTTAACAGCGATACATTATAATTATAGAATTTTACTTTACCAAGTTTTTTTTGTTTTTTTTTTTAATTTAGGTTCGAACTAAATCTATTTTTAGAACTACAGCTTATTATATACAGGGCTATAAGGAAAGGGTATACTAAGCCGAAAGCGGCTCATAGTACTCATGATTGTAAACAATTTTTACTATGGGACCGAAACTGTAACCGAGAAAAAAAAATCAGCTGTTCTAAACATTTTGTCGATGTCATTGACATTTTTCTATGGAACAGCTTTTTTTTTTTTCTCGATTTTACGGTTGGTCCCATGGTAAAAGCTGTTCATCATGATGAGTACTATGAGCCATTTCCTTATTACCCCTTTATTCTGTCGCATATTGCAAATTTTACGATTTTACGTAATTTCATAACTATACTTTGTCACTCACATGTCGGTACTAATATTAGACATAGGTATTTAGATAGATCTTCAATACTTAATACCGTTAAGGTGCTACGTTTCGCGCATCGCGCGAAATTCAAATTTTATTGCGTTCTTTGTCAATTACAGCTTAATTACTCATCGTGGATTTATTGAAACCAATTTTGCGCCAATAAATAAGTTGTTCTAAGAAATTACGGGTAAAATTATCACCTAAAATCTAGATAATATTGGTTCAGCTACAAATCTCAATAAGCTGATTTTTATTTTGGTTTTTGGTTTAGCGAAAAATGTACCTGCACTAGCTTTCAAATTGAATTTTTGGTTGGTGTAATGTCTTGAAACAATCTATTTATTATCGCAAAATTAGTTTTCATGGACCTACGATGAGTAATTAAGCAGTAATTGACAGAAAACGCAACAAAATTTAAATTTCGCGCGCTGAGCGAAACGATGCACCTTAAGTTTAGACTAATTTTTATAATAGTAGTTGTGAATACATATCCTGTACGAAAAATGTAAATAAAATGTTAAAATTAATCTTGATAATGTAGTTTTATTTAGTTAAGTCCTTGTTAAACTTTGCACCAACTTGACTAAATCTACTATTTCTAGCCAGGATACCATTTATATAAAATAGTTTAAAATTGGCCTTTCAGCTATTTGTGGTAATGCCGCCAGCATTTTTATACTGTTAACAGGCTAGGCAATAATTTAACAGTTAACAAGTTAACGGGCATTTTTACACAACTCACCTGATTAAGTTAGTGTCTTTGAAGATGGTACGCGCACACCTAGCCTGGAACGGAAAATGGCCTCTGAAATTAGGTTGCATACCGCAAGATGTTTGGCGACAAATTTTTAACTTGTTAGTAGTTGTTTTTCATTTTTTTACGCGCTGAATGCGAGCCGCTTCTATCCGCTCTTCGTGGAAATCTAAGGGGGAAGCCTATGTATGAAAGTTTGTTGTAGCGATGATAGCACTGAGGTATACTATTAAAGTAAAAAAGTTGAGGTAAAGTATACTGTTTACCTTTTTTTTTCCACTATTACACATTTATTTCTTAACTATATTGAATGTTGTGTAATGTTACATAATTTATAAAATGTAAATAAATTTTAATGTTTATACTTTCGAAAATATGGAAAATGCGCGGACGAAGAAGCCTAAAAGGGAAACAGGCTCTAAATAGAGGCACTTGCCCAATTTAAAAAATAATCTTCTAGAAGTTCAAGGGTACAAGAACCAAGCAACCAACTACCAGAAAGCTGTGGCCAATCGCTCTATTTTAAAAGTATTCATATTATAATCCTTAAAATCATATTAAGTGGTTCGTTCCTTATTTTTAAAGGATACTCCGATCTCAAAAGATAAAAGAGCAAGTGGATTAAAGGAACAATTTATTTTATTTCGTCATAAGTATCGTATTCAAAAGAAAACAAAACATCACCGGTTAATGGTATTTTAACCTTAATAGGCCATTCTACAAGAGCCATTAAAAATAAAACCAAATAAAATTAGGGTAAAAGCCCTGTTTCGGCCCAGATTCTTATCGCTGTCAAATAGGTAAGGTGATCCAATATACATGCAAATTCCTTGGAGATACCGACAAATTGTGTTTTGGGACCCTCGGAAATAGAATGATATTCATATTAGATCGACGTCATTATAATGGACAGGAGCTTATTATGACTTGTTCCAGTGCTACCAGCAAACTTTTGGTTACAAATAGAACAAGACAAAGTAATTGACCGAGCGAAGCGAAGGTCTCAGAGTTTACTGAGACAAATCGGCATTTGTATGTATGTTTGTGTGTATATTTGTCCGATAATAACTTGCGAACAGTTGATCCGATCTTCATAATTTTGTAAGCAAGTAGTTCATTTCAATACAATTTTTAAGTTCAAATATGAGCTGAATCGGTCAAGCGGTTGTGAAGATATAGAGGTCTCAGTTCGTCGCGAACTTCTAGTATTTTTAAGAGGGAATAAACATTTCTGACTGCAAAATATGGTCTATGTCACTCCGGCCGCAAAGAGGAATCCAACGATACCTCACTCGTCAAAATCGGTCAAGCCGTTTGTCTACAGGAGGTAATATAGGAACACATAAATATACATACTTACATAATTACACACCCCAAAAAACATTATACTTCTTGGGCAGACGGATAAAAAAGTGCCTCTTTAGCAAACTTCAAAACTGAGGATAAGAGGGACGTCTCTGCAGGTGCGGGAGCGGGTAGAGTATTATGCTGCGTCGGCGCATACTAGAGCTCCTCCTCACTGCAGTCCCCAGGCGTAATGTCGGGAATACTCCAGCACACAAAGCTCACTACGTCCCTGCTAGTCTCGCCGTCACTCTCCATGAAGACAAGGTTTCCAAATTGGTGGCAGGTGCCAACCTCCGTCCCTGTTATTCAAGTTTGGACGTCCGGAGATTTCGATGGCTTTCCTGACTTTGTGTGGACTTTGACTACTTCTCACGCTAGTACTTTATCCTTATCAAACCACACATAGTGTTGCGCGTCGGAGTCTAGGCTATGCTCGACCACCGCAGAACCGTCACACCCGGTTCTTTATGGATCGTATGTGTTTCACGAGCCTAGTAAATACGTTTCTTCTTGTTTTACCAATGTAACTCTTGCCGGAATCGCAGGGAATCATGTAGACACCGGGGAAACCCAAAGAGTCCCTTTCCTTAGCAGAGCGAAGCTGTCTAAGTTGTCCAGGAGGACGGGAGAAACTTCTGATGCTGTGCCTTCGGCAAGTTTAAAGTTCTTGTTGGTACTGAATTGCTATGAACAAACTCGACGCTGATCAGGCGTGCGAATCGCTAATCTTGTCGCTAAGTTTCATAAAAAATAGAAATAATTGCATAAAGGGCAAAAATAAACCTTTATCAACAATTGAGGTTTGTTCCACAAAATTAAATGTTTAGGTCTCATGAAGGTCTCACAACAGGAAGTAAATTTTAAATTTATGCAAACAAATCCATGTTGTCGGGAGTTTCCGTTTCTCCCCAAAACTCGGGTGATTTTAATTGAGACTCTCGAACTTGTTCTCTAACGAACCTGTTTGAAATTTGGAAATTTAGGAATAACTTTTGTCTTTGTTGAAGAAATGTTATATTATTAATCGTGGAGGTAATAGAGTTTGTTTTCTTTGTTGTTTCGTGTTCGAACATCAAAGAGGCGGAAGTAATTGTATCTTTAACACAATATAAAGGAATCGCTCATAGGGAAAAGTTTTAAAGTTAAATTGAGTATAAATAATACTTTATATAATTTATTTGGCTCGACGCATAAGCATTGCCATTCAGCGTGGTAATACCGCCAGCATGCTGGGAATTGTATCTTTAACACAATTTAAAGGAATCGCTCATAGGGAAAAGTTTTAAAGTTAAATTGAGTATAAATAATACTTTATATAATTTATTTGGCTCAAAGCAATTGCCATTCAGCGTGGTAATGCCGCCAGCATGCTGGGTACGCTGCCAACTGGTAGTGGGCTTGAACATTTGGATTATCTAAAGCTTTTTTTTACCTTAAATGGTCTCTGGATGATCCAACTGTTTTATGTAGTAGGCTAAGTAGTTTAGGTAGTTGTAGTTTGTATGTATTTTGCTTAGTCAATAAAGGCACTTGCCCGATAAAAAAAAAATTATATAATACTTTGTATTAATGAACTTAAGTTTTATTATGGGACAGTTATATCGTGGATTTTATTATGACAACGTAGGCGCAATTAAGGGCTCGCTCTCCTAATTCAGCTGTATAATACGCTTTTTTATGTATAAAAACACACAGTGGAAATTTAAAAAAAAACAGCCAGTTATCATTAGAATAACAATTCCAGTGCTTTGAAGTAATTTTTTAAGTTAATATTTTCTACTTTGACTTGGAAGAACGAAAAAAAAAAATTCCTTATTTCCTTCTCCTTAGCCAAAAACTTAAATAAGGTAACATGAAATTTGCTATAAAACATAGGCATAGGTATTCTCAAGATAATTGACTGCCTTTTTTCAATTAGTACGCAGCTATTTTATAAAAAAAAGTTGGAAAAGTACAATCGAGATAGCTTAATAAGGGGAGCGAGCCCTTAAGTATTTCTCCTGATTTTACAATACGATAAATAATATATAACTTTAACCAAAAGACTAAGACAATTTAACTTAAAAATAAACAATAATAATTTATTTATTTTTAAATGTAGTATATAGGGTGGTCTTATAGCCTAAAGTGATTTCTTACAGACAGCCTTTGGATGGACATAATTATGACTGTTCATGTTTTTGCTAAACATAGGTGCATAAAGTCTTCCACTAGTATAGTTGAAGCCAAACAACATCAAAAAATAATTAATGACAAACTGTTTAATTCGGATAATATCGGATAATACGACATGAGTTGTGATCTTCCAATGATCTTAGTGGAAAAAAAAAAAAAAAAAAAAAAAAACAGCTTTATTTAAATAACACATGCCTCTGTGGTATAAAAGCGTCAGGTTGTGATTAAATATCTGCTAAGCACATTCATAACAATGGGTTTAAATTTAACTCCGTCGAGTAAGTTTTGAAAGCTAAATATTCTGGCCAGTACGACAGCTATTTCTTAGCCCATTCCTTAATGTTTTACATTTTTACAACAAATAATTTCGATTGGCAGTTTTGTTTTGCGTGGAAAGGCGTTGAGCGATTTCTGATTTGACGCGATTTTGCCGCGAAATCGTTCGAACTATAACAGCGCAGGAATTTAGCGCGCGTTTCCCGCGCTACTGTAGTTGGTCTACGGCACAGGTACATTGATGCAGGTACAAAGTTGTTCAAACAAAAACACCAAGTACCAGAATAAATACAGGGTTATAAGGAAAGGGTAAGCTAAGCCGAAACATCATAGTACTCATCATTATGAACAACTTTTTCTATGGGACCAACCCAGAAATCGAGAAAAAAAATTTGCTTTTCCATATAAAAATGTCAATGACACTCGACAAAATGTATGGAACGCCTGATATTTTTTTCTCGATTTCAGGGTCTCCATAGTAAAAGTTTTTCACAATCATTAGTACTATGAGCCTCCTTCGGCTTAGCATATCCTTTCTTTATAACCCTGTATAGTAAAAGCATTTAGTTATATTAATTTATGACAAATGAGAAGCTATTCTTACTCGTTGAATTTTACAAAACCTATTTCACTCTCGCAATTAAAAAGTAATCTTGCAAAGAAAGCTTAAAATCCTAAAAAAACCGCACAAAAAAACGAAAGGAAAACTTTATTAAACTAATAAATGTGTCAACAAGTCAGAGTAAACTGGGCGTAACAACAATCCTATTCGAAGTAAGTATACCTGGCGCAAACATGAAACGACGTCGATTCTGACTTTTTTAACTAGAATAATTTGACATTGTAAATTCTAATCCAGAACTGTGGTTTAAGTCTAAGTACATCAACATCAACTCGTCGAGTGACAAGTAGCGAGTATGGTAGGCAGAGACGTAGCGAGGGAAGTGGCGTGGCCACATTACTCGTGCAACCGATCGTAATGCTCCTCGCCTTGCCTGCCCTTGGTTTTGTCGGTTTTTTGCACGCAAGTCAAAAGATGGCAACGCGAGAAACAGCGCGTGAAAAGGCGCGAGTAGAGCAGCAGTATGTGGCTGCCTCGTGAATGTTTTCTGAAACACGAGCAACGCGAGGGTACTGCAGAGAAAGAGAAAGACGGCTAGCCTTTCTTATTCACTACTATCACTCGACTTCATTAAACACAAAGAAACACTCATAAGTAACGTTTGCCATTTAACTCATGTGCTAAAAATTATGAATTTGTTCGTTTTGAGTACAGACATTTAATAGGGAATTGGTATCATACTGATATATGGCCATAGTATCGTCACCTGTGCGTATTGTAATATACGAAGGGTCTGGTAGGTATTCGATGTAAGAAAATACCTTCAAAAGGCAGTGGTTGTAATCTGCGCCGGTTTCCGACATGAAAAATCCAACAATTGCTCTGGAGCAACGAAACAAGATTATTTTTTCTTCTTTAATGACGCCCATTTCTAATAAAGGTTGTTGGTGAGATTACCAGAAAAGGGTGACCATGATTCTGCATAGCATTTTCCTTAACTTGATCAAGTCAAAATTTAGCTTTGCGTTTTGTATTTTGAAGCTTATCTTGCCGCTATTCCGAAGCGAGATTTCGTATTTGCTTTTCAATTTGCATGTGTGCGTCATGTTTATGCATGCATACAGGCGTTGAAGATTATCTTGTTTTCAACCGAATGCAGCTACTAATGGGCTCTATTTATCTTTGAGGTGTGTATAAGACAATAATAAGATGTCGCAAAATAAATTAAAAGTGGGGCAGATAACCTCAATTCAGTAACGCATAATATACAGAAATGTCAAGTTCATTGCTACTTTAATTTTAGAGACGCAAAAAAGGTCTGTAACTTATTCCGTTTAGGAGTTAGATACCTGCAACGTACTCTGACAGAAAGACAATAGGGCTACGTTTACGTTTTAACCCTAAAAGCTACTAGTTGGATAGTTAGTACAAGTGTCTTAGAACAGCATGATCTTATGGTCACCATACACCGTCCCCTAATCTCGGCAGAGAGTGGGTTAGTAATTAGCAGCGGTCGATTGGCGTCGCGTCGCCTGCCCGACGTACTATTTGGAACACCTACCTAATTGACGCGGCTTTTCGAGCGCACAGTGCTGTGTTGTTAGTGTGTGTGTCTTGAGTCCTAAGTCTTCTAATAACAGGTTTTGTCGGGAAGACTCGGACCAAAAGAACAAAAGACCAAAAACGTTCAACTACTACTTCTTCTTGTCTTCCAAAAAAGACTCAAGAATCAGTCCTTTAAAAAGAACTCGATTCCATGCCCAAGAAAATGTACACGCTACATCACTTAACTAATACATATTATGCTACATGTATGGCAAATGGATTTATTACCGCCAAGCAGTAGTGTGCAAGCATTACTGTGTTCCGGATTGAAGGGTAATGCTTCCATCGTAATTACTGGGCATACAGAGATTTAACTTCTAACATCTCAGAGTGACGAGCGCAGTGCATTGCGGCGCATGGTTTAGAAATTTTGAAGTTCAAAATTTTGGCTGGCACGGAACTGTTATGGGCAAGCGTGACGCTTACCATCAGGTGAGCGACTTCCTCGTCTCGTCACCAAGAAACATAAAAAATTATAATATATATATATATATATATATATATATATATATATATATAATAATATTGATAATCGATGTTATTAGCGCCCAAGTAACCAGACAAAACACTACCTAATTACTTGTTTCAGTCACATTAGAGACTCACTAAATGAGTCCTATTGGTTCCACTCAAATCGTGACACATTTGAGTTGGCATGTAGAATTTGACACCTGTGACATTATGTGAATCCCTCGAGAATGTTCAGCAGGACTATCATGCGCACCGCGATAAAATCTTTTTGTTATGCAAGAACAGGACACGGCTAGGATTATGTAAACGTTTGTCTTATTTTTCACGATATGAAGAGTTGAGAAGGTTTTGACGCGGTGCGCACTAGCCCTGCTCGTGGAATGTTCGCGGACGCAGTCTGTCAGTTCTGTCATGTTCACTCAATACGGTTCTAATTTTCTCGAGGTTGTCGTTATTCAGTGTCCTGGACCCGTACCGTGAGGTCCTTATTGCGATGATTGTTAGATTTAGCAGCCGACGCTACGCGACCGTGAAGCTTATCGCACGGTGATACGGTGCACGGTCATGCAGCGTCGGCAGCTGAATCTACCAATCATCGCAATATGGATCTCATGGTACGAGCTCCGTCCGCTTCACTGAGTGATACGATCCGAACGGAACAGGACAATTCTATAATCCAGCCATACCAATAAGCCAGATTTTGCTTACAGGACAATAATGGACTGTAGATTTAAAAGGTGCATTTGACGGCATATTTATGGGGCGCTGGATTTTGGATAATTCACGAGACGGGCGCGGCATTTTTTGTGCTCTGTTGTTTAATTTTCTGTCACTAGCTATCTTATTTTACTTTTCAAACATAATTGACTGCATTTAGTTAAATAGCTATCTCACTCGCACGTTTGCGAGTTTGGTTAATAAAGTGTGAATTTCAAAATAAAGTGTATCTGAATATCAGAAATATTTAAAAGAAATTGTAGTTTTGTTTTTAGACTGAAAAGATCGAAAAAAAGCTTACTTTTTGAATTTTGTCTCCTCTGAATTTAAAAGATAGAAGAACGAACTTTTTTGTAAAATAATATCTGTAATCTTATTGGCCGAGCGAAAGAAGTCTTTGCACCCTAGTAAAATGTTATCCAAATTACAATTTAAAATTCAAATTCCGTATGGATGGATGTATGAATGTTGGTACTCGCATACAGCACCATATTTATCCCGTGAGAACGAGACGGATGTATGTATAGTCTAGCTTTGTCACGTTGACGCGAAGACAAAACGGGTGGACAAAAATTTATCCCGGCGCCCGTGCTAGGCCTGCAGGGTACTTACAACATTTCAGCGCTCATATCGAATAAAATGTGTAATTCCACAGTAAAGTTATCTCTACAGTTTTAAATTAAGATTGAGCCCATAAAAAATTCTAATTTACTTTTCCATTTCACCCTTTCCATGATGGCTTGAAAACTGTTTCCCTTAATTTTAATTATACAGGGGGTCACAGGGGACCCGCAATTTTAATAGTGACCCTTCGGTCAAAGCGCTCAGACGGTCCGCTGCTGGTATTTGGGACAAATTGCTCTGGATGGTCATGCTATCACTTTTAAACAGAATAATCTACAGACTGACTAGCCTTGTGGCTCAGTGCGAGGATTTCCGACTTCTGAGCTGTAGGTTGTGGGTTCGATTCCCACTCAGGACAAACATTTGTGTGATGAACATAGATGCTTGTTCTTTGACTGGGTGTTTCTATGTATTCTATGTAAGTAGTTACAAAAAAAAAATGCCTTGGTGCTAGAAGAAGAGCCCCACAATCTCCGGGCTTATTTATGTATTTTATTAGTTATCTGGTTCACATAGTATGAGCTTGCTTGGTTTGGGGCTACATGGCGCTGTGTCTGAAAAACGTCCACCAATATTTATTATTATTACTGATAAATGAAGGTTAAGGCAATTTTTGCATAGATAACAAAAGTAAAAAATCTTCAAGATCAAGTATAACTTTGTTTCATATATTTTTACTCATATTTATCTTCGTTCAGATGACGTTTTAATCTTTGACCGTTTTCAGAATTTTACAGATAATACCACAGGACAGGCTATTTATTACAAATAATAAAACACAGTAGTATGCAAAGTAATATTTGTATATCATTAAAAATATTGAATGTGCGAGCGAGTGAGAAAAAAAAATCTAACCGTGCGAGTGAGTTTAACAAACAAAATACAAACAAACTAAAAGAACATAAACTACATAACACGAGACCATTGAAGGTCTGAAGATAATCCAAATGTTCAAGCGCACTACCAGTTGGATGTATAATCAAGCATGCTGGCTGCATTAACAAAATCAAAGCTATTTATTGGTAAATATTTATCTACAAGTCAAAAATAATAACTTTTCGGTTACAATAGTATGCAAATTAATTAGTGGCTATTCATTGAACACAATGATCATTTAAATGCGTTAAACAATGTTAATAATTATGTTACTATTACAATGTTATTCATTTATAATAATTATTACTGTCACGTCATGCTGCATGGTGCTGCCATGCTGAATGGCAATACTTATACCTTGGGCCAGATAAAATGTTCACTCGTCGCGTCGCATAAGCCAGGCGTTTCTGATAGATTTTAGCTGAACTGCACACCCTCAGAGAGCAGGTGTTTTCCCGAACTAAAGTTTAGATACTCAGCGCCAGCAATAAATTACCGATAAGTCATACAATATGTACAGTCAGCGACACGCGATCGATGTCAATGTCTCCGTTATTGTAATTTACTGTCCCACCAGGGAGCGACGCGATGTCAGAATCTGGTATTATGTTATTAGGATATGCCTAGAGCATTTTTTGTTTTTTTATTATTTTGGCGGAGGAAAATATCGTTTTTTTTCTTCTTCGTCAAAATAGAAATGTCTAGATTAGTACTTTAAAACAATATCATTGTTGCGCTACAGGTAATGTTTAAAGGTTGTTAAACTCCCAGACCCAGTGCAGATATTTAAATTCATCATTTAAACAAACTGCTCGGCCGGGACTTCCTGCTCAAAAGGCAGACACGGTACCAACTTAGCTTAAAACATATGTTGGAGCATTTTCATTTCAATAGTAGGGTTAATAGTTTGATTTTTAGTTACACCAATAAACATTTTCTTGTCTACAATGTCCATATTGTACATTTTAATCTCGGAAATCATTCAGTTCATACATGACTTTGAAGACTCGACTATTTACATTTAGGTACAGTTAGGTCCGCAGTAAACAGGAACGAATGTGTTCTGAAATGTGCAATATACAGTCATAAACACTTACGAGCGCTCTTTGAGCCCCTCCCTGAGCGTTAACATTCACTGTACTGTAGTGAGATATTTTATGGAGTTTGTTACTGTCAGGACATGGTTATAAGCTTTGGATTATGATACTCTTCCGTTTCATTGAATACAATTGCCTAGTAATGTTTTAACCGATTGCCCAAGAAGGAGGGTAAGAATGTAGAAGTAGAAAATTGTTGTAATGTATGTAAGAACTTCAGTATGTGCGTTTGTGTGTTTCTATTGTATCTCCTCTAGC
The DNA here is from genome assembly GCA_947579745.1 of Apocheima hispidaria. Lineage (NCBI taxonomy): Eukaryota > Metazoa > Arthropoda > Insecta > Lepidoptera > Geometridae > Apocheima > Apocheima hispidaria. The sequence goes on along the minus strand of OX388166.1, from coordinate 2,695,791 downwards.
CTAAATGGTTTGACCGATTATAAAGAATGATGTTTCTTTGATGTTTTTATTTTGTTTTTCTTTTAATAATGTCCATAATGTTAATCATAGTCGTTTAAAAAAAAGAAAATCGAAAGACTATAGCCAACTTTCCGGGACACATAAGCAACATTGTGTAACGCTCGTTTATTAATATGTGATCGGGAATGTAGGAGGATGGACACTGGAGCGTGCCTGCCAAGCGTGGACATTAAGGCAGTTCTTCCCCCATCTTTAGTGGGATAAAGGCCTTTGTGGACGTGTTCCAGTTGATGATGATTATGTTGATGGCACACATATACGTAGGTACGTAAATCTTACGCATAACTTAGAATGATTTATCTTTCTTCTAAAGATTTCAGGATTATAATTGTTTAGTTAAAAATGTCTAGCGTCCGATCTACAAGTACAATAAAACTGGCATAACAACCTTATTTTTCTAAATGTTGCCACCTCCGCCGTTTACCACACAGTTGCCGCAAAGCAATCACTACAATCGCGGATTTATGGCACACAGGCAAGTGTCAAACACGTGTGATTCATCACAGCTAGGGCGGGCTGAGGGCGGCTTCCAATGAGTTATGGCATTATGGGCATGGGGTCGCAATGTTATTTATTCTAAGGCATGGGCAGCGACCGTGAGGTTCTCTTTGTGATGGGATGACGGGTTGTCAGCACATGGTGTGATTGTTTGATATTTGTTGTGGCAGAAATTCTTTGGTTTGAGCCGTCCCGATTGACCGACATCTTTGTGTGGATTGTTATTTCACAGACTGCTGAATATCTTTTATCAAATCATATATTAAGTAAAACTGTGTCTAAAATAATCAATCTGTAGTAATTTTAGACACAGTTTGAAAATGAACTTCCGCAAAGTTACGCCTGAATCAATCAAGTATATATTATTTTAATTAATAAAAAAATGCATCAAGCTATGAAAAATAACTAATTAAAATATCGTTGTGCAGAATTTCATGCATGTAAGTTTATAACATGTAAGTTATAAGGCTGTAAAGGATTCAGACAGACAGACGGACGGACAGACAGACGGACATGACGAACTTATAAGGGTTTCTTGTACGGAACCCTAAAAAAGTAGCTACAGCCATAGCTTCTTTGACACAAACTAATAAATTGTCTTTATAATTTTCAGTGTTGTATAACAATTTTCATATTATATTTTTTTTATTAATAAATAAATAAATAAGAAAAAAGCCTTCTTTGTCAAAATAGAAAAAGTATACATTAAAATTAAATATTAAAAGTTGGCAATGCAAAAATAGTTTTTTTTCTTTATTCTTCCGCAAAGTAAAAAATAGTAACATGAAAATTGCTTTAAAACATTGGCAACGGTATTCCTAATATCGTGAAATGTTTTAAAAAAAATTACAAGTTGCTAGTATGCTATTCTATAGTTACTTAACTGATTGATCACTCATTGATTTCTATACAGGGTTATAAGGAAAGGGTATGCTAAGCCGATAAGGGTTCATAGTACTCATCATTATGAACAACTTTTACTATAAGACCAACACTGAAAACGAGAATAAAAAACAGCTGTTCCATAGAAAAATGACAATGACACGACAAAATGTATGAAACAGCCGATTTATTTTCTCGATTTTTTTACTATGGGACCAACACTGAAAACGAGAATAAAAAACAGCTGTTCCATAGAAAAATGACAATGACACGACAAAATGTCTGAAACAGCCGATTTATTTTCTCGATTTCAGGGTTATTAGCAAATATAGAAAAGGAGCAAACGAGATAGCCTAGTTATGGAACCGAGCTTTTAAGATTCTATATTCGTACTGAAAGGATCACGAAACGTTATCAAGTTATAGTAGACAAAGCTTTTGAAAGCTTGAAAGCAGAATGCGTGAAGCACTGCTGACTAATTCTACCTGAAATCTCCAACAGTCTCGACACACAAAGGCCGATGCAGAGCTCATTGAATTACAGTACCGGAGCTCGTAGGCTAATACGAGTTGTTTCCGAACATTTAACTACAGCGTAGCTGATTTTGAATCTGACTACTTACTATGAAACTGGTTTATTGTAATGTGTTTTTTTTTATATTCACTCGCTTTTAGTCTATGACTACTAGTAGTTCGCGGTTAACTGAGACCTTGCGACCCCTTGCAAACCCTAAACCGATTCTACTCTAGACTTCTTTGTCTTGGATTTTAAATTGATTTATTCATATTTATTTTTGCATGCATTATATGTTAGGTAAACTTAGTTTTATCAATACTTGGCAAATCAAACTAAGCCAGAACAAACCAGATTAGTTAATGTGTACAAACCCCAGCGAAAACAGGTTCTGGAAACTGGCCTCAGGGTGCCCAAGACACAGGCTCTGCCTAGTTTGGGACCCGATGCAAATTATGTAAAGATTCTTTTAAAACTAATTGATTAAAAAAAAAAAAAAAAAATCGAACTTAAACATTACTTGCCTACAAATTTTCATGAAGATAGAATCAAGGTTCGCGAGATATCGTCCGACTTGTTCCCCTAGACTTTCTTCGATCGGTCAATTATGTCGCGATGGATTTCACGATTAAACACGATCTATATTAAGCACATTTACACGGGTAATTTTTTTTAATTTTTTTATTTCGATCTAGTCAAGCGTTTGACCACAATATCACCTGATAGAAAGCGACGATGTGGCCGAAGATTTACCACGCTTTCCTAGGAGATACCTATTCACTTTTTTCTTGAACGGCCCCGGAGTGTATCTGTTCGGAAAGACAAACTGACGCAGGTAATGAGTTCCACGCCTAACTGTTCTTACTAGGAAGGTGGATTGCTTTACTTCTTTAGTATGCACAAAAGCACAGGAGACAGAAGCATGTTTAAGTAATTGGAAACTGCTTTATGACGCTTAATAATTCGGAGGATCGAATATGTTCACTAAGTCGAACCTGGTAAAGATTTTTGAAGACTAGGATAAGTGGCATATTATTATGCTTAGCAGCGAGCTGTCATGAGCTGGTGAGGCTGATGAGGATGATGATGAATGAGGACATAAGCACCAAAATCTATGATAGGTGTTGTGGAATGCATTACCGAGCACCATGCACAAGGGTCTTTGGGCGCTACCATCATGTTTATTCTGTTTTTTTTTAACTGTGGGATCAAACCTGAAAAATATAATAGCTGTTTCGTAGAAAAATATCACTCACACTCAATGGTGTATGGAACGCGATTTCATGTTTACTTACGTTGTTTAGTAAAAGTTGTTCAGAATGAACATGAGGGACTTTTTGGGTCGTACACGAGTTCCAGAACGATCCGTTTATACTAAAAGTGCTGGTGTGTAGAGTTAGAAGCAATCCTTAAAATTACCGACGTGACCAAGGTTCACAGAAACGTGCATCCATAGAAACAACAGACCGATGAGTTCCGCAAACTAGGTAAAAAGTAAAAGAAGTGCCGACAGCAGTGTGGTTTCGCTTATTAATCAAACTTTAGAGGGTAGTTGAGAACTCGACCCCGCGGTAATGGGGTGCTATCCGATGGACTGGCGACATACAGTTAGACAAGTATTAATTAAAAACGAAAAATCTACTGCAAAATGTAGTATGACTAAGACACTCCGACCGTAAAGAGGAATCCAACGACATCTCACTCGTCCAAACTGGTCAAGCCGCTTAGGCTACAGGAGATAATATAGGAACACACAGCCATATTTACAGACTTTCAGACATACATACTCACATATTTACATACACCCCAAAACCATTACCCTCATTCTTGGGCAGTCGGGTAAAAAGTTAATATAGAAAAGCACAAATATACATTCATATTTATATTCATATACATATATACACCTCAAAAACATTACCCTTCTCCTTGGGCAGTAGGGTAAAAAGAGGATTATCAAGACTAGTACTCAAAACGTCAAATGAAAAATCGGTGCCATACCACACCACACTAAAAAAAAATCACACTTATATAACAAAAGTTAAAAGTCGTGGTGGCTCAGAGTACGCTCGCGGCATTTTGGTGGCGGGTTCGAACCCGAGTTGAGTTCTTTTGAACTTTCGAGTACGTACGGATATATACCATTGGCTTATCGCTGAAAAAAACAGTGTGAGGAAACCTGCATATTCAATGAATACGAATTCAATGGCGTATGTGAATCCGCCAACCCGCACTGAGCCAGCATGGTGGATATGGCCCAATCACCCTTCGAGGGAAGGCCAATACTACACTGGGATTTTAAAAGGCTGAATGATGCAGAGAGATAGAATAGGTATAGTCGTTTATAATTGCATGGGAAAATTTAATATACCTTTTAAAATATAAGCTGTCAAAATCTAGCAACAATTCTTTTAAAGTAATCATTTAAAAAAAATGAAAGTGAACAATAATTGTAACATATTCTAGTACCCTAGATTTCGCACTAGGTGGACCTGTGTCGCGAAATCCAGTGTCTTTAATTCCATATCAAAACAATATACTTATTTGGACCTTTTTAGCTTTAACAAAATGTTGTGTAGGAAATCAATCGGAAAATATTTGCCGCCAAAAAGCCCCATAGCGAAATATATACAAATGCCAAATGGGAGTGCCTTCACTACCGGAGATGGCAGTTGGCATGGCTGCCGGAGGTGGGCGGGAGAAGTGCTAATAAAACATAATAAAAAGTAAAGCCAGAGTCGAATAAGTTGTATTTATAAGTTTAATTTGAATTTACTAACCAAATGTGACCCCTGTTGTCATCAATAAAGAAATTTGAATTTGAATAACTGTCGAATAAGCAATATATATTTTTTTGGTTTTATGACTACCCGGAATCCGTTCTAGTTTGATATAACCGACTCAAACAAACGTAGGTTTTATATTATTTTATTTATAAAAACTTATAAGCCCTATCGATACAGAACCGAGTCGGATGACAGTAGGTTCAGGTATTTTTTTAAAACAACCACTTCGGGTGACAGATTTGAGACTGATTTATTTATTTATATATATTAATTAAAACGGTACAAAACACCAATTACATTAATTAATTAAAGGAACAATTAAGATTTATGATTCATTACATTCAAGTCAAAGTTCTTATCAAGTCAAGCTATACATAAACATTAGACACAGTCACAAAAGATAATAACAACTACAACAACCGTACCTTCGGCAACCGTCTCGTAATTCATCGTTTTCGGCTCCGGCATCGGAGGCACTGCATAGCTTTACATAAACTGAAGGCTGTCGAATCATTTGCCCCGTGTGCCCCATGGCCACAACATTGCGGCCACCACAACTAAACTACAAGCTACAGCCAGATAAATCTCACAAGTAGAAAGTTAACGTTTTGGTTTTGTATCGTACTAGAAAGCTCGGACTGTTGCGACTAAAATTAAATTTTAAGAGTGACTGGAACTTGCGCTTTGTTTGTTAACGGTACAATACAGACTAAATTGAAAAATTAAAGTCAGTAAAATTCAAAATAGATACTCCGTAGGACAGAGAATAGGCAATCAAGCTCGCCTCATATACATGGGGTCGCGTGTTCGAACCCAGGCTACCCCATACCGATGAGTTCTTTGGAACTTACGTACGAATATACCACTGGATTTTCGGTAAGACATCGTGAGAAAACCTGCATATTTCCGGAAAGGAAATTCGATAGCGTATGTGAATCCTCCAACCTGCACTGGGCCAGCGTGGTGGATATGGCCTAGTCACCCTTCGAGGGTAGGTTGATATCCCAGCAGTGGGATGTTAAAAGGCTGAGGCAGAGGACTTATAATAATGTAGGCGACTAATAAACCACATAAATAGATTAATTAAAATTGCACCTGCTATTAATAAGAACCTGAGGGATCGTTGTAATTATTTTCGTTTTGTGTAATACTATCGTAGCGTATTACAGCGAAATTTCATTTCTAGGTATTTACTTCCAATTTTAGTAATGGTTTTTGAGTTAATCCGTGTTCCTTTTTGACTCTCTTCTGTTTTGGCTCCACACATATTTCAAGTGTAATATATTTCACAATTAAAACAAGTCTCAGTCGTAGTCAAAGTCAAGTCCAAGTCTAGCCCCAGCAAAGTGGTGGTGACTTCTTTAAGTTCCCACCAAAATTCAACCATGATTTCCTCATCAGCACACACATCAGACACGTAGTGAATACATTACACTGTGGAAAGTGTCGAAACTTGTAGTGAAACAGAACTAGCTGGCTCCTGAAGATATTTTTTTTTTAAATTATTAGCTTTTATTTCTTGATTGATATCGCATTACTTCATTTTAAAATCATTTCAGTGAAATAACATCAAAGCATCCCCGATACAAAAGGTACGGGACAAAGATTAACAAATCATCAATGTGAGTGACAAGCCACAGCAGCCCCCCAATTCATCTGCAGTTACGATTCGATTGAAAACAAGTATTTATTTAGAGACCGTATTTTTTATTTACAGTACTTAAGCCCATTTTTAAATACAATTTTATTTTCTTTACCAATAGTAATGTTTGTTTTCAATAACTAGCTGATGCCCGCGATTTCACAGCTCAACTTTCGTTCTTGCAGGCTTAAGGCCAACTAGCTTTTCCAAATTTTCTTTCTATAGAAATCTATTCGGACTATTATGAACATTTTAAAATACAGCCGTTCTCAAGTGATGCGCTTATCAACGAACAGCATTTAATTTTATATATTTATAGAGACAGATTGATTGAAAGTGTAAATTAACAATTAATTAATTTTCGGTAAATTATGTTATTACATTCTAGAGCAGGGAACTTATTCTCTATTGCCATATCTAGTTTGTTACGCGCCATGTTAAGTTACCTCCGTACTAGTCGCATGAAACGGTATTCTCTAAGTTTCTTAAACGCGCGATTCTTCACGTCGCCGCGTCGTGGCACGATTAGGGACCGCGTTTAAGTTTAGAGCATGTTATGACGTCACGTGTTATTTTCAAGTTATCTCATGTGCGATAGAGAATAAGGGCCCAGGCCGTTTTTTTTTTGCCACAAAGTTTTTTGTCGATAATGCTAGAACAAAACAAAGACACGCACAAAGTATTTCATGTTCCTCCCGCTTCGTATAATCATTAATTCACTATGCATAATTCAGCCAGTTAAAAACTACTAATAAAGTATCTACATTATACCTACCCATAATTTAAATATGTTGTAACCAAGAATACCAAATTACAATTTACCTAATTCAATCACTGTATTATATGGTAGTTCAGCCAGATCAACGTCAGATCCTGATTTCTATCCGATTAAACGCTTTGATTCGAATCCGAGCCGATATTTTATGCCGTTTCATCTACTAAATACCGGGTGGATCTCTAAATTAGCTGAATGGCCACCTTTGTGTTTCTCGAATATCCGCCGCGAAGTTGCTAATGAATACGTTGGGGCTTAAAGGCATTAATTATTGGTAGTGTGAATGAACTTCCACTTCAATTTTGTAGTAAAAATTAGTTCAACAACATTTTAACAGCGGTTTGTTGTTTGTTGTTGTTAGCTGCGAGTTGCGAGCTTTTGAATAGTAGAGTAGATTACAACAGCATGGAGTAGGGGTGGAGGATAAGAATCGTTAGAATCGTTAGGATCTCTTCAGGAAAAGGATTTTGTTGTTTTAACGCTTTCAATGTGTTTAAATGAAAACAAAGAGAGTTTGCTCAATATTAATATATTCTTTGAACAACGCCATTATTTCTATCTTTCACCAGATTTTCGACAATAAACATGTTATACGTATAAGCTACTGGAAACGTCCTAATAATTGGTTAAGTTAATTATTGATACAGTACCTATCAATCACTGCCTTAAGCTTGTTTCATACCCAATAATCACTATCACTCCACCCTAAATATTAAATTAAACCAAGGGCATAGTACACTACCCTGAGGAAACCCTTGAAAACTTATGAATATTTGTTTGGTACTGGTGTCTCTGTGACAAAATTCTTATCTAACTTACATTTAAACTTAAAATAAATAAATAACGCTTATAAGTCAGTCACTAAGTTAGTTTTAAAATACGGCCATCTTAAATTCTATCTTATCAAAAGCTTATCGTAATTTACAATACCATCATTTATCAAAAATCTTACAAAAAAGCAAAATACATGTAATTGTTATTGTTTTTCATAAACCTTAACCGTATTTAAGATAAAATACTCAAATAAAACACACTTATCATAAAACCATGAAAAACATCAAAATAATCCTTTGTGAACAGCGAAATCGTCTCAAACAATATATAGATATTATTAAATATACTATATTTAATAATATCTATAATTTAAATTTATACTTGGACCTCTCTTTGATTTTCTACCATACTTGTAACAATATTTTCTTCTCCTTTGCCCTCTGATATGTCTTTGTCGGTTTCTACTAGAGCCTTGTTGATAATGTTAGCTGCATCCTTGTTTTCAACTATACTGACGTGGTTACCTTCTAAATAATGTACAGTCACTCTACTTTCTGTAAGTTTATCAAGACCATAGCTTTCGTCGATTGCCATGGCTGATGGGTTATCTTTAGGACGCAAAAGGATAATGGGGGATTTTAGTTTCTTGGCACTCTTTGGGTTGTAATTGAGAATGACTTTAAGACGATCGTAGCTAATAGCTGCCATGTTAGCGATGAATTTATTGGAATATTTACTTTGGACTGGTGATGTTTTGATAACCATGTCTACTCTCTCCTCGTAAGATTCGATCTCGTTGAGTTTCTCCATGAGAGTTTTCGTGACGTCATTGCTGGGGGCGACAATGTCAATTGTGTGACAGAGTAGGCTGTTCTGAAGCTGAACATCGTTCTTGAAACTAATTGTCAATGTTAACATTGCATGGAGGAATTCTGGAGAACCGTCGAGGCAGAACACAGTTCCTTTCAGACCTGTTAAGAAATTAAGCAAATTAATTGGTTAGAACGTTATTACTCAAGAATATTACTAAGCTAAGATTTAAAAAAAATATATCTTACCATCATTTTCTAATCTAGCAGCTAATTCCAACATGAGTAGAGATCCAAAACTGTAGCCCAGAAGCCAGAACGGCGCACCAGGTGCTAATCTTGATCTCACCAACTGCAAGAGAAAATAACCCTTTAAAAAATTTGAAAGTATAATAATTGCAAGGTTCTAGCAAAGAATGTAAAATACTATCCTAGGAATTCTGAAACTTTTGTTAACTTTGACAACAAATTAAGTCTATTGCTGCCTTTGTCATTTGCTTAGTGCCAGACAAAGGCAGCATTAGAATTAATCTGTTGTCAAAGTTAACAAACGTATCAGAATCCCGAGGTACTTATATGATGTATTATAATTGATGTGTGTCATCAAATCAAACAACGCGATCTTTGACCTGAAGTGCAGGTATTCGGGTAGATAAATACCACAGATCACTCCTAGAATCCGCACTAAGGATAATCGAACCGCACCACGCGTCGGTCAAAAACACCTACATAATTTTATTCTCATTGTGTCATTCCTAGCCACGAGAGTAGGCAAAATAATTATTAAGATAGCTAATCATAATGCTTGGTCGCAGTCCCCGTAAACCGTGTTTTTTTTCCATTTTTTGTGACTTTCTGTCGGAGTCAATCTCATAATGCGGTATCTATGGTGATCTGTGATAAAGACAAAGGTGTAAAATGTATTATGTGTGTGACCTTGTGCAGGCGGGAGACCATGGCATCCATGTCCTCGTTCCGGTGCTCGACGCCCAGCTGCAGCACGCACACCTTGGTCTTCAGCCGGCGGCAGAGTGGCTCCAGCGCCGCCGCGCAACCTTCCAGTCCCGGTAACATGAACAGCACACGCTCCATCGCCTCGACACCCTGGTATAGGCAAAATGATTGTATGGTTTTTAGGGTTCCATACCAAAATACCCTAAAGGTAAAAATAATGATAATAAGGTAAAAGTAGTAAAGGCTATTTTCGAACAAGTTAAATTAAACTTAATTTTTAAAGCTATCGTCTCTACAATAAGACCTGAATAGGGTTAAAAAAAAATGAATATTATCGTGATTTTTAAGTGGGATATTATATCCTGAAAAAATGTCTGGGTTAAGGCGATTGCTTTAGATTTTATGCAACAAAGCAAAAAAAAAACAGGGGGTGGGAAAGACAAAAAACCCTGATAAAATTTAAAAACTGAAAAATGATCTTATCTCTGAAGTGAATGAGTGGAGAAATCTTAATAATCTAGGGCAAGTAAGTAGAGCAGTAAACACAAAGCTTACACGAGGAATAAAATTATGTTTGAAAATTCTAATATTTCGAAAATAAAAATTAAATAGTACAGAACTTGACGAACTAGTTTTACTCGTGTTTTGGGGATTTTTTTTCACTTGCTCAGCGGACTCCTTCTCCGGAATATGATAACAACTTCAGTAGAAATATAGAACGAAACTGACTCAAAAATCACAACACACCGAAATCTTAGAATGTATCCTACAAAGGTTAAGACATCTCTTACCTCGGTGCCGTCTGAGACCATAGTTGGCATGAAGATAATTGGTTCTGAGACCGTACTCTCCTCTCCGAAATTCCTCATGAGAATCTTCAGACCGGCGGCCGCTTCTACTGCTACTGGACGACTGGATGTGGAAGCGGCCGCTTCACGCTGTGCTGTTAATTCTACCAGCCTAGAAGATTATATTATAATGATGAAAGTTATACAGAATTAATTAATCGAGCGAAATAATTATCATACGGTATCGGTTTTTAGGTTTTTTTACCTGGCGAAGGTCAAAGTCCTGATGTCCTGAGCGGTGAGGAAGATTTCAAACTCTCGCTCGAGCGTCTGTTTGATCTCAACGGCCATCATACTGTCCATACCCAGCTCAGCCAGTGAAACTTGCTGAGAGACTGTTTTAAGATCTTTGATACCTGAGAACAACATAAGGCCTCTAATAAAGAATTATGATACAAATAAATTATTAAGTAAGAACAGAATACAATATTGATCAACTTTTTATTATTTGAAGAAAAGGTATAATATGCAGATTATTCATAATTATATTGCCAGTCTTACCCATAATCTGAGCAACAGCATCCACAATATTTCCACATCCGGATCCGCCAGCCTTCTTCTCGGCCACCACTATGGAGGATACGATGGCAGCATCTTGTTTCATGAACTTATCAAGCGCGAGGAGACAAGAAGAGATCCTCTGCTGGAGGGTGCCTCCGATCTCGAGTTGGACATCATCGTCTTGCATGTCTGCTACAAGACCCACCTATGGGATTAAAAAAAGTAAGTTAAGATTTCACTCTACTATTTTAAAAGGAAAACTATCGACAGATGGGGAGTCAGTCACCCAAGGTTCTACAAATTCGTGTACGTACGTCACCAACAGCACCCCACTGCACTGCCAAGGCCGGAAGACCGAGCTTCTTCCTCAATTCACAGATTCTCTCCATTACGGAGTTGGAAAGGCCGTAGTTAGTCTGGCCGGCGTTACCGCGGCCGCACGATACCGACGAAAATACTACAAAGTCCCTGTAAGAAGAAACGATAGCATTAGTGACCGCTAGTATCTCACTTCGTTAGAGCATTTTCTGAATTAAAGGCACGATGACCGCACATTTCGAGAACCCAATGAGGAACGTTAAAACTATGATGAACAGAATATCAGACTTACTTCAATCCAGGGCACAGTTTCCTCGAAAGTTTATCCAGGTATACAGTTGCCATGGCCTTTGGTCCATACGAGGTCCTGAAAGTCTCAGGTGTCTGGTTTTGGAAGATGGAATCCTTCAAAACAACAGCGAGGTTAAAGATGGCGTCTACGGGGCCCATTGCGTTGGCTGCTTTCAGCATCGCCTCGCAACCTGCCTCCGTGGTGATATCATCCATCGAGACCTGGACATCAGCTCCGTAAGATGCCCAAGCCCTAAAAATAAAAAAAGTTGTTCAATCTAATGGAATTACCTTTATTTAGTTCCTAATCATTTTGTCGCCAACATTTAATTCTGGTGATTAAGGAAATTGTTAAAAGTCTAGGTGAAAGTCACTACTCGCTTAAAAACTCTTACCTAAGTCTAGACGATTGGTATCCATTAACGATGCCGCGTCGAGACGTTAGCATGACCTTTCTGGCACCGCGAAGGATCAGCCAATCAGCAAGCTCCAGGCCAAATCCTCCCAGACCTCCCACAACAATGTATACATGATCTTCGTGACACATGTACCTAATGAGAGAAAATTAGTATCGTTAAAAGAACACAAGCGTCATTTTAATACTGAAACCGTGATACATAAAATTGCTTGGGGATATTAATGAAAAAGGGGAAAAGTTGTACGATTGAGAAAACATAAATGATGTTACCTTGGCATGGCATCAATAGGCAAGGATTTGGGCTTGATGGGACGATCTCTGCTTTCTTCCTCGCGAACCTTGACGATGACCTGTTATAAATTATTCGATATTTATTTCTCGTACTAGAGATAGACCAAAAAATCATTACAATGGGTATCGTACATAACATCTTAAAAATTTCTGAAACGACTTTCGCCCCAAGAATAAATGTACAAATGTTACCTTGCCGATATGTTTGCCCGCCGCCATGTATCGGAAGGCAGTCTCGATTTCGTTCATTTCAAACGTGCAGTACGTGAGAGGACGGACGGCACCGCTCTCAATACCAGTCAGGAGGAGATCTTGCAGCCTCTGGTTAAAAATGAAAGTGTTAGTTTTACCACAACATTTGTGGTTGAAATCATCAGATCATTAGAAGGTAAAGTAACACGAATCATTGTTCCTTTTACCTCTCTCATGCAAAGTTTCTCAAATATTAGTTCAGAGTTTCATTAACCACGAACTATATAATGGAAGAAATTCCACTGAATTGAATATGACGTTGGATAAGAGAAAAATGAGATTAGTATGTTTAGCAGAGTTCGTAAGCTTATGTAATACATTTTCTAGAGCACAGGAAAAATCTCGGATAGTAGCATATACAAAGTGCTTTACCTTTCTGAAGTCGAAACTCTGTTCAAAGATATAGTCCAACATGATGCCGTGGAAGGAGGTTTCTTTGAGGAAGAAGTACATGCCGATGGGCGTGTTGTTGCTGATGTCGAACTTGCCGATCTCAAGGAAGCGGCCGCGGTAGCCCAGACAGCGGACCGACGCCTGTTGGGAAAAATATCATTGTTTCAATTAGAAATCAACAAAACAAGTAAGGAAGAACAATTTAGAATCCTCGGATTGCTTGATGATTGATACTTGTTGTTTATTGGTACTTGTTGTTTTGAAAAAGTTAAATTCTGAACGTCTGAAAGAAGTAACGATTTGCAATGAGTCTAAAACAAAGAATGATATTGATTTGTAGGAAATTGCTAGTTAAATTATATTGCAATTACCTGAAGCTTGTCATCGGACAAGGAGTTGAGGACGAGGTCGACTCCCTTCCCGTTCGTTTCTCTCCTGATCATGTCCTCGAAGGACGAGTCTCGAGAGTTTCCGATGTGGCTATCTGTAAAAACAAAGTTTTAGATATAAAGACAAGTCTACGTGCATTTACTATTTGAGGTTTAATTATCTGGTAGTAGTTTAAAGTTACCTTTAAGTTGGGGGAAGAGCTTCTTAATGAAGGCTCTCTTCTCAGCAGTTCCGACTGTAGTGAAGATCTCACAGCCGTAGTGCAGCGCCACGTTGATGGCAGCCTGCCCCACGCCACCCGACCCCGCGTGGATCAGGATCGACTCGCCGCGCTGCATCTGTCCTACCATCACCTGTGCATGGGAGAAAATGTTTAAATGCCCGCTTCTTTGTTATCTGAAATATATACATATACTTAGGGCTTTTTATGATCAGAGAGGTATATTTTGGGTATATTATGAGCTCCATTTTCGACCACATTAACGCATCCTTTGGCCAATGAAAAGACAGGGCCGGTAACTCAATTCATTTAAATCTATCATGCGCCTAGTTGATGCGACGCATGACCAAAGTTCTGGCATTTATCTGGCACAACGCATTAGCATTGCCATTCAGCGTGGTAATGCCAGAATTTGGATTATCTTTAGACCTTGAATGATTTCGAGGTAGTCCAACGGTATATTTTCTGTAGTAGGTTAAGTAGTTTAGGTAGTTTTTTTAGTTTGTAGTTTAATAAAGGTACTTGGCCAATAAAAAAATATATAAATAAACACGTTTTTAGCCTTCTTAGTAATGATTCATGAGTCTCAACGAAGTGCAACTCACCATAGCGTAGTAAACAGTGCCGTAAGCGACGGGCACGGAAGCCGCCGCTTCGAAGCTCCACTCGTCGGGGATAGCCCAGAGCAGCGCCTTGTCGCCCTCGACCACGTTGGCCATACCGCGGGTTTTGACCATACCCATCACGCGGGCGCCGCTATTGGGGAAAGAGAAAATATTTATTAATATTGGTACTTTTAAGTATAATTCATTATTTATACAACAACAACAAAAACAAGTGTAAAAAAACAAGTTTTAACAAGTGTACAAATTTGAATATACTCGTATACTGTATTTAAAATTTTCCGCACAAGAAAAAACTAGACTGCTACAAGAAAAAAAATGAAAAAATCATTCGAGTGATATTGTTTGATGGAGAATGAAATAATAATTAGGTAGTGGATTGCGACAGGGACAGGGAGAGGGACAGGGACAGGGACGGGGACAGGGACAGGGACAGGGACAGGGACAGGGACAAGCAGTTTCACTCAAGTAGATTTGAAAAATGAGAAAGCGTGATTTTTGGTTTGTTTTTTTGTTATTTCTTTACTGGAATAGTAGCTATCCTAACTAATAGTCAATTATTCAAAAATATTCACGGTATTTTTTTGTTTTTTCTCGATACCGAATAACGCCCACGCGGATCGGCCATAACTTACACAACATCTTGTAAAGTAACTATGTGGGTTAAGATAAACCTAACTTTTAAACACGTTTTCCTTACATATTTTACGAAGATTATACTTATCCAGGAAAATAAATTCGTTGCGCATAACTTCTTCGTGAATTTATGCCGGTCAAGCGAGAAAGTTCAATTTTTATATGAAAATAAACATGTTGGGGATATCCTCGTTTATATTAGGTACGTATCCGATTTCACGATGATATTCGCATAAATATGTTTATTTTTATGATAAGATTCTGTTGTGAAGTGATCTTTTACAAACAGATGCTTTGGACGGTCAATAACTTTGTTATTTTTATGTTGTTGATTTTTGGTTACATGGTCTGCAATCTAGTACCTATTTGCAAGCACAGCGCGGTTTCGTTAGCTGTTTTATGAGTCTGCTCAGCTAAGTTACTTTCGGGTGCGCGTCTTTACTCAGATAAAACGCTAGTTACATTTACAACTGCTTCTGCGAGTCTGGTCTTGTACGAAACAAACGTTAATTTGTGGTTTTATGACGAACAAAAACTCTAATTACGTAAATATCATAATTTGTATTGGTCGTTTCCATCATAGGATAGAAAAATAAATAGTTCTTGCTAATCCTAACTGCGAATAAATTAAAATGCGAATGTAACTCTTTCTCTCTTTCTGTCTCTCTTTTCGGTCTCTGTCTGGGTGTTTGTCGCGGTATCACGGCTAAAGGGCTAAACGGATCGACCTGATTTTTTGCATAGATATGACGGACATAAGATCCTTTTTTTATTGGTCCACGCGAACGACGTTGCGTGTAACTGCTAGTAGACAATAAAACTCCATCAATAAACTTAATCATAAACAAACTACTAAAATACCACAATTACAACGATAGATGCTTGACGGTCAGTTTTCTTTGCTAAGAGAAAGTATAATGATGACAGTTTGAGTTCGATAAGCACAAGACCAAGGTAGATATTATAGTAAAAGTGAGGGCCAATACCTAGCTGTGGGATTAGAAAAAGTCCACAAATGTGTACAATCAATATGAAACAACTAGGTAATAAAATAGGTGTATGGCTTACTTGGGCGTTTTGCCTACGACCTCGAACCCTTGCACGCACTCCTGCGCCAGTCGGCCGCGCGCCACGGCGTCCACCGTCACACGACCGGTCGCTGTCATCACGTCACGGAAGTTCATCGCTGTGCAGTACACCTGAGAGATAAATTATCATTTAGATCACCAGAAGAAACTTATAAAAAGTATTGAAAATGCAAAATCTATATGTTTTTTGTTTACTTTTACTCTCTGAGAATTTCATTGTAACGTAAAAGTCAAAGGGTTCTGTATCACGCGCGATTACTAGTCTACTTTACTAAGAAAAACGTATAAGAGATAGTGAAGTTAATTTAAACAAAAAAGTATCTTTGTGGGAAAGAAATAAGAAACGTTTTAATGCCGATTAAGCACTGTTAGATTTTCAGGGACGAATAATCATCCATCAAATAACTCACTAGTAAGCCACGAACAAGTACGTAAGTCATCAGCTAAAACCTATTTTTTTTTAAGAACTAATGCTTCATAAGTACTTAAAAACTCTTCTTGTAAAGACGTGAATCTTTTATAAGCTAGTTTTCTTCAGGCCTCCAAACTTCATAAAACTCTGTTACTCATGAACTTACTGCTTGCTTTAAGCAGTGACGAAATACGTGATCTGACTTTAAATTCATTCCATAAACTTCCCTCTTCGATAATCTTCACTTTGAAAACTGTTTGAAAAAAACGAAGTAACATAAAGTTAGCTAACTTTCAATAGACATGATTCGTACACGTACCTATTGTAACAATGCTTTTGTTTAAAATTGGATTAAATTTGGAATAAAGTACAGTAGGGGTCAAAATGAGGATAAACATAACGTTATCGGCTTGAAACATAAATTGGGTCAAAAAACAGCTCAGGGTTATAAGGAAAGGGTATGCTAAGCCGAAAGGGGCTCATTGTACTCATGATTATGAACAACTTTTACTTTGGGACCAACCCTGAAATCGAGAAAAGAAATAGATATATACTATGAGCCCTTTTCGCCTTAGCATACCCTTTCCTTATAGCCCTGTATAAAGGGTTGATTTAATTTAATTAATTTTTCACTCTGTAATCATACACGGTGACTCTAGTCATGTATGACTATTCTGAAAATAGGTGTCGGATACTGTTCCGCCCGCGAAATAACTAGAATTCTTAGCTTTCAGCGCGCCGCTTTTCCCCTTTAGCATGTAAATGAATAACAAAACTCCATTATCTAAAAGATACACGGCAGGCCTTAGATGTGACACATTTTGCCGGTCCCGCTTGGAATTTTATGTAAAAGCTTTTACTGAAGAGAGAGCTGCTGTCGGAGAAGCAAAAATACACCTTAGGACGTATCGAGATTCACCTATACGTAACACTACAACAGTGCTACCACTCAGATGATGAAAACACAATACATGTTACAAATATAACACTGTTGCTGTCTAAATTCCAGCTGTTATGTTCAACCATTTGGAACCATTGTTTCAATATCCTACTCATTATATTTGAAAAATTAACTTAAAGCAAAAGTGGGACAAGAAAAAACTACAACAAAAAAAACGGAGACAAGAAAAAAATACATGTAAGGACGTAACGACGTAGTTTTAGAATGTAATACAGATCTATAAATGTTACTTATATAATAATATTCTTAATATGATTGCATTCTGTTTTGTATGTTTATATATAAATTTATATAATATAATAACGAGATTTACTTATACGTAACAAAACAACATAGTTACCTACTAAGATAATAATAAGCATAAAGAGCATATAAGCACACACACGTACACACACATACACACACATATTATTATGTAAAGTTGTGCTGTATTAAGAAAGAGTAGGGGCTCTTAACACAGGCATTTGTAGAATTATAATCTTAAGACCACAGAATTCTCCTTATAAATCTTTGCTTAAGACTAATAACCTCAGGAAATGTTGCTGAATTACCAGCGATATTTTTAATCTGAAGCCTCCGTGTATTTTAGTGACATAAAACTACGTATAGGGGTTCGCCATTAGTTCTTTCTTCTCAGAGTCTAAACAGAATAACACTTAATTATAAAGTCGTACAGATAATACTCACATGAACGAGAACCATGTTCTCGTCCTTGAAGACGTGGTTCTCTCTGAGCGGTCCTTCGAGCCACCTCAGCGAAGACAGGTCTCCGATGGTCACCGTGTTCACATACGCGTGGTTGGCGCGGACTGTCTCCAAGTCGCCTAGGAGCAAGTGGCGGTAGGTTCCCCATTGACCCTGTATGACAGAAACAAGTTAGACTACAAGGACTTCTTCCTAAGCATTGACGAATTGGTTTGTTACTTGCTACAAAGAAGAGTAGCAAAATCAAAAGCACCGATAATCAGATGGCAAGGATGATAAGATGCCGAAGTAATATCTCCTAAACTATTTCTTGTAATTTTGATACGATGCGGATATTGTAGTTTTTTAATGAGAATAACTTGTTAGACTTCTGATGCTCTAGACTTCTGAACTTATCAGCATCAACCTTTAAACATCCCACTTCTGGGATACTTGCCTACCCTTAAAGGGTGATTACGCCTTATCCACCACGCTGGCCCAGTGAGGGTTGGCTGATTCACATACACTATCGAATTTCTTCCCCGGAAATATACAAGTTACCCCACGATGTTGTTTTTCACCGAAAATCCAGTGTTGGTATCCGTATCTAAGTTCTAAAGATCTCATTGGTACGGACTGACCCGGGCTTGAAGCCACAACCTCAGAAATTTGAGGCGAGCGTCCTCCCGCTGAGCTACTACGACAAAAATTTGAAAAAAACGAGTAACATACATCCTGATACACGTTGAGAGCCAGATCCTTGTCAAGTTGCTCCTCGTAGAACTCGAGGTCAGGGTTAAAGGCAGGCGCAGACGGGTCGGCGATCAGGAGACCGTACACGATCTCGCCGCCCGGTTCCTTGCGCAGGCAGTTCACGAGTCCCAGCAGACCGTTGATGGGCTCACCTTGGCTGTATAAGACTAGTTTTTGGCCTTCTTGTAGATCTTCTTTGACCTGAAAGATCATGGTGTTATTAATTAAAAAATTTAACTAAGTTCCTATCATAAATAATTCTGGTGGGGAATGATTCTCTACCTTTTTCGTAATTATTAAAGACATTAGTGAGAATTCTGCCGTCCAAAGGACAAGTACCATTAGGTAAGAGCCATCGCCAATTTGGAAGCAGTAATGAATAAAATACCTATTTCTCTTACAAACAATATCAGAATATTGCAAATACATAACATGATTTTTGCCACAAATATGTTTTTTTGATATGCTATGCCATGTTTTTTAAAATAAATTAGAGCTTAAATGTACTAACAGTGATTTTGCTGTGGATGTGAATAGATCACTGTATTTGATGATCCTACCTTGTCAACCCAGGCGAAGCTCTGGTCCAATGTGACGACCTTGATGAACTTGGCGGGCCTGGCACCGACCCGCTTCCTGAAGAGCACGAGAAACTCGGCGCCGGTGTCGTGGACGCACACAATATCGTACTTGTCGGCAAATTGCTGAGGGTTGGGACGATCTTTCTCGCGACTGATTATGAAGCACTTGTCACGGAGAGTCGACGACGCCTGTTGGAGGACCTGTCACAAAAAAAAACAGACAACATAAAATATATTGTTATATTATCTACTAGCTGCGACCCACGGCTTCACCCGCTATTCTATAGGAACGGTTAAGTTTACATACTTAAGTATGTAAGTGTGTTTGTTCCCGTTCAACTCTGTTGCGGCTGAACGGACTCGAATGAAATTTGGTATGGAGGTAGCTTATACCTTAGCTTAACACACATGCTTCTTTTTATCACAGAATAATATTTGGTTTCTGAATAAAAGTGGGTGAAACCGCGGGGCGCAGCTAGTAAAATATATTCTGTTATATTATCTATAGTAATATAATATTATAGTAGTACTATATATATGTCGTATAGTATATATTATCTGATAATGTAACAAATGTAATCGAAAGCCGATGATCTCTGTGTAATCCAGCTGTTTGGTTTGTCTAATAACCTAAGTAGCTTGTACTTTGCTCGTGTTTTGTTGAGTTAATAGAAGCACTTGCCTAGTAAAAAAAGACTGAATTTTTTATTTGAGTTACCCAAAGCCTATTCGAAAATATCAGGTTGAGTGGATTAAAGGGAGAATGCGCGTTTGGTCGCCTAGGTAAAGTCCGGTTATAGCTGTAGAGGCAGTTAGAGTACCCAAAAACAAAAAAAAAAAAAAAATGGCCGCCTATTGTAAAGTGAAACTGTAAAAAAGAAGCATCAAATACTCGTAATTTTCGATTTATTATGTTTTTCTTTTGTCTTGCTTTTTGACAAAAACATGTATCATGTTCTGCTATAAACATAATCATTACAACCATAGAGAATTTAAACTAAAAGTGCTAATATCCATAGTAAGATGCGTAACTCGATTGTCGTAACTGACGTATGAAGTCGTCTTGAACTACTGCTTTATCTGTGACATGATCCTCAAAATGTCTGCTTGACTTGAAATAGAAACCCAACCTAACTAATTCGTAATGCTACTGAAAAAAAGCGCGACTTGTTATAAATGCTTTTGCATTAATAATATTAGTAAAATTATATTCTTTTTATTTATTTTTCAAAACTCGCTAAGTTCTCAAGAGATGCCGTGACAACATTATTCTTCGAAAAATATTTTTACGTTGTATATTGCAATGTTATTAGAACCAAACCTTAAATAGCAGACATATACTTATACTACGTTTCTACATTAACCATATTTTCATCGGCTTTTATAGTGTTTTGGTCAGTAGCTGACTAAATACGTAAGCGCCATCTAGTTCTAAGCAGATTTTTCCGGGGTACACTTTTATGTATGCGATTGTTATTCTTCTCGTGTAGATTTTCTTTGATTATAACCAATGAACTTTGTGAATTCATCTGAATTTTGTGATAACATTACAAAAACTCACTTCAGGTCGACTCAGGAGGTTGGCGCCAACAAAAATGACAGTGTTTGATTCTCCAGTCAGTTTCCTGTTCTCCACTGTAATATTATTTGGCATATCAATAGGTTCTTCGGATATAAGGAGCAGCTCTGCCTGTACTAGTGGCAAATCTCCAAGGATATCACTAACAGTCTCTAGAAGAGGCTCGTATGCATTATTTTTATATTCTTCATCCACAAGTTCAATGGTCTTGACTTTGTAGGTTTGGATGTTCTCAAGGATCAGTTGGATGTCGCTTCTGAGGATGTCTTCCACCTTCATATTGCCTTTTCCGAAGTTGGCTATGAACTCGTTCTTTTCAAGGACAGGAACACCGAGTGGCAAACGCTTTGTAATAGGGGTCGCGTGAAGACCACGAATTTCTACACCACCAGCCCTGGAAAAAACTCAGCTTTAGGTAAGGACCACAAACACAATTTGAAATGAGTATTCTAAGTAGGTACTCATACTTACGTTACTGATTTAAATTATAACATGAAAGACAATCTCTTAGGGGATAAGCTTCAACTATTGACTCACCTGATGACATCTACATCAGAATACACTCTAGCTTCGAAAGAGTTCCTAGTAGAATCCGGGTTCATCTTGGAAATAGCGTTGTAATGCATAGTGGCATCAATGGACAGTTTCTCAATCCTGGTAGGTACGAAGAGACCACGAGTATCGTTACCGATGATCTTGAGCTGCAGCATGCAGTCCATAAAGGCGACCCAATTGTTAACCCAGCTAATGCGGCCACGGGTGCCTTCGATATTACAGCCGACCACTCCACGGAAAAGACCGCTGTTGGAGAATACACAGAGGTTGAGAATCGAGAATAATATTGTTGAGAAACACAAAACCTTGATAAAATTGAAGGACACTTAGACACGATCGCACCACAAGCAAATCACGTTTTTTAACAAATCCGATCAGCTCGTTATTGAAGATGCAAAGTAAATTATTAAAAGAAGTTTCTAAAGAAAAACCATTTATAACATGAAAGACAATCTCTTAGGGGATAAGCTTCAACTATTGACTCACCTGATGACATCTACATCAGAATACACTCTAGCTTCGAAAGAGGTAAGAGGTGTTAAATAGACAGGTACTTACTACGCTGTGGAAAAAAATCTGTACAAAATGTCTTTACCCGTATTGGTATCCTCTAAGTCTGAGCTCTTTGTAAAAGTCCTTGGTTAGCAGGTGCTTGATGTTGGAGCCGCTCACTTCGGGCGGGAACGGCAGCACGCGGTAGTCCTGACTGACATTCTTCTTGGCGTAGATACGACCAGTCACGATAGAGGCGCCACTTTCTACAATCTACACGAATGGAAGAAGAGTATTCATTATCAAAGCACATTTCCAAAAAACTTACTCATTAATTAAACACTGTTAAATATCAGTAATAACATAAATATATTATTTTATAAAAGCAAAAAAAGAAAAAAACATTTTTAATAAATAATAAAATAATACGGCTACATTTGATACTCTAGGAATTTTGTTCAGAAGAGCACAGTTTTTTTTTTAATACGCGATTCAACAATTCGACCTGTTCTTATATATTAAACTTATTGACTTATTGCTTGCTATGAATTAACTGTAAGACATAAAAGAATTAGCATGTACTGACCTCGAAATTACCGCTTCCCTTCTGAATCATGACAATGAACTCGAGATTGCCGTCCTTGGGGATGTTGGTAGCTCTCTGGAAGCGAACATTCTCGAAGACTACGGAGACTTCTGTGAAGAGCTCTCCCATCATCATGCCGAGCGTCTCCCAAACGAGCACCAGGTAACCGGTAGCGGGGTATAAATTACGGCCTACGTGAAGAAATATTATGTTTTTTTAGTCATTCATAAAAAAAAAACAATACTAGTTTCATGCGAGTGAAAGCTGAGTAGCTATCAAGTTTTTCGGTAGTTCTCTCGAAAGCCGAATCTTCGAAAGCCCGAAACACAATAACATTTATTTTCATACACAAACAACCTACAATTTAACACCTGATCTGATGCTGGATACAATTCTGGAGCTTTACATTCCACTCGTGTCAACTATTCGAAGAGAGTTTATGGCTGTTGTATCAACAAATAATTTGCACTATCGCAACTGATGCTTAGATTTAAAAATATCATCAAGTCTTTGTAGAAACTTGCGATAAACTTCCAGTGCAATGTTATTGAAATAGAATTAGGTTTTTTTTTTTATTTCTAGTATTTCTGTAATCAAGTAAATTGGATACTGTATCTAATGGTTTGTACTTTCAACTACCCCGTGTACATAGCGCGTCTGCTTTATTTATTTATTTATTTATTTATTTATTTAGGTTCACCTACACTGTGCACACCAATACAATGTCAAAAATATACACAAATAAAATAGAACTAAATGTCACAATACTTACAGGTGAAGACAGCATGCAATAATAAAGAGCAAGGTACTATAATTATAAATAGAATTAAGTCATTACATAAAAGTCAAAAATTTAAATTTAAAAGTCATTATATGAATTATCATCATTGGTCAGATAGTCAGAGACCTCAAAGTCTTCCTAAATATATTAATATGGTCACCAAATATGTCAACATCGGCTGTCTTAGACAGAGTATTATAGATACGCACCATTCTAGCCATGGGTGCATTTAATCCCACGTTAGAGTGAGACATCGCAGTGGAAAAAATATTAAAGCGCGATACTCTAGGCAGTGTTCGAGGATTCGTTAGAGATAATTCGAAGAGCAAATCCGGGGTATCCAAAATTCCATTAGCGAGTTTGTAAAGAAATAAAAGGTCAAGTGTGCGCCTACGATGTGTGAGCGATTCCATCTTAAAGTACTTAAGTCTAGTATCATAGCTCATAAGCTCATTCCCGAGATAACACGAGTAGGTCAAATGCCACATAAACCTTTTTTGGACGCCCTCCAATCTTCTATTGTGAACGTCATAAAAAGGATTCCAGACAACGCTACAATACTCCAAACCGCTACGCACTAAGGAGTTGTAGAGCATGATTTTGGTGCTGGCTGATTTAAAATCCCTACAATTTCGCAGAACAAAGCCAAGACACTTAAACCCTCTAGAAACAATATTGTCGACATGAATGTGAAAACGCAGCTTACTATCTAGTGTTACGCCTAGGTCCCTAATTTGTTCCACGTTAGAAATTGCCATATTTTTGATCAAGAAGGTAGGGCGGTCCATAGGTTTTATTTTCCTACTAAAGCGAATAGCGAAACATTTGGACACATTCAGGCTCATGCAATTCTCGTCACACCAGGCGTCTAACCGACAGATGTCTTGCTGCAACATGTCTACGTCGCTGCTGGAATCCATGGTACGGAAAATTTTTAAGTCGTCAGCAAATAAAAGAAATTTGGAGTGTCTGAAGCATTGACCTATGTCATTAATGAAAACGTTAAAAAATTCAGGGCCAAAATGTGAACCCTGTGGCACACCCGAGCAAACCTCAAATGGGTCAGATGAATCTCCATTAACAACCACGACTGAAGCTCTGTCACGAAGATATGATCCACACCAGGCTAGCAAAGGATCCGCAAGTCCGTACTCGGCGAGCTTGCGAAGGAGAATCTGGTGGTTGACTCTGTCGAACGCCTTACTGAAGTCAGTATAAATAGCTCCCACCGTGGAGCGTTGATCGAGGATGCGAGACACTTCGTTAGTGAATGAAACAAGATTTGTTGCCGTAGACCTCGATTTTGTGAACCCGTGTTGCTCTGTAATTATTATATTCCTGAAGTGACAGGACAGAATGGGGAGTAATGCTTTTTCGAAAACTTTGGCGAACACTGACAGAACTGATATGGGCCTGTAATTGTTAATGACGTTCTTGTCTCCGTTTTTGTACAGTGGTACAACCAAGGCTTTCTTCCACATCAAAGGGAACGCTCCAGAGGTCAGAGATTTGTTGAAGATTAGACGTAAGGGATGAGCCAGAGCAGGGGCGCATTCAACAACAAATCTAGAGGGAATACCATCTGTACCAGCTCCCTTAGAAGGGTCCAGTCTTTTTAATATTTTTAAAACTTGGTCGTCCCTGAACATGATGGTTGTAAGAAAATTACTAGTAAGAGCCGGAGTACGGCAAGTGGTGTGAGACAAGGTAGAGTTGTCACCTTTAATATACATTGAGGCAAAGTTTTCAGCGAAAAGGTTGCATATTTCTTTGCTGCCCACGGCTGACTTATCACGCAAGAACATCTGAGCAGGATAGTTACTACTGTTATTACGCTTATTCTTTACAAAAGACCAAAACAACTTTGGATTGGAACGTAAATTGCACTCCAGTCGAACCAAATATTTTTTGTAACAGAGGGTCTTCAGTTTGTCTGAGCGGGATTTAGCTAGGTCGAATGCCAACTTATCACGAAGATTATTATTAAATTTACGTAGTTTCTGATGATATTTGTATTTTTCTCGCAATAGGCTTATGAGATCTCTAGAGAACCATATTGGATATTTTTGTGATCGAGGCTTTGATTTGGGGACATGTCTTGCAATAGCTTCACGTAGCAGCGAATAAAAAATAGAAACCATATCATCCACCGTAGTACAACAAGAAAATTCCTTGTCCCAGTCCACATCATTCAACTCGCGAATTATATTTATATAGTCGGCTTTGTAGAAACAAAAGCGTGCTTGGTTATTGGCAGGCAGAGTCGTGTTCGCGACGAAAGAAAAGGAGAATTCCAATGGAGGATGAAATTGGTCAACCTTTGACAGTGGAGAGGGACATTCTGCAACATTAATAACCGGTTGCGAGCATAGCACCAAGTCCAAGATCCTGCCCTGAAAATTCGGAATACAATTATATTGCTTCAAATCATTTAATAGAGCGAATTCTGTAAGCTTGTTAGCCATGTCGCTATTGGGCTCGGTCTGCGTTTGACAATACTCTTCCAGAGAGTCCCAAGGTATAGATCCCAGATTAAAATCACCCAGAAAGGCGACGTTTTCAATGCCATTCCTTTCGATGACTTCATTAGAGTTTCTAATAAACTCGAGAAGTACATGTTTTTTTAATGGGGATGGAAGATAAGCAACGCAGATATACAGCTTACGTAGTTTTCCCTCAGAATTCCTAACATCCAGACTGATCCATAAGTCTTCACATCTAGACTCGAACGATGACAGCCGCATCGAATAAAAGTGTTTAGAAACGGCTACAAGAACTCCTCCCCCAGTTTTTTTATGCGTATGAAAACCGGAGCCACTGCCTATTTCTCTGTCTCTCCTATAGACCACGTAGCGATTATCGAAAAGCTCAGCATCGTAGAAAGAGTCATTCAACCACGTCTCAGTCAACACAATAATATCGTAAGCACTGCAGGCTACATTGTTAAAAAGATCTTCAGTTTTTAGTCTAAGCCCTCTGACATTCTGATAATATACATTTAAGTGATTAGACGAATGATTAAGAAGTAAGTTATTACAGTCTGACATAAGATCTATAGACTAAACAAAACCAAAATATTAAATAATTAAATTAAATTGATTCAATTAAATTAAAATAAGATAAAATTAAGAAATATAATTAAATTAAAATTAAATTACAAAAGTCAATTTATAAATCTAAGTTAGTGCTTTCAAAGCCTCTTCGTTGCGAACTTGAACGTAACCTGAAGTCTCGTTTTTTCTGAGAAAGATTTTTCCGTCCCGCACCCAGACGAATTTATAATTTAGGTGGTGTGCTGCGCGGCGGGCAGCGGCATGCAGTGACTTAGTTTCGGGAGTCAAGTGCTCAGACACGTAGACGGGGCTCTTCTTCTGGCCACTAATGCCCAGGTGGCTGCTGTTTAACTTTTCTTTAGGGTTATTCCGGTTGAATTTAATCACCGACGCGAGGAAGTTGTCGCGGAGGCGTCTGCTGCCAAATTTAACCAAAATTGATCTTGGACGGGGGCTTTGGTTATTCAACTTCGCTATCCGTGTACAGTAATGGAGATCAGAGTCGGCTATAGGGCATTTGATAACTTTACTCAGCTGCTGAATGGTGTTGTAGATATTCTCGCTTTTATTCTCCGGGACACACTGCACCTCGATATTGTTAGTGCGCGATAGCTGCTCTATTAAGTGTACGCGGTGAGTCAAGTCACAGGTAGCAGCGCGCAGCCCCTCGTTATCTTTTTGTAGTTCCGTGATTAATGCTTTTTGCGACTCGTTTTCTTGGCAAAGCCTGTCGTTTTGGGTGTGGTAGACAGACAGGGACGCTTCGAAGCTTGTCAGTTTCATCTGAATATCACTTAACTGATTATTGAACTTCCTGTCCAGTTCTTCTCTTAGAATATCGCGGATACTGTCAGCTGAGATACACGAACAGCTACAAGTGCTGCGAGGTCTGGAACGCAGAGTGACGTTGTCGTTCGCGAAATTTGCGGCAGTCGGCGCCGGTACCTGCACTACTACTGCTGCTGGTTTCTGTGTCGCAGTTGCCGCGTGACGGATCGGCGTGTTAGAATTATCTCCGAACTTAGGCTCCTTACACCGGCATGAAGGACATACCCACGTTGCTTTGAAATCCTTTGAGAATCCAACGAATTCTTGTTTGTTGAAATTCAAACAAGTAAAATGATATTTCTCAGAACAACGGCAGCATTGCATAAAAGACATTCCTTTCAATTGGTTAGGGCACGCAGCGCACACTTGAGCATTCATTGCTGCGAATCTAAGAAAAATCAAATGTACAGTGAATCAAAGATAAAACGAATGCGACAATGCACAGCGTACAATTGACGGCGGACGTTCCTCAGTTCACGCTCAGAAGGACGTAAGCGCCATACACAGAACGTCGCATACGCGTTTACGACAACAACTTGCAATATTTGTTTGATTATCTCCGAAGATAAGATTAGAAAGATAAACGTAAATTATCACTGGTAATCACGAGTGTCAACAGATTTTTATCACTGCACTATGTGGATAGTAGTTTACACTTCCGGTTGAACACATATACTGCACATAAAATATGATTTTAACCAATAAATAAGAATTAAATATAAATGACGAAGTGGAATAGATGTTTATCGCTCTGCGTTAGAGGGTAAGATCTTTATAAGTAAAAGGTTCTAATTACCGGCCAGGTAGAATGACATGCATGAAAAAATACTTTAAATATCTGCTCTGGGTCTTAGTGCTTTGCTTTGCTATCTTACCATCAACGACGTGTCCGGCCATATATTCACTGTCCTCATCCGCGATCGACATCCTGACTGTCCTCTCACCAGACTTCATCTTCTCCTGAGCTTTGTACGACGTCACATACCTAAATCAAATTAGCTCCATCAATCCAAGTTAGTTTGAAACTTGCAAGTTCATTCATAGGGCAGCTTAATTATGGAGTAATATATTCACAGGTCTACGGGAATACCGTTGACATTCACATTGAATAGAGCTATTCAGAAATTCTAATGAGCGCCGAGTAGGTGTGTTCACCGTAAAACTTTAATGCGGCAAAAAGCCGTTACAGACCTCGTAATATGGTAATACGGGATCTAGTAGTGCCACGTGGATAGAAAGTCGTAAAGCGTTGTAGAACTTAGTTATTTGCATTTTGATAATGCTTACTACGTCGTTTTATATTTCGACGTTGTCATTCTTATACGAGCTTCTTTTTGCTGGTAGTTTTATATACCGTCTGTAAAAGCTTCAGTGGCAAAAAGAAAAGAAAGCTACCAAACATCTAGACTACGAGGTCCTATACCAACCAATTATTGCCTTAAAAATCTGTACGTTCGATGACTGCGAAACAAACTGGTCAAACGGAATGTTTTCAAGAGCTCCTCAAAATACTAATTCGTATGACCGATCTGTGCGAAAATCGATCAGTTCTGCACCCGCATTGCAGAGCGGTCATCCATCACATTTCTGGATAAAGCTTAGCCTACGCACCGATCCTAGAGGGCAGCTCTGAAAAATGCCCACCAAAGTCCCTTATATTGACGTAGCCTGGGAGATGCTTGGTAATCCTTGAAAGATGTTTTAGCAACGAAATATACTGCGATATTATTTAGTAACGTTTGAAAAGTGGCGATCATGAAATATCGAAGAATAGCAGTGGTAGTCTGATGCTTACCTAGGATTCGTTTATAAGGGCCTGGGAGGTAATCCTATGTCATCTACAATGGATCCACTATAAAGTTGTAAGCATCAGTTTTAAATTCTAATCCGCAAGCAATGCTAATGGCTATTTGTTTTCTAAGTGGTACCTTAAAATAAAATCTGACAGCTTCCTGACAAATCCCACTCTCGACGCACTAAACAGTTGACAAATTGGACCGTATCTCGATAGCAATAAAGACTACCGCACACTAAAGTGCGGACCATACATCACACGCAGGGCATTTGTTTGCGGTGAGTGAATGATGGCCAACAATTAATAAGAGCAGCCTCTTTATTGCATTTCGGGTGTGAATGTGTGCGTGCGACAGGTAGATTCAGCTAGATGTGTCAGTGTGGGATGTAGATTTATTTTTATAAGGGTTAGTGAGGATTTTTGATGTTAAATAAGTGGCTACAATGAGAAGTCTCTCTACGAGTAATGCGATGCGATGTTTATGCTACTGGACTAAGTGAGATACACGTATTTACTCGCAATTTTCCTGTATACTGTCCACATATTTTAAGGCAATAGAAGGCAAAATTCCACCTAAATCCGTTTGTCTGTTACGCCGTTATTTTACAGATGACCGACATCATCATAGCCCCCCCTTGAAATTACTTCTTTTGGCTTTCCTTAGCATTTTGGTGTACTCTGGATATGTAAGAAGACTCATATACACTATTTCGAAAATTTTAACTAGAGAAATTCACGTTGCAAAAATAGGATAGTAGTTCATTAGAAATATATATACGGTCATTATGAAGACTTTCCCACTGTGCGTTACTTTAATAGCTTCTTTTATTGTAAGCTGTACGAAAAACCCCTTATAACGACCAAGCGATCCACTAGTACCACGGGAAGTTTTTGTTACCCGTGTTACACTTTTATTCGACATTTCATAGTTTGATACCTATCACTTTGACACCATCACCATCAGACATCAACACCATCAGTAATAAGACTTCTACTGTGGAACAAGGGCCTCCCGCTGTTGTTGCCATACACAGATCACACTAGATACCGCATTAAGAGTTTCGTTGTTCCTACAAAAAGTCACCAAAGTATGAGGCGCGGCGCGGGTCGCGGCGACCAAGCATTCTCACTGGGTATCTCAAGGTTACGCCTACTCGCGCCTAACAATCAACCAATCAGAGTAATTTCTTATAAGTGTATTTCGACTGACGCGTGGTGCGCTTCGAGCTTCTTGAATGCAGAATCTAGGGTGTGATCTTTGTTGCCATAACAAAGATCACACCCTAGATTCTGCGCACATTCACATTAAACATGAGCTAGTATTAATTTTCTGCTACCGTCACCGGCACGGCCTCAATTAGGCCATATTTTCACTGTACATGAGAATTGGCAGCGAGCCAGCGGCACGCAGAGATTACTGCAGTATAGGAGTATTTTTTAAATAATTTTATGGAACAGACAGAAAAATAACGGCCGCTTTTTGTGGTAGCTGTATTTTAAAACTGTCATGAAAAGCATTTGTTAACGTGAATAATCTCGCTTAGCTTTTATGTCGAGCAACCCGCATCATATCAATTTAGCGCGCGAGGCTAGAAGCAAATTTCAGACTTTGTACTTTTTTGAAGGTGTATCACTTGACTTGGGGACAGATCGAATTTTTATTCCTTTTTTTTATTTATTCATATTGCAGAAAATAAATAAATAAATAAAAATTGTAATTTCAGGAAAAATTATGTTAACTTTTTTTGTTTACATTTCATGTTCTGACGTAATTATTATTATAATTGGATGTTATTAACATTGTATAACGCATTTAAATGATCATTGTATTCAATGAATAGCCTCTACTTAATTTGCATACTATTGTATACAAAAGGTTATTATTTTTGACTTGTAGATGAATATTTACCAATAAATAACTTTGACTTTGACTTTGGAATAATCCCTATGAAGTACGGAAGTGCTTATTTTACAAAGATATCTCGAGCTTCTTACCAATCCTCGCTGTGTTCCCACTCGACAAGGTGCGAGAGCATGGGCGTCCCCTGTGACACGGGGAATGACACATGAGGGTAGATGTTAGCCAAGTGCGGGTTCAATCCCGCCTCGTACAGTCTGGAATAGAAAGTATTATAAAGTGCGCGTAGACGTCATTTAATTTTTTGCTGTGGTTAAACCAAAGATATCTATTACAAATAGATATCTTTGTAATATGTTTGTAATAAATTATATATATAATTGTCATATTGCATGAATACTTTTGAAGCCGTCCGTTAAATCGCGTGATCAACTGTTTTTAATCAATTGTTTTTGATTCCTAATAAAAGCTATGTTATCATAGCTTTAATTAGGAATCAACGCACAGACCAAACCGCTCATGAAAGAGAAGTAAAATTTGATCCCAATACTCCTCAAAATTAAATGGTCTAGGTGAATAATACGAACGGATTTTGAATTCCACCTCTAAAGGGATAAAATGAACCCCCAAAGTTTATATGGAAATAAAATCTTTTGAAATTTTTTTTTTTCCAATGAAACTTGGTTCGTGTAGATTCCTTATGAGCGATAAGACCTGGTGATATTATCATTTCTTGTATTTGATAGCTTATAGCTTATACTCACTGTCCCAAAGCACTGAAGAGGACTTGCACATTGTCCTTGTTGTTTTTCTGTGTCAGAGAAATGTTGAGGGCGTCCTTTTTCAAGGACCTTCTGAGGATGGCCTGTAGGATGCCTTGAGGACCGATCTCGATGGTGATTGCGTTCTGATGGATTTCACGGGATGTCTCTTCGAATAGGACGGGGCTCTGTTCCAAAGAATGCATATTATAAACTTCTGCTGTTCTGTGTCATATCACTTGGATTAAGACTTTCTGACGCTTAGATGACAGTCTAAGATTTGAATTATCTGTGTCTATCAATCTCTCTGACAGGCTATGAATTTGAATCTTATGCATTAGATGAATTAAAGTAATAAAAGGGATATATTTTATTAAATAAAACGGGAATACTCACGTTAAAGTTAGTCACTTATTCCGACTACAATTTCGATTGATTGATATGATCCTACTCAATGAATGCTTGTCTTGCCTTGCTCTAATACCCATGTGCTCAAAACAATATTCGAAATAACCAACTCAATTTATCGTGAAAATTCTCATTTTATTAAAATAAAATGTGTCAAAACCACGTCAGTTTTCAAAAAAGGGATACAATTTAAAGAACTCCCCTAGCGCTGCTAAGTAGCTCGACTAGGTGTTCTGAAACGATCTCCAAGGTTAAGCAATTCAAGACACGGTCAGTCTTCGGATGGGTCACAGCAATTTATAACTGAGCGCTACTGTGGATCGGATGACACGTAAAATTTTAGGGGTTTTTGTCCTGCTACGATAATCGCTAAGATAAGCTTAAGCTTATGCAGAGATCTTTAGACACCCTAAAAATCGGACACCAACGCTACCCAATCGTGATATACGAACTTAGTTTTATCAAAAAAAAAAAAATTAAATCTAGTGCGTGGTTTCTTTAAGCAAACCATGCTGTTTACTATGTTCATGAAAAACATATGTGCTGTGAGCATACAAAACTAGGTTTAAGAAATTTACTTACCAGTAAATTATTGGTGTGGTATTCAGCAGAAGACAGCGCGTTTTTCGGGTCCTTCCACAACGGCTGGGGAACTGATGTTGACAACCATTTCTCCGAGCGCGGCTTGGGAGATGGAATGACTTCCTTCAAGTATTTTAGTAGGGTTGGACCTGAGCATAGGGGGCTAAAGTTAATTTCAACATTCTGCAATATTTTATTAGAAGACCTAATAAATTAGTACAAATGAAAAATCCTTCAATCAACCAACCCCTCTGCTTATCGTCCGAGTGGTCAGGCCAACCTCTGTGTAGTGTATCAGTTTTTAAACCATCCGTAAGACTTTCAAACATTTACCATAGACTAAGCAATTTTCGATTATTTATTTGCGATTGACCAACCGGTAAGATTTCTATGTTAAAAATACAATAAGTATATAAGTAATTGGTATTGATCATGCTCACCAGCTTCCGCGGCGTATTTGGAATGGTACGCGATGTTCGAGCATGGGACCTCCTCAGCGAAGATGCCCTGAGCGGTGAGTTTGGCGACGACGTTCTTTATAGCATCCGCGGGTCCTGAGATGGTGCTGGAGTCTGGGCCGTTATGGCACGCCACTTCGATCTCCGGCGGGCAGATGGATTTCACCTGATAGAGGGTACTTTGAGGTTAAGCAGTATTAAACAGATATTCGAAACAAAACCATTCCGTTTTTTTTTATCTAGCAGCTATTTTGGTTCATAATATATTCTTCAAAATTGATTGTGTTTATTTGTAAATGTTTGTCAAATTCTTATTGATATTTTAAACATTGCCTTTGGCCACGTCTGTATGGTTAATATAATACAGCTGACGATATTGCAATTCTAGTATCTGTTATTTTAGTACCCAACTTGATAATTTTTGCCACACGCAACAACTGGGTTGGTGCCGACCGTCGTCTAACAAACTAGAGAAAAAGAGAAAGAAATATATTTTCCATGCATTTTCCCCGTTTTCTCTTGTTTTCAAACAGTATCAAAAAAGTTAAATACGTGCACTGATTTTCTATTGTTACAAATGTCACTTACGATACTTGCCTAAATTATTCGACATCGTTTGAAAAGAGTTCTGCCAGAAATTCAAGACAATGTTCATAGTATTTACGGTGGATTTTTTAGGTATAGTGAAAATAGGCAAAAATCGAGCACGAAACTTTCTAAAAAAAATTTTAATATAGAAAATGTAGTCTCGAGGGTATACCGTTATCAAGGTTTCTTTTATGTAACGGACCCCTGACTCACTTAAGTGTGTTCGGAAAATTGGAACAGAATGTGGTTACCTGAAGTGAAACAATATATAAGATATTTTATTATAATAAAACGGGAATATTCACGTTAAATTGAGTCGGTTATTCCGACTATATTTTCGATCAAATCTTTTTCAATAAATGCTATATGCGTGACGAAAATATAGTCGGAATAACCGATTGAATTCCGATTCAATTTAACGTGAAACCCGTTTTATTAAAATAAAATGTGTCAAAACCACGTCAGTTTTCAAAGTATAAGAAACTTGATTTAAAAAAAAACAGTCGACATAAGAAACTCCTCCTTTTTTTGGAAGTCGGTTAAAATGACTTGTATCTATCCAAGTGACCAAGTCAGAGTAATTTAATTGATTTTTGTATGTGTAATATGGACCTTTGTAGTCTGAATTGAATGATTTGAATTCGTATTATTTGGTTGCAAATTATTTAGTAGGAAGTATATAATTACGTTTCTCGGGTGGTGGTGTTGGTTTTTGTCCTAACTATGTACAACCTGGTAGGAAGATGCGTATCTCAATTGTAGCTCTGATAAGAACTTAAGATGTTGCTTTAATCTGCGACATGATCGTCACAATTTCTGCATGCCGTGAAATAGAAACCCAACCTAACTCATTCGTACGGAGAAAAAACTTGTAATTTATATTTTTGCATTAATAATATCAGTGAATTTATAGTAGTTTGGACATAATTGACAAAATTCTTAAGCGCCAACTAGTTTGAAGCAGATTTTTCAGCGGTACACTTTTTTGTATGAGATTGTTATTCTTCTCGTGTAGATTTTTTTTGGTCCTGAATGACATAGGCGAAATTTTGCTTTGGGTTTTTTTTTTCTATTTTTTTTTGCTTCTTTCTTCTTGTTTTTTGTAGTCTGTATTTATTAATGCAGTATAATTATTCTTACCTGGTTATATCCAATGCCGACTGTTGCCATAGATCCCTTGATGAACCGAGTCTCGACGGAGGCCAGGCCTCTGCTGTAAGCCGCGAGGATCATCTGTTCTGCTGTGAAGCAGCCATCGGCGTACGCGCATCCAAGCTCGCCTACACTGAGACCTGCGGATATTACTTCTTTGTGAAAAGAGAACGGGCAGTCCATGTACTACACACAATTACTTATAAATGTTTAACAGAATACAAAAGTTTTGCATAGATAAATTGTGTCAGGACATCGGTGTCTGAGTCGAAAGCACGTATGAATACATTTTGTTTTAATAACAGGGGAATACTCACGTTAAATTGAGTCGGTTATTCCGAGTGCAAGGCAAGACGAAGTCGCGCGCGTGTCTCCTTAGCATTCCTTGATAAAGGTCACCGAATGTGATCGAAACTATAGTCGGAATAACCGACTCAATTTAACGTGAGTATTCTCGTTTTATTAAAACAAAATGTATCAAAACCACGTCAGTTTTCACGTATGAATACTCTTCATTCTGCAGAACAACAACAAATAGCTGTTTCTCATAGGAAATATCATGCAGCTGTATTTTTTTCGCGATTTCATGGTTGGACCCGTAATAAAAGTCGTTCAGTATGATAAGTCCTATGGATATTCGTGTTCTCGGCTCGGGCACCGATATCCGGACATCCTCTTTAAATCAGTTTTTGTTCTGTCTGTGCCGAAAGGTTTTTTTTTTATTTATCTTGGTGACGAGACGAGCAAGTCGCTCACCTGATGTTAAGCTTCACGCCCGCCCATAACAATTAGTGCCATCCAGAATTTTGAACTTCAACAGTTCAAAACCATGAGCGGCAATGCACTGCGCTCGTCACCCTGAGATATTAGATGTTAAATCTCTTTATGCCCAGTAATTTCGCTGGAAACATTGCCCTTCATCCGGAACACAGTAATGTTTGCACACTAATGCTTGGCGGTTGAATAACTGGCAAAGGTGTGGTACTTCCCCAGGCGGACTCTGCAGACGAGCCCTACCACTACAAAATTCTCTCCCCTAAAAGAGCATTTCACTATTCTTCTATATGTAACGAGTATAATTGTCACGTCACATAATCTCCATTATTGCACACTCTGTCTGTTACATCTTCTATGATCCTCTCCATCCAAAAGTTGCCTGGAAGAGATCGCTTTCAGCGATAAGGCCGCCGGTTGGTACACTAGTTAAATATTTTTTTCTGTCCTAGCTATGTACAATCTGGTGTGAACAATACAAAGTTTATTTTTTTATAGTTAAAGAGTTTATTATGTAATGACTTTATACGTAATTGACTTAGATAAGATATATATTTTTTTAATGTCCTTGACTTACACTATTGAATTAGGAAATTCTTGTAAGGATAGTTGTAACTTGCATAAATAAATAAATCTATCTTCTTTTTTATGCTAGATTAAAACATTCGTGTAACGCTATGGAAAAATTCTCGACATAACAAGGTCCACAAGAAAAAAAAATAAGCTTTTTTTTTTTAAATTATTTATAGGCTTGCGTTTGACTGCCATCACGTCTGATGTAAAACAAGGATGCAGCCTACGATGGAGCACGCTTGCCTAGAAGAAACCGATTCACTCGCGACTTGAAGACACCTAGATTATAATTATCAGGATAAATTTAACTTACCAATGATATAATCCGGTTCAATGCCAACTGCCTTCAGTACGTCCGTGAGTCCGATCTGTACGGCCGCGATCCCGACGAAGGAGTTAAGGATGCTGTCATAAATCTTGGGGTCTGGATCCGTGACGATTTTGGTCAAGTTGATGCCTTTAGGCTCCAGGACTTTATGACATCTGGAAGTTAGAAAATTATTTAACTTCTATCTATTTAATTTAATGTTTCTTATCAGGATTTAACCACGCTAATAGCTATCTAACTATCTATTTTCTTTGAAAAGTACTTAGGAACTAGACAGCTTGATCTGTGTTTCTGTATCTGTATTGGTAAATCGTAAAAATGTCTTTGGAGGCAATCGTTCTCAACCTTCAGCGACCATGAACAGAAGCTGACAGTAGATACAATACATATCCATGATAAAAAGTCAAAATGCTTTACAGGAAGGGACTTTTTCTTTGTAATACTTATCCGGTACGTCTTCACTTAATTTAGCCGGGTTTTACCATATACAGTTATATTTAAACTACAGTCATAACTGCAGTTAGAACTCCCGTTAAACACAAAAAAGTTGCACCATTTAACCATGGTCAAAATTTTGCGATAACTTAACGGTAACATTAACTACGCAAAGATTGTCAGGTTAAAGTAAAAGTTATTATCAATGCTGTCAAATAAACCCTACTCAGTTAGCTTTAACATTAAGGTTAAAGTTATAGATAGTTTAAGCTATAGCAGTCACTTTAATTGGGATATTGGTGCAACCCAACTATAGTGTTCCTACGTAACGACCGACAAGGTCGTAAGTTCTGACGGATGCCAAAATTACTACACAGACTACTAGACAAGACTAATAGACTACTACTTACAGACTAATGTAGACTACTTGTCTACCGCGAACCCAAGAGTAGGAAAAATAAGAATTTAATTTCTACACACGGCTGTTAAGAATACGTACTTTTGAATAGCAGCAGCGAAGACCGGAATCCTCATGAGCTCAGTGGCCACGCCGGCCAGCTGGGAGCCCATGCCGGAGTACACGAACCACACCGGCCGGCGGGCGCCCGAGAAGTACTGCACGTCACGAGCCAGAGATACGCTCTTAGTGGGAGTGGAACCTGGTAAAAAACAATTTGACTAGTCTTGTGGCTCAGTGGGTAGATTTCGGCCTTCTGATCTATAGGTTGTGGGTTCGATTCCCGCCCAGGACAAACATTTGTGTGATGAGCATGGATGCTTGTTCTATGTCTGGGTGTTACTATGTATTCTATGTATGTATTTACAAAAAAAAAGTATTTATGTATTCTATCAGTTATTTGGTTCCCATAGTACAAGCTTGCTTAGTTTGGGACTAGATGGCGCTGTGTGAAAAACATCCATCGATATTTATTTATTTATATTATTAATTTTCTCGAATAATGCTAGAAACAGAAACTACTTTCGTAAAAAGAGAGGAAAAGGAAAACAGAAAAAAGTGACTGCTTCTTTCATTTTATATTTCCTTTTTTACTTTCTTTAAAGAATATTATACAGGGTGGCCCATCGGCAACTGACCGCCGGAAAGGGCTTATTGTACTCATCATTATGAACAACTTTTACTATGGGACGAATACTGAAATCGATAAAAAAATATCTGCTATTCCATACATTTTGTCGAGTGTCAATGACATTTTTCTATGGAACAGCAGTTTTTTTTCTCGATTTCTTGGTTGGTCCTATAGGAAAAGATGTTGATAATGTTGAGTACTATAAGCCTTTTTCGGGCGGTCACTTGCCAATGGGCGACATTGTATAAAATTTGACGCAAAATTGCAAACATATCTTGCAAATAATGGTTTCTCAACATCGGAAAGTATAGTCCTGTGGAGCATTGTGTCATCTGTTTTACAAACTTACCTAATAAGGAATATCCTCTCACGACATGGCCTTGGATGTCCTCATCGTGGATGGAGTGCAGCAGCCTCACTAACTCGACGTCAACAGTCCTGGACTCCAAGTCGTCGAGGATCTTGGCCACAGCAGCCTCCGTGCGACCGGACACGCACACCAGGCGGGGGAGGTCGTCCAACGGCATGCCTTTGTTCACCTAACGAATCCCAAAGTATAAAATATGCAGTATTATGCTGAGCTGGAATCGGTTTGTGGTCAAAAACAATGTGTATTGTCTTTTTTTTTGTTATCTACCTTTTTTGTTTTTAGTTTTTGTGTACGATTTGTTTATTTTTTTCCATAAATAAAAATTAGTCTATTGTGTAAATATAAACAATCTAAGAAAACTCTCAAACCTACCCGTTGAAACAACGACTACCACAAAAGTACCTATATTGTATAGATAATCGTTGTAGAAATATACAACAAATCAGGCCAATCAGGCCAATCAGGCCATTGGTGTTATCAAACTTAGAAGAATCAGGTTCCTTCCATGTAATTTTGCTCCATTTTAGACCAGACTTAAAATCGGGTAGAATGTGATGAAAAGCAAGCCTATTTTGTAAAAATAAATAGGAATTTCAAAGATTCTGTGGTAGTCATATCAAAAATGGTGAATTAGGACGGGCTAAATAATAATAGGTATAAAACAGGTAATACATACAAACCTAAAATGTATTACCTTAGCTTTAGCGACATTATTGAGCAGCACGTGAGCGTTGGCTCCTCCAAAACCAAAGCTGTTGACTCCGGACATGCCTCGCTGCCAAGGGGTCTTGTCGGTGACCACCTCCAACCGATGCTCGGCCAGCGCTGCCACCCCCTCGCGGGGAACCACGTAGTTGAGGTTGGGAGGAAGGTAGCCGGTAGAGTAGGCTATACACATCTGGAAAGGAGGAGCTGTGTTATTTGCTTGCTACTGCCATCGAAAGGAGTACCGCATGCGAGTTCGAATTTTTATCAAGTGATTAAAACGGAGGAGTTAAAAGTTTTCTCCATACTCACTATATAAATGATATATAAATAACTATTGGTGGACGTTTTTCGCACACAGTGCCATCTAGCCCCAAACTAAGCAAGCTTGTACTATGGGAACCAGATAACTGATAGAATACATAAATACTTTTTTTTTAAAATACCTTGATAGAATACATAGAAACACCCAGACAAAGAACAATAATCACACAACCTACAGCTCAGAAGGCGAAAATCCACCCACTGAGCCACAAGGCTAGTCAAGTCACCATAATTATAACTACATTCTTTCTTATGACCATTTCTTATACAAATATTTTATGCCTCCTGTAGGTAGCATGGTTCATAATTGTGTGTGAGCTCTATTCAGATCCAAATCAACTCTCGAATTCAGCAAACTTACCGTTTATACAAATATTTTATGCCTCCTGTAGGTAGCATGGTTCATAATTGTGTGTGAGCTCTATTCAGATCCAAATCAACTCTCGAATTCATCAAACTTACCGTTTATACAAATATTTTTAAAAAAGGAACCGGATCCCTCTAACTAATTAACAACTTTATTGTTTTGAGCCTGCTAATGGCAGTCAAAGGGCTGAAAGTATAAGAGCTGGCGCGTGTTGCCTCTCGAGCTCTAGCGTGCCCCTTGTATACCCACGTATCTCTCTGTTGACAGCTCGCTAATTGGTTGCCAGACATTTTTTGTTTACTTTTAGCATAAAGCTTTACGTTTCCGTTTCAGTTTCAGTTTGAATTTGAGCTACGAAAATTAAGTACCCGCATCAAAACTTTATCATTTCAAATATACTGACAATTGAATTTAATTCATTAATAAGGTTCAAAATTTATATTAGTCATTTAAAATAAGGGTTATAATTTACTGTATGCCATAATCTAAAGGGAGGCCTTGGTTCAGTGGATGTCTGTTGACTAATAATAATGATGATGATTAACATAAGATAAAAGTTTATTGATGAAATTCCACCATCGAAAGAAACTATAAAGACTGAATGAAAAATGTACGATACTGAGTTAAGGTTGATGAGGATGAACCTTACGTTTTTTAGCCTTTTTGGTGCTTCTTTAGTTTTGTCCTTACCTTGGCGACGGAACAGAGTCCAGATGCGGGTTCGCTGTGCCCCAGGTTGGACTTGATCGAGCCGATTTTGAGTGGCCCATTGCGGCCCGTACAGAAGATCTCGTCGATAGCTAATAATTCTTCGGGATCACCCACTCGTGTGCCTACGAGAACATAATAATAATAATATTTTTATTACCAGAAAACTTACATTATACATTTAGATGTTAACAGCGATTCCCAAACTAGGCGAGAATGCCTGTATTTTGGGGTTCAGAGCACGAGTTGTGTAAGAGAAGATAGCAAATATGAATTTATTACAATGGTGTTTAAAGTAGAAAAGGTTAGGTTACAATTTTGAAAAGTGAATTTTACAATATAATTAACAGAAATTAAAAAAAATAAAAACTTATGTTTTATGTGATGAATGTGTGTATGTGATAGGGTGTGTATGAGTAGTGTAAAGATGTGATGTATGCGTGCATGCAATGCAGTATGTACGAATAAAAGGGTTGAAAGAGGATGCGTGCATGATGCGTGAATTCATGTAGCGCAATTGATACCAATTGCGCTATATAAATTGAGCCATGAGGTTTCGACTATTGCTTCATAGGCACATGAACGAGTATGTTAGTTGGTGGATGATGTTACTTTTTTCTAAATGTTCTAAGCTGATTTTGTACAAAGAATTTTAGAACATTATCACTTGCACCGTCATGAAGTTTTCTCGTCATCGTGTCCAAAAACTATATTTCCGTCGGAGTCGATGAACTAATAATAATAATACTTTGACCTCTCGATAACGAGAGGTCAAAGTTTTGGCGTCAACGTGAAACCCCAATTCGCTCCTTTGAATTATTTTCCATTTGTATCATTTCGAGGGTTCATGTGTAACAATGGTGGATGGGCCTTACTCATAAAAGTTGCTTAAATTTAATCAATGCTTAAAAGGTCTGTCTCGTTTTCGCGCGTGACATTTCACGTCAGCATGAAGTTGACAGAGAATTTTAAGCATTGCTTAACTTAAAGCAACTTTTATGAGTAAGGCCCATTGTGTTCTTTAATACGCATGGCTGTGGGTTGCGGTTAATCCTATGTAGTGGAGAATGGCATCATTACACGATGTCTCCAAAACTTCGTAGAAACTTCCAGTGAAGCTACCACCACTTTACTGAAGGATGACTTGGACTAGGCAAAGACTGCAAACGTTGGATTACATTACGACTGAGATTTTTTATTATTGTGAAATGTATTATTACTAAACTTCACGTCTTGGTAATATTATTACTAAAGCCAAAGTAATAAGGAGAATTCTGTGACTAAAACAAAAACTTAGTGTAGAGCAATCTATATATATATATAAAAAAGAGACGGGGTAGTTACACCATCTAAAACTCAAGACCGGCTGGACCGATTTATATGATCTTTGATTTTCTCTGATCTGTCAACACCTCGAAAAGCAGAATAATTAAAAACATCAGAATTCAGATTCACTCAGATGGTTAGTAGAGATTAGCGAGGCCGAAGGCTTAGCTTTCATCGCGTAAGAAGTCGCGGGCATCAGCTACTTTAGATAAAAATTACCCGTATTTAAACCATTTTTTTAAATTAATACCTG
This sequence comes from Apocheima hispidaria, assembly GCA_947579745.1. NCBI lineage: Eukaryota > Metazoa > Arthropoda > Insecta > Lepidoptera > Geometridae > Apocheima > Apocheima hispidaria. Next base: position 2,653,714 of record OX388166.1, on the reverse strand, counting down.
TTTTGGAGAATTCTGTGCCTAAAATATTATATAAGTCTACCTAAAAACAAAGGTCCAATCACTGGTGTCTATAATACTATTAGACGTCAGAGATAAACTCGTCAAACATAGACAAACAGCTCCTAAATTTTCATAAAACGCTACACTAATTTAAAAATGGATTCGCAAAATGGAAAACATTAAAAATAGATGAGAATTTTACTCCAGAGTTGAGTCGCAGCGAGCACTCACGACGTAAAACGCGCGCTCTGAGTTATAGTTTCATTGTTGGCACAAAGGCGTCGACCTACCTGTATAGCTTTTGAACATCATTGCGAGGTAAGTGCCATAGTTTCTCAATATGTTTCAGTACAGTATCAAATTTCAAAATTTATATCAGAAAAGGAAAAAAGATATTAGTGAACAAATCAGCTGTTCCAGAGATTTTGTCGAGTGTTATTTTTGATTCTCGTTAATATGTACAGGTGGGGGCAAATTATAATTATAAAGTATTGAATCGTGCCTTTCTGTGTTTGCACAAATCTCTGTAGAAGCTTCCAGTATAAAGCTTAACCACGTGCACCACTTTACTGAAACTTGATTTTGACTGGACTGTGAGTGAAATTGTTTACTTTGTTATGACCGAGACTTTTTTTTGTGAAAAATTCTTACGTATTCACTTGAAATATTACAAAATTGGCTGTAAGTCATATGTTGGATGTACAGTGGACGCTACAGCTTGAGTTTTCTTGAGACAATTTTCATTGTGTGTACGGCTCTGTCTTTCCGTGTATGGTAACGCTTATATCCACATCATCATATATTGATGATCACAACTCACCAGTTCCGTGTGCCTCCACGTACTCCAAAATGTGGGGAGGGATGGAGCACTCCTCGTAGAACTCCCTGAGGAGCAGCTTCTGGATCTGTCCTGCGGGGTACGTGATACCCTGTTCTTTGTATCCGTCGCAGTTGGTCTTCGCATGGAGTAGCTGCGCATATACCCTGGAAATATTTATTGTAATTACGAAAAGGTACTAAAATAAATATAAAAGTCGGCTGAATGTAGCCCTAACTTCATTTTTAAACGTCGGTATCATCGAAAGCTTCTCTTATACTTTAATCTTAAATTAATTTAATCTTAAACTTTCATTCTTTCTTTTTCCAATAACGACAGAACATATCAAATGGGCTATTGGTAGTATTATTATATACTACTAAAATATACTCGCTGTTTTACTTCGAAATTTCAAATATAACGTACGTTTTTTAATTCCATAATTCACAATTAATAATGCTATAGTAATAATTCACCTTTATAATTCTACTAAATAATTCAAACACTTCGAAATACAGAAACGTGAAACCAAAATCTGCCCATTAATAAAAATTAAACCGAACCTAAATATTGTTCAAATGTTTATTTTCCAAATTAAGATTCGTCCTTCTAAATCCGAGCTGTAACCAGAGGGCTGGTTTAATTTACCGTCCAAAAATAATACGATTCATTCTTTAGAAAACCTGGCGAATTCTGAAAACATCAGATCGGATAAAGGTCAGGTTCCATTAGCTAATCACGCTCAATTTAACAATAATTATGTTTAAAAAATTGTCACAATTTGGATGTAAGCCTCAATTTAGGTCGTTAGGGATTGAATATTACGATTAATGTATAGTGCGTATTTTATGTTAGCACTACAATCGGGCAAAGCATTTAACTGGTCTCTTCTATGCTGGCTTCTTTTCGTTCCTTGGAGGCTTCTTCTACTTAGTGGAGCGATCCTTAATAAGTTCGGAACCACCAAAAAAACGCAACTTGTCAGAAGTCTTAGCATTAATCTTTCACTTATTGGTAACTTGGATTTTGCATACATTTAACTCTCCAGCACAGACAAACCTGTGCTCTACGGTATCACTGACTGGTATAACTCAATGTTAGCTTTTTTGTATTATGAGCAGGAGATCCCGGAAACAAATCCCGGCTGGGCAGATTTTGAATGTTGAATTTAAATATCAAAATTCAAACAGCCAGTTGACTAAATCAGGCATTTACTATTTCTTATCACTGGCTGGACCTTACAGCCTACCTTCTGGAGTCCTTCGCCTTCTGCAGGAAGATGACCACGATGGCTTCTGAACGAGCGTAGCCATTGGCGCTGTTGTCAAAACTCTTACAGCTGCCGTCCGGTGACAGCACTCCCAATCTAAACAACAGAAACTTTATGAGCTGGAAAATGTATGAGGAATATCTATTACAGTGATTTTTGTATTCATAGATAGAATTCGAAAACTATTTAGTTACTCTGTTCTAATTCTCGTGAGAAACTGTATTCTGTCCAGGGCTCAGGCAGTTTAGAGAGACTAATCTACCGATGAATTTTCCACACTTGGCACGAAAGATTAAGAAAAAAAAAGATCCATAATAAAACAGAATCATTATAACCATTGCAAATATAAAGGCGTGACAAACAAGAGTAAACAAGAGCCTTACCTTGAGAACTGCAGTGATACAAAGGGATGTAGACACAGATTGGATCCTCCAACAATAGCAGAATCACATTGTCCATCGCGGATGGCTCTAAAAGCGTGTTCTAGAGCATACAGCGAGCTGGAGCAAGCGGAGTCCACGGTGTACGAGGGGCCGGTGACGCCGAGCCAGTACGAGATACGGTTGGCCAACATGGCTCGGGAACACCTGCAATGAAACAGATGCATATAATTATCGTCCGTTTCGTTCCTGACCTCAACCTTCGGTCTCAGCCTTTATTCCTGCTTTTCCATCAAGGGCTAAAATGCTGACCGCACTGTTATGGCCTGGGCATGCGCTACGCTTCGCTTTCGGCCATCATCATTGCTGCCAGCAATGACGTCTTTACAGACTGCGACAATAATGTACTATTAAATTAATACTCACGGGATATAATACCACGACATTGATTATTTTTAAGTACCTGATATTTCAGCGCAGTTGTGCCATTTTCACGGGTAGATAAATAATTAAAATAGTATGGTAAGTATCCCGTAAATACTAATTTAAATATAGTGAACTACTGAAACAATCTAAAACAGTGTTCTTCCTAATCACTATTCAAAACAGAGCCACAAACTGATAAAGATTACTACATTATTAAAGGGCATACGCAAACAAATATGATGATATGGTCCAAAATGCTGGCATTTATCTAGCCCAACGTATATGCATTGCCATTGAGCGTGGTAGTGCCGCCAGCGTGCTGCGTTCTACCAACTGTAGTGAGCTTTAGCATTTGGATCATCACTAAAACTGCAATGGTCCCTTGGAAAATACAACAGATTTTTTGTAGTTCAAGGTATGTAGTATGGTTACTTAATATGTATTTTGTTTAACAAACAAACTTGACTAGCCTTGTGGGTGGATTTCTGCCTTCTGATCTATAGGTTGTGGCTTCGATTCCCACCCAAGACAAACATTTGTGTGATGAACATGGATGTTTATTCTTTGTCTGGGTGCTACTATGTATTCTATGTATGTATTTGCAAAAAAAAATGTATTTATTTATTTTATCAGTTATCTGGTTCCCATAGTACAAGCTTGCTTAGTTTGGGGGTAGATGGCGCTGTGTGAAAAACATCCACCAATATAAAAAAAGGTCACAAGAACAAGCATGTTCACAGTTCTCAGATATATGAATTACATACCTAATACCTAAAGATATAATTTTGAACTACACTACCACGATGGCGCTCCAAAATTCTATCGGGAATCCGAATTGAAGGATTGAAAGCCTGTCGATATTCGTTAGTTCGATCAGATTGTTTAATTGGAAGTGCAGGTAATATAAAAGTGAATGGCAGCCGATAATTCGTTATCGGGGGGTCCGGTAGATGAAATTAGACTGGGAAATAGTGACGGATGGGCCGGAGGGTCGCGGTCGTGTTGAATTGATTACTTCGTGTAATTTCATTGGATGTTTAGTAACTTTACAAATGAGAAACGTAACATTTTCGATGTGAATTTCGTTAATTCCCGGTAGTACCGTAGGGGCGCTAATAAGACTTTTCTCTGACAATTTTCATAGGATACATTAAATATAATTATTTTATACTAGCTGCGTCCCGCGGGCTTACCCGCTATTCTACAGGAACTGTAAAAAATTTCAGGATAAAAGTAGACTATGTGTTATTCCAGGGAATAAGCTACCTCCATACCAAATTTCATCCAAATCCGTTCAGCCGTTACAGAGTTGAACGGGAACCAACACACTTATATACTTACTTACTTACTGACATACTTACATACTACCTACTAACACACTTCCACACAAACTTTCGCCTATATATTATTTGTGTGATTCCCATTAGTTCCGTACAGTACCTCAAACATCAATGTGTGTTTTTTCCTATAGAACAGGTTGGGAAGTCTCATGTGAACCGCTACGGAACTGCTTCCACGGAACGGTCCGTCAATCGAGAACACGTAATGTTTGCACACTGCTGCTTAGTGGTCAATCAATTTTATAGTAAGCACAAACTAGGTATTTAAAAACAAAACTAACTCTAACCTAATTGGAAATCGTTAACTATCTATAGATAAATCTCCAACGATAGTTGAAGCTTTTTGCAAATTATTTACTTTTTGCCTCGCAGCCAAAAACTATGTTTCTTTAGCTAAACTAGAATTAACTTGAAGACGTATATCAAACCAGAGAAATTCATTCTTATACTTATTACTCGGTATTGTTTATTTATTTAGTTGATTATATACCATTATTATTATTATTATAAATTCACAATTTTTCATAAAGTGTAAGCTGAATTTGACATTTTTATTATTTTTCTAATATGTTATAATTAAAGATCTGACTTTTACAATTATTTTCCTTGGTTATATACAATTATCATTATATATAACCAAGTTATAATTATTATTTGGTGGTTTCTTGCGTCTTGAATGCACATTTGGCGCAGATTACTACTATCTACATTGTGAAAGTCGCGGGCAACCGGTGGATACAAGTGGCACGTTGTCGGTCGGTGTGGCGCTCTAAGAGAGAGGCCTATGCTCAGCAGTGGACGTCTTATGGCCGATGATGATGATGATGATGGCTATTATGTACAATTTCTACACTCGGTACTATTAGAGATAATTATAACATTATATGCTAACAATGTAGTCCTAGAACGTACAGTTAATCTTACAACTTCAGTAATAATCCGCCTATTCGCAGCTTTAAACGCTTTATAACTGAATGAGGGACCCGGCAATTGTGATAATGAAACTAAATTGCATCTCCGCGAAGTTTTGTATTGCTGTAGTTTTAAACGCCACTACGAGGATTATTCTGGAGAATTTCTTGAATTTAAATTACTAAGTAACTACGTTAAGTCAGATAGTTTTACAAGATTCCACACGAATGCTCTCTTGGAGTTATCTACGTTAGGATAATACGGAGTTGACGTTGGCTCAAGGCTTACTTTAAAAATATTTTTGGCAGTCTCTTAAAAATATTTTATTCAAATAAAAGCGGACTAAGGTGAAGCAAATATAGAGATATTCTATCTGTTTGGATGGCGCTTAGTAATTACCATAATAATCATACTTTGCTTGAGATTAAACTATTTTTAGTCCAGATTTTAAGTTGTTTTTTATGGTTACCTCTACCGGGCTTATCCTCTAACTTTGGAACGTTCGTGATTCTGATTGCGAGTGCATGCCATCACGCTCGTACCAAGTTAGTCGCACTATGCACGGTCCCGCTCGCGTATCACTGTCGCTTTCAGAGTTACGGGATAAGCCCTCTGGCTTAGCATTTGACGACAAACTCACGTGATGTTAAGCTCAATTAGATTAAATTTAAAGAAAGAAACAATGAGTGACTAGCAATTTTCGTTTACTAGCTTCTCTAAATCTCAATAATCAAAGTTTCTTACCCTGTGATACCAAATCCGTTGACCTGCATCTTCTCGTAGAACCATGTCTTCTCGGATTCCGAGAAGCAGGCCCCAATGAACACCCCCGTCTTCGTGTTGCGAAGCTCATTTGGGTTTACACCTGTTGGCAAGATTATATCGAAGATATATTAACTAAAAGGTAACATACATATACAGAAGGAAAAAAGAAAGAAAAAAAAAAGAATTAAAAAAAATCTTCTGCCCGCTATTAATATTATATAAAATACCATTTGATTACCAAACGGCGATCCAATCTGGCCGAATTGATTGTAATAGAACAGAAAACTGCATAAGCAACATGTTCAGCTTGACAATGTCCCCCCGCCTTGTGTTGGCGGAAGCACAGGTGGAACAACAACAACAAAAAAAAAAGGCAAAACTCGCTTCGGGAAGAAATCTGGTAGAATTGTAGTATTGTCATATCATACAATAGACAAACGATCTACTTGTAAAAATGTCTGGATTTTCATAATATGGAGTGTTAGTGTTTGTAAAGTACTACCTATCTGGATTGGAAAACGATTTGAAATAGTAATAGTTTTCGAAATCCGCGAAATAGTTTTCAATAAGATACGGTTTTTCTGTACAATCTGGAAATATTTACAGACATGACTCATTGACTTTCTGAAAATGTAAGTCTTAGGTTGGGTTGCACCATCTTTAGTTAACTTTTAGCTACAGTCATAATTGCAGTTAAAACTCTCATTAAACACAATAAAAGTTGCACCATTTAACTATGTTCAAAATGACGTCATAACTTAAAGGTAACATTAACTACGCAAGATTGGCAAACTAAAGTCAACGTTATAGTTAAAAAATGTCAAACAAAGCCTACTCAGCTAACAGTAACTATAACAACAAATATGATGGTGCAACACATGTTGGCTAAACTTCGTGGTTAAGGTTAAAGTTATAGTTAACTTAAACTATAACAGTGACTTTAACAGGGATTATGGTGCAACCCAGCCTAAAAAGTATAAATTAAGTGTGGTATCAATTGATCCTAGACTTAAAAGGGTAGATATATTAATAGTCTTTAGTGGTCTAAATAAAAATAAAATAATAAAAATAATGTATTATGCCTTGACGGAGGCTTCGAATAGCCTATACAGGGTTATAAGGAAAGGTTAGGCTAAGCCGTAAAGGGCTCATAGAAGAACTTATGAACAACTTTTAGTGTGGGACCAAACCTAAAATCGAGAAAAAATATTCAGCGGCTCCATAGAAAAATGTCGAAGACATTCGACAAAATGTATGGAACAACTGATATTTTTTCTCGATTTCAGGGTCGGTCTCATAGTAAAAATTGTTCACAGTCATGAGCAGTATGAGCCCCTTTCGGCTTAGCATACTCTTTCCTTATAACCCTATATATCTATATGATCCGGGATCCTATATATGATGATGATGACAACGAAATACAATCACGAAAAATTGTTTTTTCTTCTTCTTCGTCAAAATAGAAAATACTTTTTTAATCGTCGATGTGAAAGAGATAGCTTCGGCCAAGAGCACGGTCTCAACATGAGGTGAATTTGTATCCAAATACCTACCATAACAAACATAAACAAGAAATACCATTACGAATCACCCATCTGAACACAAGCGTTGCAACTTTGCAACTAACCCTTTAACTTGATACTATCCAGCTCCTAATACCTTCATAAACAATATGGACCGTAAACACATTTCATATCGGTCTTTTGAATTATTCAACAAACGCAGACATCTAATCCCAATGCTCGCGACATAATGGAATATCGACTCTCAATACGGGATATGGGACATAATACGGAGATACGGGGTGAAAATCTTCAACTCATTGTTCAGAGTGATCCTTGGATCTCAATGTGTGATTGAGGATCCTTTTACATTAACCGGTATCCATTGAAGTGGCTTAATCTCGGTAATCTCTCTAATCTCGACTAATTGTTTGGAATGTGTTTTTGATTTCATAACATTTTTGAATGCTTGACAAACTGGGCATTTTACCACAAATTCACCTCATATTAATGACGGTGTGGTCAAGGATGGCAAACACACCTAGCCTGGGAACAGGCTTCAGATCACATCGTGCTTGGCGACAGGTTTTTGACTTCTAGTAAGTACCCTACCATCATTCTATGGTTTCGTCACGATTTTTTCCTTCACCAGTAGCTCAAGCCCATTGATGGGATCTGAACCACCACCCAGTAGCGAGCGATACGAACGCCCAAACCACTGAGCTATCGTCGCTAAAATAATTGTTACAAATTGTGTAACTATGGACTAAATTGAAATCGTACCTACAACTTAGTTTTGTAAATGACGTAGTTTAAACAAGTTTAACTGGCAGTAATGCGTTTAAAATAGAGCTGAGCAGGACACGTAGCTAGTCGAGGTTGGAGACGATTATGCTAGTGACAGAGTTGTGGTCGAGGTAAGGAAAGCGGAGCGGTGGTCATCCGGCAGCAAGATGGGTTGACGATATTGTCAAATCGCGAGCCTGGTCCCAATTAGCATCAGACCGAGGCACATGGCATAGCCAGAGAGAGGCCTGTAACACCCAGCAGTGGGCAGAATAAAAAAAAACTGCTGTTCCATAGAAAAATTTCAATGACACTCGACAAAATGTATGGAACAGCAGATTTTTTTCTCGATTTCTGGGTTGGTCCCATAGTAAAAGTTGTTCATAATTATGAGTACTATAAGCCTTTTCGGGCGGTCACTTGCCGATGAGCCACCCTGTATTGAAGTCTTATAAAAAATAATATAGCAACTAAGTTGTATAGCAGGTTTTATATTTGTACCTAAGGCGTTATATAAAGTAACTGCCAACAAACTGAATCTAACAAAATATTAGCAACATTCTGCATACAAATGGCTTCCCTTGTCAGCGTTTTAATTAACTAACTGAGATAATAGTGAGGAGCTTTGTGTTACAGAGCTGGATAATTTTAATCCTTTAGTTGAAGGAAAACACTCCAACGTAGATTAATTTTTATATTGTCCGTGATTCAGCTCAGCCGACTTTTATGTACTTACTACTTACTATATAAATTACTTTTTTTTTTTAAATTAAAATACATAGAAATTTAAGTCTCAAAAAAAATTCAAATTGGTAAAATCCGAATTAATACATATATATAATTAATCGTCGTTCGTTAGTCTCGCTAAAACTCAAAAACGGCTGGACCGATTTGGATTTCTTTTTTGTTGTGTTCGTAATTGTCAGGACTGATATAAAATAATGATCATTTTTGCCTCACACCAGCAAATTGTGGAATGAACTTCCACCTGCGGTATTTCCAAGTAACTTAAGTACATGGGGTTCTTCAAAAGGGCTGTTAATAAAGTCTTTAAAGGTCGGCAACGTATCTGTGATGCCCCTGGTGTTACAGGTATCCATAGGCGACGTTGATCGCTTGCCATCAGGCGGCTGTCTGCTTGTTTGCCAACTATGGCATTAAAAAAATAAGTTTTTTATACGCCCCTCCTTGGTTTGTAGCTAGAACATATAAGATCTTTCTACATCTTATTTTAGTCCTAAGCTCACACGATAATAGAATCAGAAACTGATCAGAAAAAAAACACAACTTGACAATACACGAAATCAAAATTCTCATAGCCAATGATCGTAAAAGCCAATATTGAGATATAATTACCGGCAAAAGTAAAAGTTTTAATGGATTTGTAGATATCGCAGGCCCGTGAGATGTACCTTAAGCTCGAATTACTCGCCCTAGTTCGGAACGGAGTAGATAATTCTTGTTTAGAACTTTGTACGATTTATTTCGCAGAAGTATTTTCGACTGTCTAAACTTAATTGGCCCGTTTTGTAGTTAACTTTTGTTTTGTTTTCTTCTGTTATTTCGCAGGTGTTTTAGGGGTTCATCTTAAAGAAGGATGGTGACTTTCTATGTATTTTGAGACCCAGCCTTTTTGACCACGTGCAGTCCAGATATTTTTGGTACAGTTACATCCATAAGCATCAAGAAAGCAAATTTTTCAATTTGCAGATTTGTAGGTTGCAGAAGTTGGGAAAAAATATAGAAGTTATTTTAGTACCTATCAAATATCTCGTATTATCTTGTTGGTAGGACCTGTAGTACGAAACATGACCATAGTACGTAGAACTATTATTTACTGTGACCACAATAAATTGGTACAGATTAAGTAAGTGATACGTTTAGTGGAATTAAAAAAATAAAAATGTTTTTTCCTCTCGTTTTTTTTTTAACAAAGCTTGTTGTGTTTTGTTTCACGCAAAGTACGTACATACGTTGATTTCTAATAAATAGTTAATAGGAGGTTTTGATTCTCTGCTTCTAAAAATATACGAGATATCTAGAACATATAGTAAAAAATGATATATAAATATATAATATATAATACCTACTTATTGCATTTTTTTTTTAAATTTGGGTTGTGAGTCGCCATTGTTCTTTTCAAATTGTCCGCTATGACAGTGCTACGCGGAGGGGCTACGAGATGAAGTGTTACAAAATAATTAAAAGATTGTATGACCTTTTAATTTCGAGTGATTGAGTGAAAGGAAATTGAATATCCGAAACGACAATATTCGCCGAAGAACCAAAGTCACTGACGTAGCTTTCAGGGTTTGCAAGCTGAAGTGGCAATATTATTTTTTATTTAATTTTTTCGCCAAATGCGATATTGCAGCAAAAATATATTATAATTATTTGAGATATAGTTTGAATATAGACTTCCACTAGGTGACACCTGAACTCGAAATCAACTAATGAACTACATTTTTTCAGTCTGTGATAGGTACTTATAAAAGGTTCTTTTTTTTTATTTATTTTTTAAATATTTGTAGGCTTGCATTTGACTGTCAACATGTCTGATGTTAAACGAGGATGCAGCCTACGATGGAGCACGCTTGCCTAGAAGAAACCGATTCACTCGCGACTTCTTCTGACATTCCCACGTTCTATTCATCTGTGGACATTCCTTATTCTTGCAAATAAATTCTGGTGTTATTCAGGTTGCTATTTATTTATTAAATCCCCAAAATCTTTACAAAACACCTCTAGACCATTTACAAGTAAGACCGATCCCGAATGAAATAAAGAGAATGAGGCCTTGTAAAAAGGGCGATCTTTTTTCAAAGTTAAATAAGGCGGGAGCGTCGCCCGAGAGTTTAATTCATCTGAGTGCTCGAAGACTTTGGGTACAGATAAATTGGTCTCATTACACCCAAAGAAAGGGAGGTGGTATTGATTGGAATGCGATAAAATGGGAACCTGTCACACCGTATTGTAGCTCCTACTTAATTTAAGGAGGCATTCTATTTATTTTGCCTTTTCTTGTATTTTGCCTACTTCTTTTATTAATACTTAGCTCTGTAGCGGCTACAAAAACTTGAAATAATTCACTTGAGAAACAGAAACAAACTAAGGGCTATCTACGATTTTAAAAGAATCTCTAACATAAAAAAATCTTATGATTTAAGCAAGGTACATTAATAACTAACTAGCTCTGGCCCGAAGTTTTTATGCGCGTATACAATCCAGCTGGCAACGTATATTTTTCCTCGATAAATAGTACACTATGACATTTTCCGGCCATCCAACTATCTCTATTCAAAGAATCAAGCCGTTTCTTTGATCTGCGTGAAAGACAATTTACGCAAGACAGACAGACAGACAAAAATATACTGTTTTGGCATCTATATCCCTTATGTAATTCCCCACAGACAAAATCTTCAAAAAATATTTAATGTACTGATTTAGCTTCGCTACAGTTTTATTATATGTATAGATATGATATGATAAGACCGAGTTATTGTCACATTTACAAAAGTGCGAATAAGATAATGTGACGTTACACTTGCACACAGGATAATTTCCGTCTCAGAGAAGTAGAAATTATTTCTTGTAACCGCGGTGCACAGTTACGTAAAATATATTTTAAACTAGACTTTTCACAGCTGCTAACCATTTTAAGGTTTCAGGCGAGACTCAATTTACGCCAGCTGTGTGCAAATAAAAATAAACACGATATCTAGACGTCTGGAACATTTACGGAGACGGTTCTCTGCGAAGAGTTTTTATGGATAAACAAGATTTAATTAATTAATGAATTTAAATTAATTGTAAGTAATTTCAAAATTAGTGCAAAACATTCATAATAATCAGAAACCAAAAATATTTTGCCGATAACATTGATACCAATGAATAATTTAAATCACACTAATATTATAAATGCGAAAGTGTGTAAGTATGTAGGTGTGTTTGTTCCCGTTGAACTCTGTAACGGTTGAACGAGTTTGAATTAAATTTGGAACAATTTTTTTTTTATATTCGGTTTCTGTAGAATAGCGGGTGAACCGCGGGACGCGGCTAGTATATTATAATTACATGAAAATTGCTAAAACATTGTCAATGACATTCTAAACATTTTTTTTTTTAATTTCCTTTCTGTAATTTTAAATTAAAAAATGCTGAAAAAGTGTGATCTGCTATCTGAATCAGTCATGAAAAATTAAGATACAGATAATTGTTTTTTTTTTTGTTTGAAATAATTCTTTGTTTTTTGCTTAGTAACTTGGCTTAGTAACAGTACGGTTCCACAGACGTCTTCCAGTAACCGGTATCGATAGTCCGATTACAGAAGGAACCGAAACGGCGAGTTTCCCGACCGACTGATCATCCCTGCGGCTTCTGTTAATCTTCATTTACTGTATATTGGACTTTTTATTTCGCTGACACCCGCACCTTTTACAATTATGAGTTTTAAGCGCGCTACGGAGAGTTGAAGTTTAATTATTTGATTTTGTTATAAGTAAAGTCAATGAAGAGTCGTAGTCTTTATTAAAACGATTTCAAATATCATGTAGTATTATAGTAGTCATAAAAGCGAACGTAATTCGACACGTATTTTTAAAATATGTTTGTATATGTGTATGTGTACAGGGTTATAAGGAAATTGTATGCTAAGCCGGAAAGGGCTCATACTACTCATCATTATGAAAATCTGATAGTATGGGACCAAACGTGAAAAAGCGAAAAAAAGATCAGCTGTTCCAAGGAAAAATGTCCACGAAACTCGACAAAATGTTTGGAACAGCTGATGTTTTTTTCGCGATTTCAGGGTTGATCCCATACTAAAAGTTGTTCATAATGATGAGTACTATGAGCCCTTTTCGGCATCGCATACCATTTCTTTATAACCCTGTATATCTGGTAGGTGTCATCGTTTGAATTCAAGGAGAAACCGTTGTACTGAAATTATTAATGTATGTAGGCAATATTTTTCTCACAAAAACTTATATCTCAATTTTGTGTAACTCTTTTTGTCCTTGTTCCTCTCAATGAGAGTGGCTGAAACATGAGACAGAAAAAATATACAAACTAGTATTACTTTAAAATAGCGAGCCTGATTAGTGTCATTGGGTCGGAAACATACGAAAAGTTAAAGAACATAAAATGACACTTAATTACTTTCTTTTTCTCGTTATTTTCTTGAAAATTGAATGTGCTTCCTTTAGACAAACCCTAGATCAACTCCGCTCAGTAAAATTAAATTTCGGTCCTAAGTACTCTACTAGCTAGAGAGCAAAATCTTCCAAACCTAGTTTTTCCAGTGGCAGAGTTTTAAAATATCTAGTAGGAAGTATGTTCTTTGCCAAAAGTTTAGTGGAATGAAGTTTCCCAATCGTCATAAGCGATTGTATGGCTTTCTTTAAATTTTATTGGACAAAGTTTGCGACTTCATCGGTGATGTCAAACCAGATAAATCGTAAGTACCTACGAAATACATTTTTTTAATGGTTTTTGGTGACGAGACGAGCAAGACGCTCACCTAATCTTAAGTGTCACGCTTGCCTACTAAATGTCTTCGTTTTGAATTTGAAGAGATTCAATGGAGTTTTTATTAAAAGTAAATTTTCCAATTACGACAACGCTTGCTAAGATTCTTTGTATCCGGAGTGCCATAGGCTACGTTATGCGGTGGGGCTTTGTTCCTTTTGATAATTAACAAATATTATCGGATAACGGAAATTTATTTAGAAACAGATTCTATAAAAAAGCTCTCTATCATAAAGACACGAAGAACTTTCTTAAAAATCATTTAGTAATGAGCTATAAAAAAAACTTTTTCAAACGAATAATACAACTCCAACAGCACGAGCGAGCTCTACTGAGTAACTGACGGAGATGTTGCACATCTGCCACAATTAAATTTTACATCGCAACGTATTGCGGTGTCAGTTAGTATATAATAACTCAATGTTGTGTCAAGCAGGGGCGTAGCTACCGCCGTATCAGCCGTATCAATGATACGGGGCCCCCGGGCTACAGGGGCCCCGAACGTCGTTTCTTTGAAAAATAGAGACCCTTCATTAGGACCCCCAACCAAATTTTGATACGGGGCCCCTCTATGGCAAGCTACGCCAGTGGTGTCAAGGTAAATTTCTTACCAGCATCTATGATGGCTTCATACGCCTTTTCCAGCAATATCCTGCACATGGGGTCCATGGTGTGGGCCTGCTTGTAGTGGACCCCGAAGAAAGATGCGTCAAATTTGTTTACATTGTTGATTTTCCCGGTCCTCTGAGGGATCTCGGGATGAGCGAGCTTCCATCGTCGCGCGTCAGCTGATATCAAATCCACCTTGAAAGAGACAATATAAAGCTTAGAAAAAGTACATGTAGTTTTTATTTTCTAGCGATCTCTATAAAGTTAAAAATGTTTTAAGGCGAGGCCTGATCTTGATTTGAAATGAGTATTGTACCTGCTCAAAGTTCTAAGGCTTAAAATTGAAAATCGCATATGATATGATTGATGAAAAAAACGGGAAATTGTAGTTTTTCATTGCTTTTTTGCCGATTATCAGAAATATACAAATCAAATAAAAAAACTACATGGTTCGCCATATAAATAACTAGCCTGGATATTTAATTTATGAAAGAAGGTTTGTAGTTACCGCTGAAAATTCAGAGCATTTGATTTCAGAAGGGTTTTTCAGGGGGTCATTTTGCTATATTTTAATTTGTAATTAAGACAGATTTTCGAAATTCTATTCGGTTAAACGTATTTTTATTTCTATTTTATACGTGCAGTATTTTTCGCACCTGATTATTCAATCTCGTCACTTCAAACTAGACGCTCAAAATACTACTTTTTGCCACTAACCTCGCCTTATTTTAAAGAAGTTTTTAAACATTTGACTACACATTCACCTGATGGTAGGTGACGCTGTGATCGAGTATGATGAACACACCTAGACTGGAATGGGAATGAGGAATGGATCTTCTGCAAATAACTCATTCTTATTTCATACACGTTTTGCAAATAGGGCATTTTGATTGAATCGTTCTGCTATATCTACTCAGTACCAAAATACTACGAGTGTCAGAACGATGGAACGTGAAAACCATGACTGGAATTTGTCATGAACTTCCAATATACAGAATAAAGGGGCTGATTCTAGGTAGTAGACATCGGTGGTGCTTAAATAATTAATTATGGTCTTATTGAACATGAACCAGCATGATCTAAAATAACAAAGAAAGAAAAAAGATATTATACAAAGGATTTATCGTCTGTTTTACGAGACTACCCTGGGTGAAGGGTAGTCTCGGATGGTTTTCGGGATTAAGTAAGTATTTCCGTATCAAAATGAAAAAAAACCACGACGATTAAAAAATTCTATAAAATTGTAGAACCTGTATAATAATAAATAATAAATATTGGTGGACGTTTTACACACAGCGCCATCTAGCCCCAAACTAAGCAAGCTTGTACTATGGGTACCAGATAACAGATAGAATACATAAATACTTTTTTTATTGTAAATACATACATAGAAACACCCAGACAAAGAACAAACATCCATGTTCATCACACAAATGTTTGTCCTGGGTGGGAATCGAACCTATAGATCAGAAGGTGGAAATTCACCCACTGAGCCACAAGACTGGTCAGTGTATACCAAGTTTGGTCATTTTTTTTTTAAAAGACTACATGTACGCTTGTATCAACGAACGGACAGATGAAAGCAATACCCCACAATTCAAAAATCGCAGACGATGAAAAATTCTATGAAATTGTAAAATTGAGATTGTACAAATAATATTCTGCGCGCGAGGTCTACCGTACGCAGAACTACTAGTGAGTACAATTATATTCATGACCATCGTCCAGCTTATGGGGACCATGGCGAGTAAATCAGGCACCTATGATCACTTGATCAGGGTATTGCTCTACCTACGCATTTTTAAAAACGTCATGACGGCTGGTGATTTGCCCAAGCAAATGGCCAAGTGTGTCATCTGTGGGTCCCGAATTAATATTTCAACGTCAGGACAACTTTATCTCTGGGCGCAGAAATAACCAAAATTAGGGGTCAGATTAATGAAACAGACGAAATAGTTGGGTTGTGTGTTATAGGCTAGGAGATAACCGTCATATTTTTGCTATTACTTTTTTGAAGGAAAATAAAATTTACCATATTTTTAGTACTAGTTAGAAAAAAAAGAGCGCAGAATTAGAATAAGTTATACTAAGTTTTTTTCCGGATTCTGCAATAAAATGGATTCATAATGTCTTTTACATCTACTAACAACCAATAAGATATTAAAACAGAGTTTTTATGGGATTAAAAAATAAGTTTGACCATTTCGAAAGTGTAAGGAAAATTGAATAAAACTTGACTGAGACTTGAATTATCGTCACATGAAAGAAAGCACCTGTTATCGTCTCCTATTAACAACATCTTCAAACAAATGGACGTAATCATCGCTAACCCTCATCAAACGACATAATCTGCTGCGTCGCCGGCTCCGAGTCTATTACGTGGGAGAGAATAGGTTTTCCTCAATCAATTGCCATTTTTAGGGTGTACAACCGAATCCGCGGGGAAAATGTGGCAGGAGGTTAATGAAATCGTCGGAACTGGCAACCCCAGTGAAATATCATGAATTTCTGATGTTAAGCCTATCCGAACGAGTTTATTTGATTAGGTTCATTTGTTATCGATGAATTCCGTTCTGAGGTTTAGTCCAAATCTAAATTAATTAGAAACGGGATTCGGGACTAAGAGTACAAACGAAACGGGGGAAACGGGATTCGACAGTTTTTTCTTATATTTTCTCTGACGTCAACTTTACTTTTAGTAGTGGTAGGACTCCTCGGCAGAGTCCGCCTGGGGAAGTACCACACCTTTGCTACATATTCAACCAAGCAGCAGTGTGCAAACATTACAGTGTTCCGGATTGAAGGGCAATGTTTCCAGCGTAATTAAAGGGTACATAAAGATTTAACATCTAATATCTTAGAGTTACGAGTGCAGTGCATTGCTGCGCATGGTTTTGATTTTTTGTAGTTCAAAATTCTGGATGGCACTGAAACGTTTTGGGCAAGCGTGAAGCTTAACATCAGGTGAGCGACTTGCTCGTCTCGCCACCAAGTGCCATAAAAAATAAAAACTTGTCTATTTTACATCTGTCTGTCTTATAGATAAACTAAAGGGACACAAAGTATTTATTAATGTTAATGAAAATATTAATGAATTATCAAAATATAGCGCTTTCTCTGAGACTCTTACCTCGGGATTCTGAAACGTTTGTTAACTTTGACAACAGATTAAGTCTATTGCTGCCTTTGTCATTTGCTTGGTGCCAGACAAGGACAAGACAGCATTAGAATTAATCTGTTGTTAAGGTTAGCAAACGTTTCTGAACCCGAGATAAGTAGTTATACAGTACGAAAGGCAGCTAGCAATGACTGGAAACAAAAACCCAAACATAGTTCTAAGTGGCATGCCTTAGGAGGTCTTAGTATATCCAGAAGGTTAATGTAAGCTTTCCACTCCCCTCACCTTGTTAAAAAGGTTTTCCTGAAGATGCACAACGGAGTCCGAGTCGGGAAAGTACCCCGAGACGCCCGTGATGAGCACCTCGTCTCCGGGCGGCGGGTGCGACAGCCGGTGCCCAGACGTCAGCCTATCTTCCGCTACAATTGTTGGTGCCATCTGAAAAAAGGAACGTCTTATTATGGGGATAATTCGTGATAATAGAAAGCGATTTACAATTTTACGTGCAGAAGAAAAGAGGTGGCTTTAGCGCGCGCTAGTTAAAAAATTACAACTATCTATATGTAATATGTAGATAGATAGATAGATAAACTCTTTATTGTTCACACCAGATCGTACGTAACTAGGAGAGAAAACAAAATATTAACAAATGGCGGCCTTATCGCTGAAAGCGATCTCTTCTAGGCAACCTTGGGATGGAAAGGATTGTAGAAATTGTAAGTGACGGGGTGTGCAGTAATGGAAATTAAGTGACATGACAAATATAAATATATATAATATATATGTAAAAGAACAAAACCTCAAAGGGCCGAGAGTAAATCTTATAATTTTATTTTTAATACGTCTTTTCAGTGTGTATACCTAATTATAATGCATTCGAGTCTTTTTTTTAAATAAATATTTTTTCTCGATATCCTCCTAACAAGTTTGTTTGTTGTCCTCCTAAAATGTTTTTTGCTGTACGTTTCACCCACATACTATTTATTCTGTTTCCTTTCAGATAGTCCTGTAGAATAACAACCCTAACTCACTGCCTAGGCGTTGCTTTGGAACCTGCTGTCGGGGCCGCTTCTACATAACCTAACGAGTGCACTTGCAAATGTGCAAGTGAGATAGCGCCCGAGGACTTTTATTATATATCCCTAAAAGATAATGTTTCTGCATGCGTTATCTACTAGTTATATTGTCTACATTCAATATGTACCATTTCTACCACTTTACGACGCCGTTACGACTATAATTTACATTAACAAATTCGTAAATGCTTCTTTAATACCCACAAAATACGAAAACCCTGATGGAACTTAAAACTTATGTAAATAGTAAGCCCGTACCTGAAGTTTGAACCGGGGTCAGACTGAATTTGAGATTTTAAATATTCATTAAACGAAAAGCATTGATACGCAAAATATATTTGAATTTAATTTAAATAACCACGTGCCTGGTCTATATAGTATTTTAAATACCCATAGTTAATCACTGCACGATGTCGAACGTAATCTATGTAGAAATTCTAGAACATTTTACAAATCCTGACTAGACATTTTTGACCGAGCGAAGCGAGGTTTGAAATTCTACGGGAACAAATCGGCATTTGTATGTATGTTTATATGTTTGTATGTTTGCGTGTATATTTGTTCAACGATAACTTGAGTACCGTTGATCCGATCTTCATGAAATTTTGCAGGCAAGTAGTTCATGACAATACAATTGTCAAGTTCGAGTATGAGCATAATCGGTCAAGGAAATAAGCCAAGAATAATCGCCAAGATATAGGCGTCGAACGTAACAGAGAACAAAATCTGTACCAAACATTCGTTTCTAATAAAACATCCTAGATGGCGTACAATGCACTTAAAACGCGGTGGCGAGAGCCGCAGACAGAGAAAGCAATCGTCACCCATTCATCCATTAAGCAATTTTAACCTTAGCGTCATTATAATAATATGATATAAACATCGAGATGCTACGTCTGACTTCATAAGATATGGTACATGGGCGCGACTACGTTGTATTTGTATTTTCTTTGGTGGTTGACGGTTGCATTCGCGCCCCGTCAGATGGTGTGGCTTGCGCCTTACTATGACGACTCTTTAGATTTTTTGACGATATAGACGGCGTTGCCGTACAGTTGCATATATGTAATAACTATGGAATAAGTTTAGTAGTAAAGTAGCCAACGCGATGTTCATAACAGATAATTATATGATTTATTATGGCGAATGTTGAGCTATTTCTATTATACACCTACTCACGTAGATAGAATTACATTGCGATGTTATCGTCTATTTATGACCACTTTTCACTTTTTTTTGCTTAACTTCTTGTCAGTAACCTAGGTAGGTATTTGAGCTTGCTTTGACCATGCGTTGTGTTGTATTATTGTACCTACCTACTACGACACAACCCGAACATGTATGTATATTTAACCGACTAAGGTTTTTTTCTAGCGCTCTAGTACGTAGTAGGTAGGTACCAAAGAATCAGCATCAGAATCAGCAATAGTTCAGTGCTATCATAATCATTTACTATCATAGGAACCATGCATTACCTATCTGTTATATGCTTTGTTAAATGTCAACTCCATCGAAACCGTTGCAGTGGTCGAACAATCAATTACAAGTTTTGATTTGGCAGACCAACATAATTATCTTATGATATACTTATACATTATGAACAGTGTAGGTACATTACGTAGGTAAGTGAAATGAAATCTTGTAAAACAGAACATCGCGAGGTCTCAGTTCGAAGCGAACTAACTTATGAGGGTATTTCGAAAGAAAGCGCTATAGACTTTCGCGCGCAGATGAAAATAGATGATTTTAGTGCGCGCTAGTCAAAACAAATCTAGATATTACTATTACCTCACTATTGTATGTAGTTATATACCCCCCCCAACATTACTATACTCGTTGTAATATATACTCCAAGGGATTCCGAGTACCAGAGAAAAATGTCTGTAACTCGAGGTCTTTTCAATGTATTTTTTTTTCTTATCGAGAAAATGTCATGTAGTAATTTTTTTCCGCCATGCAATATTCAGAACCCGCTCGCGCGGCCTTATCACAAAAAACATATGTCCCACAATAAGATTTTTAACCCACAAACTAATGAGGGGCACTAAATATACAAATCACATTTTTATTAAAGTAAAGTATTTTTACTTTAATCGGGTTACGCATCTCTCTATGGCAATTGGCACTCTTCTCTATATAATTTCTCTGTTTTTATCAAGCATTTAGATTAATTTCCTTCAACCCAACCAAAGTCACGGACTACTCCCAGTTAAACAAAAACTAATTTAGGACTACGTAGATGGTATTTAAAGAGAATTAGAAATTTCGTGGAAATAGTTCAACGGGTTTGATGAAATTTAAAACCGCGCGGGCGCGATTTGCGTTTGTTAATTCTTTTTTTTTTTTTTTTTTTTAATCAAGTGGCCAGTATCATTTTGCGGAATTGGTGATAAAAACTTTTTGACTTTTGGCATTATTACAGACCATATGACACAAACCATAAAATACCAAGAAAATGTTCATTATATTTTTTCTGCCCGCTCAGCGAGTTAACAATGGAAATTCATACACTTTTCCCGCCCGCATATCAGTAAGACAGTAATGACGTAAATGTTTTTTTAGAATTTGGACCATTTTAGCCCCTTGTTTTTATTAAATTGAATATTCAATTGAAAATGAATTTTATTTATTATTCAATATTTATAGTGAAATTTTTTTTTTTAATCACAGGTTTCGTAGCTGTTAATACATATAATAAATCTATAATAAATAAAAAAAGACCAGCTGTCAAATGAAGCAGTGTCGTTATCTGTCGTCATCATCGCATTGGGCTGCCAGTCTAAAACGACAGACACAAGCGACGACAGTTCGCAGTTATTTTACCTCTGACATCTGTGTGTATTTACTTGCTATATTGGCATTACTTAATTTCATGTATTTTAGTTGTGGCAACAAGGTATTTTGGTATCTTAATAACAGTTCATATAGTTCCTTGAATTACTAAACACGTATGCCCATAACCACGCTGTGCTGGCACGCGCCGCTCACGCCCTACTTCTACGCTCACACGTTCTGTTTTTAAAAGTCTCAAATTCATCAAGGCAGTTATTGAGATAATTAACCGAGCGAAGCGAAGGTGTCAGAGCTTACTGGGACAAATCGGCATTTGTATGTATGTTTGTGTGTATATTTGTCCGATGATAACTGGCGATTGATCCGATCTTCATGAAATTTTGTAGGCAAGTAGTTCATTTCAATACAATTTTTAAGTCCAAGTTGTGAAGATATAGGGGTTGCGAGGTCTCAGTTCGCCGCGAACTACTAGTTATATTACCTCTCAAAACTTTTGCATAGGTAAAAACATTGTTATAAATCACAACTATTAGTTCTACACTCACCTTTTAAAAAATTTAGTCCTAGTATTTTCCTAGTCGGGAATCAATCACGGAACGTGGGCACCGGCAGACAACCACTACACGTCTGACCACGATGACCCTGGACGAATGTATATAAAATGGACAATGAAATAATTGTAATAAATACGGGATGATCGAAACACATTAACCTTGGTGAGTTTTGGCGGGAGCGTGAAGAAGTCATGTCGCGACATTGTATTATTTTCCTAAACTTGTGTTATTTCGAGTGTTAATGTGTAAAAATGGTGGATTTTTATTCATTAGTTGCTCTCGAACCGTTTTTACATTCGAACGTACCTCTCGCACTTTTCACAGACTGGGAGCGACTGATGCGAGGGTGAGCGCCGGCGCTCACTAAATTCTCTTACTTGAAACCTAGGGAAGGTTTTAGATAAAAAAAAGACATTGATCATACAGTTTAAAATAGTAACCCTTTTGTAGTTATTTTTCTTTATTTTTATCGGACTGTATATATCATGGATTTAGCAGTATGATGTTTCGTCCAAGGTATATATTTACACTGCTTACGTTGGTATTGTTCTAACGTCAGTGGTAGTATTCATTTTTTTTCCAGAAGTATCCAACATAGGCTATTCATTTACCAACTTGTTTCCCATACAATTTTTTTTTTCTCTTATGTTTTGGCTCCAAACGTGTATTTAGCCAGTGTCAAGTATTGTAATATTTCAAGTGAAGCTAAATATATCACAGTTAAAACAAGTCTCAGTCATAGTCTAAGTCAAGGAAAGTAATCACGGTCAAATCCACGCCATGCCCTAGTAAAGTGGCGGAGACTTTACTAGGGGTTTCTATGGAGTTTTGGAAACGACACGACGTGCCGCGTTTCACATTATACTATTCACCTATACACGTTCACGAACACTTAATGGATAAAAATCCACCATTTGTACACAATAACACTCGAAATAACACAAGATTCGAAAAATAATACAAAGACGCACATACCTTCTTCACGTTCCCGCCAAAACTCCAACACTCTAAAATATTATTTTATGAATCCTTAAGTTGTTTTTTTTTTTAATTTGCTAATAAGGAGTATCTAATGTTTTTTTTATGTTATTAATTCGAAAAAGGTCAATTTACACGTTAAATAGAAAAATTGTTACATTAATTTTGTCATTCGAAAATAAACCTCATGGCGCATGGCGTAAAAAGCCAAATGGTTAATCTTATACCTTCAAGAATTTTCTCTTAGCCAAACCTTTTTCTCAAAATTTGGCTCCAGACTTTCAGCTGTATTTATTTATTCAGCGTCAAGTTTATTTTTTATCCACCTTTCATTGAAGACACAAGCGTGTTTTACCCCAACGCAAGCTACAGCTAAAAACCTAAACCATTTTTTTGCATTTAGTCCAATTAAAAAGTTTCTAATTCCACCTTTAGACCGCAACAACGAACCTCTTTGTTTGCAAATGAGCTGTTTTCAGCCGATGGTGACCCATGCCATCGGTATATCATTACCTTAAACGTTATAAGTGCAGTTAACTATTACGTTCTGCTATAATATATTACTTATTTGCTGAAAAAGGCAAGTTTCAACGATTCTTAAGGTTTATTTTTTTTAATTCATAATTCATTTATTGCGTGGAATACAAGGTGGAATTAACATTAGATACAGAACGCCATATTCCGCCTTTCGGTATGCAAATATCTACAATCAAATAATTTTAAGGATAATTCTGTGACCACATGATTTAAAAAAACATACACGAAAAAAATAAAACATTGAATAAAAAACTCTACATACCCACTAGGCATTGATACATAATTTATAGACCATTCAATTGCCTGTTCATGGTCCTTCTTGGATACTTAATAAAACTTCACCTCTTAGCTTTCTACTAGTATTGCCTGTGTCGGGGGTTTCATCGAATAACAATGACCAAACTCCGGGTCAGTCGGAGGACCCTTTGCTTAGGGTTTTGACAGAGATGGCTATAAGTAGTTCAGTGTAAGGGGGAGGCCTTTGTTCAGCAGTAGACGTCTTTAGGCTGTTGATGATGATGATGATGATGACCATAGCCCAGACACATGGCAGGTATTAAACATCATCATTCGAACATCCATCAGAATCGAAGTTGTCGACATTTCCTGCTTAATTGGCAGACGTGCTACCACCAAAGCCAGAGGAGTCGTGACAACTTAACAAAATATTAGATACCATATATGTATTTCATTTTAATTAAACAGGTATATTCACGTTGAATTGACTCGGTCACATACGGTAATATTTTTATGGAACGCTAAGGGCGTGACATGCGTACGACCTCGTCTTGTCTTGCCCTAAACCTTATAGCGCAAACCTTATAGCTAGGTAGCAAGATTAACAATTGTAATTGTAAGTATTCCAAGAGTTTTGGCGGGAACGTGAAGAAGTCATGTCGCGTCATGGTATTATTGTTAACGTGTAAAAATGGTGGATTTTTATCCCATAAATTTTCGTGAACGTGAACGGGTGTAGGTGAATAGTGTAATGTTGTGAAACGTGACTCTTCGTGTTGTTTCCAAAACTCCATAGAAACCTCTAGTAAAGTCTCCATCACTTTGCTGGGGCATGACGTGGACTTGACCGTACTTGCTTTGCTTGACTTATAGACTATGACTGAGACTCATTTTAATTATTATTATGAAATATTTGACTACACTTTCAATATTACAATACTCGACACTAGCTAAATACATGTGTGGAGCCAAAACATAAGAGAAAAATAATAAAAGCAGAAAAATTTGTTGCACCATTTTAACTATAGTCAAAATGACGGGTAATACATTCTAGCAATTTATTCACGGTTCAGGGGACGGACCGTGAGGTGCTTATTGCGATGATTGTTCGGTTCAGCCGACGACGCTGCGCGACCATACACCTTATCGCGCGGCGATACAGTTCGTGGTCGCGCAGCGTCGGCGGCTGAACCTAACAATCATCGCAATAAGCACCTCACGGTACGGCCCCTGGGGTTAAAGTTATAGTTAATTTAAGTACAACAGTAACTTGAACTGGGACTATGGTGCAGGGGGAGGCCTATGTTCAGCAGTGGACGTCTTCTGGCTGATAATGTAATATATTTATGTAATGGTGCAACCCAGCTTTGATATCCAAGCCGTACATAGTATGGGGCTGACGTAGATATCAAGACAAAAGAAAATCACCGTTACGGTACGTCTTTTTACCTGACTCTTTGACCTTCAAAAGAGTACTTATTGTAGAAACCACTCTCTAAATAATTACCTAAACTCCAAAAGCTACTTACCTTGTTACTCAGTTAGCTACACTTATACCAAGTGTCATAATATTTAATTGAATTCAAACTTTACCAGAACATTGTCGAAGAGATACTACTATTGTTTACCTTTCTGTGAAGACGTAATTAAGAGGAGGAAACCAGTATTCCCACCTACCTAGGGCAGTGCTACTTTGCAGATTGTCAATTTACTAAATTGTCTATTGTATGAAAAAATCACCACAAATTAGTCTATCCTCCTTACTAAAGAGGATAAAAAAAAGACAATCTGCAAAGTAACATTGCATATCTATCTACTTCATGTACCTGTCTCACCCTAAATTTTCCATTGCCCGTAAAAAATACACCTCATTTCTTTATAAAAAAATATTATAAAATTATATATACCTAAAGCTTTAATTCATATTATACTAAAAATATTACAACTTTTCATGAATAATCACATACTAGAGAGTGCTAAATGCGGGAAAACGTCCAAATGGTATAAACTGCCACAGATAATATTCTCTATGCTGCTAGGAAGCTACTAACTATCTATTTTGTAACGGTATCAATCAATTACCTTGTCTACTGGCAACTTCGTCAAAGTTCTCTACAGAAACCGATAAATCAGTTTGAAGTGTAAAAGCCAAATCTAATTAAACAACTATTCGAAAACAAGCTAAGTTGGTTTGTTCAAGAAAAGTTAACATTGTTGGCTGCTGGTTACGACTTAACACTTTAATTAGATATTTTTAGAAACCATAAACAAGAAAAGTTTTGCGGTTTTATTGTCAACTCGCCGCAGACGTTTGTTAGGTTTGAGAACACAAGCTTTTGTGTGACACACAGATCACCCCAGATATCACATTAAGATATCATTGTTCCGACAAAAGCTCACCAAAGATGGAGGAAAGCGCAGGTTGCTGGGATTTCGACCAAGCGTTCTCATTGGCTATCTCAAGGTTACTCCTACTCGCGCCTAACAATCCATCTAAGAGATTAAAATGTTTACAAGAAGGTATATTTCGACCTATACGTAGTGCGCTCCGAACGTCTTGAGTGCGGAATCTAGGGTGATCTTTGGTGTCACCGAAAAGTGGACGATTACCTGTGATTATGTGATGAAAAAAAAAGCTGTTCCATAGAAAATGCCACTGACACTCGACAAAATGTATGTAACAGCTGTTTTTTTTTCGCGATTTCAGCGTTTGATTTTTCATAATGTTGAGTACATAATTGGCATAGTGGGCTTGAACATTTGGATTATCTACAGACGTTTAATGGTCTCTGGATAATCCAACTGTTATTTTTATGTAGTAGGCTTATATATTATACCTGGTTACATAATAGTTGCTCTTGGAGATTTATCTTGCAATTCTATAGAACCGATTTCAAGGTATAAGCGACTGTCTACCAAAAAATATTTGGTAATCTTTGTTCACAGCGATAAAAATCCAGACCCCACAAAAGTATGGGGTGCATAAAATACTTTCGACTGACGGAAGCCCCACTATGTATACAGAGTGTAAACTTTATTCGATACATTAAGAATAGAGTATACCGCCGTCCAAAAAGCGCTGTCAGATAACCCCCAAATGATATCCGATTTCTGTTTTTTTTATATGTTATCTATAACGTGGAAAACTATGCTTGACTGTTTTTTTTTTTAATTTTGCAGTATCTTTGTTGTTGTAGACAATTAAAGTGACAATTTTTTTGCGTCGAAAATACGACGAAGTAATTGTTATTAGAATACTATTAGCATTTTTTGAAACAACAAAACATAGCGGTATAGATTATAGTTTATCCAAGCCATTGACGTCAAAAACTAAAGATTTTGTTAAGTTTTAGGGGCTGATAACAGACTACCCCCGAAACGCTAATTTCATCAAAAATGTAGGGAAACTCACTAACTCTCTCCCTCTCTATCGCACGCACTAGAAACAGAGCGACAGCTATACAATTTCAAATATCGAATGCGCCAAAACCTCGCGGAAGGAATATCCTATTGAGGGCTATCTTCACCGTTACACCGCTACAATAAACGGTCTGGGAAGACCTGCCAAGGAATTAAGAGATATTTTTATTACAAAGTATCGATTTTGAAGAGGAAAAAAACGTGAGATACTACAAGCAGTAAGAAAAGAGTTTTTTTTCCTTTGTTTTACAACAGAATCGCCGCCAATGTCTTCAAGATCCATTATAGAAATTTGTTTCAAATTATTCTCCTTTGTTTTGCTTGCAAAGTATACAAGGGCGCTAGCCTCGACTTTTCGCTACAGCACTTTGCGACCGAATTCGGTCGCTATGACGCAAAAATTCGACAACGAACACGAATTGTTAATGAAAAAACGCAAACATAGCAATGTTTCGAATGAAACATTTTGAATTTCATGCATTGCAATTGAACTGAATTTTGCGTCGTAGCGACCGAATTCGGTCGCAAAGTGCTGTAGCGAAAAGTGGAGACTAGCGTTCCTGGCCCGAATAAAGTTTTCAACCTGTATAGATAATAATATGTAAGTATACAGTAACGAGGTGGCAAAGATTACCTCGGCTTCATGAAAACGCCATAAATCCACCAACGCTGTAGGTGGCGGAAAGTGAACGCTCTATACATAGCTACCTAACAAAAAGTATTATAGATACGTACAACCCAGGTTACATTACGCACTGGGCTAGATAACAGCTGCTTTTTGGTATCGTAGCATAATGACGAAACAATAGCAAAATGACAATTTGTAAAAAGGTCTTGATTTTAAAAATCGGATTGTAGAATGTCAAAAATGAGGTTTAACTGCCAATGAATAAATAAAAAAATAAAAAAAAGTTTTAAATATAAATAAATATCGTGATAAAATCTTAGCATGGAGGTAGAGTACTGCATATTACTTGGCTGGTTAGCTACCACCCTCAAGTTGAAAATCTGTCGTCAAACATCTCGGTGTGACAGAGCCTCGCTTGATCTTTGAACAAACCTTATCCTAACATCAAGTGAGGTCAAATGCCTAGCCTGTCAACCATAAACAAGAAACAGTTATCTCCTTACTGCGTACACGGATGTTTTATTTACCTGTTTGCTGTCTACGAATTTGATACATCATCATCAGCCATAAGACGTCCACTGCTGAACATAGGCCTCCCCCTTAGAGCACCACACCGATCGACAACGTGCCACTCGCATCCACCGGCTTCCCGCGACTTTCACAATATCTTCGATCCACCTAGTGGGAGGCTTACCTACGCTGCGTCTTCTGGTTCGTGGTCGCTACTCAAGAACCTTTCTTCCCCATCGGTAATTTGAAGCATATGTACCAATTAAAATTCGTTGAAACTAAGGGGTGCGCTTTTTGAATACTGTGCGTAACGTAAAAACTGCGCAAATACTCGCATATTTTATTCAAAATGTTCATTAACCGGGTTTAATTAAAGCTTCAGCGTTTATGGAGTAATTTCCTCCAGATTTTTCAGCAGTCAGTTTACCTGAGGAGTTGTACGTTATGCTTATGGAGGTTTTAAAGCTTATTGCAAGAATTTTAGGTAAACAATGTGACGCATCGGGAAGTGACCGCCTGAAAAGGGCT
The DNA here is from genome assembly GCA_947579745.1 of Apocheima hispidaria. Classification (NCBI taxonomy): domain Eukaryota; kingdom Metazoa; phylum Arthropoda; class Insecta; order Lepidoptera; family Geometridae; genus Apocheima; species Apocheima hispidaria. The sequence continues at coordinate 2,625,002 of OX388166.1, read as the reverse complement.
TATAGTACTCATCATTATGAACAACTTTTACTATAGGACCAACCCTGAAATCGAGAAAAAAAAAACTGCTGTTTCATAGAAAAATGTCAATGACACTCGTCAATATGTATGATACAGCAGATTTTTTTTCTCGATTTCAGGATTGGTCCCATAGTAAAGCCTACTATAAGTTCTGTAATATGTGTATGAACAACATTTTTGTAAGCAATTGTAATTAATTCTTAAACATACAACAATACTACCCATATTATTAAATAAAAATAAAATAAAAAAAAGCCTTTATTCTACTACAGTTACAATATTATATTATTCTCTATATTTTAACTATTAATCTATATCTGTAGAAGTTGCCTCTTCGGCATAGGCCTCCCCTAACCTTCTCCACCCTTCTCTATCCCTTGCTTTGGTCATCCAGTCTGGTCCAACTCTTTGCATAAATATGCCTCTCCATCTCTTCCTTTGCCCCCCTGGTTTCCTCTTTCCGTCTCGAGGAATCCACTCAGTGACTTTCTTAGTCCATCTACAGTTTTCGAGTCTGCAGACGTGACCTGCCCAGTTCCATTTCAGTCGTCGTGTTCTTTCCTTGGCATCTAATACTTTAGTTTTTGCTCTTATAGTTCGGTTTTTCACCCTGTCCGAAAGCTTTATACCGAGCATGCTTCTCTTCATCTTACCCATATTATTACTTGTAGTATAAACAATTTTTATTATTATTAAAATCAATTGAAAACTAGTAAACACATAATTTAAACACATTAAACCTAAAATAATCAAACGCAAACCTATTCTGAATACTTAAAAAATCCAGATAAAAAAACAAATGTACCCCAAGCCTGAACCAAGACGGCAAAATGTTTATCTTTTTCCTCTATATTACAAAGGGAGAATTCTGTGGTTTATCCACAATTTCTTGAATAAATAAGACAAACCTCGCTAGAAATTAATCTTAATTTCATGAAATGCGACTCCTTGTGCCTACATATTGAAACCTGCCTAATATTTGAATAAGCAGTCGAAATGAATTCGAAATAGAAAAGTCTTCGTATTTTTTATTCAAAGTCTGTCAATATTTGATCTGACTCAGTCAACATTATTTCACGAAGGCCACAGGGCCGAGGGATTTCTAAGCATAATATTAAACCAAAGCAGAACAATTAAACTAAACTGGCCATAATTTTATAGTAGTAAGTGTTGGCAACACCAAGAAAGCCCGCAGTCTCACCCCCGAATACTGAAACGTTTGTTAATTTTGACAACAGATTAATTCTAATACTGCCTTTGTCTGACACTAAGCAAATGACAAAGACAGCAATAGACTTAATCTGTCGTCAAAGTTAACAAACGTTTCAGTATTCGGGGTAAGCAATACTGGCCGGAGGACCGATACCGTTTTTGAAGGTGCAACGTTTCGCTCATCGCGCGTAATTCAAATTTTCTTGCGTTTTTTGTCAATTACACCTTAATTAGTAATCGTGGATTTATTGAAACCAATTTTGCGCCAATAAATAAGTTGTTTAAAGAAATTCCGGGTAAAATGATCACCTAGATAACATTGGTTTAGCTACAAATCTCAATAAGCTGATTTTCATCTCGGTTTTTGGTTTATTGCGAAATATACTTATACTTAAATAAAATTAAATAAATTTAAATTTTCTTCCTATTTTATTTTGTTAAAAATAGTGTTTATAATTTATTTTAACGACTTACATAACACAACATCCTAAACACATCCTCATCCACATCCACAACATCCTTTTGTACTAACTTTCAACTTGAATTTTGGTTGGTGTAAATTCTTGAAACAATCTATTTATTATCGCAAAATTAGTTTTCATGAACCTACAATGAGTAATTAAGCTGTAGTTGACAAAAAACGAAAGAAAATTTGAATTTCGCGCGCCGAGCGAAACGGTGCACCTGAAAAAAGGAAGCACTGCGAGATTGAAGAAAGTTTTTTTTTTTTTTTTTTTTTCCTCTAAGAGGAATTTGGCGTCGCACGTCTTATGCATTTGCCAGTGTCAAGTATACATATATATTCTCAATTTTTGCTAGATATTATCAAACAAGTCATAGTCACGATCAAACTCAAGCAAAGCAAGTCACGGTCAAGTCCAAGTCATGCCCCAGTAAGGTGGTGAAAACTTTACTAGAGCCTTCTATGGAGTTTTGGAAACAACACGAAAATTCACGATTCACGACATTATACCATTCACCAACACTCGTGCATGTTCACGAACACTTAACGGGTAAAAATTCACAGTTTTTACAAATTAACACTCGAAATAACACAAGTAATGGAAAATAATAAAATGACGCGACATGAATTCTTCACGTTCCCGCCAAAAGTCTTGAAGAAAGTACTTTGGTTTGTTTGTAGTTGGTTTTGCGTTTAATGTATTCATGTAATTTAATTATTGAGCAGTGATCTGAATCCTTAAATTATTACGAGATTATTGACCGAGCGAAGCGAAGGTTTACTGGGACAAATCGGCTTTTGTATGTATGTATGTGTATATTTGTCCGATGATAACTTGCGTACCGTTGATCCGATCTTCATGAAATTTTGTAGGCAAGTAGTTCATTTCAATAAAAAAATTATGTTTGAATATGAGCTGAATCGGTCCAGGGGTTGTGAAGATATAGAGATCGCGAGGTCTCAGTTCGCCGCGAACTACTAGTATAGTTGATGTTTGTTGAAATGACCATGCAATTAAATTGCTAACATAAGCTGTATCAGTTGCAAGATACAGCAAATAAAGCCAACAGTGCGTTTGCATAACTCGTTTACATAAATTGCAGAACGCTCTCAGTTTACTAAGAAGACACTGCTACCGGTACTCCGGTGGTTCTGGACACAACAACAACTACTACTATATCAGCCTTTAACATCCCACTGTTGGGATATCAGCCTACCCTCGAAGGGTGATTAGGCCATATCCACCACGCTGGCCCAGTGCGGGTTGGCGGATTCACACACGCCATCGAATTTCTTCTCCGGAAATATGCAGGTTTCCTCACGATGTGTTCCTTCACCGTAAAGCCAGTGGTGTATCCGTACGTTAGTTCCAAAGAACTCATTGGTACGGGCCCGCCCGGTTTCGTACCCGAGCGTTCTCGAGCGTTCTCCCACTGAGCTACATAACGCGACAAACACCCAGACAGAGAGACGAAGTTACTTCCTATATTCCGCTAGATGGCGTTGATCCATTTTTGTCGATTTTTTGACGTTTTGTATGGACTGAGTAATGTAATGGACGGGTAATAGGTAGTAATGTAATGCAATATAAGGGAGTTCTGAATCGCGCAAGCGAAGTTTTTTCTTCGACACGAACGTATTTATTTTTGTACCCCGAAGCTTTATTGGTCCTGATACTGCAGCTATATTCCTTTAAATTATAATATTAGTTAAGAAGTTAGGATTAGGATAGGATTAGGATTAGAATATATATTGTTAGCTATAGTTATTTTTTAACAAACACATTTTACAAGCAAAAATGCGCCGTGGCGTAAGGACGTAGTCGGGCTTTAGTATTTCAATCTATATCTTGTAAATTTATCAATTGCAAGATATATATTGGTGGACGTTTTTCACACAGCGCCATCTAGCCCAAAACTAAGCAAGCTTGTACTATGGGACTATGGGAACCAGATTACTGATAGAATACATACATATTTTTTGGTTAACATAGAATACATAGAAACACCCAGACAAAGAACAAACATCCATATTCATGACACAAATGTTTGTCCTGGGTGGGAATCGAACCCACAACCTACAGCTCAGTGAGTGGAAATCCGCCCACTGAGCCACAAGGCTAGATGTTCCCTTTTCTAACTTCTAGCTGATCTGTGGGGTTGTTTGATCATGTTCTGTGTAAAAGCTAACAGATTAGTCGACTTGAGAAACCCGTCCTTTTTTTTTGGAAGTCGGTTGAAACCGATCAATTGCTATTAAGTTCTTGTCTGTAATTTTTATATTAAACAATGTTGAAAAAGTGCAAACGAGATAGATGATACAGGGCCCTTAATCTGTTAGCTGGGCCACTGAAACACCGAATTAACTTTCAGTATGCCTAGCACGGGCACCGGGATAAAATTGTGTCCACCCTATTTATCCCGCGAGAACGAGACGGATGTATCCATATTCTAGCTTTGTCACGTTGGCGCGAAAACAAAACGGATGGACATAACTTTATTCCGGCGCCCGTGCTAGGCCTGCAGGTGGACAAAATTACAACTATTTCTCTAGCGGCAAAGCTGCCAACATTAAGGAAGGTATCCTCATCATCATTGGCCTGCTTGAGCTTTGGGCCACGAAAATGAAATGTATGCCCACGAAAGTTCGGCCCTTAATTTAACCCTACCCCCGCACTCGTATCTCTATTCCAGGAGGCTGCGAATCCCGTAGCAAACACATTTGTGACACAATGTCAACAACCCTGTGACATATTTGCCGAGTCAGGAACGTCGGGATAGCCTAGACTAACAAATTACTTTAATCCAGTATACGCTATCATTATTCCGTAAAGTGGCTGCTTTTGAGCGAGCTTAGCAAACACGATTGTTAAGGTGCAACGTTTCGTTTAGCGCGCCAAATTAAAATTTTCTTGAGTATTTTGTCATCAAGGCTTTTTTTTTCTCTTTCCTCCTAAGAGGATTTTGGCGTGGCACGTCTTATGCATTTGCCAGTGTCAAGTATACAGACATATTCCCAAGTTTTGTTAGTATCAAACAAGTCATAGTCACGGTCAAAGGCGAGCAAAGCAAGTCACGGTCAAGTCCAAGTCATGCCCCAGTAAAGTGGTGAAAACTTTAGTAGAGCCTTCTATGGAGTTTTGGAAACAACACGAAAATTCACGTTTCACGACATTATACCATTCACCAACACTCGTGCATGCTCACGAACACTTAACGGGTAAAAATTCACCGTTTTTACACATTAAGACTCGAAATAACACAAGTTTTGGAAAATAAAAATATGACGCGACATGAATTCTTCACGTTCCCGCCAAAACTCGTCATCGTGGGTTCATAAAAACTAAGTTTGCGCTAACAAATAGGTTGTATCAAAAACCACTGAAAAAACAAGGTGAAAGTAGTATCGGTATATTTATCACTAATCCAAACACCGAGATGAAAATCGGCTCGTTTACATAAATTTGTAGCTAAACCAATGTTATTTATGTGATCATAATTTCTTAACACAATCTGTTTATTAGCACAAAATTGGTTTCAATAAATCCACAGTGAGTAATTACGATCGAGTAGTAATTAACAAATAACTTGTTAAGAGCATGTCGAGCCATGCTTAGTAGGGTTCCGTAGGCGCGTAGCACGTTTGAATGGTGTAGGAAGCCTTAACTCTATTTTAAAAGTCCTATTCAATGCTAACCCACATGTGGGGGACATGCGATTATTTTTTTCATCCCCTCTTTATATGTATGGCAGCTAGAAATAACACAAAAAAAAAAGTGTAATATCGTTGTGCAAAATTTCATGCATGTACATTTATAACTTTGGAAGTTATAAGGCTGTAAAGGATTATAAGGGTTCCTTTTAGTACTACGGAACCCTAAAAACGCAAATTTGAATTTGGCGCGCTGAGCGAAACGTTGCACCTTAAATGAGGAGTATAATCCTCGTGTCACAGCAAAGACACATAAATGTATGTGTATCACAGCTATCTCACGCGCAAATTTGTCCTCTTTATTAGATAGATACATACATAATTATATAAACTTGTTGTTCACACCACATTTATTAACTTAGGATTTAAAAAAAACTTGAAATTACATTGTTACAGCTGGCGGTCTTACTGCTGAAAGCGATCTCTTACAAGATACCTTATGGTAGAGAGGGTTTTTGAAAATCTGTTTATTTCTTTAGTTTCTTTAGGTTAAGAAAGTGTTAATTAATAAAAATTGCTAAGTTTTGACAAAACCGTCGAGATCAGAAAAAAACATTTTAATTAAACGGAAGACATCGAAAAAAACGTGTATTTATTATTATTTTTTTTACCAACAATTTATTCATAAATTATATACATATTTACAATAAAATATAACCTACCTACTTAAAAAAAAAAAAAAAAATGTATAAGCAATTATATTATATTATATTTTTTGTGTCCTTTGTCAAATTTATATGAAAACGAAAGTGTTATAAAAACAGATGTAATCTTATCATGTACACACACAAATTACTTATACTTTTTGGAAATTCAATTAGCGACTTGAAATCTTTCTAAAAAAAAAAATGTGGGAACAAAAAAAACTATGGATGCGACTAAGGGCAAAACAACCCATCGTCGTCTCGCGGATTTGATCTCACTTTACAGTAGTAACCACAGAAGAGAGAAGTAAAAAAAAAATCTCTTCTGTGGTAGTAATATTAGGAAACTACGAATTATTACAACACATAATAATAATTAAATATTAATATAATTACTATGACTAACATAATATCCTAATAGATGCGGGCCCGACTGAACCGACCTCGTCAAAATTTCGGAAAAAAAAATGGATTTTATGAAAACTATTCATTTTGTTTTAATAAAACGGGAATACTCACGTTAACTTGAGTGGGCTTTTTACTTAATTTAACGTGAGTATTCTCGTTTTATGTAAAATGTATCAAAACCACGTCAGTTTTCATAGTAAAACCACTCATAATAGCAATGGAAGAAAGACATTACGATTCTTCGGAACCCCGACAATTTAGGAAAACTTCTCGAATGAAACCGTGGTAATCAGAAAAAAGCCGAAATATCTATATCGGAGCCATGAAACCAAATTTTGGGCCAGCGCCTTTGAGAACTTAACGAGAAATTCTCAAAGTTCAGCGCAGTGTCCCAAAATTTGAGTTAGCCATTTGTCTTTTGTTGCAAAATCTTTGGTTAAATACTCAATCTTTTTCCGTAGTTAAACGTAATACCTAGTTTAGTTTGTGTTTGGTATTATCGAACACCTACCTAATTATTAATTCTATTAGTATTCCACGGCACAGTTCGTAAGGTTAATTAGCCATTTATTTGTTTCAAATGGAACCGGTGCGTTTTTCACGGAATATTCATCAAACTGATATATGTACGTAGTTGTAAATACCTGAACTGATTAGGACCAAATCTGGCATGGAGATTGCTAGGCACTACAACCTACTAAGATATCATTATTTGACTAGCCTTGTGTCTCAGTGGGCAGATTTCCACCTTCTGAGCCGTAGGTTGTGGGTTCGATTCCCACCGAGGACAAACATTAGTCTGATGCACATGGATGTTTGTTCTTTGTCTGGGTGTTTCTATGTATTCTATGTAAGTATTTACAAAAAATGCGCTGTGTGTAAAAGCGTTCACCAATATTTATTTATACAATCAAAAACACACCCCAAAATGTATCATTCATAATTATAGTCAAATCTAGACGCGGGCCCTTAAATCGACCAGCACCACCGGAGAAATTACAGCAGCGACCTCTTAGTAAACAGTGTGCGTTCTGAGTTCGCCAAGATGAGCCCAAAGCCAATGGAAGGTGTAAAAATATTCCAATTGCTCAAGCCCACTATCACTCACCTACTGTTGGCAGCGTACCCATCATGCTGGTTTTACTGCGTTACTACGTTGAATGGCAAATGCATAAGTCGTTGCGCTTACTGGTTACGTCTTATAAAAGCCAACATTTTGATCACGTGTTTGAAGAAACGAATTAATACAGTTTAGTTTGGTCGGGGCTCCTAGGTTATGTTTTGTACATATTCTATCAAAATTACGCTCTGGGTAAGTATTTACAACTAACTCTATAATACCTAAACCTAACCAATATTATAAATTCGAAAGTAACTCTGTCTATCTGTCTATCTGGCTCTTTGTCTCGATAGACAGAGATTCAGAAAGACAAAGAGACAGATTCTGTCTATCTGTCTCTTTGTGTCTCTGTCGCTCTGCCGAGTCTGTCTCTTTGTCTCTCTGTCGCTCTGTCTCTCTGTCTCTCTGTCTCTCTGTCTCTGTGTCTATCTGTCTCTCTGTCTCTCTGTCTCTCTGTCTCTCTGTCTTTCTGTGTTTCTCTCAATCTGTCTCTCTATCTGGGTGTTTGTCCCGTTATCATGGCTAAACGGCTGAACGGATCAAGCTGCATTTTTGCACAGATATATCTTGTCGGAGACGGATATAGGCTACTTTTATTTGTAGGTCCACTCGAACGAAGTCGCGGGTGATAGCTGGTTGCTTATAGTTAAATATCTAACTAACTGCATTTGAAATGAAGAAGTACATCAATAAAGACATATTGTAGAGTTACCTGCAAATAAATATAGGTACGCGCCGATGACAAGAGCCAAAAAGGCTTTTCTTAAAGCGGCACGCGGTAGGTTCTAAAAAAAGGCTTGAACAGTTTCCTGGTTGTCATAAACGGCCGGTTATATAACGAACTTGAACCTACAATTATCCGAGTTTCCTGGTTGTCATAAGCGGCCGGTTATAAAACGAACTTGAACCTACAATTATCAGAGTTTCCTGGTTGTCATAAGCGGCCGGTTATAAAACGAACTTGAACCTACAATTATCTGAGTTTCCTGGTTTTCATAAGCGGCCGGTTATAAAACGAACTTGAACCTACAATTATCTGAGTTTCCTGGTTTTCATAAGCGGCCGGTTATAAAACGAACTTGAACCTACAATTATCTGAGTTTCCTGGTTGGCATGAAATTAAATAATAGCTTAACGTTCCAGTAGCAGGCTACAGCTGCGGAGGCACTCCCGAAATAAAAACAAAAATAAAATGAAAAAGTTTTATTCCAGAATTGCATCCATATTACACAAAAAGGTTGAAATTACAAGGAGTAGAATAATAATTTAGGATGCGACCAGAACCAGTGGAGAACGGGCAGCAGCGTCTCTTGGTAAAAGTTGAGCGTTTTGCAATCTCCAGGCCACACCAGCCAAGCGTAAATATTATGACAACAACCCTCTTTAAAGGACAGTGGACGTTCTAGCTGATGATCATGGTTGAATTTGCTTTAGTCGAGAACACCCGTGTCCGCGCCCTGTCTTATGAGTTGTTAGTTGTTACCCGCGACTTCGTTCGCGTGAACATAAAAAAAGTATCATATGTCCATCTTTGTGATATACATTAACTCCTTATTAAATTATATCAAGATCCGCTCAGCCGTTTAGCCGTGATAACGCACCAAACATCCAGACAGAGAGACAAATACTTCCTATAGTTCACAGGGAGTTCTGAATCGCGCAAGCGAAGTTTTTTCCTCGAGACGAACGTATGCATTTTATACCTCGAAGCTTTATTGATCCTAATACGACTGCGGCTATATTCCTATTATAATATTAGTTAAGATTAGGATGTCTTGCGCCTGGATCAGTGATCCAAAATTCAGCAACAAAACGAACGAAATACCCGTCATTTTGTCTGTCTCAGTAATGTCTAGAATTTTAGGAATGGTCGAGCTCTAGTCCCGATCAGACCAACGGTCTGGGACGGCTTGGAATTGTACAAGTTGTTGGGTATTTTTCCGAGAGTAGGCAATCAAGTGGGTAAGCTTTTAGGTATTTTAACAATCAAGTGATCTTGTTGAAAGCACTTTTGTGAGTGAACTGGGATAGAAAAATACTTTCATTAATTAATATTGTAACAACGTAAGCATTGAACTATTATGTACAACGTACCAGAGGTGACACCGCTTTACATGCCGGCTTATTTATGTAAATAACATTTTAATTTTCTACCGAGTACTGACTGACTGATTGGTTGGCAAAGTACTACATTTACATTGGATACTACAATATACTGCGTGGATATTATATAACATATTATATATTGTTATTATTAATTATATTATTTATTATTATTATTATTATTTATTGTTGTTATTATTGATATTATTATATTGTTGGATATTGGATGCGGTTTTGCCTCTAGTACGAAGTCAACGCTACTAATTAGACATTAGACATTCTTTATTAATAATTGTCAAAATTACAGATCAGCATAACATAATAAAATTATAGAAAACACTATACTTATCCTCTAAATATAATGTGGAGTTTTAATACCAAAGAACTCGTCACAGTCATAAAACGCTTGTGTTTTAAATTTATTTTTGAATGATATAAAGCTCCGAGTATCAATTACTGTATAAGGAAGTCTATTGTATACATCAGGCCCCATTACTTACCAAAAATATTGCCAATATAGATGCTATATAGCTAAGAGATTGTAAATGTGTCAGTTCTTGTTTACGTCGCGCATATCGAATACATTGCAAAGTTATTGCAAGTTAACATTTTCAGAAATCCTGCAGGGATTGGTTCTCGCACCCAATCCATAGCAGAACTTGCGAAATTGTTGCAATGATTATGAAATGAAAGTACAGAGAACAATAAAGATACAATTGGAAAATGAGTGTGTGTGAAGCTTTACTCAATAAATAATTATTTTTTTGAATAATGTTTCGACTTCGATTTCATTATTTCTTTTCCTGTATATGTATCCTGTATCCCACTGAACAGTGGGCAGTAAATAACACATTAATCCTTTTTTTTTTGTTCTTAAAAAATAGTGGTGTATATTAAAGTAGCTGCCAAAGGCTGATGAGTTTTATAACAAAAAAAAACTATTAAGAGTGTCTGTCGGTGGTAGAGCGGCCTTTTCGGAATGTTTCCTTTTTTTGGAATAATAAAATAAATAAATCTCGGCTTCGGTAAATGTATATGATACGACGATAGGTTTATAGTTGGACAAGTCTGATTTTACGTTTTCCTTGTGTGTTAGTATGTCTGTCTTTTTATCATCGAGATGATCATGATCTATACTATATCGAGATGGTGAGTCGAATATCCTAAGAGTATGTAAGAGGATACTATTTGATTACGTACCAATTTGGAAAACGTAGGTGCTTAATGCTTATGCATTTGGTTTCAAAACTAATTTTTATCCCTGTCTAGATAGATAGGTACTGGTAATCAAAAAGGAGGTCTCTCTAAGTCTAGCTTTACTGTCATTACAAACTCACACGAGCAAATACGAGCATTTAAGCACGGAAACAAAACCGGAAAGGTAAATAAGTGATTTGCAAGTCTCCAGTAAACACGTGCTCCTTTAATTATGTAGGCATCCCAAAAGCCTCCCCAAAGGGCTGTCTGTTTGCTGGAACGCCATACGTGCTTGGTCAAGATCTACGGACGAGTCTGGGAGACAGTTGCTAAGCTCTACCACAGAATAAATACAAGAACAGAAGACTCATTCCGTGAAGATAGATTCTCGGTACGTCGCATTAAAGTAAATTTTAGCACGTAGTTATAGCAAAGCGCGCAACGCATATATATATCCCAGCAGTGGGATGTATAAAGGCTGATGCAGAAAGTATAAGTTGCCCCAACTGCGGATTTAAAGCCTAACGCTTCGCTTTCGTGAAATAAATACACAGACAAGAGGTGGAAAAGTCGTGGTAATAAACATGTATAATCGGGAGGTTCACTTAATTCCAAATTTGAATAGTGTAATTTTTTAGTTGGTATTATTTTTGGATTCACGCTACGAGGGTAGGCCGAAATGTCATCAGTGGGATGTTTAAAGACTGATGCAGATTTTTGGATTAGGATACGTCACTGTCCTACACGTCTTGTATAACAGGTATATACAACGCGTTTGCTATCGTAAAAGCGAACTGGCCCTTCACAGGTTGGCTTTTGTTGAATAAGCGTTTGACCCTCCGACCGCAGCGTTTGACGAGCGACCGTGGTAAACGCGCCTACGAAGCCGAGGCTAATCTTTCAAACTTATATGCGGCTCAATTGATGCGTCCCTTGTGTATACTATTTAGAATACAAAAAAAATACAATAATAATACAATACATCTATAATAGGAGGTATCGAGGTTTATAGACTTGTAAAAATTCTTCACAGATTCTGATAGAGCTTTTAACTTTTTTTATGTTTGACAGGCTTGTTTTACATTTGACCACAAACTTACTTATGAATACCTTGCCTTTGACCCGGCCATTGTTTTTTGGTCGCAGGCCTAAAACTGCGACCAGAAGTACCTGAAGACGGGTAGCAGCGACCTCTAAGTCAGTTTTCTGCGTTTCCCAAGCCGCCTACCAATCGTTACAATTATGGCAACCACAGCACCTTTTTTTTAAGGAGAGGCCTTCTTTCAGTATAGTGGCCTTCTTCTGGCTGATGGTGATACATTTTCGACGGATGGCTGTAAGGTTAAAAAATACAACGGTGATTCTTTAAAATTGTTCCCACCCGTTTATCCTTTTATTGAATACCCCTATTGAAATGAAAAGAGAGATTGAAGTTTTAGTCCAGAGTATAGTTTAGTTAAGTTAGATGTATTATAAGCTGTCTTATAAGTCTGCGTGCTTCATCTTCGACCACATCGTCGCTTACCAACAGGCAAGTTGGTGGTCGAACGCGGACTTATATATAGGCGATAAAATAAGGCTATACAATACAGCCAAGTCCAAGACTCCAACTGGATCGCTATATCTACCAATAATAGAAAGTTATTACAGCACATTCCTTGGTCTAATTTCCAGGTTTTTATAAAATAGGTGCCATTCAGACTAGATTATTAGTAAGACACGTAAGACCCAGGAAAAAAAACAATACTATTACCGGACAAAAATAATTCTTGGTAAACATTCTCAACCAAAATATAATGCTCCACGCTTCAATATTAGCCACTTTTGATTATAGGTAAGTTACAACGGTTTCAATTACGTGACAAGTGACAAGGTCAGGAAACAATAAGCATAAGTAAGTAATGAATTTTGATAGCTTGTACCAAGTCAAATAGTTGTCAAAAGTGTGAAATAAAGGGCAGATCTACAACTTGAGAGTGGTGATGGATAACTTAGTTGCTAGAGAACAGTATAATTCTTACACTAATTTGTTAGAGAAAGTATAATTTTTGATAATATTCCTCACACTTTTCTATTTTTCCTTGACAGTTGACAGTTGACAGTTGAAACATGTGCCAAGGGTAACTAACCGACCTAGCTCCACTCCTGGTTGCTATATAGACAGACCGGACGCCGCGCCCAGTCAACCTCAGATAGACGCCTGGACAGACTTTCCTTTACAAATTCAGAGTACGATAGCACTATTGTCCTAACATTTCAGAGTGATGTATTTGAAAGCTTCACTTTTGTCTGATGGCAAGCGCCTTACATAATGTAATGTATGATACATTACGAGTCAAGCTTCCGAGAATGTGGCTCGAGAGTAAAAAAAACCATCAGGCGTGTATGCGACTACCTTCAATTACATACATCCATTATCCAGGGCTAAGAGTTCTTTATGCCAATCGTAAGCGTCACGTTCGCACATTACAGTTATGTGATATAAAAAAAAAGTAGTTTTTTTTTGAAACTGTAGGTTTATACTCAGACTATCGTTGTGCAAAATTTGATGCATTTAAGTTTGTAACTTTGGAAGTTATAAGGATGTAAAGGATTCAGACAGACAGACAGACGGAAATAACGAACTTATAAGGGTTCTTTGTAGTACTACGGAACCCTAAAAAGGACAAAAATCATGCGCGGCAATTTAATACTTACCTATAGATTATTATATGTTCTGTGCCTATATATAACAGCGTTCATCACCCTTAGATATTAAAGATGTTAAATCTCTTCACGCTCAGTAATTTCACTGGAAACATTGCTCTATAATCCGGACTAGTGTAAACACACACTACTGCCTGACGGCTGAATAGCTGGCAGACTTGTGGCACTTCCCCAAGCTGAATACGCAACAGTCTTGCCACTAGAAAGGCAAAACGTATGAAGCGTTATTTCTCTATTTATTTTACACGTTGTCATAATTTTTGTCGATCCTTCCCATTTGCGGTACAAATAAATTTGTTTTTAATAAATTTGTAGTGGTAGGGCTCTCTTGCAGAGTCCGCCTGGGGAAGTACCACACCTTTGCCAGTTATTCAACCGCCAAGCAGTAGTGTGCAAGCATTACTGTGTTCCGCATTGAAGGGCAATGTTTCCAGCGTAATTACTGGGCATACAGAGATTTAACATCTAACATCTCAGGGTGACGAGCGCAGTGCATTGCCGCGCATAATTTTGAACTGTTGAAGTTGAGCGACTAGCTCGTCTCGTCACCGAGTAACATTAAAAAAAAAAAAATATATTATACGGTGACGTCAACTGTGTCGTACTGTTTTCTCTTAGACGAAGCATCATCAAGATCCATGTGTTTTCTAAACCAAACTCCGACAATCACAAATGATTGTCATTTTCTTTCAAATTGAAGTAAGAGTTGCAGATTATTTTAGTGATGTCAACTTATCTAGTGGTGTCGATTATGTTGTACCATTATCTAAACTAAATTTGACAGCTAAAAAATCGTTACAATACTTTTTCTCACATATTGAAATGAAAAGTCCCATGCAATTAATTTTAGTTCTATCAGATTAGCTTTTTTCAGTAAGACCTTTTAAATCGTCAGAAATAACCATAAAATTGTGACTGTAACTGTGAAATAACTGTGTAACAGAAGTAACTGTGAATATAACGGTTTGACACCTTTATTGTTATCTGAGAAATTTAGTCAAATCGCCTTATTATATCTCAGACAACAGTTATTTGACGATTGAAAAATCAGCCCTAAAATGGTACAACAGAATCTACGCCAATCATAAGATCCGTGTAGACAAACCGAAATACTCTAATCCGTTCGGAAACTAAACCAAACCAACCAAAATAACATTCAATCCAAGTATTGTTGTGGCTGTTCCCCTTGCGTGCGATAGAGAGAGTTACTTTGACTTTGACTTTGTTAGCGTTTCGGAGGAAAACTGTTATCACCCCCTAAATCTTATCAAAACAAAATCTTTTATTTTTAATGTCACCGGCTTGGATAAACAATAATATACGCCGATAGTCTGTTTTTTTTAAAATTGGTATTCTAATAAAAAGTGCTTATCTTAGTCATAATTACAACTCAAAAAATGTATTCACTTTAGTTGCCTATAACTACGAACAAAACTGGGGGAGGCCTACGCCAATGACGCGACATTTACACTAAATTAATTTAAAAATATAACCTCATTGCTGACTAGAAAGATAGAAATTATAGAATTGACATGATTAAATAATAACAATGTCTTAATGAATTCAAAATACTAATAATAATAATTTAAATTGGAATACTGTAATAATATTGTAAAAATTTGAAAAATAGTTAAAAGCATAAAATGTTAATTACCGTGTAATTTGATTAAAGCCTTTTTACTTTTACTAACTACGAAATTACTAAGAATTTTCAAAAAAGGTTTAGTTTTCCACGATGTAGATAACATATTTTAAAAAAATATCGAAATCAGATAATATTTAGGGGTGGGAAACAGCGCTTTTTGTTCAGACAAGTAGGTGCATACTCTGTAATCTTAACCCTCAAAATGTTCTCCTAGAATTTATTTACCAACCGAAACTTCACGTGTAGTAAACATAAACCCTGGTTTAGACCACATGAATAGCCGTTCCCTCTCAAACGGTTACCACGGACCGAACAAAACAATATCATTAACCGAAACTTAAATAACGAACATTTGAGACAGCGACCAAGATCCAAACCGACAGAAAGCAAGATCCAATCCAAGATTTGACCTAAGAAGTTCTGCGAGTATTTATATTTTTTTCTTTTCTTATAACCCGCTATATAATATAAATAATATATAATAATATATACTATATATACTATAATATAGTATATATATATATATATATATATATAGTATATATAGTATATAATAATATATACTATATAATACTATATAATATATAATATAATATAAATAATTTCTTATAACCCGGTATAAATACCGGGTTATAAGAAAAGGATATGCTAAGCCGAAAGGGACTCATAGTAGTCATGATTGTGAACAGCTTTTACTATGGGACCAAACCTGAAATCGAGAAGAAAATATCAGCTGTGCCATACATTTTGTCGAGTGTCATTGACTTTTTTCTATGGAGCACCATTTTTTTTCATTTACAGGATTGGTCCCATAGTAAAAGTTGTTCATAATGATGAGTCCTATAAGCCGTTTTCCGCTTGGCATACCCTTTCCTTATAACCCTGTATAGGCTGTTTCTTTCATTCGCGTCATTTTCATGACTATCTTATCTATCCTTTTAGAATAATCAGATCAGGCCCGTGTGGAGACACCTTGAGACAATGCTGTCCACGATACACCTGGAAAACCAATTTTAAGCACCCTCTCCTTCTCTACAACTTAATCCCCATATACACAACAGAAAACAGCGCACAACGTGTACATTCAGACAATAGAAAATAGTAGCACGTGTGCAATTTAGCTCCTGGATTGTACATTTAGTACAGAAATGTACAATTGTACCGCTGTACATTACGAGTTACAAATTGGAAGAGTGCGATGCAGTACTATTACGATAAATAGACAATGAGCCGGTGTACACTCGGCATTATTTCATAAAGTGTCACGAGTTCTAGTTTTATCTGAAAATGTGATCACATTTTGTTTTTAATAACAGTGTCTGCAAAGCGTTAACACACCTGAAAAATTAATGGAAAATATATACTTCTCTCTTTTTCTCTCTAAATCTATGACCGGAACGGTTTCTGGGTTGTTATAAAAAAATAATAACCTGAGCCTACCTTTCATCCGAGTCGGTTCTGTCTTAAGAAGGTATTTTTTTTAAAATAATTAATTCCTACTTTTTTGACCGAGCGAAGCGAAGGTCTCAGAGTTTACTGGGACAAATGAGGCGTTTTCCAAAAAAAAAGAAATCCTGGTTATAAAAGTACCCAATAGATGGCGTTAGATGTACCTTGCGTTTTTTCTGTCACTGTCAAGACATGAAAGACAAAAAAATTTACGTGTGCCTTTTTTTTTCTTATGTTTTTTGGCTCGACATGTTTATTTAGACAATTTCAAGTAACGTAACTATGTATTTGACTTCATTTGAAATATTACAATAGTTAACACTGGCTAAATACACAACGTGTGGAGCCACAATTTACGATTTAAAAATAAACATAAAATATTTCGACAGAAATGACAATGACAGGTAAAACGGTAGGTCTGTTACGCCATCTAGTAAGTATTTTAGAACTACTATTTTTTTTTGAAAACGCCCCATTGGCATTTGTATGTATGTTTGTATGTTTGTGAGTATATTTGTCCGATGATAACTTGCAAACCGTTGATCCGATCTTCATGAAATGTTGTAGGCAAGTTCATTTAAATAAAAATAAAAAGTTCGAATATGAGCTGAATCGGTCCAGGGGTTGTGAAGATATAGGGGTTGCGAGGTCTCAGTTCGCCGCGAACTACTAGTCTAAATTGGTTATATCACACCGGTTTCCGGGTTGTCATAAAACAAAATAATAGTATAATGTACTAAACCGACTCCGGAATTACTTTTTAGCGCTTCGCCCTCCCGCTCTGGCAGCCATTCCAGGTATCCTCCAGTTGCCGGTTCCGGCAGCGAGATAGACTCAAAAATAAAGCTACCATAACCTTGAGTAGCATAGGCTCTATAAGCGGTTCCACAACGCGGACAAAAACGTGTGCTCAGAAAAACAATAGAATCGTCTGCAGCTACTAACTTTTGTAATTATTGGAATATACATTTAACAAGGTACCACTAAGGTTTCGAACTCCCAGCAGGTGTAGGTGGCATACCCCCGCGTACTCTCGCTGATCCTCAACATCCGACCATACTCCATCTTTGATGCCCACAGGTGCTGAAGGACGTCTACGTCGATGTCGCGAAAAATATATTGACCCTGAAAATTTAACAATTATCATCAAAATTTAATTTAACTGCCTTTTTTTGTGGTATTGACTGACGAGACGAGCAAGCCGCTCACCTGATGTTAAGCGTCACGCTTGCCCATAACAGTTCAGTGCCACCCAGAATTTTGACTTTAACAGTTCAAAACCATGAGCGGCAATGCACTACGCTCGTTACCCTGAGATATTAGATATTAAATCTCTCTACGCCCAGTAATTACGCTGGAAAAATTACCCTTCAATCCGGAACACAGTAATGTTTGCACACTACTGCTTGGCGGTTGAATAACTGGCAATTGTATGGTACTTCCACGGGCGGACTCTGCAGAAGAGCCCTACCACTGAACCTACTGAAAGTATCCCACATTGTTCACTTTGTATTTTACCTGATTTACAAAACCATGTAGAAAATTAAAATGCTTCCTAATATTATAAATACGACAGTGTGTTCGTTTGTTCCTCTTTCATGCAGCAACAGAGTAAAAATTTACGGTTCCTGTGGAATTTTCCACGCTGATGAAACCGCAGGGCGCTGTTACTGTATAATACACTAGCTGCGCCCCGCGGTTTCATCCGCCATTCTAAAGAAACCTAATATTTTCCGGGATAAAAATTAGCCTATGTGCTAATCCAGGGTATAAGCTACCTCCATACCAAATTTCATTTAAATCCGTTCAGCCGTTACAGAGTTGAACTGGAACAAGCACACTTACATAGTTACACACAAACTTTCGCATTTATAATATGTGTCATTTATTATAATGACCCAGGTCATTGTGTAGGTGTAACCTTATTACCTTGAGATAGCCACACGTCTCCCGATTATACTTGAATCCCAAAGCCAACATCATCGTATGGAAAAGAACCCCGTGGCATCCGATGTTGTTCATCAGACCCATCAGTTTCCACTGACCCTTCTGCCAGACGTAACTCTTCAGTATTAACTGGGGAATAGAGCATAAGTTGACGACCCTAATGGCTTAGTCGGTAGCTCAAGCTCAAGGTCACAGGCTCGATTCCCAGCCGGGAATATTTTTTAATGGTACATTGAAATGTTTGCTCTGAGTCTGGGGTGTTACTTATTTATGTTTGTGTTTCATGGCGTTAGATAGATAGATAGATATAAATGCTCGGGCTCGCAATGAGACACTTAGGGCCAGGTCACACTCATAAGACGGGATGCGGACGTAACCGTTCTCTTTCAATGCAATAAAATGCATTGACCTTACCTTGATCTGTTTGTTTTCCCTGAGAACAGTTAAATTCCCTCGCATCAAGGAGGTCTTTTTACTAGAGTTGTAGACTTCTAGCGTCATCGTGAAGGGAGGATCCGAGTCCATAGGGTACATGGTGTGGTTGCACTTCTCTGCCCTGGTGACTATAATCTTATAAGGACCCTGTAACAAGCACAATCGAGAATAAAATATTATGACCATCCAAAGCCTTTCTTATCTATCTGATGATCTCTATCCTATTAAAATGCCATTTCCCTCAGTCCTATGCAAAACGAGTACAATATTTTTTATTTTATTTTTTCACACGCGGTCATCTGACCCCAAACTAAGCAAAACTTGTAATATGGCTGCCAGAGACTGATATACGTACATAGATATTTTAAATACATACTTATATAGATTAACACCCAGACATAGAACAAACACAAATATTCATCACATTAATGTTTGTCCTAGTTGGGAATCGAACCCACGCCCCCAAACACAGAAGGTAGGTTCACTACCAACTGAGCCACCGAGGCAGTCAAAAAATAAATCTCATTACAAAACTGACAGCTTGCTACAATTTTAGTGTGGTCGATTTTTAAGTTTTGGGTTGACAGAATTAGACTAGTAATGTTGTTTTTATATAATTTGCTTAAATACAAAAGGGACAGCAATATTTTAATTAGTTTAGTTCTGTCAACTAATAAAAAATGAAAAATGTTTTATTTATGTAGCTAACCCCCGAATACTGAAACGTTTGTTAACTCTGAAGACAGATTAAGTCTGTTGGTGCCTTTGTCATTTGCTTAGTGCCAGACAAAGGCAGCATTAGAATTAATCTGGTTTCAATGTTAACAAGCGTTTCAGTATTCGGGGGTAAAACTTGCTTAACTAAAGGTAGGTTGGGATCTTCTAGTAAATAAAAAATAGCTGTGTCAGAAGACATATCAAGACTCTTCCATATCCATTCCGTAACATTTTAATGGTTAAAGGTAGGTAGTTACTAAACCCTACTAGATGTAGAAACATCAACAAATACTAATTAATAGTCGTAAAAAAAAACTCAATGACCTACACTTCTTAGTGCACGCCTTTGATTCTCACTTTTACATTACATTACATTACATTACATTATCAGCGAGAAGACGTCCACTGCTGAACATAGGCCTCCCCATACTCACTTTAACTTGTGACACTAAAATAATTTTTATTTTTTGTAATTACATAATTACTTACATTTTGTATTCACACTAAAATTATTAATGATTACACTGTTTCACGGGTTTTCTTCTAATGTTTTTTCGACCGATCGTACAGCAAGGTTACGCTCCCGGCTTGAGCTACGTATCTCTTTCAAACATATAAATTTTAAAATATTTAAGCTACGAGAAAGAGAGCGAGAGCCAGAGCTAAGCTTCTTATATATATATTTTTTCTTTTTCTTTTTTACTATGAAGTGGACGTGCTTTTAATTCAGTTTGACAATATGATTAATCATGACTTCATTTTCAGGAAAACTCAGCAAGACTGAACAACTTAGGGCAAAGCGAGTCCTATATATTATGGAAACCTCTGCTTCAAACCTGGACTGGTACCTGGCACTGATAAACTTTGCTATTCTAATGTACTTTGATATCTCTAAAACTTACAGAAGTCGCCTTGGCCGCATCTCCTTTCGCATAATTCACAAATGCAAATAATAAACAGATATACATAAACTCTTTCATAATATCTTGGTACCTTTATTTAAAACAGAGACCATTAATGTTCGCGATGTAGTGTTTAGTATTTAAAATCGCACAGCCTACGCAATGGTCATGTTCTATTCAATGGACGTCGCCTCGCATTATCAATGGCTCATTACCTTATTGATATATCTAACAGATGTTGCAGTTCATTAAAAAACATTCAGTAAATATTGTAGTGTTCCATTTTAATGGTTTTTGTTTGTCCCATAATTATCTGCCACAACTATACGGATAAATAATTACGTATAAATTATAATGTATATGTATTAGAATCATTATTTAAAATTGTATGAATACAAAATCAATTCAATTCAATTAATTTATTTCAGGCTTTAGGTATAAGTAAATATACTGTCAGCGACGTCATAAAATCTAAATTGGAATATAAATGCGTAAGTCTGTTTGTTGGTTTGTTTGCCTCTTTCATGTAACAACAGAGCAACAGATCGACGTTGTTTTTAACATACTTTTTATCCTGGAAAAATAAACGGGTTTTGTAGGGTTTTCCACGCAGATGAAACCGCGGGACGCAGCTAGCAAGCTTTGTTACTTTACTAAATTAGGACGCTTGTGGCCACTCAAGTCTACAACAAAGAATTATCAAATGCAATTATTTGACTGCCCCGGTGGCTCCGTTGGTAGTGAACCTACCTACTGTGCTTGGGGGCGTGGGTTCGATTCCCATATAGGACAAACATTCATGTGATGAATATTTGTGTTTGTTCTATGTCTGGGTGTTAATATCTATATAAGTATGTATTTAAAAAATATCTATGTACGTATATCAGTCTCTGGCAGCCATATTACAAGCTTTGCTTAGTTTGGGGTCAAGTGACGATGTGTGCAAAAATGTCCCAGATATTTATTTATTTCTACCATTCTACCAATTATTTCTACCACAAAATATTTTCAAAGTATATGCATAGTAAATTATTTACAAATTCAAACAAGACATTCAAAATGGCATGACATAGTATTTTTCCAGTGAGTTTTAAAGTCCCTTTAACCGTAGTCTGCCGCCTCAATGAGTTTTAAAGTCCCTTGCCTTGGCCTCAGAATACGGTTAAAGGGACTTTAAAAGTCATTGGAAAAATATCACATGGACCATACCATTTTGAATTTAAAAAAAAAAAACATCGCGGGCACAGCTAATAATCAATGTTTCACAATAAAACACTGCCTCATTAACACAATATCATTTATTAATCTGCTCAATAAGCGTTTCATATTCGTAGCAAAAGATGGTACCAGTGTTGGAGT
This sequence comes from Apocheima hispidaria, assembly GCA_947579745.1. Taxonomy (NCBI): domain Eukaryota; kingdom Metazoa; phylum Arthropoda; class Insecta; order Lepidoptera; family Geometridae; genus Apocheima; species Apocheima hispidaria. Next base: position 2,602,963 of record OX388166.1, on the reverse strand, counting down.
AGACCTCCAACCTCCACAGGATCTTGCCATACTCCTGGCTGCTCATCCACGTGTGCTGGAGCTTATTTATGTTGAAGTTATTGAAGGGGTATACACCCTGGAAGAATTTGAGATAGTACAATGTGAGGCAGAGTAGTGAGAACTATAGAAAAAGAAACATTCTTATTTTGCTAAGAAACTACTTAAGGCGAGGTCCACTCGCAAAGCAACAAAAAGTAGTATTTTTCAGCGCTTTGTTTGAAGTGACGAGATTACTTAATCTGGTGCAAAAAAATACTGCAGATAGAAAATAAAACTAAAATTACGATTAACCTAATACAATTTCGAAAATCTGTCTTAGTTACAAAATAAAAAATCGCAAAATGACCCCCTGAAAACCCCTTCTGAAATCAAATGCTCTGAATTTTCAGCGGTAACTACTAATTTTCTTTTACAAATTAAACATCCAGGCTTAGTGGTGTATACGGCGAACCAGGTAGTTTTTTTTATTTGATTTGTATATTTCCGATAATCGGCAAAAAAGCAATGAAAAACTACAATTTACCGTTTCTCATCAAGTATGATATGCGATTTTCAACTTTTAACCTTAGAAGTTTGAGCGGGACAATCCTCATTTCAAATCACGATCAGTCCTCGCCTTAAACAGCTGAATAGATTTGGTTTAGAGTTAAAATTAATCTCTTTGGCACGAAAATGTAATAGTTATATCTTATCGAACGGGCTGCGTGTAACCATACCGTCAGGCGCTTGTAGCTGCTTCAGTAGAAAACTGAATTTCTACATGGTTTGATTTTTGGTTGATGTTGGATAAACGACTTTCATACAAAACTGTCGATGCCTTTTTAGGCGTCCTACTACGATTTTGAACTGGGCATGACTTAACATAGGTCTAATTTGGCCTCTAAGTATCGCAAAGTCGATAATTTAAAATGTTCATGGCTAGGAAATACCATCTTTCAACCCAATAATTACGACAAATTTTACGATTGTAGTGGTGTGTTCTTTACATGCGAATCATGCGATCATGGTGTGCGTGAAATATTGATGTGTGCGTGCGTCTTGCAAAAATCGTGTACACTGGTTGTGCCGCGCGCGCGTCACGCGGTTTACGCGACGTTGCCAGCTTGTCGGAGCGTGTGTGAGCGAGACTAGGTATTCTTGCCTCGCGGCTTAGTCCGCGCGCGGTCTTCGATAATTGCGACGTTGCGAGATTCGGTATCGGTGTGCAGTGCAGTGTTTGATTTGGTTACCTAATCTATCTATACCAATATTATAAAGAGGAAAGATTTGATTGTTTATTTATTTCATTGTTTGTTTGTTTGCATTGAATAGGCTCCGAAACTACTGAACCGATTTGAAAAATCCTTTCGCTGTTGGGAAGCTTCACTATCCCCGGGTGACATAGGTTATATTATATTTTCAAAAAAATTAGGGATCCTTACTAAAACTCCAATAATGTAACCCAAGATGATGTATTTCGCGTGCACTGCGAAAACTATTCATGATGAAAGAATAGTCTATACCAATATAATAAAGAGGAAAGATTTGATTGTTTGTTTGTGTGCATTGAATGGGCTCCGAAACTGCTGAACCGATTTGGGAAATTCTTTCACTGTTGGGAAGCTACACTATCCCTATACTATACTATATTTTATTTTAAAAAAAATTGGGATCCTTACTAAAACTCGAATAATGTAACCCAAGATGTAAAAAAAATACCTAAAATATCCTTTACATCGCGTGCGTTGCGACAATTATTGATGATGATAGAATAATCTATCTATACCAATATTATAAAGAGGAAAGATTTGATTCTTTGTTTGTTTGTTTGTTTGCATTGAATGGGCTCCGAAACTGCTGAACGGATTTGAAAAATTGTTTCGCTGTTGGGTGGCTTTTCGGCTTTCTTAATATTTTTTTTTTTTTTGTGACTTGACGCGGGTGGAGGGGTTTTCGTGTGTGTATTATGGTTTTTATTTTTTTGTTGGGTGCCCGTGCGAAGCCGGGGCGGGCTGCTAGTAACCTAATAATAACGTACATAATTATAATAGAATACAGCAGACATCATCGTTGCGCTATAGACGCCATCAATATTCTGGCCAAAAATGAGCACGAAACGTGTTCGTGCTCGGCTGAAATATTATCATGGCGAAGGTGTTTCGTAAGTGCCTACCTACCTAATTTATAAATAAAAAATATAATTCGAGACTTCTTGCCCATTTTCATGGCGATGGGGGGATTTCTACCCTTCCAACTGCGATTTTCATGTACGGTCATAGATTTTAAGGATCATCATCATCATCATCATCAGCCTGTTTCCTATCGTACCGAGATTTCTTACCCATTTTTCATAGCAATGGGGGAAATTTCTACCCTTCCAACTGCGATTTTCATTTGCGGTCATAGATTTAAAATTCATCATCATCATGATCAGCACGCTTCCTAACGTATCGAGACTTCTTGCCCATTTTCATGGTGATGGGGGGATTTCTACCCGTCAAACTGCGACGTTCATTATCGGTCATAGATTTTAACCATAATCATCATCATCATTAGCCAAATTGCTACCGTATGGAGGTTTCTTACCCGTTTTCATCATGCTCCTCCTTTTTTTTTAACTTTACAAGTCGACCTAAACGATCCAGCCATACCCAACTGCAGGACCGCCCCGCGGGCCGCTTGCGGCCCGCGCAGCCTCGCGAAATATATATTTTGAGGACTTTGACATAGGTAACCATTTATACATTTTTAGGGTTCCGTAGTACTACAAGGAACCCTTATAAGTTTGTCATGTCCGTCTGTCTGTCTGTCTGTCCGTCTGTCTGTTTGAATCCTTTACAGCCCGCACCAGCTTCGCACGGGTGTTTGACGAGGGAATGAAATTTATAATGCACACGCAGAACCCTTCTATTTGCGTCAAGTTGCAGAAAAGAAGGAAGTGTAAGGAGGGCTGAAAGGCTGCCCAGCAGCGGGGGGATTTTTCGGGTCGATTCAGTGGTTTCGGAGCCTATTCAATGCGGGCAAACGGGCAGTCAAATCTGTCCTCTTTATAATATTTATTTTTGGTGTGACTAACTAATAACCTAAATGAAAAAATTCTGAAAAACTTCCTTCTTAGTGAAATAATAGTTTTTTTGTAAAAGGTGCCTATATAGGTATAGGAACCGATATAGGTAGGTGGTAAGGTGGTAGATAGAGGTATATGAAAATCTTGGATATTTCATGCTGCGCGATTGAAATATGTACATAATACTAATAATACCTACCTACCTACCAACCAACCAACCAACCAACCTACCTACCTACCTACCTATTAGTTAGTTAGTTTTGTGTGTGGTGTTTGTTGTGTTGTTTGATAACTTATTCTGTAAAAAAATAGCACAAAAGGAACAAAAATCTACAAAAACAGTAATTTTCAAATGAGGATTCGAACCGGGGACCTTCGTCTCATTGATACACACTACAAAACGAAGCATAATGAAAATCCGTCCACTCGACCGCTCGGCCAGTCGATCTGATAGGTGGAATGCCGAAAATCGGGTACTCAATTTCGTATTTGCTTGTAACCGTTTTGAATTCGCATGTGATTCGGTCATAGATTTAAAATTCATCATCATCATCATCAGCCTGTTCCATATCGTACCGAGATTTCTTACCCATTACCCACGCCCCGCGGTTTCACCCGCGGTATAAACTCTGTAACGGCTGAACGGATTTGGATGAGATTTGGTATGGAGGCTACCATACCTAAATTTGGCTACCTCCATACCAAATTGCATTAGAATCCGTGCAGCTGTTACAGATTTGAACGGGAACAAACACACTTACATACTAACATACCTACTTACATACACACAAACTTTCGCATTTTGGTGTGACTAACTAATAACCCCATATCTAAAATTTGTTGGAATTCAGCATTTCTGAGTATGGGGCTCGGTGCGCGCTCCATCAGTGCTGCCAGGAAAAATAATGCAAAATTTCGGGAAAAAAATTCACCTCAATAATGATGATGAATGCATTTTTATGTATGATCTCGTTGCGCGCACGCTCACTGATCCCGGGAAAAATATTGAAAAAATTCTGAAAAACTTCCTTCTTAGTGAAATAATAGATTTTTTGTAAAAGGTGCCTATATAGGTATGGTACCTATATAGGTATGGTACCTATATAGGTAGGTGGTAAGGTGGTAGATAGAGGTATATGAAAATCTTGAATATTTCGTGCTGCGCGATCAAAATATGCACATTATACTAATAATACCTACCTAGCCACCAACCAAGCAACAAACCTACCTACCTACGTACCTACCTATTAGTTAGTTTTGTGTGTTGTGTACACACAAAATAACAAATAACAAACAACAGTACCTACTATGGACTAAATTAATCTAACCCGGGTCTAAAATCCATATTTTTAGTCGCAGAATAATGTCTATCGACACGGAAAACACAACATTCTTGGGTATTGCATATTTCATTAGGTTCATTTCATTAGGTATTAGGTATGTAAAATTCGAAATTAATTTGAAAAAAAACCGAAAAAAAGTGGAAAATTTGTTCGGAAGGTACCAGACTCGGTGCCTTTAGAACCCCCGATATGGGGTTATTCCAGGGACCCAGTTATTCAATCGTCAAGCAGTAGTGTGCAAAACATCACTGTGTTCCGGATTGAAGGGCAATGTTTCCAGCGTAATTATTGGGCACAGAGATTTAACATCTAATATCTCAGAGTGCAGTGCATTGCCGCGCATGGTTTTGAACTGTTGAGGTTCAAAATTCTGGGTGGCACTGAACTGTTATGAGCAAGCGTGAAGCTTAACATCAGCTGAGTGACTTGCTCGTCTCGTCACCAAATAACAAAAAAAAAAAACTTACATGCTTACACACTTACACACGAGCTTTCGCATTTTAAATATTTGTGTGACAATATTAGGTTTATGTAGATATATACTTTTATAAGTTTCGTTACTAATTTTGAATAAGTTTGTTTGTCAAGAAACCCACAGCAAAAATTAAAATAAATAGTATTCTCGAAATTAAATTATAAAAAATAATTCTACCTAATTTTAGGGGTTCGAACCCGGAACCTCACGAGCGCTACCTAATCAAACTGATGACTTCGGCCACCGAGACGATATTCAGAGCAACGAAATTTCGTATTTGCTTGTAACTGTTTTGAATTCGCATGTGTGCGTAATGTTCATGCGTGCATACAGGCGTTGAAGATTATTTGAATTTTCAGTCGAGTGCAGCTATTAATGGGCTCTATTATTTTTGAGATGTGTTTATAACAATAGTAAGAGGTCGCAAAGTGAATTAAAACTGGGGCAGATTACCTCAATTGAGTTTTCAACGACAGCGCCATCTCTTGGCGCCTACCTACCTAGCGGACTCAAACGAAGCACCTTAACTTACCGTTCCTCTAGTCGTAGGTATTGTACTATTGAACTGAAAATAGTGGCCTTCACCTTTTAGATGAAACTCTTTTGGTATTTCGCCTTTATTTTGTGTATTTACTTCATCTTAGTGACAGCTACTGCAACGTAGAGTTCGACTAAGGGGCACGATCATGAATGTAACGTTAGCAAAGTATAATATTATTACCTAACAAAATAAACTATCATTAGTCTCATTTCACTCATTCTTTAGTCGTGCTTAATTTTAAAAGTCAACTTACAATAACTAAAGCAACAAACTAGATTATAATTGTTCGGTCTACATGTACGCATCTAGGTAAACCAGACCACCTACCTTGGTAAAGGTGCAAGTCTTGGCATCGTACTTAAGTCCAGTGGTCTTGGTGAGTGCCGGAAAATACACGCTGTTACAGGCCATATTGTTGATCTGGTATCTCACCTTCCACTTGTTGCTCTCCCAGATGTAGCTCTTTGCTTTTATCTGCAGTGTGTAATCAGATCAATAGGCCATCCATCGACTGTTTTAGTATACTTATCTTAGAGCAACGCAGCTACCAGCTGGACCTGGATCGGCCAGAGTCCGCGATGCTCTCAGAATCTATAAGAATCCAGCCAGAAGTGATGGAGCCGATACACAGTATTATAAGAAGCTGATATGGATGACAAAGTAGACGCCAAATAGTCGGCAAATAAATGCTAAGCCTCGAGCCATGTTTGTCTATTTTCTACTGGCAATATTTCGGCGAGTGTGGAAATGAGCTTTATTACTGTATGCTATCCTCTTTCTTTAACTAAATGGCTACAGAAGGCCGGCAGATTATCACCCGTTCCTCGTGGGCGTTCCATAAATTCGTACGCTCGACTATTTCCAGGCTTAGGTTCACATTCTTGATTCGTACTGCCCATGAGAGCCCACGTCGTTGCTTACCATTAGGCGAGTTGGTGACCAAACGTACATAAATTTTTTTTTCAATAAAATTAACATGTAGTCTGCCAGGATTTCTCAACTTAGCGCTAGTGCTAGTTTTGTAACGAGTCACTTAGAGCTGTCAAAGCTCAACCACCTAAATAACAGCTGTATGAGAGGGTTGATGGACAGTTAAATCATTTTAGGACTAGACAATATTGACAAATTGGTACTTAGGGCATTATTAGAATGGTGTCATTTTGAATCCCTATAAGTCATTTTGGGACAGTGGTCATTTTGAGACTGGGCGATTTGAGAAGCTTATCCGTATGTTATAGTCAGCTTTCCACCCCTGTAAATACAGCCCGGAGCCATATTAACATTGATATATTAATATGCTCCGGGTTAGCTCATTAAAACCCCTTTTAGATCAGATACGTGATATGGTAAGACAAACAAAGTAATATTTAGGTTAGAGTAAGACCAACAAACTAATATTTAGGTTAGAATTTAGGCTTAGAATCTTGCCCTGGAAATAATATACTATAATTTAGCAACACCAAAATGATGCCAACGATAATTGTCTCAGGGTACAATACCTTCTTAACCCTATGATCCTTTATAACAGTAATGTTCCCTCTCAACAGTTTGGTTTCTGCTGAAGTATTGTACAGCTCTGCGTAGTACAACGAGCCTGGTCGAGTGTCCACTGGAGTGGTCGGACTTGCGCATGGACCCACTCTTATGAAGGAAGATTTGAACGGACCCTAAAATATTAAGTTTCGCAGGATTAAGACCTCGCTACATGGCCTGACCTGACACCGTTTGAAAGAGATGGCTATATATAAGTTTCTGGGGGAGATAAGATAAGATAAGATAAGATTATTTATTTGCATACAACATGGGAAATATTATACAACACATGCATAAAAGATGTTAATTTAATAATATAAGTGGCCACATCATGCTGTGCCGGTTAGGCGTACAAATGTCTGGGTGATGGCGCTATGCTCGTACAAATATTCAAAAAAATTACAAAAAGAATAATACTAAATAATGCAGAACGTGATACATGTCAAAATTATAAATAGTCAAAAAAACATAGAATAATAGGATTCAATAAAATTCCGATGTCAAAACAAAAATACAAAATTAGATTTAAAAATATATATCATTAATTAGAATTCGTTGATTAAAAAATCATTAATTGTATAATAGCATTTCTTCAATAACAGTTCCTTTAATTTATTCTTAAATAAGTTAGTATTCAGGTCCCTGATTGACTTCGGTATCTTATTGTAGACGAGAGGTCCCATGCACACTACACTGTTCTGCATCAGGGCTGTATTTCCCTGATGCACGCGCCGCTTTTCTTGGTCACGACGATTTCTTTTAGCAGAGTCATTTAGTGTGGGGAATCGCTCACGGTTTGTTTTTACAAATAGGGCTGTCTCTAAGATGTAAAGGCACGGAAGCGTAAGAATTTTATACTTGACAAAGTAGGGTTTACAACTATCTCTTTTTTTGAGTTTGAACATAGCCCGAATGCAACGTTTCTGTCTTTTAAAGATAACTGTTTTGTTTGTCGAATTGCCCCAAAAAATTATACCATATCTTAAAATGGATTCAACTGTGCCGTAGTATGCAGTTAGTAACGAATTAGTATTTAAAATAGGAGCCAGTTTGCCTAGGGCATATGCTTGACTGCTTATTCTCTTTGAAATGTTTTCTGTTTGTAGATTCCAATTTAATTTTCTATCAATAGTCAGACCGAGGAATTTGGCGTTTTCTACTTCTTTCACTATGTTATCATTATATGTCACAGTAATATTATATTTGTTTGATCCTCTTTGTCTAAAGTGCATCGTATTGGTTTTATTTAAATTAATTTTTAGGTTATTGTTTTCAAGCCATGATATAACTGATGTTAAGGAAGTATTTATGTCATTTTCATACGTGTCAGGTGTCTTACATGCTATTGTAATTGTACTATCATCTGCAAATAATGTCATTGGTTGAGATGTCGCATTAGGCAAATCATTAATGTATTCTATGAATGAAAGTGGGCCCAGGACACTGCCCTGTGGAACTCCATACGTCACTTTGCGTTCACAGGATCTTGATATCTCTTCAGTCTTAGTGTCAAGATTCAATCGACTGATTTCGGTGATTTGAGTTCGGTTGGACAGGTATGATTTATTTAATTCTAAAACGTTGCCCCGTATTCCATAAGCTTCTAATTTACTTATTAGTATTCTGTGATCTACATAATCAAACGCTTGGGTCATGTCACAGAATATTGCACAGATTGGAACGCTTTTGTCAATATTTAATAAGACTGGTTTGATAAAATCGTATATGGCCATATTAATGTTTTTATTTCTCCGGAAACCTTTTTGCTCGTCGCATAATATATTATTTTTCTCTAAATAACTATTAATCTCATTGCAAATATATTTTTCAATAATTTTTGAGAATATCGATATGAGTGCAATTGGCCTATAGCACTCCATACTCTCTTTATTGCCTTTTTTAAATAAAGGTTTAACAATCGTCGTTTTTAAAGATTTCGGAAATGTGCCTGTAGAAATACATAAGTTAATAATAAAACTCAGGGGCGCACATAAATATTCATTTACTGACTTTATTATTTTAGTTGATATTTCGTCGTCACCAACACTGTTAGTGTTTTTAAGGTTTCTTATAATTTTTCCGATGTCTTGTGGCAGACTTGGGGCCATAAACATAGAATCTTTTCTATTTTTTATATTTGAAGTCACATTATTTCCTGAATTTAAAATTGGTTCTATTTTGTCCACAAAGAAATTATTAAAAGCGTTAGCTATGTCCTTTGGGCTGGTTATTGCTTTATTATCATGTTTGATTTTTTTTATGGGTTCTTTAGGCATATTTAATCTGGTCTTGTTTATGATCTGCCACGCCGTTTTTGATTTGTTACAAGATGATTCTATTTTGTAGTTGTTTTGTGCGCGTTTAGTTAAATTTATAATTTTCTTAAGACGTTTTGAGTAGTTAAGAAAATTAGTTTTATTAATTTTATTTGGGTTTACTCTAAATTTCCAGAGAAGCTTTCTTTTATTTTTGCTGCAAATCTTTATGCCCCGCGATAACCATTTTATTGGTTGATTAACTCTTATAACAACTATTTTATATGGAAAGCACAGATCATAGTACAATTTAAAGTTAACAAAAGGGAAAGGGAGAAGCTATAACCTTAATAGTTTGTTTCTTTTGCTCCCGTCAAATTCAAATCTAGCTGACCCTTTCTCACGATGTCAGGTCAGGCCATGTGTAGACACCCTTAGAGAGTTTTTTGTTTTTTTGGTATGTGTAATATTAAACATGTATAAAGCCTGCTCCAAGTAGACTTTGCCTTTGGTGACGTCCGTGTTAGTAATTAACGGACGTCCAATTACCATCTTCCATATTACCGTAGCGCCTACGATCATTGGGTGTCTGTTGGTCACTATCGTGTCCGCCTATGCTGGCTAAGTCTTTATGGATCAGGCTATATTACTCAAAATTTTACCACACTTGGGTCCTATTCGCCCAAATGAAAAAACCCAAATCTTAAAGAAGTCATTATACTCATCAAAGCTAATATAAGTAACAAAAACTTTTATACTTTACTATAACCATAATTATTTCCAATGACCAGTTGTACTTTACCACTACTATAAGTATAATATAATATATGTATAGGAAAAATTTATTATGTAGCTAAATTATAATCTAAACTTAAATATACAAACTAAAACTAAAACTAGATACAAAATTAAAATAAATTAAATCTAAAATATCTACAAATAAAAAACCGCATTTAGGTCGCTGCATTAAGGTGCCCAAAAAGCTGGCGACATTACCCCGTTGAATTGCCAAACTCACCACTAAGTAAGAATATAAAGAATTCTAATGTTACCGATTGTTTAAAAAAAAAAACTAATTTTACTCACAGATTTAGCGCGTGATACTGTCACAACTTGACACAAGAACAAAATAAAAGTGCATATTAAGCTCTTTATCATTTCTCACAAAATGAATGTTTTCATCAGCTTTCGTATGCCAGAATAACTGGGTAAGTAAATTAATTTTAAATCGTATGTTCGTTAAAAATACATCAGTCGTAATTACTTCGATGGATTCGATGATAATTACAAAAAGGTAACTAGCATTTCAAATATAGCATAGTTATACACATTCATACTACCGATATACTACTGATATTATACTACCGTTTTTTAAAATATTGTTCACTTTTTTATGTTTGTCTGTTTTGGTGTATAGTAAAGTTATATTGTATTGTATTCATGTATTCATATTTTCTATTTTCATGTTGAATGATTTTGTTATTGTTTTGCTTATTTATTTTCAGCTTGATTCTAAAAAAAAAAAACTCCATAAATAGAAAAGAGAACAAAAAAAATTTTTTTTCTTAAAAATAGAAGATAGAAGCATTTCAACATCGCACTGCTGAGATAACGGCCTACCCTACCCTCATTTTCAATGCCTACCCTCTAAGGTTGATTAGACCATATCCACCACGCTGGCCCAGTGCGGGTTGGCGGATTCACTTACGCCATCGAATTCCTTCCCCGGAAATATGCATTTTCCTTAACCGAAAAGCCAATGGTATATCCGTACGTAAGTTCCAAAGAACTCATTGATGCGGCCTGCCCGGGTTCGAACCCACTACCTCATGAATGTGAAGCGAGCGTGCTCCCGCAGAACTCCACGGTTTTCACAAAAAAAAACTAGCCAAAGTGCGCCTATGCTAGCTTTGACGTCACGGTTCATGTACAACCTACAAATTGCGCAGCTATTGGAAAAGCCGATTGGACTGAACCTCACTTGCAGCTCACTTCAGAGCCGCCAATTTGAATCAACTTGTACCCGACTGCATAAAGTTACTTATGTCACTCCAACCATAAAAGGGAAACCAACGACACCTCATTCGTCAAAATCAGTCAAGGTATATACAGAACATAATATAGAAACATACAAACATCCTTCTTGGTCGGATCAAATATTAACATAAATATGAACAAAATACGTGACAAAGTTCTAAATACTCGGTTCAATTTCTTTCAAATCAAGTCAAACTAGTATTGTTAATTCAATGTTCCTCTCATTCGTTCCTGTAAATTCGTTTTCAGGTCGGTTCAAATCCGAGGAAATTAAATTCAAACATTAAAGGGAATCGTGAATTCGTAATTCTGTGGAATCAACAGACACCAATGCCATCCGTGTAATAGCAAATCTTGCAGTTTACCTGCCAATAGGAGATTTTGTTGTGCCGAATAAACACAGCGTAAGCAGTAGTAAGCACATTGTGTTTGGTTGGTCACTTTGAAGATTATTTGCACAGGCTAGGATGCTATACACCCAATACTATTTACTCTAGTATGGGTGTATAAGGCAGAGACTCTGTGACAGTATACAATTTGGCAATACGTGGTACGTGCTTTACGTAGGTACCTATCCTGACTAATATTATAACCGCGAATGTAACTCTGTCTTTCTGTCTTTTTGTCTCTCTGTCTATCTGTTTCTCTGTCTAGGTGTTTGTCGCGTTATCACGGCTAAACGGCTGAACAGATCGACCTGAATTTTTGCACAGATATAGCTTACGGGTAGGAGACGGTCATTTTATTTGTAGGTCCACGCGAACGAAGTCGTGGGTAACAGCTAGTAATCAATATAATATTCTGCCTAAATCCGTCATTGTACTGTAATTAAGCAAATAGAGACATTGTGTGGACGTGTGCTTTTGACACAACACGCAGACTGGTTTTATGACATTCTACTATTCACTAACACTTTTGCACGTTAACGAGATTGTTACACAAGCGGTGTAGGGGATGTACACACTAGATTTTTTTACGCCCGACGAGCGACGCTTAGGGCGCTATAGTTTGAGTGAGTAAAAGATCACCTACTCGCGTGTGTAAATAATCTACTTTTCATCACTAGTGTGCTTAGAACAACACTGGCCTCCGGCTTCGGGCCGGTACCAAGTTGCTCAATGCTAGTGTAAGACAAAAAGCTATAGGTAAAAATGACATGCCATTTTGTGTAATGTGTGTGTTTTCTTTGTGTGTGGGTGTGTGAGTGGTGGTGGGTATGTGGTTGCGTGCAGTGTGGGTATTGTAAAGTGTTTTTAGTATTGCTAAAAGATAAGTAAGCTCAATGGTATTTTTTGTTATGGGACTAGTTCGATTTCTAAGTAAATTACTCTCGCTCGGGAGACAAAGTGATATATACCGCCCGTATTTCGAGTAAACAACGACCCGAGCACTAGTGATGAAAGGGATAAAATCCACCGTTTTTACATATGAACACTCGACATAACACAATTTTTGGAAAATAATATAATTACGCAACATGAATTCGTCACGTTCGCGCCAAAACTCCGTCACCTTTTGTATTTCCATTCTGCTATTATTTCCATTTCTGCTCGGCAATGCTTGATCAGCCGTTATGGCAAAACCTTTGTCTATGATGTCTGTTACTGACAGATACTGTCTGACGCTATCAGTGTCAATAAATTTTTTTTCGTCGTAAACAAAAATAGATTTTCTCATAATGCCCAAAAGTGGAACGGAAGAATACTCTAAATCCAGCGATAAGCGCCCGAGAAGTGCCAGTAGAAGCACTGTTCAAGTCACTCACGTAAGGATCAATCTTTTCACACGCACTAGAACAAAATACTTCATAGCATCCGCATCATGGACGTAACAATAGTAAGTCCATGATCCACATCATTTGCTTTCTGAGGCTGTCTATATTAAATAAGAATATGGTGTAGGTACTTAGAACCTAGCTGGTATATCTTATTCTGAAAGCCAATAGCATTCGCCATTGATATAACTCAAATTTATAAGGAGAATTCTATGATATAACTATATGCGACAGATATTAGAGAAGTTCTACAAAAAAAAAGTACAGAGCAGATCTACATATTACAGTTTTACAGAATCTAAATTAAACTCTAGCAATGAAAGTTGCAAAATCCATTCTCACAGATACGAATATCATTTCAGGTTCCCCTTCATTTCTCGGTGCACAAGCAAGGATGTCACTTCGAGAGCTGCTGCGGAGTCTGCAACCTGTTTCCAGGGGTGCTACTGATAGCGTTCTGCCAAGTACTGGTCGGCGCAGTGCTGCTTACCCTCATACTGACTCATGGGAAGCAGTACGATGAAATGCATCAGACACCAACTACACAAAGTAAGTTTCTTAACGGAGATAATGATGAAATATGGAGAACTTTCCAGGAATGATTGTATTGATAAATAAGTCTTTATAGTTTGATGTTTAGTATATTATAATAGTCAGTTGATAGGCAAGTGCCCATAAAAGTCACCACACTATGATCTTGAATGAAAAACCCCCATTTACCCAGAACAACACCGTCATGGTCAGGCCCTCCTCCTCAAATAATGTTCCTCAAGCCTGAGAATGACCTCCGCCTACCTGATGTGTATAGCGATAACAGATTCCGGACTATTCTGGAAGCTGAGTGAACGCGCAAGTGAGGTGATAGGAGCTAAATTTATTTTAATTGCCTATTACTGCAGAGAAATTTCAATATATCGAATCATCATTATATTTCTCTATTCTACTACTACTACTTACTATTACTAGCCTTGTGGCTCAGTGGGTGGATTTCCGCCTTCTGAGCTGTGTGTTGTGGGTTCGATTCCCACCCAGGACAAACATTTTTGTGTGATGAACATGGATGTTTGTTCTTTGTCTGGGTGTTTTTATGTATTCTATGTATGTATTTACAAAAAAAAAAAGTATTTATGTATTCTGTCAGTTATCTGGTTCCCATAGTACAAGCTTGCTTAATTTGGGGCTAGTTGGCGCTGTGTGTAAATAACGTCCACCAATATTTATTTATTTATATTTATTTATTTTATTCTCTACAATCAGCAAGAATGATGCAAGTAAGTTCACTCGGCGTATCACCTCACTTGCGCGGTCACTTAGCTTGCAAAATACACATAGAAATATTCATGATGATGCTCTCCATATTCCGCTGTCACCAACGAGATGCAGAGTCTCAGTCTGAGGTGTCGGAGTTGGTGAGAATCTGTTCGTTTAACTCATCGCTGTACGTTGCAAAATAAGAAAATATTCGTAAATTGACAATTTTGTTATTTCAGTGATGAGCTTGGCGACGGGTGCTGCTCTGACCGGCGTCACCGGAGCCGGCGTATTCCTTATTATAGTGGCTCTTACTGAGAACTGCCGGGCTATGCTGGTAACTATACTTAACTACCTAAGCAGCCAGTCTACATCCATCTTCGTTATCCACAGCCTTGAGCCTAGGTATGAGCCTCTCTCTCTTGCTATGCCATCTGCCTCAGTCGTGCTAGTTATATTAGACTAGTACCAAAAATAATTGTCAGGCGTTGCTTTGTTATTTGTCTTCGTGCTTATATTTTCCCGTTTAATTTAATTATTTAAAATACCTAATTGATTTTTTGTTTTATTGCAGATATATTTGCTAGTGGCAACAATAATATGGATGGACATAGTCGCTTTAGCTATTACTAAAATGGGACGGGCTTGTGTGAGATTTAAGGATGGTAAGATTACGCTAAGATTAAACATGAGTAACTAACTCAACTTCGTTAACAGCTGGCCCCGTACCTTGCCGTGCTTACTGAGATGATTCTTAGGTTCAGCCGCCGATGTTGCTTGACCGCGAATCTTATTACCGCACGATAAGGTTCACAGTCGCGCAGCATCGGCGTCTGAACCTAACAATCATCGCAATAAGGATTTCAAGGGCCGGGCCCTGAACAGATTTAAATGATTTTTGTCTATGTGAGGCTAGCTTATCTAGCCCTAAAAAACGAATAGGTTTCTGTTAGAAAAGCTCAAATTATACCGTGGTCGTCATCCTCTGCCCTGAATAACCCAATGGGTATATTTTTATCTGTATGTTTTACAAGTTCCTTAGGTCCAGTATCACACATACACAGTCACAAATGTCCCAAGGGCATCGATTATTATTATACATACATTGTACATATATATGGAATTTTGTTTTAATAAAACGGGAATACCTACGTTAAATTGAGTCGGTTATTCCGACTCAATTTAACGATTTAAATTAACTTAATTAATTAACGATTTAAATTTTCAAATTAACGAAACAGTGAGATTAAGTCAGTCAGTGCCAGTCAGTGCAAGGCAAGACGAGGTCGCGCGCGTGTCTCGCTGAGCATTCCTTGATAAAGGTCACCGAATGTGATCGAAACTATAGTCGGAATAACCGGCTCAATTTAACGTGAGTATTCCCGTTTTATTAAAACAAAATGTATCAAAACCACGTCAGTTTTCATAGTAAAATATATGGAATTCTTCGTTTCAGCGCCTAAAATAAAAGACGAACAGCACAGACTTGCCAACCTAGCATGCGTATGCGGACTTTTTACATTTTTCGGGGCAGGTGAGCTTTATCTCGAACCTTTGGACCTGGATATGTCCTAAAACTGTGACCAGAAACAGAAACACTGGAGGTCGGCCTGCAGCATCCTCTTAGTAAACGGTGATCCTAATGCGCCTGCCAAGCGCGGGGATTTTGGCAACCCCGCCCTTTTCTAAGGTCTTTGTTCAGCAGTGAACGTCTTCTGGCTGATGCTAGAATTGCTTAGAACCGTCAAATCGCTTGTCGGGTAGTTAAAGATAGACAGAAAGTGATATTTACATCTGAGCGCTACCGTTTTTGGATGGCAGTTGAAATCGTAGACAGGACCCGGCTATTCCCAATAGGTATTAGTTAAAAATTTACTAGGATAACAAGTTGTTACCTAAGCCACGTCGAACTATTTCTTTTAATGAATGGGATTTCTCACATGGTATTGAGCCACACATATTCGACTATTTACGGCCTACACTATGCCGATTGAAGAGAGGCAAGCCATTTAGCAGGCCGAGCACGGGACCAGGGATAAAATTTAGTTCACCATATTTATCCCGCGAGAACGAGACGGATGTATCCATATTCTAGCTTTGTCACGTTCACGCGAATACAAAACGGGTGGACATAACGTTATCTCGGCGCCCGCGCAAGCCTGCTGGAATGCCGCGACCCTCTCGCCTAATTGACAAAATGTTATAACCACTACGTTAGTTGTTTATTTTTCCACTAAGCGTTTTCTATACATCGGTACAAATTTACAAAGCATACTATATTTTTGTTTTAATAAAACGGGAATACTCACGTTAAATTGAGTCGGTTATTCCGACTATAGTTCAGTGCAAGGCAAGACGAGGTCGCGCGCGTGTCTCGCTAAGCATTCCTTGATAAAGGTCACCGAATGTGATCGAAACTATAGTCGGAATAACCGACTCAATTTAACGTGAGTATTCCCGTTTTATTAAAACAAAATGTATCAAAACCACGTCAGTTTTCATAGCATACTATATTTTTTATTTATTTTTAATATGTTCAAATTACCCAATGTCAATATTTGCCATTATTTTTTTATAATTTTTTTGTATAAAATGTATAACAAATAGAAAATGACGTGTCACCAATGGTTATTAATAAATGATATTGAGATTGATTGATTGTTCAAATAAATACTTGGGCGATTGACACCGTTGTTCGAATGGTCTAGTACTAGAAAAACCGTAGACGATTTTTTTCGTGGTGCGAAAGAGCCAATTAATTTAGAGCACTTGGGCGATTCGCACCGAGGTCCGAGCTACATGTGGTATGAGATGCCACAGTACCCGAATCGGCAGTGTAGGCCTCCAAACGATCTGCCTTTAACGCTATTATACTCATCGGTTATACTCATTCCATTCATAAACTTTACCGATCACGCTCCCTCTGGTTTCAATCAAACACTGCGCAAAATGCATTTACTAATTACACCGCGAGTGGCTCGTATGAAACACATTTCGCTAATTGCTTGCATATTAAATTAATCACATTAAAAACTTTACATACATACGAGACCACATTTCGAGATTCTATATTTTGCCTAGTCGAGAGAATGAGCGGCTTGTCATCATCATCGGTTGCTTATTCATCCAACTGCAGGGCATAAGCCTCCTTCCTCTACCGCCAATTTAAATAATTACATAAAAAATATTAAAATTAAAAAAAAACTTATTAAAATTTAAAAATTAATTACATTCAAACTTTACATACATACGCGAACATATTTCGCGATTTGATATTTCGCCTAGTCGAGAGAAGAAGCGGCTTGTCATCATCATCATCATCATCGGGCGCTTATTCAGCCAACTGCAGGGCATAAGCCTCCTACCTCTCTCGCCAATCTTCCCCGTTTTGTGCCAATTTCGTCCAGGTGTTTTCTAATTTTTTCGCAGCGCTGATTTTCAGCACTGGTCGTCACTAAGCGACACCTCATTCGAAGAATTCTGTGACTTTTTATCCTTCTCTAGAAGTGAACTGTCTAATTCCGCTATAAAGAGCAAGAAGAGTAAATTAATAAAAATAAAAAAAATAAAAAAATATTACATGTTATAAGCAAAGTGAATGTAAAATCGAGCATTTTCCAATTTTCCATTCATTTACACAATGTCGCGGAAACAAATCGACGATGACCGATGAAAGAGTCCGGGTGGTTCGTGACTTTCATCACAAAGGCACATCAATAATGACAGATGAAACGTCTTATGTAGATAGTTCATTTTCGAAGAAACATCGAAAATGAAAGCAAAAATGAACCGTCTAATTCCGCCTTTAAGTCCGTCTAATGTAATCTTAATAAATGCGAATGTAACTCTGTCTCTCTGTATCTCTGTCTCTCTGTCTGGGTGTTTGTCTCGTTATCACGGCTAAGCGGCTAAACGGTACGACCTGAATTTTTGCAAGGATACGGACATAGGCAATTTTTTTTATGGTCCTCGCGAACAAAGGCGCTGGTAATAGCTAGTAAGTCATATTATTTATTTACCTTTTGAGCAGTCGGGATTTCTTTTCTTTTAACAATATTACTTGTTCCAGTGGTATATTTCTTCTCGCTGGTGGTCGTGTTCAGTTTTTACCACTTCCGATACGTGCGGCGCGCCATCTTGATGCACGAAGCCGAGTGCAGTGAATGAAGATTTATTTATTGTTATTTTACTTTGATTTTTGTAATAAACTATTTATTGTAATGTTAGATTATATTGTGTCACAGTAAAAAATAAATTAGAACCTATTCGTATATATATCTGAATAGTTTACACGATAAGGAAACGGAAGATTTTATACGGGTCATCCTAACTAATATTTTAAACCGCGGTTTCAAACTATCAATACTCAATACTCAATAATTTATTGCGACATATATGCAGGAACCTATCCTACAGGAACCGTTGAATTTTTCGGTAAGTATATACAAAAGAAATAAGTATTTATGTATTCTATCAGTCATCTGGTTCCCATAGTACAAGCTTGCTTAGTTTGGGGATAGATGGCGCTGTGTCAAAAACGTCCACCAATATTTATTTATTTATTTTTATTTACATAATATCACTCTGTCCAGAGTGACCACAAACAGAAATCTAACGATAACTCACTCGTGAAAATAGGTCAAGCCGCTTATGCTACTAATATAGGAATCCACAAACACAAAACCATACAAACGAAATTACATGCACCCCAAAGACCTCCTTCTTGGGCAGTCGGGTATACCTACTTACGCAAAATATCACAAGACAGTATCCCCAAATATAACAAGGGCAAATACCTTTACCAATCGGAGAAATAGAGGTTATAAGGTCAGTCGCACAGCGGGCGGCTACAAATCTTCATCGGGTGTATTGTGAGTTATAACGGTCGGTGTGCCACACGGCGATATAAGATTAGTGAGGGAACTTGCTGTTGAGAGGCGGAAAATTGGGAAGTATAGGATAAAAGTGATATAAACTATTTCTTGCACGGGCGTAGGTTTCATTGTAACAACCTTACGTACATTTTTTTTTATGCCTTGTGCGCAACCAAACTGACGGACTGAAGCTTGGACGAAATTGTGATACTATATCCATGGAATGAAGGCTACAACCGTCGCCTTTGGATACTTGTAAGACGAGGGGACGAACTTTTAAAACGGAGTTTTGGCGGGAACGTGAAGAAATCATGTCGCGTCATTTTATAATTTTCCAAAACTTGTGTTATTTCGAGTGTTAATGTGTAAAAACGGTGAATTTTTACCCGTTAAGTGTTCGTGAACATGCACGAGTGTTGGTGAATGGTATAATATTGTGAAACGTGAATTTTCGTGTTGTTTCCAAAACTCCATAGAAGGCTTTAGTAAAGTTTTCACCACTTTACTGTGGCAGGACTTGGACTGACCGTGACTTGCTTTGCTCGCCTTTGACTGTGACTATGACTTATTTGATAATATTTAACAAAACTTGAAAATATATAAGTATACTTGACACTGGCAAATGCATAAGACGTGCGACGCCATAATCCTCTTATAAGGAAAGAGAAAAAAAAAACTTTTAAAACCTTATTATGACGGTTGTCCAGCCTTGGTTTAGTTTTTGAAAATTGTATTGCTGTCGCTCTGTTCTCCGTGGGTGCGATAGAGAAAGTTAGTGAATTTTCACTAACTCTGTGGGGAAAACTGTTAGGTATCACTCCTAAATCTCATCAAAACCTTTTGTGTTTGATGACAATGGCTTGGACAAATAATAATCCACGCTGATAGGTAGGTATTGTATTAAAAACATATTTTTAGTATTTTAATAATAGGGAGAATTATGTGATTTTAATAAAAACTACTTTTGTCGTCATAATTTCAACGCATTAAATTGCAAAATCACTTAAGATGCCTATAGCTTTTTTGATATCGCGGTAAGCCAAAAAAACTTACCAGTATAAATGTTTTTCACGGTGTAGATAACGTATTAAAAATTATCCAAATTGGGGGTGGGACACAGTTGGCATTTTTGGATGGACAAGTAAGCGGTATACTCTAATCAATAATAGGGAGAATTCTGTGACTCTAATCTTAACAAAAAAAAAAAAAAAAAAAAAAAAAAAAAAATTCTTTATATTGTATTTTTTTTTGATATTTTAATGTGTATTTGTCATAAATAAAATGTTCTGTTCTGTGTTTCTGTGTAACAGTTTTGAAGAACTTTATACTTGGAAATACCTCAGCTGGAAGCTCATTCCAGATTTTGCAGATGGCTTTTGCTTTTAATGACAATAATCTTGGTGGCATAAGTGTGGAGCCAAAATCACCAAACAATAATCAATTCAATCTATATATAAAAGTGAATGGCATGATTGGAAGATCAACACACAGCATAAACCACTGAACCCAGGGACGTGAAATTCGGACAGTAGTTTTTTATTAGAATTTAACGAACAACTAAGGAATTTTTAACATTAAAAAAAAAGTTAAATTATGTGCAGAGAATAAAAAATTATCACCTTATGTATGTGAGATGGGGTGTTAAAGACAGCAAGGAGAAAAAAATTTTTTTTTAGCCTTAATTAATTGAAATACACAAGAAATACCGGAATACCTAAAATATAATTATAAATTATAACTATTTCTCGTTTGGGATATTTATTATTATTATAACAGCTTTATTGTTACAAGCTTTGGTCTTTCTGAATCAAACTAACAAAAAATATGTTATATTAATTCCAATACTTTACCATTAAAAACAGACCTGGGAAAAATATTAGGTAATAAGTAATTTCAGGTCATGCTCAATAAAGTAATAAAATAGTCCATAAAAAGTGTATCATGTAAGTGTGTAAAAGATATCGAAGGGAATTAAGTGTGATTTTGGATTATCCATGGTTTATATCCGCGCTCCCATCACGCGCTTTACTGCTCTACGTGACCGCAATAAAATGATTTAAAAAACAATATTTTTAATGTTTCGCAGGTGTGTGTCATGGTTTATTTTCGTATTTATATGCCGGAGATACTTTTAGGAAAAAATAATAAATTACCTTTTTTCCACACTGTTGACAAAAAATAATAATAACATTTTAAAATTTGAGTGAGCCCACAAAAGAACAACGGCGAAATTGTAAGTCATAAATCTTAGAGAATCTTGGAATGCTGCGAATCAATACATACACACATACATTCTCACACCCATTCACAGATCACTCCACACCCACACAAGAAGCTTTCAAAATTGTGTTTTAATTTTTATTTTATTTTATTTATATTAATTGTCACATTTATTTATTTTCATCATAACGGGGGAGCACAAATCTCTGAAATACAAGCTTTAGCTTAGTTCAGAGATCCAAAGCCCACAGATATCTTTAAGGTCAATGTTGGAAATAAAAAAAAAATTGTATCATTTTTTATTTTTATTTTTTTTATATTCGCCGTGAACAGCGAGAACATCGATGCTGTGCGCCGTTTGATCGAAACGGACAGGCATGTGACTTACCATGAGATTCGGGCATCTTTAGGCATAGGCAATGAGTCAAATTCAATCAATCATACACAAACATTTGGGTATGTAAAAGCTGTGCACCAGAAGAGGCTGTCGAATAGTTTGAAAAACATGTTTCCGAGGTCACTACGGAGGAGTGGTATAAATGGTTTCAAATTTGGTTTGTGCATTTACGCTAACGGAGAATATTTTAGAGAAGCAATAATTCTGTTTTACTATTTATAGTATTTTTTTCTTATTCATTCCGGGAAATTTTAGTTCACCCCGTGTACTATATGTATGTATGTATGGGAGTTCGCCATTGTTATTTCATTCAGCCAAAAGAGTCTTCTGCCCAACCAGCTCCTTATACTCGTTCATCCCACCATCAAAATAAATCGGACCGCGTACTAAGTAAATGTTTCGATTATGTGCCACAGTGAAAAAAATACAGCAAGTTGCGATTGTATAAAATCTGTGATCACCTGTGTATTTTCAACTTACAGGCTAGGTCGGCATCAAAAATAACGATAACGCAGTATCATAAGCTTTGAAAAAATCATAACTTACAACACCGTAAAATACCAGTAGTTCAGCAATTTTTCTATTTAAAATGGCGCACCTACGCCGCTACAGGTCGGGTTTATGGTGCCATAAACGCATGGTAGGTCTCGGTAATAGGTTAATGGTTGGATTTTCCGCGATTCGCTTCTTTTTTTTTATTGAACGGGTTCAATAAAAAAAAAGAAGAAAATTGTATGACACTTGCCCTACAGTTTTTTACTTTCCCGATAAGTGAAAAAAAACATCCCATTCCATGCTAGGCGTATTTATCATTTTCGAGCACATTAAGAAACTGTCAAAATTTGTAATAGAAAACTAAATTATTTAATAATTTTGTAATAAGAGCTTGATGAGCTCTAGTTAAATATCTAGTCTAGCCTCAAAGCCATAATAAAATCCGGATCGATGCCGAAAACAACAAGAACCATTAAAAATCCATTTATTATTTTAGTGAAATACAAAATGGCTCATATTATTAGAATCTGCTTTCGAAAATGTGTTATTATGTATGCAATAGATAGCCTCGAACCTTTGACTCGTTCATGATGTGGATACGCGGTCAGGTAGCGTATGTTTGAAACTTTTGTTTTATTGGCGTCGCATCTGTGGATCACACTGCAAGGGCACCTTAGTGGTAATAATCGGCCTTCTCCATCAATTTTGCTTGTAATCTGAGTTTTAAATAATTGATGGCCTTATTTAATAGGAGAATTCCGTGTAGATGTCTATGTCTGGCGCATATATTTTGTATTTAGCCAGTGTCAGGTTTGTTTTATTTCAACTGAAGTGTACAATTTAACAAATCACAACAAGTCTCAGTAATAGTCTAACCCCCGAATACTGAAACGTCAAAGATTAAGTTGCTGTCTTTGTCATTTGCTTAGTGCCAGACAAAGGCAGTATTAGAATTAATCTGTTGTCAAAGTTAACAAGCGTTTCAGTATTCGGGGGTAAGTCACTCACCGTGTAGTCCAAGGCCCGTACGTACAGTTACGTCCTACATACAAACAGCGCTATGATTTTTAGGTTCATCCGCCGACACTGCGCGGTCGTGTTCGTATCTCGGCGCGATCCAAATCATGCTTCACTAAAATGGTGAAAGCTTTACTAGAAGCTTCTACGGAAATTTAGAAACATCAACACGAAAAGATACATTTCACGACTTCATACAATTAGCCTATTTTATAAGGAGAATTCTGTGCATTATGGTGATGCTTTTCGAAAATGTCCTCATTGAAATAAAGATAATTGAACTGAATTGACTGTAGTGCACTGCAACACTTTAAAAAAGAGAACGGTAATTCTCTGTTTGCCTAAAAATTCAGCGCATTATTACTTTACAGCGCTTTTGTATATATAACTTGTCTATATTTCCTCTTCTGGAGTCTGTTTGTTCGTAGCATTATCTAACAGCCGTTATCGGTATTTTTTGTCTTTTGTATTTTTCAAGGTTGGGCCCCTAATGGCATGATCGAATGTGGTCGCGCACTTGGCCAGGTTTGGAAACTGGCTAGCATTAGGCTTTCGATGCTTGGCGATAGCTTTCCGATTTGAGGGTGGTAGATAGGTAAGGTTAGGTTAGGTAATGCGTTACACTTCGCCGTTGATCAATCGACGGGACATCACAGACCTCTCACGCGACCGCTAGAACAATAGACTTTTTAGCCACTACTTATCGGTTATCCAATTATTACCTCCACCTTACACTCCAGATCTAGCCCTGTGGGATTAGATTTTTGTTTCCCACTTAAAAAAAATGTTTCGTGGAAATTCAGACGATTTTCGCAAGATCTTTTTTTAAATGTTTTGAAAACTGGTTCAGTCGAATGGATACATATTCACATAAACTTATTATTTTTGGTTTTACTAACAACTGACATATTACCGGCGCACACATATTTCTGGGATATTTCTGGAGAAGAAATAAAATGGCGTATGTGACTTCACCGAACCGCACCAGCGTGGCCTAAACATGCTTCGAGGGTAAGCTGATATCCCAGCAGTGGGATAGACAAACTAACAACTTCGGGAACAGCCCACGTAAATTCACCATACTTGTCCGTTTTTTCGTTATAAACTCCGTTCCAGGAATAAGTCCGGATTAAAAATGTAATTTTTTCACCGAAACGGTCCCACGTAGGCCCCATGCACAGGGCCTTATTGATGGCCTAATTAACCATCGGGAACGAATGATGCCACATTCTGTTAAAAATGTCCGAGAAATTGTACCGTTTTATTAGACGTAGAAAAAGAAGCTTTCAAATAAAAACATGTGAATTTTCTCGTAATTTTTTTTTACATAAAAAACCCGACTGCATGATATACCCAGTGAAAAGATGTAAACAAGGCGTATTTAAAATGAAATTATGAATTTGACTCTCAAATTAGAGACTATTAGAGAAAATGTACCAAAGAACACCAATTTTTTTTTTGCACTGCACTCTTAGATATTAAAATAGTTTCATTGAGACGAGTGAATCCGCTGGAGGCAGCTAGTGCTTCAAAAAGCGAGTTGCAGAGATTACCACAATACACATACAGTATTCATCTTCCTAAAGATTACAATATCAAGCGTAAGTTACAGCCTGGCTCAAACTCCGAGTATGGCTCGAACCTCAAGCCCGTGCCTGGGAGATAAGCTTCATAAGCTGTCAAAACGCAAATTGGTCGAGATATCGCACCCGCCTCAAACTCGACTGGTGAAGTGACAAATTACTCCCCGGTGACGTCATCAGACTGAAATCTTCAACGTGGAAAAATGCTATAGGCGTAATATATGTATGTAGACATATTTAGTAACTTTAGCACACCTACGGTTTCATCATTATCTAACAAGTTGGTTTGATTTTTCACTGGGTCATAACCAAGTTTATAGAATAATTTATATAATATAATGTCTAAATTTCCGGTCTCCATTGGCCTAGGTGTTCTTATTATCCTAGTGTTAAATTTACTTGTATGAAGGCTGTTTGGTTATCTAACTAAAATTTAGTAAAAATCTGGATATTTGCAGCGTTATCGCGGCTAAACGGATGAACGGATCGACCTGAATTCAGCTAAAGGGTTGGAGGGTGACACAGGCTAATTTTTTCTTGGGTAAAAATGTATGGAATATGCGGGTGAAACGGGTATCGTCGACATCACGATTGGAATGGTATAGGATCGAACTCGAAGAATTTGTACCAGAAATAAATAAGCGCTGTAGAGGACGCTTTCAAAAAATCACTCGAGCGATATTGTATGCTGAACGGATCGACCTGAATTTTTGCATAGGTATCCTTTAATTTATTCTGAGCATAGCTAATCATCGCTTATATGTTCTGTGACAGGGAAAATGCTTGATACATTTTACCACGTGGGATACGTGGGATTCAACGCCTCATCCGGACCCCATCTTGAGAACCGTACGCTCCTCCTCCACGATGACGATGTGTTGGAACACCACCCACATCACACATTCTCCATCTCGGGGACCAAACTGCCAAGTGGGTTCCACACAGTCCTATGTCTAGACGCCCGCGGTCCCTATGCCACGGGTCAGATATGTGGCCCCGCTGTAGGGATGTAGGGAAAGTTGCTACGTCACACCAGCAGTCCTCTCCCGCCACGGCCTCAATCCCTCAGCTGGAGGACCTCCCAATTCCTATCATAAAATGTTTTAATAAATATTTGTAAAAAATGCAGTCTAATAAAATTGTTTGACATTATTATTCGATAAATCTAGATATTCGTTGAAAAAATCTAAGTTTTTTCACCTTGTCATAAATTTGCACCAATGAAAATAGTTAAAAAAAAAAAAGGTGTTTTTACCTCTTGATGATTTTACAGCTACATACATTTTCTAAATTTCTGGCTCCTTAATAAAAACACAAAATTCATGATACCAGAGTTTTCTGCGAGAGGATGACCCTTTAAGTTAACGATCGATGTTATGGGATTGCCTTAGAGGCAGAGAGCGGCGTGGTGGGAAGCGTTTTACCTATAGGAGTTACGACGCGCGGCGTAGTAGGACCAATGTATAGGCGCAGAGCGACATCATGGGAAGCGACGTAAAGGGAACAATACATTTTGGCCCCGCCTCAGGTCCCTCTTAGTTTCACCGTGTCCCCATCACGGTTACTAAGCCCCCGCCACAACAAGGCTTGTGCGCTCGGTGGGGACTTTGTTTATTACCTCCTGTAGCCTAATCAGGTTGAACGTTCGTGGTTGGATTTTTCTTGACGTCCGGAGTGGCTACATATTCCGGTTTCTTAACCGTTTTAACCGACTTCCAAAAAAAGGAGGAGGCTCTCAAGGCGACTGAATTTTTATTGTTTATCTTTTAATAATAATATTTGTTAAAGTTTTATCTATATTATAATTATGTATTTAATATAGTACATTCAAACTCCATGAACCATCAAAAGCTATTATCAAACGCTTACGCGATTCTTAGTTGCAAATGACACTTCATACATTTCAGAGATCGGTGGTATTATCGGTTCAGTCTGTCAACAAACGTAACTCCGAGTGTGTGCCACCAGCCTTATAGCTAATGCATATCTCGTGATCAGCACGTGATTAAGTTCGCGCTAATCATGATCAATATCGAGCACTAGATGCTGTTTAGCTGAAATCCATCCTTTGACAAGATCGCGTTACCGATAACGTAGTTTATATCATACACCTTGTTACCTAGATTTTATCGCCTTCACATCTCTCTCTCTCTCTCTCTCTCTCTCTCTCTCTCTCTCTCTCTTTCTCTCTCCCTCCTGGTTGGTTGTTTCGTTCGATTTTAGTCTTCACTCACTCGCACATCAATATTTTTAATAATATCAAATCACTGAGGGTGATATTGAATAATATAATCGCAGCATAATACAGGGTTATAAGGAAAGGTATGCTAAGACAACAAGGGCTCATATTACTCATCATTATGAACAACTTTTATCATGGGAACAACCATGAAATCGAGAACAAAAATCATCAGCTGTTCCATAGAAAAATGTTAATGGCACTCGACAAAATGTTTTTTTTTTTCTACTAAAACAGCAGTTTTTTGCCTCGTTTTCAGGGTTTGGTCCCATCGTAAAAGTTGTTGAGAATCATGAGCACTATGAACCCCTTTCGGCTTAGCATACCCTTTCTTTATAACCCTGTATACATAATTATTCTTTATTACAAAAAGGAAGGTCTGTCCAATTCTATAGTGATTAAATTAAAGGTAAGATCCTAAAAAGCTGTCTGCGAGAGATATTTCCTGAATTAAAAATAACCCAGCTCTTAAATAAAATTTCTCAGGGGATGAATGACCGGCGTTTGTGGCGTTTCAAACAGGACGGTCGCATTGCTAGTTATTGCCCTACAACAGTCCCACAGATAAAAGTACCAATGGACAGTCCTTAGAAGGCGTCGGAGGCCTTCGGATGCGTAGATTGACACCAGGGCTTACTACTTGACGCTAAAGGACAAGATAAAATGCGAAGTTAAGAAAACGCCTTGAATAATTTGCTAAATATAATTTAAATCTCATTATTACCGGTCGGCTACACAGCTTACATATTTTAGTAATAACAAACAAAGTTTCGAGTTTATTTGAAAAAACATACTTCGTGCCTTATTTTTTATCAATCGTGATGTGAGCGTTGGGGAAGATACGCGTTTTTAGTTTTAAATGCTAAATGTTGAATGTCTTTGTGTCGATACTGTTTTAAAAATAAAATGGTGAGTACCTACCACATTTTTTTTTATACACCACCTTATAGAATAACCAATTTTGTATCATACAAGACTCATCTAAAGTAAGTCATTTACGCCCTGCTGTTGAGCCGGGCAATAATATTGCACTAAATTTAATTTAAAAAATGCGCTGCGTTTAAAAAAATAAGGTTTTTTTTATGAAACATTTTATGAAAACTTTTATTATAGAGACGAAACGAACTGGCGATCTGACCGTGGCATGCCATAAACAGAATATAAAATAAATAAAAAACTTTAGTTTTTGTTTTTCTGTGATTTGTAAAAGCTGCAAACTATAACTCAAGATGTGCAACAACTATCTCGCTCACACCTTTGCAAGTTTTGTAGTGCGTATTTAATAACGTAAAATCGACCAAGGGCCTTAAGATTTTGGAAGTGCCTCCGCAGCCGCAGTCGGCATGAACAGTTGCCGGAGGTTGACAGGTGAAAAGCTAAAAAGTTATTCCCGTGCCGGGTAACTGTATTTTATTATAAGTCATCCAGAAAACCGTTCTGGAGCCGTACCGTGAGGTGCTTATTGCGATGATTGTTAGGTCCAGCCGACAACGCTGCGTGACCATACACCTTATCGCACGGCGATATAGTTCGTGGTCGCGCAGCGTCGGCGGCTAAACCTAAAAATCATCGCAATAAGCAACTCACGGTACGGGCCCTGGCATGATATAACCGACTCAGGGTAGTTATTTTTTTTTAAACTCAAAAACTCTTTGGATTACTGTAACAGATTTGAGCCTGATGACAGTGGGTTGGTCGTACTTCCGGCAACCGTTGCATTATGTCATCATTGCCGGCTACGGCAAGAGCTTAAGATTTTTTATTTAAAATAATAGCATTATGTCCGATTCGATGGTGTTAATAAGGTTCACGTCATAGTATTATTGCAAAATACCAAAATGCCATGCTTTAGTAACTAAGGCCTGTTCAGAAAACATTATTTATATCAATTTATGCGATATTAGTTATGCAAAAATATTACTTACGAAACAACATTTTACAAAATAAAATATTAAAAGGTTAGTTCTTATGGACTCGGCTCGTAAGAACCTGCATCAAAACTGGTTCTAGACAAGACCGAGGAGGTAAAGAACAACCTGCTTTGTGCAAATATACTTACGTATTTTTATATTTTTTTATGATTCACTGGCAAAGTTTTTGACCACAACTCGCCTGATTTTAAGTGAAGGTGTAGTCGATGTTAAAAACACCTATTAAGCAACCGGAAGAGATCTCTTTCCACGATTAAACCGCCAGTTGTTATACAAATGTTAAGCTGCTTTATGGAATAAGACCAATGGGACCGTGGGATTCTCTGGTATCTGATCCCAAGACCAACTTAATGAGTCGCTGCGCCCGGGGAGTGAGTAAGCGTGCATGAGAGCAGACATGAGATCTATTTTAACAAGTAATATTATTATAGGAAAAACAAAATGCCCGACTAAACATTTTGCAAACCTTTGTCACTATCCGGATGTAAACAGGAATTCAATGACGCCTTACTTGTCAAAATCGGACAAGTCTTCTAAGCTACAGGATATATATACGTATATGCTCACATTATTTTTAATATTTGTTTTCAGCCTAGTGTCCCACTGCTGGGCAAAGGCCTCCTTTCCCTCCTTCCAGACTTCCCGGTCTTCGGCAAAACACTGGACCTCCCAGTGTTTTTCGAGCGATTTTAGCCCATCACGCCACCTTTGTCTGAGTCGACTCTGAAGGCGTTTTGAATTTGGGACCAGATCTATTGTGACCTTTGCCCAGCGGTCCGTCGGCATCCGTCATATAAATGTGACCCACCCAATCCCATTTCAGCTGCCCGATGCTCCTGTGTTCTAAACTTTTAATCTGACACACAGATCACACCCTAGATTCTGCATTCAGGACGCTCGAAGCGCATCACTCATCAGTCAAAATACACTTATTAGAAATTACTCTCATTAGTAGATTGTTAGGCGCGAGTTGGCGTAACCTTGAGATAGCCAATGAGAACGCTTGGTCGCACTCCCCGCGACCCGCACCTTCCTCAAACTTTGGTGACTTTTTACGGAACAAAGAATCTCGTAATGCGGTATCTAGTGTGTGATCTGTGATCTGATACCTTGAATACTACGCTCCAACGCTCCCTGACAAACCCCGAGTACGATCTTCTGATCCTTCGTCAAAGACCAAGTCTGTGCACTGTATGTAAGAATGGGGAGTGCATATCATACGTCCATGAGTTCACGTTTTAGGCATAGCAGAAGTTCGTCTTTCATAAATATTATATACGATTCTATATTCACATACTTACATAAACACTTACGTACTTACATAAACCCCAAAAACATTACCCTCCTTCTTGGGCAGTCGGGTAAAAATAGCGGTTATCAGAAAACCCAAGTAACCTTTTCGTTGCAGATAATCTTGGCCGTATTTCTCCTGGGACTGGCTGCTCCTACAAAGCAGGCCATCCAGTCCCCCTGTCCGGATGTTCTGGCGTATGAGGAGAAGTCTCCCGACCAGCCCGCCAGGTGGTATGGCCAGATCACGTTCCCGCCTGGCAATCCGCACTGGCTGTTCATGACTATTGTTTTAAACAAAAAGGCAGACCTACTGGGGGTAAGTTATGAAATGGTGTTAAACAATATAATCCAACTTACATTTGTGTCAGTAGAACTTACTGGGGTAGGCATGTAGGCAAGTGCAAGATCAGCCCTGCCGGCGGCTTTCAAGGCTAAACGATTGGCGTTCGAAGTGAAATGTGTGAAGTGAAGTGCTCCATTTTTATCGCTCCTACGATATTTCGCACGAAAGTATCATGTGAAATGACTGACTTTCGAAAGAAATCTCAAAGAAACGTCAAAATGCATTTTCAAGAAGCTTTTTAAAAATAATCATATCGCTCGCTAACGCAACGAGTGGTTTAAGCATTCGAATTTAAATTCTTCTTCTTCTATCAGTAGAATTTTATTCGGTTAAACATAATTTCAGTTTTATTTTCTATCTGCAGTATTTTTTGCACCTGATTAAGTAATCTCGTCACTTCGAACAAAGCGCTAAAAAATGCTACTTTTTGTTGCTTTGCGATTGAACCTCGCCTTAACAGTTTTTAACAAAACATAATACATGCAAAAAAATATAATATGTATGGTATTTTTTTTTAAAATTTTGTTTTGTTTTGGAACTGAGCTTTACCCGGTCGGGTGTAAGTTTTTTAAATTATAAAAAATCATGAAACAATAGTAGTTAAGTATGATGCAAGGAAGCTGCTTCGAAGAGGTTTATCGTAAATTAAAAATAACTTTACGCGTACAACATGCCAGAGAGTGAAACTTTTTCTTCCAGAACTGGTTAGGTGATGTGACCACACAAGACAACATGATGTTTAGAATTAACAACCCCGAAATAAAGACCCAACGCGGGCCCATCAGGTTCTTCGTGAAGCATGACCCCGAAGACGAGAACCCTCCTAGTGTGCAACTGATAAAATTGGACGGAGAGGAGATCTGCAATGCTGACAAACCGGTCGTGTGAGTTACTATACACAACAAAAACAGTGTGATTCTCGGTAAAGTTGTAAAATGCAAACCGAAACCGAGTGATAATACTCATCATTATGAAGAACAACTTATAATTTTTAACAGACTTCCAAAAAAAGGAGGAGGTTCTCAAGTCGACTGGTATTTTTTATTTATTTTTTATGCTTCCCTCCCGGCCGGATATATCTCGGGTATATATCGGAGGTAAAAATCAAAGAATTTAAAAAAAATACAGTCTGTTATCTTTACATATTGCCAATGTTTTATAACAATTTTCATGTTATTGTTTTCGCAAGGAAAAAAAACTCGAAAAATTTGGGTTTTTTCCCAATTTTTGTTTGTTTCTTCGTCGAATTAGAAAATGTTAACAATATTGCTTTAAAATTTTGGCATTGTAATTTCAAAAATAACTGACAGTATTTTTTAAAATTTCGTATTCAGTGTTTTTTATCTATCAAAATATTGAAAACGTGCGAACGAAATAGCCCGTGAGAGAAGCGATGGCCTCACGGTTATCCTTGCCTCACCAAAGTGTAGACAGGGTAACATAGGCTTGCCCAAAAGATACCTATTCACTCCTCGTTTGGACAACCCGAGAATTTTACGAATGCAACGATTTCTTTCTGGTTGTTAACTTTACCGATAATCACACTGTAACATCAGACAAGTGGTCCACTTGTGAACATATTGGCACCCAGTTGTGAGGCAAAAATAAAGAACCTATGCCGTTCTCAGTAAGGTCGTCCGACGACTCTCGAAGACATTATACGTATGATGTAAATGTTATCTGGCGTCATCAAACTATGCACAGCCGACCTTACTGAAACACAAAGTTTATAAGGAGAATTCTGTGCTGAAACATTAATTTAATGTTAAGCACTACCCGAAAAAGTGTGCTTTGCACTTTTAAAAAAAGAACGGAATTTGCGAAATTTTAATTGTAAAGGGGTAAATTGGCACCAAAAGTTTGTATGGAAATAAAATCTGTTTTCATGCTAAGCCAATAAAACTTGGGTTGTGTAATAAACATTTTAAATAAAAGCCACGTCATTTTTCGAAATCAACCTCAGAAGAGGTGAAATCAATCGATAAATCAAAGTTTTTTATTTGACACATAAGAGCGGTACATAAAAAGTTTCGAAGCCTGGTACATAAAAATTCTGGTTCCTGAACTAGCATAACACTATATTTCGGAAGCCAGCGTCTTCCTCCCCTGAGTGCATATGGCAATACAAATTACTCTTTAATTATAAGTTTAACTATTCCTATCTAAGTTATTTAGTGCAATAGACTTAAATGAGTAACAGAAGATAATTGCTTTATAAAATATGATAACTAACGTTGCAAATTAAAATTATAGATGTATTATTTAAATATAAATAAATATATAAACAAAAAAAAATACAAAAAAATAATAATAAATGGCATTTTTAAATTACTGTAGCATATGCGAGAGAAGCCGTGCGGGCAAGCTAGTTTATGTATTTTCTAAATATAATAATATGTATACAATCATTAAGTATTTGTTAATTGTCTTTATTACCAGAGAAGTTACCAAGGCACCGCCAAGCTACGTATCCAGAGACAGGTACCTATCAGGCGTTTAATTTTACGAGACATTATTACAACTACTCATTGGTCAAAAATCAATACTTACTTATTCACTTACTGACTCACTTACTCATTCACTCACTAACTCACTCCCTCACTCACGCACTAACTCACTCGTTCACTCACCCACTCACTCTCTCACTTACTCACTCCCTCACTCATGTACTAACTCACTCATTCACTCACTCGCTTACTCATTCCCTCACTCACGCACTAACTCACTCATTAACTCACCCACTCATTCACGCACTAAGTCACTCATTCATTCACCCACTCACTCACTAAATTACTTACTTTTGTAGTGGTAGGGCTCTCTTGCAGAGACCTTGGGATGTACCAGACCTTTGCCACCTATTCAACGGCCAAGTAGTGTGCAAACATTACTATTTGCTGTCGATCGAAGGGCAATGTGTCCAGCGTAATTACTGGCCATAAAGAGATTTAATATCTAATATCTCAGACGTGACGAGCGCAGTGCATTGTCGCGCAGGGTTATGAACTGTTGAAATTCAAAATTCTGGGTGGCACTGAATTTTTAAGGACCAGCGTAACTCTTACTATCAGGTGAGCGGCTTGCTCGTCTCGTCAACGAGTACCATAAAAATAACTCAGTCTTGTTGTCCTTGTTTTTCAGTCCGAATACCACAGATTCCTCCAATTTTAGAGTCCCAATCGATTATTACGTCACTACTGAGGTAAGTCCTTTTAATGATAAAGTAATCAAAAACCGACTACAAAATAATTAAAATAAGATTAACACTCCGGAAATAAGGATTCAATTAGCAAAATAAATAAATAAATATCTGGGACATTTTTGCACACGGTCATCTGACCCCAAACTAAGCAAAGCTTATAATATGGCTGCCAGAGACTGATATACGTACATATATATTTTTTTAATACATACTTATGAAGATATTAACACCCAGACATAGAACATACTTCTATATTATTCGAGTTATAAGACTATTCCTCTTATAGGAATCTAATAGACGCTTTGAATTAGATCACTAATCTTACAATAGCATCTTATAAGATGATTTGCGCTACAAGTACTTTCAATCCTATTACTTTAGCTTATAAACATTTACAGGATCAACTTATATGATTCTTAATAAACTTGCAGTCTTATCATCGCATATTATGTATATATATATATATATATATATATATATATATATATATATATATAAAGGTCTACACCTCATATTTCAAAACCTCTCAAGCCATGTAGGCGGTAGGTCACATAGGAAGTAGGAGCACACAAAAGACGCACCCAAAACATTACCCTCCTTCCGAGCAGTCGGGTTAAAAGAAGATCCGATTCCCTCATGAGGTTTCTCGTTCGGGCGTTTTCAATATTTTTGAAGATAAAAAGTTCACTAAAAATTTAAATTAATGCAAATACGAAATTTAAAAAACAGGCACTATATCCGTCTCCGTCCGACCCTTAAGCTACATCTATGCAAAAATAGTTGGATCCGTGCAGCCGTTGAGCCGTGAGCTATCACGAAAATACCCAGATAGAGAGGCTGAGTTACTTTCGAATTTATAAAATTAGTTAAGATTAGAATTAGGATGCGATCGATCTCTTTCTCAAATTAGTCGCACGAACGTGAAACAATCAGAAGACAGAAATCTCAAACTCCCGTGGGGACAAAATTGAATTTTGCCATAGAGACTATAGGCATAGCATAAATATAATGTATTAGTATATCTATGGCAATAGGGTCCCGTTGACAACATTCAAGTACGGAACACTAAAAACTTTGTTGGTTGCGCTCAAAACTTTTGTCCTGCGCATGACCTTAATAATCTACTATGCATAAATGTGCAAAACAATCCAATTATTTTCCTTCACGGACATGCAAAAATGGGCAAACACTTCCTAAAGCAACTGGCTGTCCTTACAAGCCATCGTTTAGAAAGTAACCTTTCCTTAAAAGGGCCAGGAATCTAGTCGTCCTTGATGCTAAGAAAGTTCAACTGGAACCACGTGCCTAATAATTAATAAACAACACAGACGACGTTTTTAAACTTTATTTCGTGATCAATAAGGATTGTAATGATCGAGCAATGGCTTTGAGTTAAAGATTGCATCCGGAACAAAGTCCAAGAGATACGAATTAAGAATAATTCAGATTGAATACGGGTTTATGATAAAATAATTGAAGGGAATTACGAGTTGATAATGTTTGTGTTGAACCATTACGCTCTTTTATACCCTGATAGGATTTTTTTGACCATTCTTTAGTACCATTCTTCCACGTATCGTATATATTCGGCGCACCAACGTGCAACTGTAGAATACGGTGGAGCATCTGCTCCTAAAGTATCCCGTTAGTCTTGCTTAGCTCGATCCGTAGTGAATTTTTTCAAACCCAGATACTTAAAAACACGCACAATTATTTTTTTTCCATTTTCGACAACACGCTACGACAGACTGAAACAAAGGACTTCCACTTAAAAATATATAAATAATTTTCTTTCTTTAAATCTAAACAATATTCTAGCTTTACCAGAAAGTATTAACGTTTTTCGTTTCGAAAGACTTTGTACCACATTCTCACTTTATAATTAACGCCCCTAATATGTAAGGTATGTTTGTGTGTTCCTATATTACCTCTTGTAGCCTATCGGCTTGGCCGATTTTGACAAATGAGGTGTCGTTGGATTCCTCTTTACGTCCGGAGTGACATAGTCTACATTTTGCAGTCGGGTATTTTGGTTTTTCTTTTTATAATATTACATGTCTACTATGTTATTTATTGAGTAAATACCATTTATCATTAATCAATGGGAATGCGATATTTGAGCAGTATTGCGTTAGTTAAAACGTAATTTTAGTATGAACCACAAGCCGAGTAAGATACAATACTGGAATTACATATTTCAGAATGTACAATGTGGAACAGTAAAACTGAACAACCCTGTGGCTCTGGTGGTGGACGGAGCCCCGACCCTAGAGGGCCAGTGGCCCTGGCAAATCGCGCTATACAGGACTCAGGTAACACTATTTCCAGGTACCCTTAGTACTCCAAACTAAAACGTCTCCTCGAATAGATTTCCTACTTCGAGAGTTCCAATTCTAATTCGAGAAAAGATAGCGCTCAATTTTACGTGCAGATGAAAAGACATGGCTGCAGCGCGCGCTAGTCCAAAAATCTGATAATTGCTAATTACAAGTAAACCAGGATATCAATTAAAATTCTGTGTTAAGCTATCCAAAAAAAATATATTTAAAAAATGTATTATTTTATTATTATATTTTAAATTATTATGATCTACGATCTTATTCTTTGCTACTGGTAACACTGGCAATAGAACTCGATTTTAAGTCCCGATACATACTCATTGTATCATGGTATTTTGATCACATATTCGTAACGAACTTTTTACCTTTTTCTTTACTTGGAGAAATGCGCACTCATACCGCACTGTCACGGGGAGACAGTGCGGTTATGTGGAATCCAACCCACTAAAACTCCACGGAGTTCTTTCTCCGCCGCTTGTGGCGGGAACGCGGGAACGCTCTCGCACACAAAACGAACTTTTTACCTAAAGCAACCTAATACTGGATTCTCAGCTATGTTCCATATCCTTTTCTAGTGGGTGAACCACAACTACATCTGCGGCGGGACGCTGGTATCCCACCGGCATGTGATCACGGCAGCCCACTGCACCACCGTCAAGAACAGTAGACCTGCACAGAAAGTCGATGAGAATACCCTCACTGTCTACCTCGGGAAACATGACCTGGTCACGACGGTGGTCGGCGTGCAGATCAGATTTGTAAGGATCTTTGTGACTGATTTGTCGAAGAGGGAGTCAATTCAGATCCTATTGTACTGATAGATTAACATTTATATATATTTAAAAAGAGGTTTAAAAACTAGTGTAAGAACTGGCGGCCTTATCGCTGAAAGCGATCTCTTCCAGGCACCCTTAGGATGGAGAGGATACATAGAAGAGGTAGAAGACGGGTGTGCAATGATGGAGATTGTGATGATTCTGATCATTCTAATTCTATAAAAAAGGCGTTGGAAGTTGACTTAGAACCAAGTACTAGTAGTTCTATGAACAGTAGACCTCACGAACACAATCTTTTTTGCACAACCTCATTTTTAGTTTTTTTTTTTTTTTTTTGTGGACTTTTTTTTTTGGTTGGAGACAAAGGGGACAAATTTAAAAAGGGGGGAACTTTGCTGCGGCGCCATTAACCGGCCGATTTTAATAATATTTTGTGGAAACATTCGGTATTCAATTCTAAACAAGAATTTGAAATATGAGCAGGTCAAGAGGTTTTCAAGATAATAAGGTCGTGAGATCTCAGTTCGATGTCACGAAATGAGAAATATTTGTGCTCGCAAGGTTTACCGGTCGCAGTTCGAAACTCTAATACTCGTATGCAGATAAGTGATCTCTTTATACGTTTGCTTCATGATAAAAGCTATCTACTATTCCTAGTTTTAATTGTCCGATTGAGCGAAGCGAACAAAAATCTCTGCTTCATCTGCAAAATTTGCTTTCATCTGTCCGTATGTTGGGACTCGCGTACAGGTCGTATATTTCAACCTATCTTGATGATTACTTGGTATAAAGCAAATGACAAAGACAGCAATAGACTTAATCTGTTATCAAAGTAAACAAACGTTTCAGAATCCTGAGGTTAGATACTAAAGATTCCTTATCTTTCTTAGAATGTTCTTCTTTGTAAGAATTAACCTTACGCTTTGTAAGACGGGTAAAAGAAGAAACAAATTACAACACAGAGTGAGGAATCTAATACAAGTCCATTTCGCAGCTTTTACTACCTCCTTTGGCCTTATTTTTATTACATGGCACTCATGAAACTTTTAACGGTCAATTTAAATTAAATTGTTACTAAAATTGAATTACCTAAGTGTCCATAATTAATTTGCCAATATTGTATTTACGAGTTGAGAGAATTATGACTATAGTAGCGATAATAGATTTGTGGCAAATTGGGAATGAAAGATTTTAATAGGCATTCTTTAAATACATTTTCTAAGAATGATATTCTAAGTGATGGATTAGACTAATATCCAAAAAAACCGCCGCCGCTGGCGTGGCTCACAGTCAATCCTCAGAAACAGAGTTTTGGAAGTTTGGTATCGAGATAGGTTGCGTACCTATAGCGAGCCAAACCGAGAGCAGAAAGTTACTATTTACGCAATGAAAAAACGCATCTTAGCCAAACTACACTAGCTAAGCCTGAAACTTCACATCTTCCAGGTGGATAAGATCACTATCTTCCCAGAATATGACACCAGGACCTTCAGCCGAGACTTGAGCGTGTTACAGCTTCAAGAGCCAGTGCAGTACACCCAATGGGTGCAGCCGGCGTGCTTGTGGCCTGACGAACTGTCAGATCTTAACAATGTCGTTGGTAACAAAGGATCGGTAAGTTTCTAAATGCCGCATCTACTATACTGAGCTGAACAGCTCGAATCGAACTATAATTGGAATCAGGAGAGAGAACGGGGGGCGTAAGAGAAAATTTTTGATACAAGTCCGGACGCCGAATTCACAAAGCCTTCCCAATATCAAAAGATAACTATTTTAATAAAAAAATGAATATTTAAAAATGGGACCATATTCTTTAAATATTATGGAGTGCTTTGAGTAATTTGAAATTACTTGTTATTAAACGCACAGCGTCTGCATAATGCGATGTCTTTGTTTACCTGTAGGATTTTACCATTTATTTATCTTTGTGGAAACAAAAAGCAATCAGTAACGTCTTCTACAATATACTTTGCAGTATTTTATTGACAGATGCGTTAGGTCGCGTAAATTTAATTTTCTCGATTCGAGTTGATGGACACACACAAACACACAAAATGTGTTTTACCCATTATAAGTATAAGATCGTGGAGATAACTGAATATTTTCTGCTAGTTTGGTACTGAGCTGTGTCCAGCTACAATGACTACAATGACTAGGCACCTACATCTTACAACTTTTGGTCCAATCAGGCTTACCCCAAAACCTTAAACCTTAATACATTCCAAAAACAATATTTTAAGAATTATATTATTTATTTTTGACTCAGAAGTGTAAAAATTTGTTGACCGAACGATGACGAAACGAAGTCAGTGTCTCACAAATCTCAGACTCCACGGGGGAAAAACGGTGTTTGTATGTATACTTGTAAATTTGTCTGTTTCTGTGTATATTTGTCCGACACTAACTTGCAAACCCGCGATCCGATCTTCGTCAAATATTGTAGGCAAGTAGTTCATTTTAATACAATTAAGTTCAATTATGAGCAAAATCGGTCCAGGGGTTGCAGAGTTATAGGGACCGCGGGGTCTCACTTCTACTAGTACTACTAGTAAATATTATATTAATTCAGGTGGTTGGCTGGGGCAACGACGGCTCGGGCAAGCTGCAACTGGTCGAGATGCCTGTAGTAACGCAGGAGGCATGCCTTCGCTCCAAAAGCGATTTTTACTCCAGAGTCACTTCGGAATACACCTACTGCGCTGGAGAGAGAAAAGGTAACTAAATCCTACCTCTCATATATTTTGTTAAAGTTTAGATGCCTTGCAATGTGGTCAAAGATATTTATTTTATGCTTTCACGACGCATCCAGGGTTACTTTTACCCGACTACGGGAAGCAAAAGGGAGGGTTATGATTTTGACCGGTATGTATGTATTATGTATGTATGAATGTATATATGTTTACTTGTTTCCTCATAACTTTAAGACTCCTTATCGTAATTTGTCAAATGAGGTATCGTTGGAAGCGTATTGATCATGCGCTGGATGCATACGTCACATTATATTGAATATGGCGCCCACAAAAAGCCAAGAACAAATAAAAAATAATAAAAATGTTAATGATGCCGTGTTGGTTATAAAATGAAAGGGCTTAATTAGCACATTTCAAATATATGTGTATTGTTTGCTGTTTTTTTAAAACACGTCATTGTTAAAAGACAAATCGAAAAGAAAATAAATGCAAACAAGAATTTCAAGACCACAATTTACAATTTCAAGAAGAAAAAATGCGCCGAGACGTAAGGACGAAGGTTCTTGGGTTTTAGTTTTCCAACCTTGTTAATTAATCAGAAACCTTACATAACCACTTTATTTCCATGACCTTTAGTAATCTATTTTATTTTTTTACTCCCAAGACAAAAGTAAAATCTTTAAAATAAAGTCTGAAAATTACAATAACATTATACGCTGTTTAAAAAAAAGGAATGACAATTAATGAGGATAGAGGAAGGCACAATTGATGTTCAGGGGCTGATATTTGCACGGAAAAAAATCAATTCAAAATGTTTAATATCATTTCTTACGAATTTATTACATTTTTTATTTAGATTTGAAAGTGTTAGCTGGCCTGGCAGAACCTTTTTATCATATCCATACGTTATCCACTACAGAATTTCACCCCCACGTTAAGTTACTTACCATCGTTTCAAGAAGGTTACAAGACATCATTTATTTTATCAGCAGGCCTAAAGGCCGCGATAAAGTTATGTCCACCCGTTTTGTCTCCGCGTCAACGTGACAAAGCTAGAACATGGATACATCCGTCTCGTTCTCGCGGGATAAATATTGTGGACAAAATTTTATCCCGGCGCCCGTGGTAGGCATACTGGAAAAGATGGCGGGCGATTATGCTATTAATGTATTTTTATCTGTATAATTTTTTTTCAATCTCCAGGTCAATCAACCTGTAACGGCGACAGCGGAGGTGGTATGGTGTTTTTTATAAAGGGCGCATGGCACCTCCGCGGGGTGGTTTCCATTGCTTTATCCAAGGACAACGAGGCTGTTTGCGATCCCAACCACTTCGTCGTCTTCACCGACGTCGCCAAGTTCCTGCCTTGGATCCGAGAGAATATAGAGCCATATTAGCGAGTTATTTAATTGTTTTCTTTAATTGATGTTGACATAAAACGCCATGTCACTTTATATAGTTAGCCTAGATAACAATTTCTAACTCTATTTTCTATACGTACGACCTTAGTCCCACTATTAAAGGCCCTCCATAGTTTTCCAGATCTTCGCCAGACTTGCTCTAGCTTATAATTTTTATATGGTAGGTATAAGCAAGGACCGGGCAAATGAATGTTTTAAGTGGTATCGTACCTATGGTGCGTGCAAGTATACTACGCACCATTGTAAACTCAATCGAAGGCGACCCGCGCTAGCGAGCGAGCGTCACGAGTCGCGCCTAATAATGGATCAACTAATCAACATTATTACGATGCGACTGGGATATCAGAGATTTCAACGGAGAGCACAAATCTACAAGTACCAAACTTAAAAATGTAGCGCAATGTTCAGGTCATAACCTTCTCTAATTATTTGTATATCTCGATGTGTAAATAATATAGTCTAGCTTCAGGGACCCTATTCCTGTGCGCTCAAGATTATCTCGGTCACTCTCACTCCCATTAAATTCTAAATTAGAGAGACAGTGACCGAGATAATCTCGAGCGCACAGGAATAGGGTCCCTGGTCGCCTTCGTTACGCTATTTGTTTTTGATTAGGGAGGCCTTGAATTCTTAGGACGTAAAGAAATTATAATTACATTTGTTGTTACAATAAGTATATAATTATAAAATTTGGAAATAAACCATTATTATACAATCATTTTGGTCACTTTTTTATTAGATCACTTTAAGTTTAAGGTATTGTTGACTATTAATTTAAGCAGAAACTTTTTTTTAGAAAAGTCTGCCCAGCATTTCTTAAACTAGTTTTTCATGACGCCATGAACAAGTAGCGGATGCAGTAGCTCAGATGCTTTAGGTATTTAAGCTTTGCTTTCCACAAGGAAATTTAGTTCTCGACTACAACAAACTGTGTACAATCGTCTTGTGTATCATTTAAAGTACACTGCACCTTTAATTATAAATTCCATGATAGCTTTATCCATCATATAACCAGTTTTGCGTGTGCGCACCCTCAGATCAAGCGAAATATCAAACATATAACCGTCCTATTTACTCGTATGATTTAAGACATTCTATCTCGCTTTAGTGGCTATCGTAAACTTGACCTTATAATAATTATTCTATCATTTTCTTTTGTCTGTGTCATTCGCACAGCTTCTGCTGAAGGCAACGCGCGTTTCGCGATTTTTATAAAATAATACGTAAACATTTTTTGTGGAACGGTTGTTTTTTTTGTGTTATAAAGTGTTAAAGCAAAATGGTAAGAATAAAACGTTATGAATCTTTTTGTTGACGTGTCTGTGAGTAATTAAAATAGTGTTTTTCCTTGTAATTATTCGATTAACTCGTGGAAGTTTACATTGTGTTGTGTGATTTTGGAGAGGCTGCGAGGAGCGAGGCGGACCGGTTCGAAGATGAATGAGAATTACAGCACCCGCTACACTTGTGTTACTCAATTTTTTTGACAAGTTACTTGAAAATGTCATATTTTCATCAGCTGCCAGCTTGATAGTGGGAGAGAAGGCTGTCCTACACCGTTTGCTGGACGGCTCATATTACAAAGTAGAGTCATTTTGTCGTGCAGCCGCAGCGCTGCACCGTATTAAACTTCTATCGAAATAGTTTCTTAGATGTTCGATAGCAAAATGTGATAAAAATGGAACAGCGCCTCTATTGGACATAATAGGAAATAAAAATATTATACATTGTCTATCGATAACGTGACGAAAGTATTTGGATAGAAGTTTTACTGTATCGTGTAACGATTTGGGACCCTATTCCTGTACGCTCGAGATTATCTCGGTCACTCTCACTCCCATTAAATTTTAAATTAGAGAGAGAGTGACCGAGATAATCTCGAGTGCACAGGAATAGGGTCCCTGGACGACAAAGAAGCGAGGGCCCACATTGTCGGAAGAAGAAGAAAGTGCTGAGGGCTTCGGCGCGTTTACATAAAGAGATCCCGGCCTTGGTCTATCCGTTAGGCACGCCGGGGGACTTTTAGTGGGTATAGTCCTACATAGCCCGGCTGATTATTGCGATGATTGTTAGGTTCAGCCGACGACGCTACGCGTTCATAAACCTTATGGCGCAGCGATACGATACGTGGTCGCGCAGCATCAACGGTTGAACCTAACAATCATCGCAATCAGCACCTCACATTACGGCCCCAGGTATCTCGCGAAGATTTACCCCACGCCAACAAAAAAAAGACAAAAAGTAACGGATCTATGTTAAGTTAAAGTCAATTTATGTAAAGTTTATTGGTTCCCAAAAAAGCTAGTTCCCAAAAAGTCCACAAGGCTAGATAAGTTGAAAACTATTCTGTGCCGTAACTGGATTGCTGTGTCCGTTGTACTTTCTTCCCCTAGTGGTTGTTAACCCAACTTCCTCAGAACTCACAACTAGGGAAAGAATGAGAAGAAACACTGAAATAGACAACAATTTGGAAAACAACTGAAAGTTACCAATCCCACTTGCTTCTCGATAAACACACTTCTTTACGATACTAACCCCCGAATACTGAAACGTTTGTTAACTTTGACGACAGATTAAGTCTATTGCTGCCTTTGTCATTTGCTTAGTGCCAGACAAAGGCAGTATTAGAATTAATCTGTCGCCAAAGTTGACAAACGTTTCAGTATTCGGGGGTAAGTGACTAGACGAGCAAGTCCCTCCCCTGATATTAATATTCACGAATGTCTATAACAGTTCATACATACAGTTTGAGTTTGGAACTTCAACAGTTCAAAACCATGCGCGCCAATGCACTGCGCTCGTCAACCTGAGATATTAGATGTTAAATCTCTTTAATATATACTCAGTAATTTCTGGATACATTGCCCTTCACACCGGAACACATTAGTTTTGCACCATACTTCTAGGCGGTTGAATGAACTGAACTGAAATGAACTGGTAATGGTTCGGTACTTCCCCGGGCGAACTCCTTGAAAATAATAAATGTAATATTTGGAAATTCTTATCAAATCTACAAAAACTTGGAAATGTAGCCGTCTTAACTTTTGTTAATAGTATTTCTCCTGTAGAGAATGACCCAGCGAAGATACAAGACAGAAACGCAAGGCAATAAATTATTATAATGCACAAACATTATAAAAACATCTAAACTACCGAGCAATTAAATTAATCAAAGTATTTGTGAACGCAGACAAGCAAATATTTTAATTGTTAGTGATAAATACCAATTATTATTGTAAAAACTTACGTGGCTGGAGTCCTTTGCAAAATAGAAAACCGCAAACAAGCAATCCGTTGAGGCTTTTAGAACTGGTTTCTTGCGGT
Organism: Apocheima hispidaria; assembly: GCA_947579745.1. Classification (NCBI taxonomy): domain Eukaryota; kingdom Metazoa; phylum Arthropoda; class Insecta; order Lepidoptera; family Geometridae; genus Apocheima; species Apocheima hispidaria. The sequence continues at coordinate 2,558,546 of OX388166.1, read as the reverse complement.
TGGGCCTAAATATAGGAAATACTTACATAAAACTAATACTTGTAGGCATCTAACGAAATATTTATTAACGATGGTTTTTCACCTATGGGATTAGGTATCCACTAGCTGTATTCACTGTGCTAAGTTCTGACACATAAGTATTATTATTAAAGGAAAACAAAAAACCCAACTGCAAAAAGTAGCCTATGACACACAGGGCATAAAGAGGAACTCATTAAAATCGGTCAAGGCGTTTAAGCTATAGGATGTAATATATGAACACACAAACATACTTACATAATTACATACATTCCTTAAAATTACCCTCTTTCTTGGGCAGTCGGGTAAAACAGTGTACCAAACGAGAGAGGAATATATTTATCTCTCATTTTCTCTCGTAGGTGTGCGACACGTGGTTGTCAGATGTGCTAACTACCTTAAACCACACACAACACAACTTGGTTGGCACCGACCGCCGTCTTAAAAACGAAAGAGTAAGAGAGATAAATAGATTTGTCAGCTGGCCAAGCACGCGCCTCGGGTTTTGTTCACCCGTTTTGTCTTCGCGCCAACGTGACAACGCTAGAATGTGGATACGTCCGTCTCGTTCTCACGGGATAAATATGGTGGACAAAATTTGAAGAAAAAACAAAATCATTAAATGAATATCCTATCTCCAAATTCTTCGTTTTTAGACAACATCATAATATGTGTGTCAATTTGTTATCTTGAAGTAGCTTCGTTTGTATGATATCAGGCTTATTGGAACAACAATTAAATCGAAACGGTTTGTGAGCAAGGATACCGTTATGTAGGCAGTTAGGTACGTTGCTTAGATGCATAGATATATCTGCTTGTATGTAACAGTTACGGTCTCTTGAAATATATCATTGTGGCCCAAATTTACACAGCTTAGGACGGGGCGGAGTAGAGCATGTTTTTACAATGTCGAATTAATAAAAAATACCAGTCGTAAACCAACCTATATGTTTATCTAAAATCTTATTTGTTAGATAGATTGTTATTATTAAAATTATATAAAACTTTATTTTAGAACTTGGTAAATGCAAGCGCTAGGTATTGCCGCGCTATTGGCGCTATGAAGCGAATAGGTACCACCTTGGCAAGCGTGCTACATTTTTGGCCTCATAGTCGCTTTCCATCAGGTGAGAATGTGGTCAAACGCTTGCCTAGTTCATTATAAAAACAGAAAAAAAACAACTCTAGGTTAAACTAAGAATACTATCATGCGATTTTGTTATAGCGTAGCGTAGCTTGGAAACTATATCAAGGGGTTTAGTATATAATATAATAGTTTGATGTTGTGATTATGTTATAGCATCATATTTTTCATAGTTTAATTTTGATAGTTAGCTTGAAAACTATATCACAGGTTAAACTAAGAAAACGATGATGTGATTATGATGTTTTAACGTAGCGTAGCTTGAAAAATCTTACGGACAGGAAAAATTGTAACATAATGTTTAGTTAGACTCAAGTTTGGACGATTGACCTAAGCGCCATCTGCAGGCCTAGCATGGGCTCCGGTATAAAGTTATGTCCACCCGTTTTGTCTTCGCGTCGAAGTGACAAAGCTAGAATATGGATACATCCGTCTCGTTCTCGCGGGATAAATATGGTGGACAAAATTTTATCCCGGCGCCCGTGCTAGGCCTGCTGGAAGGTATCGCTTAGATTTAAAAGGGATGTCCTGCGACAGGCCATCCCAAAACCAATACCATAGGTTTTGGCTATAATATATTGGCTATAGGTATTTTAAAATTTTATTGCCGTCCCTCTGCTCCCCTTCATGCGTAAATGTACCTAAATTGTTTGATGATATTAGCTTTTAGGTCAAAATCTTTTGTGTTTGGTGTCAATGGCAAAATAAATTATAATCTACGCAGATAAGTACGTCTTGTTTTAAAAAAATATATTTTTAGTATTTTATAAACAAATACTTTTTTTGGTCATAATTTCAACGCAAAAAAATTCGTGACTTTAAGTGCCTATAATACGAAGATATTGTGATATTAAAAAAAAACCTATAAACATATAGATTTTCATGGTAGAAAACATATAAACAAATCATCGAAATCGGATAACATTTAGGGATGGGAAACAGTTGGCACTTTTTGTATGGACAAGTAGGCAGTATACTCTAATTCATAATTATGTGGTTTATTTCTGTGAAATTTGACCAATATATACGAGGTTTTGGGACATTTTTTCAGATATCCTAGTCACTTGATGCTTAGTCGATTATGTTCTGTTATAGGAGTATTAGGAACGGTTATCAAATCAGTCAAACTTGTCCTAAGTAAATTCATAGGCCTATGGAAAAAAATAAAGAAAAAGAGTCAGTAACGGTAAAATCTACTCTATCTATCTCATTTTTTTTGCCTCACATTCTTGAGGTTGCGGGTTCGAACCCGGGCGGGCCCGTACCAATGAGTTCTTTGTAACTTACGCACGGATATACCATTGGCTTTACGGTGAAGGAAAACATCGTGAGGAAACCTGCATATTTCCGGAGAAGAAATTCGATGGCGTATGTGAATCCGCCAACCCGCACTGGGCCAACGTGGTGGATATGGCCTAATCACCCTTCGAGGGTAGGCTGATATCCCAGCAGTGGGATGTTTAAGGCTAGACTAGCTATAGACTGATAACTAGCTAGGATAGTTAGAGTGATAAAGGATAGCGCAGTCTGAAAGCTCCTGTCATAATCTAGAGGAGAAACCCATATCTGACCTTAAGGTCAATACTACGAATTGATATCAACTAGTTTATTGACAAACACACTATCTCCAGTTCCGAGCGCAAGTGGCGGATTTACCCGTTTTCCTAGTACAGGCTGTGAAATTTTTGTCGCTTAAAAAATTGTTGTTGTTCGAGCAAACATAGTGCAAAACAGTAGGCTTGCGCTTGAGCCTATAAAGGACAGCGAATTAAGTTTTTTATTTATTTTTATTACTTACAAATTTATTAACTTCCCGGGCTCAAGTCTACTCAGCCTGCTGGTAAATTCGTCGTCTGTAATTATCTCCGAAGTGCAAAATAATAGTCTAGTTAGTTATCAGTAAGACACGTTGCAGGTACTTTATTACATAGCTATACCTAATAATTAGAGGTTTTGCTTAGGTATTGCTTGCCTGAGGAAATTATTTGTCATAAGGAAATAATGGTTCACCTTCGTAACTATACCCTCTAGCAGGGCTAGCACGTGCACCGCGACATTTCGTTATGCAAGAACTAGACAATGGACATGGCTACGTATGTATACGTTTCTCTTTTTTCACGACATGAAGGGTAGAGAAGATTTTGTCGCGATGCGCATGCTAGCCCTGCTGGTTTCCCTCTATCGGGGATTCTATAGAACTAGATATAATAGGGATGAATCCGACATCACATATGACAACTACAAACGTCTTATCCACGGGAGAAAATATAAAAATATATTCCTTAACATATTTCCCTCTCGTTTGTTAGACGGCGGTTGATGCCAACAAGAATTTACGTGTTATGCTATAACTACACTCTAAACGTGCGTCTATGTTAAACGAGCCGAGCATAGTTGTTTTATAAGTGGGGAAAATTAGTTTTTAAATTTTTTTAGTTAGTTTAGATTTTTAGTTTTTTTTTTTTTTTTTTAATTTTTTTAAAAAAAATTAAAAAAAAAATAAAAATTCGTTTTTTTAGATTAGTTTATTTTGTTTATTATTACTATGTACTTTTAAGTCCTATTTTCATATTATTATAATATATAGGTTATATTTTATTGTAAATATGTATATAATTTATTATATTTTTTCTTTTTAGTGGGGAAAAGGTTTCTTTGTTTATATTTTAAGTAACTAGCTGTGACCCGCGACTTCGTTCGCGTGGACATACCAAAAAAAAAGTAGCCTATGTCCGTCTCCGACTCTTAAGCTATATCTGTGCAAAAATTCAGGTCGATCCGTTCAGCCGTGATAACGCAACAAACACCCAGACAGAGAGACAGAGTTACATTTGCATTTATAATATTAGTTAGCATTATTATTAATAATCATTTACTCTAAAATAATAAATAGGTAATCAGTGCAGAATTGTCTAAGCTTTGGGCATTGAATTAATGGATAGGTATAATGGATAGCCATAAAGAAATACTATAATAATTAATAGGTGTATTTGATAGCAGACACATCTATCTAGCAAAACCAGTTCCACAATCCTAATTAAGCATGAGCTTCTCTACGGCTGGTTTTTGCCACTAGTTAGATTTTTGCAAAAATAAACCTAGGCTTCAAAACGAGGCGAGTGAGACTGTGGTTTCAAAGAAAGAAAGCCTTTGAAAATATGCCAAAGAAAAGTAGGCTTAAAAAGGATCAAAGGTTTGGTTTGTTTTTCTGCTTTGCTTTACCGTCGTACTTCCAAGAAAACTTCAACCTTTTATAAATTTGTGATATTTGGTGCCCGTCTTTCATTACAGCTCACAAACTTTATTGATTTGGTTTTTGTTTTTTATTAGGCGAAAAAATGTTCGCGGCGACCACGAACCGGAAGACGCAGCGTAGGTAGGCCTCCCACTAAGTGGACCGACGACATTATGAAAGTCGCGGGTAACCGGTGGATGCAAGTGGCCCTTTGTCGGTCGGTGTGGCGCTCTAAGGGGGAGGCCTATGTTCACCAGTGGACGTCTTATGGCTGATGATGATGATGAATACCTCACATTTACTGGGAATGTGATCACGTGATCACTCTCTGAAGTAGCTTTTCTATTCTATCTCTCATTGTTTCCAGATCGGATTCCTGATTGCGTTCCTGCTGGCTTTAGCGGTGCCCACTCACGAGCAGAGCACGCTGATATCCCCGTGCCCCAATGTGTTCAGCTATGAGCCTCCAGGGACGGAGCCAGGCCGGTGGTACGGCGTGGTCAACCTGTCCACAGATAGCACGCTCCACTCGCTGTGGCTCAATATTGTACTTGATTCGAAGGCTGATATACTTGGGGTGAGTTTAAGCTCACTTTGATGGATGCTTGAAACTATCACAGAGAGGCTTTGATTCCGTGTTTATAGTATGTGAATACTAAAATTCAGCGATATCTATACACGTGTCCTTCAGATCCTAAGCTGGAAAACTGCCTTAAATGAATGCAAGCATGTTACACCAACATGTCAGCTTCATATTTGAACTACTCGACGCATAAATTGAAACTGTGTGTAGAAGAATGGCGAATGAAAGGATGAAAGTGTTGTACTATACATAAAATATATATACAAAAAAAAAATTTTATATTACATATACAGAAGGAAAAATAAATAAATATATAAAACAAAAAAAAAAACTATTAACATATTAATATTATACATACCATTTGATTTCCAAACGGCGATCCAATCTGGCCGAATTGATTTTAACAACACAAAGCTTAATAGGGCTTGTATATATATTTATGATTTATTTTTACTTAGGGTTTATTTTTTTTTTTTTCAATTTCAATTATTTATTTCCAAAATAACCAACTTTACAGTTTAATTTACACCAAAACGTTACTTACTCTACATATAAACTTACTAAAAACATTTTAAATAAAAACAGACAATTTATTATTTAATGTTATTTAAGTTACTTATCGTCTTTAATTTCCTTCCCTTACAAAACATTAACTTCATTATAGTTACTAAATAAATATAGTATTTGAGATGAAAAAAAAACTAAATAATAAAAACTAATAATTTAACGTCATCATTAATATTCAATATCAATAACTTAAATAACATTAAATAGTAAATAAATTAAAATAAACTTATCGTCAGTTTGGATTAGGATACTGAGAAAATAAATGATATCACAAAACAGAAAACTGCGTAAGCAACATGTTCAGCTTCACAATGTCCCCGACTTGTGTAGGGGGAAGTACAGCCGGAACAACAAAAAACAAAAAAACTATTCACGTATACTACGAATCAGTACTAAAAAGCATTAGCAAAGCAACTGTTTTTGGAAAACATTACAACATTTCCATGCTCGCTACGCGCACACATTACTGCTGTGGACCTAAATTTCATACAAAACATCAGCGAAGTGCAAAAGCAGTAAAAAAGTGTAACCTCTACGAGTTAACACTTATTTACAAAAAATACAGTTTTAAAGAAAACAAAAACCTAAGATGGCCCCAACAAACTTGAATGTCAAGGTATTCAAGGATGCACAGATTATCTATAACTTAGGTATTATACAGTCATACAAAACTCGATTATTAAAATTATTTTAAATACCTACATAATCGCCTTTGTACCGAGAACGGTGGATACTCGGAAAAAACTAGTGTAGGAGGTAACTCGTAAGTATAAACTAATATCAAACCACAAAGTTACTTTGTAAAGATAAAAGTGTCTATACATTACCTGACCCGATATCGTGTGAAAGAGATGGCTTTATATGAGTTTCTAGGGAGCGAAAGGCAGAAACTATAACCTTAGTATTTTGTTTCTTTTGCTCCCGTGTAATTCAAGTCTAGCTGTCCCTTTCGCACGATGTCAGATCGGGTAATGTAGCGACGCCTTAAGAAGGTATGTACCTATACGAGTATGAGCACGTCAGATGGGTTATTTTTATTTGAGGTAATCAAACTTGGATGAATGTACATCCCACTTTAGTCCGGTGCTCAAGCCCGATATGCGACTGAAAGTTTGACAAAAAAAAAGTTTTTATCAATTTAATTCTGGTGGTGATTCCCGCTCCGGCTCGTTCCTGGGCCCCTATTCGGAGAAATGACACTTTTATCTCCCTCTCACTCACTCCCATTAAATTTTAAATTAGAGAGACAGTCACCGAGATAATCTCGAGCGCACAGGAATAGGGTCCCTGGTGCAAAGGATAGCCACTACCTTTCAGCGGTAATGCTGCCTTTGCACCGGGTACATTTCGGGGCGGCTTTTTTGATCCTAGATGAGATATTTTGACATTATAAATTAATATTTTGTATATTAGTTTAAATTTTACCAAATGTTAACATAGCAACAAGATTATAAGTATATCCACGTCAGATCACAAAACAAAAACAAAAAAAAACAAAAAAAATGAAATTATAAGCTCCAGGGTAGCCTCAACACATTTTTTTTTAAAGTGATCCTTTTGACCATTGTTGTAATATGTCAATGCATTTGACAGGAGTAAACATTTTTCTTCTGCTGTGCATTTGACTAATAATTACCCACTCTGTTCAAGTCGGACCACTTATTTCAAAATTAATAATCGAATATCATCATTGCCACGTATTCATCTTTGTTCTCAGAACTGGATAGGCGACGTATCTACTACCGATAACATAGACTTCAAAATCGAGAACACGGAGATGAAGATTAACCCGGGCCCAGCCATCGCAGTCCGGTTCTTCGTCCAGTACAACCCCCTGAACAAAACCCCGAAACTGCAAGCTATTCGGCTAAACGGTCGAGAGATCTGCAACGCGAATAATCCCCAACCGGCTGTCGATAGGCCTGATCAAGACGAGACGACGAATTCGAGGCCGAATAGGCCTGTGACGACGTTAAGGCCGACGACCACGAAGCCCACAGTGATCGCGCCGGAGGACAGACCACAGACGAGGCCGGTGCCAGGCAGGCCCGGTTCGACGGGAGAGGGCCCGGTATATACGAGGCCTCCTAACCAGCCCAACCCTTCAAGCATGTGAGTCTCTGTGAAATCTATTTTACCAATGTCTTATGGCGTCCAGCGCTGGCTATCCAAGAGGATCGCACTGTTCATATGCAGAAACCTAAGCGCGCGATATTCGAATTACCAACATTATTAAAACGCGCTTCGAGCTCTGCATAAGAATACTGAAAAGTGTTGAATCTATCGTTAATAAAGCAAGCAATAAGTTAATGAGAACTAAGTAAGTAGGGTAAATAGGTATTATCTGGGTTTGTCTACCCCATTCGATTATGCAGTTACATTAGGGATCCCCAACTTTGTGGAATTCCATTGACGTTACCTACTACGTGTCTGACATATAAGAATCTATTGCTATGTAAGCAATAACGATTGTAATAATTATTTACCTTTAAAGTAGGTACGAGGAAATACATTTTGCTTTATCAGTAGATTTACATATATAGGTATACTAGCTTATGCTCGCGGCTACACCAGCGCTGTGAACAAAACAGCCTCAGTGATATTGTAGCTATGTATCAACAATTTTTAAAATACGACCAGTAGTTAAGGAGATTAGATTGTAGATTACCTCTACAGACAAACAAACAAAATTACAGAGTTTACCTCTATTATTATAAAAAGTAACATTTCATTACTACCTACTCGTTCGTAACCTATGCAAAGTAAGACCATACATACAATATGTAAGACTGATATTTTTCTGGAAAAAATCAAAGTTATATTAAAATATTCGGTTCAGTGATCCTGAAAACAGGTAGGCTTCGGTATCCAGAATAGTAGTAGTTCGCGCCAAACTGAGACCTCGCGACCCTTATATCTTCACAACCCCTGGGCCGATTCAGCTCATATTCGAACTTAAAAATTGCATTGAAATGAACTACTTGCCTACAAAATTTCATGAAGATCGGATCAACGGTTCTCAAGTTATCATCGGACAAATATACACAAAAACATACAAACATACATACAAATGAACTAAACTCTGAGAACTTCGCTACGCTCGGTCAATAAACAAGTAACATTTTAACATTTTATTACCTATACTCGTGCGTAACCTATGCAAGGTAAGATGCCATAGATAAAATATGTAAGACTGATATTTTTCTTGATAAAAACAAAGTTATATTAAAATATTCGGTTCAGTGATCCTGAAAACAGGTAGGCCTCGGAATCCAGAATATGAAATTGTTGGTCAACTGCCGCAAAATTTCGAGCTCGAAATTCTGCAAGCTAAGTGACCGCGTATTAAGTGACGTGATACGCTAACCCCCGAATACTGAAACGTTTGTTAACTTTGACGAAAGATTAAGTATGTTGCTGCCTTTGTCATTTGCTTAGTGCCAGACAAAGGCAGCATTAGAATTAATCTATTGTCAAAGTTAACATGCGTTTCAGTATTCGGGGGTAAGTGAACCTGCATTTTTCGTGCTGATTTCTGTAAAAAAATGTCAAAATATTTAGTGAATACACTTGGCTGCTTCGAACAAAGTAAAATGAATGGACGGACCCAAGTAAGAAAGTTTTGTATACATTAAAGTGAGTGCCGGCGCTCACCTTGCTTCAGTCGCTCTCAGTCTGTGAAAAGTGCGAGACCTACCTACGTTCGTCAATACATGCGATACAAATATTCGCAAAAATATGCCTTGATATTCGCTATCTCTTTTTTGTGACAAATGTACTATACAACTTTTAATAATATTGAACTATAATTATAATTTTATTATGAGTTTCAGTATAGCAGGTGAAACCGCGGTGCGCACCTAGTTAGGTTATAAATACCTGATAGGTACAGAGAGTCTTCCTATTCATTATTCTGTGGTTTCGGTATCGCATTAACGACGTTTTGATTATAGACTTCATTTAATAGATATTCTAGCTTGCTTTTTTGTCTAATGGGTATTTTTCTTACCACGGATTTTCTTGGGAATTTCCTATGAAAATCTTAAAAAAAGGTTCACACTCATGGCTCTCCACTAGGTTTCCTTGTGCCGGGGATGCCATGGAACAAACACAAAATCACGGACAAACTAACACCCAGACCAGAAGCAGATATTTAAATTAATCATTCAAACATCTGCCTGGAAGATTCGCCTGGAAGAGATCGCTTTAAGCGATAAGGCCGCCAATTGTTACACTAGATTTAAGTAGATTTTTGTATTATGCATGTAATTTCTGGTGTGAACAATAAAGAGTTAACTATCTATCTATCTGCCTCCGGGAATCGAACTCCGGACCTCAAACTTACAAGGCAGTCGCGTTACCACTGAGCTATCAAAACCGGTCATTAAAATGTCATACTAATTATAAATGCGAAAGTTTGTGCGTAAGTGGCTAAGTATGTTAGTATGTATTTGTTCCCGATTAACTCTGTAACGGCTAAACAAATTAGGATGTAATTTGGTAGCGAGGTAGCTTATACCCTGGATTAACATATAGGCTACTTTTTACCCCGGAAAAATATTCTTTGTCTGTAAAATAGCGAATAGCGGGTGTAATCGCGGGGCGCAGCTAGTAAATGTATACATATATAGGTAAATGGTGGTATTTTATGTAACATATATGATGGTTATTTAAAGTAACCGTAACGTTTCTATGAACAGCAACGGAGGAGGCTCGTCAGAAGGCGTCAATACCTTCGTGAAACCCACTCAACGTCCGTACTACACCACCGCAACACCGACTCGATCCACCACCACCACCAGGCGATACGAGATGCCGGACTTTGATAACGATAACGTAAGGTAAGAAACTACCTATCTTTGCAGTCACAGGCTCACAGCACACATATCAGCTCGGCACCGGAATGCCGAGTCCGAGTTTTTTTTTTCTCTTTCCTCATAAGAGGATTTTGACGTCGCACGTCTTATGCATTTGCCAGTGTCAAGTATACTTATATATTTTCAAGTTTTGTTAAATATTATCAAATAAGTCATAGTCACAGTCATAGGCGAGCAAAGCAAGTCACGGTCAAGTCCAAGTCATGCCGCTGTAAAGTGGTGAAAACTTTACTAGAGCCTTCTATGGAGTTTTGGAAACAACACGAAAATCACGTTTCACGACATTATACCATTCACCAACACTCGTGCATGTTCACGAACACAAAAAATTACCGTTTCTACACTTTAACACTCGGAATAACACAAGTTTTGGAAAATAATAAATTCTTCAAGTTCCCGCCAAAACTCTTCGAGTTTTACCAAATGCGTTTTCTATCTCGATCGCGTTAAGGCGAGGTCCAATCGCAAAACAACAAGCAGTAGCATTTTTCAGCGCTTTGTTTTCGAACAAAGCGACGAAGACGAAGTGACGAGATTACTTTATCAGGTGCAAAAATTACTGCAGATAGAAAATAAAACTGAAATTACGTTTAACCGAATAAAATTACGAAAATCTGTCTTAGTTACAAAATAAAAAATCGCAAATTGACCCCCTGAAAAACCAGAAATCAAATCTCTGAATTTTCAGTGGTGACTACAAATTTTCTTTTACAAATTAAATATCCAGGCTAGTGGTTTATACGGCGAACCAGGTAGTTTTTTTTTAAATTTGCATTTTACCGTTAATCAGCAAAAAAGCAATGAAAAACTACAATTTACCGTTTTCTCATCAAATATGATATACGATTTTCAACTTTAAGCCTTAGAACTTTGAGCGGGTACAATACTCATTTCAAATCATGATCAGACCGCGCTTTGAGTTTCACTGTAAATTGTATAAAATAAAAGCAGCGCCGTCTAGCGTCATCTAGATGGTACTACTCTTACTTCATACAAATAAACGCGATCGAATAGAAAACGTAACTACAAAAACTCGCACTCGGCACTCCGATCGGCATCACTGTTTAGTTTTCTTCATACTGCAACGTGTATAAATGTTCCGTGGCGATACGATGCTGCTATATTACAGACTAGCTGTTATCCGCGTTGACCTACAAAAAAAATAGCCGTCTGTGCAAAAAGTCAGCTTGATCCGTTCAGCCGTTTAGCCGTGATAACGATAGCCAATGTCCGTCTTCTGTGCAAGAAGTCAGCTTGATCCGGTTAGCCGTGATAACGATAGCCAATGTCCGTCTTCTTTGCAAAAAGTCAGCTTGATCCGTTCAGCCGTTTAGCCGTGATAACGATAGCCAATGTCCGTCTTCTGTGCAAGAAGTCAGCTTGATCCGGTTAGCCGTGATAACGATTGCCAATGTCCGTCTTCTGTGCAAAAAGTCAGCTTGATCCGTTCAGCCGTTTAGCCGTGATAACGGTAGCCAATGTCCGTCTTCTGTGCAAAAAGTCAACTTGATCCGTTCAGCCGTTTAGCCGTGATAACGCGACAAACACCTAGACAGAGAGACAAAGAAACAGAGAGACAGATAGAATTACATTTGAATTCATAATATTAGTTAGGATTAGTATTCGTTGCAGTATGGAGTTTCATAGAAAATGTAGTGAACTAGCTGCGTCTTGCCGTTTCACCCGCCATTCTACATAAATATGTTTTCCGGGAGTAAATGTAGCCCTTATATCAAAGGTATAAGTTACCTCCATACCGAATTTCATCCAAAGCCGTTCAGCCGATACAGAGTTGAACGGGAACAAACTCAGCTACATTCTTACACACAAACTTTCACATTTATAATATTACTAGCTGCGCCTCGCGGTTTTACCCGCTATCCTACAGGAACCGTCAATATTTCTTGGGGTAAAAAGTCTATGTGTTAATCTAGTGTATAAGCTACCTCCATACCAAATTTCATTCAAATCCGTTCAGCCGTTACCGAGTTGAACAGGAACAAACTTTCGCATTTATCTGTCTGCGTTATCTGCAGTCAAGAATTCAGGATGAGAGAGAAAGATAATGAAGATTTCAAGTCGAATTATTTCCGAATGGCTGAAGCCAATGAGTACAAGGGCTGGTATCAGGGTTCATACAAGCTTCCTTTCTTCACAGTAACGGAAACCATCAACCTGCCTCCGAGGACTACTTTAGCGGTGGGTCCATCACATTCACAGTCCCCAGTAGTGGCGGTACTAACTCTAACAAAAGACCGCAGGTAAGTGTAGCTGGGTAGTGGATTAACAGACTTTTTCCAGGAGAAGAAGCAGAAGTAGATACTTGTGAGAAATACCAATAATGATGAATGCTGGAGGTAATATTTGAACACTACCTAATTAGCTTATGCCAGTCTAAAGGCACTCTACCTCGCATATTCATATTCATTTATTGCGTAAGTACTATTTACATGTCAACTTAAAACTTAGGTTATATTAAAAAAAAAAAAATATAATAAATGTTACATAATATTAAATTTCTAGTCTATAAAATTCGTCAAGTCGAACAATGCTTTTACAGCATTGTTCGATCAGCCACTTTTTAAGTTTTTTTTTAAAGGATTACGGTATTCTCTGCCTTGACTTAATTTAAATAACAATAAACAATGCTCACTCTGCTAGAAATATCTGTGCTGTATGTGTCACAGAAAGACAGACATGCAACGAAGACGAGTACTATAATTATTCAAATATCTTCGAGCCCGGGAATCGATACCTTTCAACTACTGTTACGATGAACCACTGTGACATCAAGAATCGAGCTGCTTTGAATGTATTGTGCGAGTTGCAAAACTTTAAAATTTCGACGTCATTTCCTGAATAAGTAACAAATTTTGTCAATTCACGCAATGAGCATAGGGATTGGAATTCAGAAACACTCAATAGCGACATGATGCACTTTCCAAAGCATCTGCGGGCTTATCCTGTAGCTTTGAAACGTTCGTGATTCTGATTGCGAGAGCATGCCATCTCGCTCGCCAACTCTCCGCAACTCTCGCTATCGCTTTCAGAGTTATGGGATAAGCCCACTGGTTGTTCTTACAAACTCATCGATTAAAAATGACAATGCTCTGAAAGCCGGTATGCCGTCCTTGGTTCTAAGAAAGCTAAGTAACAACCCTAAGTAGATATTTTGCCAGTTCAACCACAACTGAATACTTTTGAACCTTATTTCATAGCTGTAGGGGTAAAACTTAAAAAACATTTCAAAGATTGAGTTCAAGCATTTTGTATCCGGAACAAAGTCCAATACTTGCAAATTAAAACAACCGGTTTGTTATTAAGGACGGTCGTGTTTTCAATAAAAACGTATGAGGCTATAAGGTGAAGGCAATTAATAACCGTATTGAGGTAAAGATACCTTTTAGAAGCGTTTATTCTCGAAGGTACATAAGCACCTTTATATAACCTTTTTCAAACAAGCGGACGGTCTGCCTGATGGTAAAGGCCCAACATCGCCTATATCCTATCTGTTTTCTGATTGCATCATCGAAGGTGCTATTAGTCACACGCTTCGGTCCATCGCCACCTCTTATAGAAGATTAGATAGACAAAATATTTTTCAAAATATCCTGCATATCGCGGGTCGCCTGACTAAAGACCATCAGAAATTTAGCTTTAATAGTTCTGCGAACCGCAGAAAACTTTCCATATTTTGGGGAGAAATACCCCTCCAACCAAAAATCTTCGGCGACAAAAAAAAATCTACAAAATTTTAGAGCCTGTATACCAAGTTTCGTCAAGATTGATTGAATATTACGACCTTTACGCGAGTACTACAGACAGATGATAGCAAATTTTGCCAGTTAAAACCGTTTCGTTCGCTTCGCTCACTCGGTCAATCATATAGGCGCACCGCACACCAAAAACACATTTATGTGAGTAAGATCTTGTTACGTGTCACACTTTTTGTGAAGAAATTTCGCATTAAGTTTGCATTTTAGCTTTACGGCAACAAACGACTACGGAAAAATGCACACGAAACAAAATGAGGGTCAAATAGGTCGTTCTCCCCCTGCAGGGTAGTTCTCGCCGGGTTACATAAAAAGTTGGCAGTGCCTCCTTATTCAGCCATAACCGGCAACTATTGCCGGAGGGGGACGGGTGAAACGCTAAAAAGTAGTTCCCGAGTCGGATTATTGTAGATTAATTGTAAATTAAAGGACTACCTGGTTAAATTATACCTTCCAATGAAGCGACTCATACAATATTGATCGAACTTCACTTGAGAAGTTCGTTTGATGATATATTATTTTGTTTTAAGACAACCAACAGAGCTAGCACGGGCGCCGGGATAAAGTTATGTCCACCCGTGACAAAGCTAGTATATGGATACATTCGTCTCGTTCCTGCAGGAAAAACCAAAAATTGTTTGATGTCTTGCAATTGTCTTGCTACTGCGGTTAGTCCTAATGAAATGCCTAAGCCTAATCTGCCTAACATTAAAAAAAACCTCTGTGATATGTTAGTAAAACGCTACTTCTAATTCTAATTCTAACTGGGGGCGTCTAGTGTGATAAGACTTGCACTGACGTCCCCCTTGTGGCGTTTTGTGCATTGCACAAAATGCACGGAAATTCGAAGCTTAATAACTATTGTTTCTGGCCTCCTCGATAAAAAATTCATAGAATATCGGGAAATGATGCAGAACTACCAGCGATGTGGCCAATATTTCTGATTTTTGGATCAAAAGACGCCCTTTTTAATACTGACATTTTACCTATGTCTCTGCTTATAAATGCCTGAGAACTATTGAAATTATTTTAGTCATTTTATATAGCTTTTTTTTTTATTTATTTTTTGTTATTTTATTTATATAGCTGCTATTTTACAATTTGTATCATCTTTTCGGAATGAAAAAGATTTCGCCATACTAGACTTAATGTACATCGCCTCAATTCTGCCTTTCATCAGTATCGGTAGTATTCAGTCTTAAGACAGGCAGAGATATTTACTTTCACATTCATTTATTAGCATTACTCAAATGTTAAGAAACCTTGAAATTCCGTTACGTCTTGTCATAGAAATTAAGCATAAGGGGAATCCCTTCACATCAAAACAATCATCAGATACCGATAGTTCCACGATGAAAATATCGTAGAACCGGTTTGCAACGAATGCAAAGAACGGACTCGCGTGCAGACGGCACATTTATTATGATGGATGATGACAGCTGTAGAAAAACTACCTACTTATTACCCTACTGAATGAGTAAAGTGCCGACGCATTAGATAAGTATAATTATTAATTTTATCTAATTGAATCTCACTTTCTATGAGTATTGTTTAATTGACCAAGCGAAGCGAAGGTCTCAGAGTTTACTGGGACAAATCGGCATTTGTATGTATGTTTGTATGTTTGTGTGTATATTTCTCCGATGATAACTTGCGAACCGTAGATCCGATCTTCATGAAATTTTGTAGGCACGTAGTTCATTTCAATACAAGTTTTAAGTTCCAATATAAGTTGAATCGGTCCAGGGGTTGTGAAGATATAGGGATTGCGAGGTCTCAGTTCGCCGCGAACTAATAGTAGGTATATTTTGTGGTAGGTAGGCAATAATATTTTACTAGAGATACAGTTTTAGCGCACTTAAAATGACCCCGCTAATCTGTCCTTTCGGCCAGATTTCATTATAGTTATCTCTTTTACTTTCTAACTTTTCGCATCTTGTTTCGTACTCTGTGGCGGCTGTAAACAAACTGCAGCGGACCCGAACAGAGCGCCATTTTGATTTTGCGCCAGCAGTGCCATCTGGACGGCACTGCTCATAGTTATTACAAATTATAGTCTAAGGCAATACTCGCACTCGGCACTCTGTAAATAACTAGGCAGCGGCGTCTCCCACGCGACAACTAATACGCAACGCACGCAACTACGATCAGATTTTACAATAGTCATTCACTATAGGCATGTATTCAACCCCTACCAAAAATGCACCTACGCAGGTATTCTCCCAAAAAAAAAACAAATCCTAATCAAAATGGAAAATCATTACGGTAATGAATTATTTATTGTTATTTTATTGTTAAAATTTGGTTAAACATTACCAAATTAAAAATTGTACCTGCCTATAAAGGTAGGTAAGTAGGTAGGTATTTAGCATAACGATATATGAGTATCACATCATCATCAGACCCAAGGTCCCAAGATCCCAAGGCATACTTAAACACACTTGAGTTTGAAATAATTACCTAACTACCTACTTATAATATGGTTTGAATGAATAACGTGATCATAGGTATTTAACTTTGATTTTATGCGTTTTTTGTTTGAGTTTTGCCTTTTTTTTTAAATATGAATTTATCGCCAGACTTCTACTTTAGCATTTGTTGCCATTACTTGTTACCTTCTTGCAGTGTTGCCGTTTTGTTTATGGAGAAAATGCTAGACTTTGGCGCAGTTAATGCTAAAAATGTGCTAGATCATAATTGAATCTGCTAAAAAAAATCACAACTGTCAAGTCTCGTTAAAACGACCCGTTAAAATGTCATGCTTCCTTGTTGCATAACTTTTTTCTCATTTTTTAACCTTCGCCTTCAAGAAACCCAGCCACGAGTTTTGGCGGGAACGTGAAGAAATCATGTCGCGTCATTATATTATTTTCCATTACTTGTGTTATTTCGAGTGTTAATGTGTAAAAACTGTGAATTTTTACCCGTTAAGTGTTCGTGAACATGTACGAGTGTTGGTGAATGGTATAATGTCGTGAAACGTGAATTTTCGTGTTGTTTCCAAAACTCCATAGAAGGCTCTAGTAAAGTTTTCACCACTTTACTGGGGCATGACTAGGACTTGACCGTGACTTGCTTTGCTCGACTTTGACAGCGACTATGACTTGTTTGATTATATCTAACTAAACTTGAGAATAAATATGTATACTTGACACTGGCAAATGCATAAGACGTGCGACGCCAAAATCCTCTTAGAAGGAAAAAAAAAAAAAAAAAAAAAAAAAAACCCAGCCACCTGCCCTGGGTCTGTATCGTGAAATCATTACCGGAATGATTGTGATGATGACCTTATCGAGCCGCGCAATTTATAAGGAGAATTCTGTGGAGCCGCGATACGATTCGTGGTCGCGCAGTGTCGGCGCCTGAACCGAAAAATCTCTTGCGATAACTTAGAAATGAATGCCTAAATCAATTCGCAATAAGAATCCGCAGGCCCTGATTTCGTGACAGCAAAGACCATTGTGTACTAGAAAAGTTATCTACGCAAAAATAATGCAAGACGCAGACTTTCCAAATAGCAACCATTATCCAATATCTACCATTTAGATCCATGATGTTCCCCGTGTGAATGTGTGAGACAGCAGAGTTGAAAAACTTCTGTAATTCAAAAAATATTTCGAGTAGTACTTATCTTTAGAACTACCTACGTACCTTCTGACACCTATAGGTAGGTAGGTATTTAGATACCAACTGTAGAAATTAACCATATCTACCTATCTACAAACTAATGGTGTAATAATTATCCTCAGCACAAATTAAACATCATTTAATATTAGGGACCTACTTAGGAATTAACCTAATTTGACCTCATTAAAATTATCCCACAATTACTTAACTTTTCCTCTAAGTAGAACAATAGCTTGAAGTAGTTCTGTGCCTGTAAAGCTCTCAACTTGGTTTACTTAGCTATGTGAAAAAATAAGGTGTGTTCCATCACAATCTTTGTGCTTTTATAAATTCAACTATTAACATTAATTACTACTCAACTATTATTCACAACAACTATTCAACTATTATTATATTTTTAAATTATAATCAATATTTACACTAAGTACACCTAACACACTAATATTTTTATTTTGTTTAGATCATCACTAAAGTTATAAACATAAATTTAATTCAAGTACCTATATTATGTTCTTTGAAGAGAACTAGTCATAGCGTCTCAGGGAATCCTACAGCTATGACTAGAGACTGCAATAAGCGATATTGGCATGACAATATAGTCAATTAGAATTAATCAAATGCAAAATTATATAATATCTATGTACAATTTTTCTGTAAGCAATTATAATTAATACTTAAATATACAATAATAGTACTATGTACCCATATTATTATTATTTGTAGCAAATAAAACAATTATTACTATTATTATTTTAGTTTTTGCTACTATCCACATAGTTATTTACTCTTATCAGTTAAGTATGTACCTAAGTTGTTTTCTTGGTACCTGTTGTTTGCGCTAAAAAGTATGATATCAAACAAAGGATAATTCAAAGAAAACGATAACCTTTAAAACACTAATCCTTCAACACCATTCCTTCAAGAAAGTTTTGTAAGTCTTTTGGTGAAGCTACACTAATGATATTATTATTTAATCAACTCGTAATTTTTTTCTTCATGACTTCCTGGAACAAACCGCATCGCTATAGCCCTACAGTCATCATGTCCTCACCGTTTTCAGCAACAGGAGCAGCAATGTGGGAAGGTATCCCTGAACCCCATACCGCTGGTGGTCAACGGAACCCCCACTCTGGAGGGGCAGTGGCCTTGGCAGATCGCGCTTTACCAGACTCAGGTCAGTACAAAGATAGAAATAGCGATTCATTATTTATTTAAAAAAAGATCTCCAGGTGTCTTTCCAATACTTACCTACCTTCTAACTCTTTGGGTGCCAGCGTGGCCCTCAAAGAAGAAATTCAACATTTTGGGAAGTTGACATAATGTGCCGAAAGGCGACAGTATAACGTAATTATATATTTATTATCTATATAAGTATGTATTTAAAAAATATCTATGTACGTATATCAGTCTCTGGCAGCCATATTACAAGCTTTGCTTAGTTTGGGGTCAGACCGTGTGTGCAATAATGTCCCAGATATTTATTATTATTATTATTAATTATACGAAAATTTATCGTTCCCGTATACTTATTCAAATCAATCAATCTGAATGATTCTGATACGTACAATTGGCTCTCGCTCTTGAAAATGACACTTCAAAAATCAGGATAGCCGACCAAACTCAAATATAATAGAATGTGCCTACTTAGGTATTTGAGCACCATCCCAAGAAGAACTCCTTAATATTTTTCAGTTTCTCTCTTCTTCATACAACTATTCACCCAAAGCCCCATTCAAACGTTCTAACTACCCCTGTCTAACTATTATGCCGTCGTCTAAGCATTCGGTATAAAACAGATGTTCTCTGAAATAATCAGAATCCACAAACAGTGTTCCCAATTCAATTTAATCACGTTCTATGCTCCCAGACTGTAGACAACAAGTACATATGCGGCGGGACCCTGGTCTCCCACAAGCATATAATCACAGCGGCTCATTGCATCACGCTGAAGGGCTCCAGAAGGTCTGTCAACAAGAACACTCTCACTGTGTACCTGGGCAAGCACAACCTTAGGACCTCCGTGGATGGCGTGCAGATTAGATTTGTAAGTACCTAAGTATACCTACCTAAAACTTTAAAAACAATTTTCATCGGTCATAAAATTAATTCTAGGTACCACATAAAAAACAACGATCCTGTCCACCACGAAATGCTAAATGTTAAATATCTAAGAGCCGATCCCAAGTCAAAATGGCAAAGTTATAATCCCCAGACGGCCAGAGGCAGCGTAGGACGATCTGCCATTCAACTAAGTGACAATAACACTACCATGATCCCCATTGGGATTTCCTACCTGTCCACCGTAGGACAGGCGCCTTTCTATATGCATCTGCCTTTATGCAACATTTGGGATCATTTGGTATGATGTTGATACCAATTTGACACCTCTAAGACCTTATTACGACCTATGTGATCGGGTTATCGGCTTATAAGCTCACAAAAACGACTTTCCGATATCTTCATACCAAGTCATAGAAAATACTAACTCGTCTTGTTTCAAAATTTCAGGTGGAAAATATACTAGTGCACCCCGAATACAACGCAACCATCTTCAGCCGAGACCTGGCCATCCTGACGCTGAAGGAGCCAGTCACGTACACCGACTGGGTGCGGCCGGCGTGTCTCTGGCCCGACAACCAGATCGATCTTAACAATGTTGTGGGGAAGAAGGGATCAGTAAGTATTAAGATGTCATTAATTGTGATGCAGGGGAACGAGACCTCGAGACGGCGGTTACATTACCGTATCCGACCGAATATCCATCCTGCACCTGACTAGGAAGGTGTCATTCTGACGTAGACGCGACAGAGGTGGTTGGTAGGTCAGCACCTGTGGCGATCCGAAGTATATAGCGATGATAGCTCAGCGGTTAGCACGTTTGCGTCGTTTTTCGTTTTGTAGTGGTAGGGCTCTCTTGCAGAGTCCGCCTGGGGAAGTCACACCTTTGCCAGTTATTTAACCGCCAAGCAGTAGTGTGCAAGCATTACTGTTCCGGATTGAAGAGCAATGCTCCCAGCCTAATTACTGGGTATACAGAGTTTTTACATCTAACATCTCAGGGTGACGAGCGCAGTGCATTGCCGCGCATAGTTTTGAACTGTTGAAGTTCAAAATTCTGGGTGGCACTGAACTGTTATGGGCAAGCGTGACGCTTAACATCAGGTGAGCGACTTACTCGTCTCGTCACCCAATAACATAAAAAAAAACTCTGCTGGGCGTGGATTTAAATCCCAACAGGTTGAGCTACCGGTGAAGGAGAACATCGTAAGGAAACCACAGCACGATGGTACGTACATTCTGGTACTCGGCTGGCTAGTTACTACCTTCCAGCTGAAAATCTGTCCCAAGCACCTTAATGTGTTCCGGCAGCCTCGCTCTAGAGCCAGTTACCATTCCGGGCTAGATATATTTACCATATTTGCCCACACCGTCTCTTAACATCAGGTGAGTTGTGGTCAAACGCCTATCTACCTGTCCTACCTACTTACCCGACTTCTGATCAATCCTGTCCAAAGAAAGCGCTGTTTGTAAAGTTATCATTGCAAATTATTTTCCAGGTAGTTGGTTGGGGCTACGACGATACGGGCGTGGCGACTGAAGAACTGTCACTAGTGGAGATGCCCATCGTAGACCAGGAAACTTGCATCCGATCCTACGGCGAGTTCTTCGTGCGATTCACATCGGAATACACCTACTGTGCTGGATTCAGAGACGGTAAAAAACTGAATAATTGGGTTAATTACATTGAGCTAGTATCTACTATGTATGCACTATACACGAGAGGGGACAGCTAGATTGCCCATTTAATTGTCTTTGCCACTTTGCCGAACATTCGTCAATGAATCCCAAAAAAAAGCAAGCTCTAGCGAGGGCTTACTCCAAAAATCCCCTTAGACAATCCCCTTAGCATCTCATTTGAGATGGCGAAAGGGATTACTGCCCAAAAAAAAACAGAAATCCCCTTAGCCATTTATTTTATTTCAGCGGAAGTGGATTATTTATTACTTATTATCACAGAAAATCACGTGAATGAGGTTGAGCAAAGTGTCTGCAAATAAATGGGCAAATAATCTGATGTAAATAACTGACTTAACAAAATAAGCAACTGAAAGAAAGTAGCAGATAAAACGTGTTTCCTGTCCGTGTTTTACCCATACATTGCCTACAAAAAAACACGTACCTACAAATTACCTACACCATTTCGACAGTTTCAATAACGTAGGCACGTGTTTATTTGTAGGGAAGAGTAATGTTTCGGAAAAATAACAGCTGGAAACGCAGCTTTAGAAGAGCTTGTCCGGCAAAGCTTTTAATAGCTTATGAAGCTTACGTGGTAATATGGCGCTGGTATCCGGTCTACGTTCTACCTACTTGTGCACCTAATACATACCTATTTTTCTGTGTAGCTAGATACCTATGTATTATTGGTTCTTCTGTTTTGTGGCTTTTTTAATGTGTGCCTGGCTTCGAAAATATGAAAAATCTCAGGTTGCGTTAGGTGTGTGGTTAAAATAAATTAACAACCAAAAAAATAAGCAATGATTTTTTAAGCCAACAGGTTATAAGTAAGTATATTTATGAGGCCAGAGTACTTGTACTGCTTCGTTGCTTACAGGAATCTACAATGAAAATACAGGCGAATGGGAAAGTATGTGAAATTTCAATAATTCTCCGCTTTACCTACCTACCTAGCTATACTAACTCTATGTGATAACGCTGTTACGAGTATCTCTCTTTATATTCTCTACACACGGGCCTGATCAGTTATTTTTTCGAAAAGGATAGCAAGACATTAATGTCACGGATGTAAAAGAAACAACCTATATATAGCTCTTTCATTTTAGCTATCCATTTCGCAAAAATCAAGTCGTGTCGGTTTATTTTAACATAATTATATGAGACAATATTTTCTTCTACATTCATCTTTCATCTCTGTACGTTTGTTGTACAGACAGTGACCCCAACCTACGAGTATTCCTGTCGTCGCCCAACGCAAGTGCGCCTCTTTTCTAGCTTGGCCCTTTAATCACATCACTTGTTAGCATCTATACTTAATTTCGAAAAAAAAATATGGTCACCTTGCCCTTATACAGGGTTATAAGGAAAGGGTATACTAAGCCGAAAAGGGCTCATAGTTCTCATCATTATGAACAACTTTATCTATTGGGACCAACCGAGACATCGAGGGGAAAAGAACAGCTGTTCCATAGAAATGTCAATGGCACTCGACAAAATGTATGGAACAGCTGATATTTTTTTCTCGATTTCAGGGTTGGTCCCATAGTAAAAGTTGATCACAATCATGAGTACTATGAGCCCCTTTCGGCTTAGCATACCCTTTCCTGGAAAGGGTATTTTAGGGTGGTTTAACGCTATAAAGCGTTTTGAAATAATCGAATTAACAAGACGGTTATCCAATTCCCTGGTTTCCAATCCAATGTTAGTTTACACTTTTCAACAAATTATTAGTTTTGTAAAATTCTCGTAGATGCTGACATGTGGCAAAGCTTGGGTGGCTATGGATATTGTGGATACTACCTAGTAATAATGCTATGACTGCTCAAAGAAATTTGTATGGTTTTGGTTATAGTGCACAACTAAATAAATTAATTTAAATAAATAATAGGTAATAGGTATAGTAGAATGACTTATACGCGTTAAAAAAAAAATTGTTTGTTTTTTTGATAATTAAGTACCTATCTATCTATATCAGCCTTTTAAACATCCTACTGCTGGGATATCAGCCTACCCTCGAAGGGTGATTAGGCCATATCCACCACGCTGGCCCAGTGCGTGTTGGCGGATTCACATACGCCATTAAATTACTTCTCCGGAAATATGCAAGTTTCCTCACGATGTTTTCCTTCACCGTAAAGCCAGTGGTATATCCGTACGTAAGTTCCAAAGAACTCATTGGTAGGGGCCCACCCGGGTTCGAACCCGCTACCTCACGAATGTAAGGCAAGCGTTCTCCCATTAAGTACCTACTACTGAATATAATGTACCTAGGTAGTTAAAATATTAAAGGTCAACAATGGAAACGCAACTGTCAAGATAAGTAAAAAACTTATAAGAGTAACAATTACGAGGATGCAAAAGAATGCCTTTTCATCGCACACCAAACGACTTTGTGTACAGAATTCTCATTGACTATTTGCATGCTAAGAGTCCCAACAAAAATATTACGAGTAAGTAGGTATATACTAACAGCACGTCAAATTATTTGCGACAAAAAAATGAAAGGTTATATTGGTAACAGGTAAACAAGCAGAAGCTTCGATTGGCATCGCTCCCATCTTAATTTCTGACCCCTTTGTTTTCTGCAAAAAATCGAAGTAGTGACCTTGAGCGGACCAATTAGCGTCACCAGCGCACGCGCAACTTTGTTTGCATTGCGAATAAGCTTATGTTTATAGGATATCATCAATTCGTTCGTCTTTCAGCAATATCCGATTGTTCTGCAGCCCGATCTTCACCCTTTTCAGTATAGAATAAAATTCAAAGAATCAATGTATTTCCCAGGAACGTCAGTGTGTAACGGCGACAGCGGGGGCGGCATGGTGTTCAGACTGGGGAGCGCGTGGTACGTGCGGGGCCTCGTGTCGGTCTCGGTGGCGCGCGAGAACGAATACCGCTGCGATCCCTCGCACTACGTCATATTCACAGACCTCGCAAAGTTCCTGCCCTGGATAAGGCAGCACGTCAACGACTATTAGATTAGAACTACCTTATGTTGGTAGGTTAATATTTCTACTTCGGAAATAGAGTTTTGGTTGTTAGAACAGGGGACTTACCACTGTTTTACCCTGCGGCTACACACTGCTCTACTCGCGCCTCCCATCGCCGCTACTCATCCTTTTTTTCGTTCATTGTTACATTCGTTTGAGCTTGCCGTCTCTATCTTGCCGGTCCTTTGACTCGCGATCAGAAAACCGACAAAACAGAGGCAGGACGAGTAGCGTGCCCGCACTATCTCTGCCCACTTCCCTCGCTACTTGCGATTTACTGCATTAGAGCTTTGTTTATCTGTAATAATTGGCTTTTCTCTCGGTTAATCTACAAACGATAGAGCTAGAGAAAGTCATAAGATTATAATAGTGCAGGCTTCCAAAGCATAGCAAAGTGACCTTTATCGCAGAAGTATGCCTAGTACCTTTGCCTTTGCAGTATTGATACACAGCTAGCGGTGCCCCGCGTTTATCCGCCATCCTTCAGGAACCGTTAATTTCTGGATAATAAGTAGCCGTTACGGAGTGGGAACATACACACATACTTACTCAGACCTTCACGATTATAAGTGTGATAGTAAAAGAAGTTGAACTAACACAGATTATAGAAGGATAACACAAGAGTTTTGTAGTTACATTTAACCACAAATTTATCGCAGCTTCTCATATTTTTCTGACGCATGAATTAAAATCAATCCTATACGCTAATCGATATGAATTACGCATTATTAGCGCCTTAGATATTTTAAAATTGGTCCACAATCCGTCCTATTTCCCAACAAGACACGTATATTAGGTATTTATTACTGATTCCTATTTGTTATGTGCCACAAATAATATAAGCTTAGTACTAATTCGCAATTTCGACGTGAATTCGATGAACGTCTAATCGGTCTGATCATGTCTAGTCATGTCAGAAATGAAATTACGACAAAATTGATGAACTTTAGAAATGCTGTAGGTTAGGTTATAGGGTAGGTGTTATGGGAGCACTTACGGAAAGTGCTTACATCGCCATATAAGCACCAGCATATGGTCGATGACCAACACAAGTGGTGGGGAGGTGGAGGGGCGCGCGCAACGCAGTACTGATATTCTCTGTTCGAGACTGATGTTGGAGTTTTTTTTTCTTTATAGAATTCACGTCAAAAACTGGCCAACTACAAACACCATATTTTTTTTAGTTGAGGAGTAACTGTGATTTCTTGTATTTTTGTAGATTTTTGTTAATTTCTCTGTTACTTTTAGCGTTATTGATAGTTAGCTTAACACCTCACGCGGACAGCTTACCTACATCTTACCTAACTACTTTACCATTTAACTTTTAATAATTTGTAATTTTTTCTTTTGAATTATTGGATCCATATGGCAATAATTTTACGCGGTTTGAAATGAGAAGCAAAGCGACACTCGCACCTACAAAATACAACACTAAAATGTCAACACAAAAACTTATTATTTGGAAATCATTTTGTAAAAAAATATCTATTAAAAATTGTCTAGAAGTAAGTAGGAAAACTTCCTGCAAGAGGTTGTTAGCTAATTATGGCTCATTACCAATAACCTTATTTACCAACACCAATTATGTAGCAGCTATTAAAAATATGACCACATTTTGATAACTAATACTTATTATAATAGACTGATAAGAAAAAATTGCTCATAAACCTGTTATTTATAAATTGAGTTTTTTTCATTGCCTTTCTCATCAATATTTTAGGCGTGGTTTACACAGAACGGCGACACGGCAAAACGTGGCGCCGACATGTTTCCTCCTTAGATGTAGCATGGCTTAATTTATACACAGGACAAGCGCAAGATGCGGTCGCCCCGCCTCCCGCACCCCGCGCGCACGTCCGCGCCACGTCTCCAACACTCGCCTCTTCTGTGTCAACCACACCAATCGACCAGAGATATGCGACGTAGCTAAGCGGTGAACTGGGAAAAAACACCAATAGGATTACTACGCTAGGAAAATTAAATAATCCTATAGGTGCATTTTTTTCCTTGCACGGTACATCTAATGTGCTACTTTCTACAAAACTTTAAATTAGAAATAAAACATTTAAACACTTTACGAACGTTCTATATTACAAATATGAGAGACTTATGTAACGATAAAAAACTACATACTACTTAGGTTTGTCGATGATTGAGCAAGAGTCACGGCGGAGACGCATTAAAATGTGTAACCTATATTTTTATACGTAGAGCAGATTTTCACAACGCAATAAGTATTTAAAATATTTTAAAAATAAGAACCCAACTGCGCTATTTCGAATCTAACATCTCGTAATTCGCCTACAAGCCTGGCAAACGGTTAAAAGGCAACCTTTTTGCGGCATTTTCGAATAGCGCATTTTCCGAATTTGGTAAGATTATTATGAACTTCGAACAACGCGCACTTTAGGACTTCATAGCGTGGCGATCTCTATTTCCCGTTTTTTGCAGAGTGGGAAAAAAATCGTCCATATTTCAATGTTTGACGATCGGCCACCCCGTGGCCGCCCGCCACATATTCAATAACAACGCACACCACGAGGTGGCTTTGCAGCCACTCAAGGGAATAAGAATGGTGCGACCTTCTTGAATGGTAAGTGTAGGGCGCAAAATAGTCTCCGCTTTTAAGGAGGTCACATCGGATCAGATAAATAATATATTCCTATGCATAACATAACCAAAAAAAAATAACCCTCATTCTCGGTCATTACAAAGGCATTGGCAAAGACCAAAAGCAGAGCCATCAAACGAAGTTTGTTTGTTGAAATTACGCTGTACGTAATACTCCTCTTCGTCATTTTAATTTATTTTTGCGCTGTTGCCGCAACTCTTGTTATATCAGCGAATTCCCTTAAAAATTAATAAAAATAAAGTCTATACATAAATCTTACAATAACGTCTGACAAAATAAGACAACCTGAAAAAGAGAATACAATATTTTTATAAGCAAAAAGCTGCAATAGCCGGCACAAATATGGCACATACAGCGCCAAAAATTTCACTACCACAATTGGTGGCGCTGTATTATAAACTATGGTTTCAGACTACTCTGTAACATCTCCACAAATATAGCTTCATAGCCTAAGAATAAGGTAAGTAAGGAAAAATAACTCCCATAGCTTGCTTGTGTCGACAGTAAGGTGTCGTCTCGGGCCGTCTGTGTCTCTGTTGACGTTGCATTGGATCAGACCGACCATATTATCAAAGAATCGAATAGGAGAGCCACACGACTTAATTTCTGAACAAAACTAATTATTTTTCTATGACAAAACTTCGAGCTATTTGTTGAAAATTGTTAGTTCCATAATTTTGCCACCTCTCCAGATAAGTTTCCCAGTCTCTAGTCTATTTTGCCAGGGGAGAATTATTGTGTTTTTTCAGCTTTTTTGATCTGACTTATAATAATTCTAAATATTTTACCTTATTCCTACATTTTGCATGGAGACGTTCATACTTAGCGATTCGCTGAGACAGGCAGGGGGCAGAGCAAGCGATAATGTTATGTGATATTGCAGCGCAGTCTGAATGGCTTTTATGATATCTGCAGAACATTGTCATTGATGTTTTTACATCAAATGAGGATTCCATTAAAAGCTCTCACATTTTTATCGACTCCCACTTTCAAGCGCCAACACGAACGAGAGTTAAAATTGAATGTTTATCTACCATTGGGAAATAAGATTCGAAGTCCTTTTGTACGCTACGCGAGTCTCCGATACCCAGCGACTTTAGTATCGAAGCGACTAATACCAACTACAATACAATGTAAGGGAGTTTTTTTTGCGACTTCTTTTCAAGAATGCTATCGACACTGTATTATTTTCCAAAACGTCGTCGTCCAAAACGTCCAAAACTTTCCAAAATTACTGTCGGTTATCGGAGACTACGTAGCGTAGTGTACAACTAGCCTTGAGCTGGGTATACACTTGAGTAGCCTCATCGCGGGCGTCACGCTGGCTGAGGAAAGCTCATGTTTGTTTCACTTGAGACACAAAATAGAACTAAGTGGCAGCCAGCCTCAACCCGAGCCACAGTATCATTAGGTTACTAAGCGTATCGAGAACACAGCCGTCTGAGCACGCACATCGCACTGAAGCGTACTTTTTATACAATTTTTTTAATGACCGTGTTGTTGGCCTCTACAGCTTTACCGGACTTTGGCGAACGCACGAAGATGACGTTGGGCCCTAAAACTATTATTATGCTCGTATGCGACTTGCGCAAGGGCACCGTTGCGGTACGAACCGCGGCTTAGGCCGTCACCCGGAAAAGGACCACCAATTTTTTCCTGGCACCCCAAAAATATCGATCTTCGGACAGATCCTGGGATTCTTCGACCACGCCGGCGAGGTCGGTGTATGATAGTGTGCCTTTGGTAACCGGCACCTATACCAAATACTGTATACTTCTTGTTGTCGGGAGCTGTCGGATAGGACTGAGGCATGCACATGTTTACCGCGGCCGCGCCTCGACTCGCGGCACGGTCTTCACTTGCGCAAGCTGCTCAAGTGGAACCCAGCTTAACACTGCGTCGTATTATTTTCTAATACTATTCTAAATTTGCCGTACATTTTAATCTGACTTCTTAATGGAGACGAACATTCGTACAGAGGAAAATAAAAAACGATGTATTATATTTAATTTTCTTTTCGTTATATTATTTTGGGTGATCTTCAAAACAATAGATTCAACATTGACCCACCTTAACAAAATGCAAAGCTTACTTAGGTAGGAAATGAGACAAAACTCACACTGGCGCATTTGAAAAATGAGTCGTAATGGTCCTTCATTTGAAAATCGATTCCACAATTTTATTGTAGTACTGTTGCATCCATAGTTTTAAAGACATTTAATTGTCTTACATTAATGTGCCATATTATAAAAGCCGGCATTAAAAATAGTGTAAAAACTTAAAAAAATGAACCAAAATTACTGGAAACAAACCAAAATCACGCAATTCATGAAAATAAGATTAAAATTAACACAAAACGAACATTGTAACTCACAAGTCTTTAAAAAATGCAAAAACTAAAACATACCAAATAATATTATGAACAGTAACAGCCTGCGCATACGACACTTGCCCGCTGGAACCATAGCGCACGCAAATTAAGAAACTCATCATCATCAGCCGGAAGACGTACACTGCCGATCAAAGGCCTCCCCTTTAGATTGTCACACTGAACGACAATCTCCCATTTGTATCACCGGGCGCAAGTTTCATAATGTCGTCGGTCCACCTAGTTGGAGGCCTACCTACGCTGCGTCTTCAGGTTCGTGGTCGCCACTCAAGAACCTTTCAATTAAAACTAAACTGAAAATAATGTGTTTTTTCTATGCGTTCTATACTCGTACCTCTTTAGTTATTAGCGATCTTATAGTTCTATCGTCTAGTATTAGATATGAGGGTAAACATGATTATATGACATTTTATCGATAAAAAAAAAACATTGAAAAAGACCTCGATATCCAAAAAAACGCTAGATCTCCGAACCCACTAGGGTTCTAGCGTTTTTTTTTTTTGTATTTTCAAGTGATAATTAAGATAGTGAGATAATAATGATTTCGACGATAGCAACGCACAAAACAGTGGGCTTATCACATAACTCTGAAGGAGATAGCGAGAGTTGCGCGAGCGGGACCGCGTATAGTGCTACTAAGTTGGTACGAGCGAGATGGCATGCTCTCGCAATCAGAATCACGAACGTTTCAAAAATAGAGGATAAGCCCGGTTTTCTTTTTAATAGTTCTACCGTTGAACTACTGGGATAAAAAAGTTTTAACAGTTCTATGACGTCACAGTCCCATAGAACAAATGGGAGTTACCGAGAATTTTGATTGATTTCCTGATTTAATGAGGCGTTTTCCAAAAAAAAAAAGAAATCCTGGTTATAAAAGTACCCAATAGATGGCGTTAGATGTACCTTGAGGTTTTTCTGTTACTGTCAAGACATGAAAGACAGAAAAATGTACGTGTGCCTTTTTTTATCTCGTGTTTTTTGGCTCGACATGTGTATTTAGACAATTTCAAGTAACGTAACTATGTATTTGACTTCATTTGAAATATTACAATAGTTGACACTGGCTAAATACACAACGTGTGGAGCCAAAATTTACGATTTAAAAAATAAACATAAAATATTTCGACAGAAATGACAATGACAGGTAAAACGATACGTCTGTTACGCCATCTAGTAAGTATTTTAGAACTACTTTTTTTTTGGAAAACGCCTCACTGTCATTAAGTGTTATCTGGTTTTTAGAATAGCGCGTGCCTCTCTTTCTAAAGCCATCTCAATTCGTCTGCACGCGAAAATATATAGCGCTATCTATGCACGGTCTTTGCATGGTGGTGGTATTTTCAAGTTCTAGGCTGGCTAGCTACCACCCCCAAGTTTAAAATCTGTCGCCAAGCAACTGCGATGTGTTTCGGCGGCGTCACTTGAGAGCCAGTCCTTTTCCAGACTAGTTGTGTTTACCATTTTCTACCAAAGCGACACTTAACATCAGGTGAGTTGTGGTCAAATGCCCATTGAACATAAAATAAAAATAAAAACTTTTCTAGAATTAGCCTTACTCGGCCAAAGTTGCGGTAAACGCGAAAAATTCATGTGACCTTTTATCACGTGTTCAATATATTTGAATTCATTATACACAAAAATAAGAATAATAAGCTAATCATGTAGTGCCAAAGTCAGTAAAAGTATTCATATTATCATTCGAAAATCTACCTACGGAACACGGTATTGAATTCAAATTTCAATGTTTTTTACCGGTTTATTTTTTACTTGTAGGCGACACTAGTGGTTGCGAGCACGTATGTCGTTTACTATCGGACGCGCGGCCAGCTCGCCCATTGCCTACGAAATCGGACTTGAACAAGGATTACAAGACTATTTTTATGCTTACATCGATGATCTCTAGGTTTTGACACGGGCTTAAAAATGGTTTTTAAATTAGTATTAGTCGATTTTTGCCGCTTCTAAGAAAGACCCAACCGCTGTTTGTAACGACGTGGAACGGGGGAGGAGACGAGAACGAAATAACGTGAGCCCTGTATCTTGTTGATTATGGTTGAATTTCATTTTAAAAATAAACGACATATGCTTTGAGAGGCGGCAAAACGGCGACAGGGCAGTGCTGTGTTTCAAGGTTTGTCATTTCATCTGAAATCCTGTTTTACGTTCCACGATATAAGGTTCACATTTCGATGCTTTCTTTTCGCTTCCAAAACTTCGCCGTCACGTTTCTCGGTACTTTTCGTGTTTATTCCAACACAAACGTCTAGTTAACATGTTTTACCAAGCATAAAACTTGGCACATTAAAAATAAAGGATGCGCTAATTTCCAAAATTCATCGACAAAAACCTCTCATTCAAGCATCCAAACTACTGCTATACAATAATTAATCAATCCATTCAAAATATTTACAAATACAATGTTCATAATGAACAAAGGTCTATCAGGTTACGATAGTACAAATCTAAACCGTAAAAAAGTCGAGTACCATTTACCAATAAGGCGCAGGTCCGTTCCTACATCTTTGGCCCTTGAACCTCTCTTCTGGGTAGCCCGGAGCCCAGTGCATGTTCCTCCCCCTATTCGGTCGGGGGCCCTTGTGGACGTAGTTAGGGAAAGGAGCGCGTGGGTTCGCGCATAGGCCTGGGCCCCGACATCCGTTCCGGGGAGTAGGAGGCTGGCTTCCCCCTAGGGGTGGAGTTGAAAACTGATCCCAAGGATCTGCAGGCATGCAGCCGCCGCAACCGCCCCATCCGAAGTCACCTGAAATATGAGAGAGTATCTTAGCCCATCAGCCATCATTATTTAATGTTTGTCCACTGCTGGACGTAGGCTTCTTCTAAAAAAACGCCACAAGGCACGACTTGCTCCACCTGGCTCTAGGGCTCCGTTCGCTGATGCAAGATATCCACTCTAAAACCCGTCTAACCCAATAGTTGGCGCCCACTTCGAATTTTTACGACGAAGAAAAAAAATACAGGTAACCTATAGATTAGTTTAATAGCACTTTTTTGTCTTATCTATAATTCTTGGTATATGATAAAACGGTTTGGCGTAGAGAGCGCCGCCCTTGCAAACCGCGGGCCGCGCCATCCAAAGGGTTAAAATTGTAAAAAAGTATTATCATTATTTAGACTGCATATACAAAATACTGTGTCAATAAAATACAGCATTCATGAATAGTATTTTATTTTTACATGACTAGTACTTTGGCCTAAAATTGGAAGAATACTTTGCGTCGTTCACTTGTCACCTATTATTTACTTTATAAATTAATACAATCACAAAATACTATACATTATTGTAATTCCAAAGGTTCAATGTTATAAGTGTAGACAATACTGTTACATGACACCACGGTCACTAAGAAAACAAGATATATCTGTATTCGATATTTTACAACCTTCCAAACATTCCTACTAAAAAAAACGTCGACTTGAGAACTTCCTTTTTTGGGAAGTCGGTTGAAAACCGTTCAATTCGGTGGTTAATATTAAACCTTTAATTTGAAAGGTATGTATGAACCTACAACCATATATTATCGTAGATCATTTAAGACACATTTTAGAGATACGACGTGTCGAGTTGGGAGACATTATGTGTCAGCCTGACGTAATTTAATGAGACCGTCTTATATATTATTTCATGATAATACATGAAGTGCTAAATAGCGTGCTAAAATTTCATTTTTAATTTTAAAGATATTGGTTGCTATAATAATTATTTTGCCTTTAGATTTCCCCAGCTTTATAAACTTAATTTCAAGGCAAACTTTTCAAAAATATTCGTTATCTTTTTGACGAGGCCGTTGCTTTTCGGGCTGTCAAACTCGCAGCCATCGTATATTTTATAACAACTTTGAACGTTAAGGTTATGAGTATATATGAAATTTTTGCAAAATGAAATACTTCGAAGCAAAAAAAATTTAAACATTATGAAAACATTTAAATATTTCAATAACAATTACTACTTATAATAATATATCAATTATAATTAAAATAGTCACACAGAAATTTAAAAGGAATATTTTTTTTTAATACATTTATTACAATAACTGCTAACACTAATAAAATGCTAAAAATGTATTAAGAAAAATTTATATTCATAATAATTGATACAAGATCATAAGATTAAATAACTAAATTATTATTATACTATATTAATTTATTGTAAGGCCAATATAACCGATTTAATATAAATCTAAGAAAATTTGTTGAAATATATATTTTTTTATTGATTTCTAGCCACACATTAATACTAATTTTAAAGTATGTCTTAATATTAATCATAGTATCCGTTATTGTTATAAAAGTAATAATAAGTTATCTATAGCCAAAGTGCCCAAATATAACGTTATGTAAAAGTTAGACAGGGCTTTATTTCTAATTTCGATTAATCTTGAGCAATCTAAAACAAAATATATATTGAGCGTTATATACAAATAAGAAAATCAAAAAAAAAAAAAACCTTTTGATTACTATTATTGCCGCAAAAACGCTATATTATACGTCTGAATCGTTTCATTTACATTATAGAACTAATCATTTCATTTTATTGCACAAAAAACAATATCTGAAAACAGAGGGATAACGATAGTTGAAAAAAGGGATGGCGGCAATGAAAAAGCAGTGAATTTTATTCTCTATATCATGCTACGCAGAGCATTATTTCAAATGGCACACTTCGAACGACGGTAACGCTCGACTCCTTTTGTCGTTTGACGTACGCGTCGTCATTTAAAATACTGTTGTACGAAACGCGATACTTTTTTTTTTCATCGCCACTTCATTACGACCTCTCTGATGAGAAACAGTAACAAAGTATCGCCATTGAATAAAAAAAACAGTTACCATCCACAAATCAAGGATGTTTTGTATTTTCCAATAAAGAAGAAAAATTAAAAAAAAACCTTGTTATTTATTGATGGCCAGTTACGTTAGCGTGCTATTTAAGAGGATAGTCCTTCCGCGAAGTTTTGACGCAATCGATATTTGAAATAACTTTTTGATAAAATTAGCGTTTCGGGAGTAGTCTGTATCACCCCCTAAATCTTAACAAAATCTTTTGTTTTTAGTGTAAATGGCTTTGATAAACCATAATCCAGAATCCGGTAAGCCACTATATTTTTTTTTTTTTTTTTTTTTCTGTAATCGTTTATTGTATTCTAACAACAACTACT
Source organism: Apocheima hispidaria (assembly GCA_947579745.1). Taxonomy (NCBI): domain Eukaryota; kingdom Metazoa; phylum Arthropoda; class Insecta; order Lepidoptera; family Geometridae; genus Apocheima; species Apocheima hispidaria. The sequence goes on along the minus strand of OX388166.1, from coordinate 2,523,796 downwards.
TTTCTTCGTCGTACTTTCGACGCAATAAAATTGTCACTTGTTGCAGGCACTTAAAGTGACACAGTTTTTTTAACAACAAAGATAACATTATAGCGAAATTAAAAAAAAAAAACAAACTTACACGAATAATTTTCCTACTTTGTAGATAACATATAAATAAATCATCGAAATTGGATAACATTTAGGGGTGGGTACCAGACTACGCTTTTTTATGGACGAGCGGTATGCTCAATTCTTAACGTTCAACAGTTTACTCTCAAACAGCAAAATTGTTAGATCACACTTAGAAAATACACGTTATTTAGGCACAATTCACATCATGGAAACTAGTTCTAGCATTCTAGGCCTACTAAGTTCACGTTCAGTGAGGAGTTCTGATTATTATATTTTATTTGCAACTCTCTCTGCATCTACTCGACGGCAATGACGTGCAGACACAAACTGTCGTTTGAAACTGTGCCATACTTCACTTTTATTGGAGTCCACATTTCAATGGTTTTTATTAACGAGATGTTGCATACTGCAAACATTTAACATGCTATTTCCATATAACTGTACGCGTTTATAAAGACACATCGTATAAGAAGTCATAGGAATAATAATAATCAGCCATAAGACGTCCACTGCTGAGCATGGGCCTCCCCCTTAGAGCGCCACACCGACCGACAACGTGCCACTTGCATCCACCGGTTGCCCGCGACTTTCACAATGTCGTCGGTCCATGTATTGGGAGGCCTGCCTACTCTTCGTCTTCTAGTTCGTGGTCGCCACTCAAGAACCTTTCTTCCCCATCGGCTATCGGTTCTTCGAGTGATGTGGCCTACCTATTGCCACTTCAGCTTGCAAACTGAAAGCTATATCGGTGACTTTGGTTCTACGGCAAACATCTGAATAGAAGACCAGATTTCGGAAAATATGTGTCTGGCTCTGGGCCCTAGTTTATGTAACTACTGTGCAAATCTATATTCTGCGGTCGTCACAGATATCTCCCTTAGGTTCCGAACTCATGACGATTGAAACGCACCACGCCTCGGTCAAAATACACCTATAAAATTTACTCTCAGTGGTTCATTGCCAGGCGCGAGTAGCGTAACCTATGGACAGCGAATGGGAACGCTTGGTCGCAGTCCCCGTAGCCCGAACTTTCCTCCAACTTTAGTGAGGTTTTGTCGGGACAACGATTTCGTAATTTAGTATATGTATATATGTGGCTGTATAGCTTTACTTTGTAAATATGGTAGAGCTAAATGTAAGTTTTTTCTTGACTACTCGAGCGTCGTCATAATCAAAAGTCAAAACCACGTCTTTTTTCATAGTATGATTTTTATAATTCATTAAAAGTATTTTTTTTTATGTTTAACAACTTTAATTTATTTTTATAAGTGTTATTTTCATTGTTATAAAAATCCTCACTGAACATGTGACCCTTATTAAACCTCTACGCTTTATTAATTAGATAAATGTACAGTATATTATATTATAATAATTTAATTTACTAACCTAGTAAGGGACGAGAAATGTTGCGATGGGTATAATGAAATAAATATGTGTTCTAAATTTTATTAGAACCTCATCACTATTCAATACTTGTTTTGAAATCTTTCGGTCATAATTAAAAAGTTCAATAGACCATGTTTAGTTAAAATGTTAAACAAAAATGTTTCCTTCAGTATGTAACGGAAACTTTAATAAAAACAAAAAATATTTGTAATCCAAGTCTACATAAAAGGTAGATAAAATATACAAACAAATACCGTATATTTTGCTTTTAATATTCCTTATACCCATCTCACAGTACGATAAGGAAATAGGAACGGACATCCGCCAAGGGTAGACAACGCGCGTAGACTCCGAAACTACTGAACATCTGAATCACCGCCGATATATTGTCACTGTAACCACTCGACCGACGGCAGTGCTCTTTTATTTACCCTCGTTTAGCAAGGACAATGCTCGTTTACGAGGACAATGCTCGTTTATCAAGGAAAATGCTCGTTTAGCAAGGACAATGATCGTTTACGAGGACAATGCTTGTTTAGCAAGGAAAATGCACGTTTACGAGGCCAATGCTCGTTTAGCAAGGACAATGCTCGTTTAGCAAGGAGAATGATCGTTTATGAGGACAATGCTTGTTTAGCAAGGAAAATGCACGATCACATCGCTACGGATTCTAATTGGATCCAGCTTGTAGCTGTTGTAGCTTGTCTCGTTTACGAAATCACTAAATACTCGTTTAGTTAAATTATTGTATCGATATATTTTATTTTGGTGACGAAAACTAAAGTCTAATAAAAAAAATTAAAAAATTAGAACACATTTGAAACGATTGTTTACAAAATACTTTCCAATGAAGCAGTCGGTTGATTTATATAATTAAAAATGTACAATGTGCAAGCGAGAAAACTGTCAATGAGGAGGACCCTCGAAGAATTGACCAAAACGTTCGAAGAATCAAAAAACTAGGAAATTTAGAAAGCTATCAAGAATGGCAATGCCGTCGGCCGGCACTTTTCGAATTCATAAACTAACACCAATTAACAGAATACAATGTTACACAGAATATTCAACATCTTAATAGCTATAACAAACACGAAAAACACTATAACTAAATATTAAAATGTAATTGATGAATCTTAAATGGTGACGATCCTCAAAACGTCTTCCGCACGATACAATGCGATATGCAATTCAATTGTAAGAAAGTATAGCCAATTGTCAATAATTGGCTAAACTTTATTTACTTTATCAATAATAAACTAATCCAATTGGGACAATTTGATTAGTTTATTGAGGCTCTTACACACTACGTCGGCGGCACGGACGCGCGGGTAACGATTTCTGTATCACGCCTAGCGACTAGACATGTGCTCGCCAACAAAATGGCGGCACACCCGGTTGCCATGTCTGCAGGTCTGTTAAAACTTTACGTAGTGTCGCACGTTACAAACTTTCGAATCTTTAATATTATTTATAATTTATCTTTTTTTATCTTTTATATTTCATCACCATATAAGAAACATTCCAAATTTAACAACTTTCAAGCAAAATTTTCTCGATATGCAACCTATATGCGTTGTTCAGTAAACAGTATAGAATCACAATTTCGACCGGAGTTGCTGAGCACCTGAGCATTAAGTCGTAAAAAAACACGGTTTATAATGCTATGGTACATTATTAGTATTGAGCAGGTAGTATTTGGAAGTTTTCATGCAAGGGTCATTTGTTCACGCAGAAATCTACCCAAATTTTTATAATATCCACTTGGGTATGTTGTAACCACGGCCGACAAGCTCAAGCCACATAAAAAGTAAAGTGGAGATGGCCTAGTAGTTGTTGCAATACGACAAACAGCCGAGACCGGCAAGCCAAATAAAAAAAAAATATGAAAAATAGTAATAACACATTATCCTAACAAGTATGTTAGTAGCAATTGTTTAAAAAATTGCGATTATTTTGAACCCAGCTAAATTTCAAGTTTCGTAAGGAATTGCCACATAATTGTTAGCGCGCCTCACAGAGAATAGTAGTAGAACTGTAGCAAAAAAACTGAATAAAAAATAAAATAAATAAATGAAAACAAAATTCTCACCGGCCATCATTTTGGCGTTTCTCCTCTGGCGCGGTCCTGGCATCTGTCCGACGGGCGGCATCGGCCGGATCGGCGGCATCCGGGGAATCACCGGCATCGGGGTGAAATCGGCATCCGTATCGGTATCGAACTCGGGGGGGCCGTCTAGGCGAATGAAAAAAAAATAGAAAAAAAATGAAAAAAAAATTTTTGAAAAAAGGTTGGGAGTTTTCCGATTCTCGATGTAAATTCAAAGAATATTAAAAATTGTAATAAGTTCGTCATAGCGAAAAAAAATCGAAGGAGATCGAACCGTTGTCTGCGATTTTCAATTTAAAAAAAACAATTTTATTCGAGATTTGTAGCCAATTTCATGTTAAACCAAATTCACTGCTACTGAGTATGACAAAGTCCGATAGGATATTTACTTTAAAAAAAAATTGATTCATGTTTGTAGTATAATTATGTTTAAAACTACAGTTTATAACAGATCAAGGCGGGTTCGCTTCGCTGCGAACCTATAGGCGCGAAACCTCTACTAGTTTTATTATGAACTTAATATCGTGTAACTTAGAGCAGAATTTCAAATGACAAACTTCAAACTATAGATCCAAAGAGTTTGCAATTTAAAACTATGCTGTACGTAACATAATATAGGATTCACATTTAAAATAGAAGCGATTACGCTGCTATGGTTTCTCGGCGGATGTGCTAACGCCACGAATTACATCATAAATCAAACCAATGTGTGAACAAATTACCCTTATGTTTAAACAAGAAAATGACATTTGCACAATTTTTAATTGAGAAAAAAAAAACCTACATCGTTCGACATCTGCTTTACGTTATAGTTATCTTTCCAGTTATAAACAAGTCTAAACCATGTTTAGTTGTCTGTTTACCTTTCCAGATATAAATGCTATTGCAATGCATAATATTCACGCTCATACTACAAGAATATTAAGAACTGTCTAGATTTTTTAGAAATTTAATAACATCTGATTTTGTGCTGAGACGGGGTCCCTTAGTTCTTACGAATACTGTCGTGTTAGACTGAAAATAAAGAAACCATACAATGAACTGGAAAAATTAACTCGCAAGTCTAAAATGGGTCCAGAAGGCTAATTTTTTTAAAATATTATACAGCCACTGTTACTTGAACACGAATATAAATTTGGATACTGATAAGCAATAACATGTCAAACCAAAAAAAATATATTTTTTTTGTTAATTTTACAAAACGCTTCTTTGGCTGACAAAGAAGCGTTCTGTATCATTAACATTTTTCATTATTTTTTTTATTGCTTGTCAGTATCCATTTATGAATACCAACAGTCCAAAATTAATATTACATTTTTCCACTTCGTATCTGTTTTGGTAAACAAAGTCGTGTGTATTAAAGAAAGCCCCTGTCTTGCAGTGGTGATTTCTAGCACTTAAAATACATGGTTAGCTCCAAAACACAGATCACAGATTCTGCATTCAGGACGCTCGAAGCGCACCACGCATCAGTCTAAATACACTGATAAGAAATTCTTCTTTTTGGTTGATTGTTAGGCGCGAGTAGGCGTAACCTTGAGATAGCCAATGAGAACGCTTGATCGCACTCCCCGAGACCCGCGCCGCGCCTCAAACTTTGGTGACTTTTTGTAGGAACAACGAATCTCGGTATCTAGTGTGATATGTGGCTCCAAAGCCTCAAAACAAATGCGTATTTTATACTTATTCTGTCGACTCTTTTGTGAAAACAAGACAGACTTCTTGTTTTTTTTTTCCTTGTTGATTGCCTTGTCTCGTTTTCGCTTGTTAATTACTAATATTGTTATTAAAATAAAAACTCGACTGCAAAACTGGCCTATGCCTTAGACATTCCGGACATGAAGATTAATCTTACGACACACACATTAAAAAGTCGCACTTAAATAATCAAACACGTTAGACAAGGACGACTATATGGCGAATATTGGCGTAAAATTGTGTAATACTAGACTAGCCGGAATACTAGAGCTTGTTTTTTTAAGTGCAGTCAAGCGTTTAGGCTGAATTAGGCTACGGGAGGTAATATAGACAGATAAACAACGTACATACACCCGAAAACTAACTCCATCTGGGCAAACGAATAAAAAAACTCGCTATCTAGGATTATCGTACCAGCAATTATTCGAAATAAAATCTGGTAATAAATTTATTTTAAATAACCTCAATCTAACACGACCTCTTAACTTTAAAAAGACAAAAATGTAACATCCAGTTTTTTTATTTTACTTTATTAACGTCCCTCAGTCATTAAACAATTATTCTCATAGACACTTTTTATTTAGTTTTTTTTTTTTTTTTGCTAAGGTAACAAAAAGTGCCTACAAAAAAGGCAACATCTCTACTCTCTACCGTTTTTAGTACATTCGAGTCTTTATTTTCTTAAATATATAAGAACTAAAACGAATAAAAAGCCTATTTGGAATTCAACAGCGGAAGGGAAACATGCAAACAATTAAACAGGCGTTGCAGTCGCAATTACAGGGATTTCTTGTATTTCAGTACGGTAAAGCAGAGCATAGTTTTTCCTTTGAATTTTTTTTAGCTTTTTTCTTTGCACGCGTTTAAAAGCATATGCAAATTTTTATATTTTTGCCGTATACGCGTTATTTAAAGCACAGAGTATTGCTTTTGATTAGTCCGATATAAAAATATACTTTTCTACTTATTTTTACTTGCATTCGAAAAAAAGATTTTACAGCAAAGCTTTAGCAGCGTTGCGTTGTTAGTAAGTTCTGTGCAAAAGGATACCTTAAATCAGTGGTATTAGACAGATTAGCCGTTTTATTAACCTCGGGTTTCTGAAACGTTTGTTAACTTTGACAACAGATTCATTCTAATGCTGCCTTTGTCTGGCACTAAGCAAATTACAAAGACAGCAATAGACTTAATCTGTTGTCAAAGTTAACAAACGTTTCTGAAACCCGAGGTTTGTATATTTCATAACGCAAATTATAATTCTGCGACCAACTTGTTAGCGGTTATTTTATAATAATCATGTATTCAAAAACGAACTTAACATTCGGAAGTCAACGAAATAAAAACCCAATAAACGAACCGAAGACAACATTTTCAATATATAATAACTAAATAAACTGATAATACGAATTATAAACTGCAATGTTACATGACCAGTAGCTGGCACCGAATGTTGTTCCAACGAAATTTGACATTAAATTATCGACAACGATAACTTTACATTAATTATCGATAACAATATCCTAACATCGATCGATAACGATAATTTCTCATTATTTATCGTTATCGATAATAACTTGACATCGATCGATAACGACAATTTGTCATTATTTATCGTTATCGATAATAACTTTAACTAATTATCGACATCGATGATTAGATTTTGTCGAGCAATAACCTACCGTTATTTATACCGATACCGATACTCAGACCGTAGTTATCAATAGCGATAATTACATTATTCAATATGAATAACGATATCTTGAAATTAATGATTTAATGCCAAATTTTATTAAATCTATAATCGGTGATCGCACTGAGTAGTAAAATCTAGTGTGACAAAAACGGAAATCCCTCTACGGGCCGCAACACCCGAGACCCCACACAAAAACACTACACACGGGCACGCAGTCCGTCCGTCTAGATCCTAGTATCGCTGAGACGGAACTTTTTACAGTACAGCCCTTTTCAGAACGGACGGTGGTGTGTCATGTACGAGGTGTTGTTGTAGAAATCGCGCCGGTAGTAGCGGTTGCTTGGCGGGTAGTAGTGTGCGGTATAGTCTTGCCGGCTGTGGAGCATGTCGAGTTGGTCGAGGCTGTGATGCCGTTGAGGCACGATCGGCGGCACTAAGGTCCGGGCAGCGTGCGCAATCACAGGGCAAGTTAGGTTGGTGCGGGAGACGAGATAATTATTCAACTCGATAATTATCGTGATAAATGCGAGAATGGAGAGAAAAACTAAATAAGTTGAATGATTTAAATGTTTCGACTTCGTTCACGACAGAAACCCTAATTTCGTTTCGGTTCTGGCCGCAGTTTTTTTTCTATAGGATACTACAATCCTTATTATTATCATGAACATTTTGTCAATAGTAAAAATAATAAGCTAATTAATTCTGATTAAAAAAGCTAATCGCACTAATATTATAAATGCGAAAGTTTGTAAGTGTGTAAGTATGTAAATAGGTAAGTATGCGAGTGTGTTTGTTCCCGTTCAAATCTGTAATGGCTCAACGGATTTGAATGAAATTTGGTATGGAGGTAGTTCGGGAACAATTCGGTTATTCGGGAACAATATTCGGTTTCTGTAGAAAAGCGGGTGAAACCGCGGGGCGCAGCTAGTTAGTAAATAAATGCAAAAAAAAATGTCACCCCCTAAACGTGGACACGATCCTTTACGTACGCTATCGATATCAATCGACAAATTTAAATTTATCACGATAATTATCAGGTTCATTAATTATCTCCCTAAATTTGTCCCGGCAGTGACAGCCGCTAATGTGTATAGAAACATCCAGGTTTTTTTTTTCTTTCACCTACACGATACGTTAGTGTGAAAACGAATGTGTATAATTACCTCGGGTGTGGTGGAAGCCCGCCGCCCAGCCGGCGTAGTAAGCTGCCTTTTGCTTCCCGTGCTCTTCGGCAACCTACAAAGCATACAAAATCACACTAATATTACTAGTAGTTCGCGTCAAACTGAGACCTCGCGACCCCTATATCTTCACAACCCCTGGACCGATTCAGCTCATATTCGAACTTAAAAACTGTATTGAAATGAACTACTTGTCTACAAAATTTCATGAAGATCGGATCATCGGTTCTCAAGTTATCATCGGACAAATATATTAATATACGCACAAACATACATACAAATGCCGATTTGTCCCAGTAAACTCTGAGACCTTCGCTTCGCTCGGTCAATTAATGCGAAAGTAAAGTGTGTAAGTATGCAAGTGTGTTTGTTTCCGTTCAACTCTGTAACGACTGTACGGATTTGAATGAAATTTGGTATGGAGGTAGCTTATTCCCTGGATTACTTTTCATCCCGGAAAAATATTGGTTTCTTTGGGGCAGCGGGTGTAACCGCGGGGCGCACCTAGTAACTACTAAATTTAAATAAATTACCCTGCCAAAATGTTATTGTCTACAAATAAAAACGAATTGAAAGAAAAATAAAGCGGTGTTATGTATTTTGTTTTAATAAAACGGGAATACTCACGTTAAATTGAGTCGGTTATTCCGACTATAGTTTCGATCACATTCGGTGACCATTATCAAGGAATGCTCAGCGAGACACGCGCGCGACCTCGTCTTGCCTTGCACTGAACGGTGTTATATAACATTATGTCATAGATTTGTTTAGTGATGGGATGTATTGCTATGATGGATAGTCGGTATTTTGTACAGCAAAGTACTTACTGTTACTTTTTGTTACTGTACGTATTTTTATTTTTTTTGTTATTAGAACAAGATTTTTGTTGTGAGAATCATTATCAATAAAATTGAATTGCATAATGCAAGGATTCTCTACTATAGAGGATGGGCCACAAAGTATTGTTTGCTCACGTCACTTAGGACCGCCTTACGGCACGTCGGCCATGTTTAATATCCCAGCCAAGCTAGTAATTTAGCTGTCAAAAACTGTCAAATTATTTGAAGTGTTAGGTAATCACTAGTGAAAGGGGCGGAGTTGACGCCATATTGTGTATTCAAATGCCGAAAATGAAGTGATTTGTAACAAGTCCTTGTTTTTCTTTCGTCGTTGGCATAATGTCACTTTCCTTGTAATGTGATACTGACAGCTATCACCTAATGTCACAGGCACCTTGGTACACCGCAAATAGTGTAGACTGTAGGGCAAGGATAAATGGTACTGACCTTAACGCAAAGTGGCTCAGTCCCACCCTCTGGTATCACATTATTTAACGCAGCTATCGCCTCTTGCGCCTCCTCGCGCTTGTCAAATCTGGAAAGGTTTGGTATTATTATTATTAGTAGTTCGCAGCGAACTGAGACCTCGCGATCCCTATATCTTCACAACCGCTCGACAGATTCAGCCCATATTCGAATTTAAAACTTGTATTGAAATGAACTACTTGCTTACAAAATTTCATGAAGCCCCCAGACATAAAGAGGCATCCAAACACACCTCACTCATCAAAATCAGTCAAGCCTTTTAGGCTACAGGAAGTATTTTAGAAACACACATACACTTATTACATGAATAATAAAATAACAAGTATTTTTCTAGTATTCAATTCGCAGACCAAGCCGCTTATGATAGAGACGTGAAATTTTAATCCAATATTCATCAAACGGTCTAAGGTGAACAATAAGGTCGGATTTTGCAAAATTCCATCTCTAAAAGGGTAAAGTGGACTCTAAAAGGGTAAAGTGGACCCTAAAAGTTCGTATGGAAATAAAAACTTTTTTTCGTGCTACACCAATTAAACTCGGTTGGCGTACAAACAAGAGAAAAAAATTAAAAATAGGTCCCCTGAAGAGGTGAAATGGGGTTTTGAATGTACTACATATGCCTATGCGAACGAAATGAACCCCTCACAATGATAGATACAACTAAACCTCATCCTAACTAATATTATATCACGGTCAAACGGCTGAACGGATCGACCTGAAATTTTACATAGATATAGCTTAAGAGTCGGAGACGGAAATAGCCTACGATTTTTTCAAGGTCCATTCGAACGAAGTCGCAGGTAGCTAGTTTTGTATAATGTCTTACCTAACAAGCGGCCTAGTTGCGGAAATAAGCCCGCTCACCAAGTACCAAGTAACTCTTACCTAACAAAAGCGACGCCTCGTGGCGTACCGTTGTTCTTGTCCCTGAGTATGTGTTTCTGCACTATTCTGCCGTATTTGCCGAATATTGTGTCCAGTGTGTCCTCGTTGACCGCGCGCGGTAGGTTCGTGACATACAGGTTGGTGTCTTTAATGTCTTCGCCGGATGGCCGCGCGTATGACACCTGAAAACATATAAACATTTTATCAGACGAGCGTCTATACAATCAAAATCATTTAAAAAAAAAATAAATGTGTTGTAGCGGTAACGTGAAGGAGTGATATCGCGTCATTGTATAAATTTCCAAATCTTGTTATTTCGAGGGTTAATTTGTGAAACCAGTGGTTTTTTTATTTAAGTGATTCTCACACTGCTCCGCGGGCCGCGACGATGCGCGGGATGGATCGCGTTTTTTTAAGAGATGCGCGTGCGCTAGACAAAAACCAGATAATTGCTAATTACATCTAAACCAGGAAATCGATCGAAATTCTGTTCCATGCAAACCTAGATATTATTATTACCTCACTATTAGTGTAATAATCACTTGAATATGCACTAGGGGTTCCGAGCGCCAGCGAAAAATGTATGTAAATCGAGGTCTATTCAATGTTTTTGTTTTTTTCCAGAAAATGTCATATAATCTTTTAATCTTGTTTTCCCGCCATGCAATAATAGAAAAATACAAACTTTCGCATTTATAACATTAGTGTGATTATATATGCCTATAATATTTGCGAAGTTCACTCAATTCCTCATGGGTCCCATTGTCAGAATTTTAAGAATAAAAATGGGACCAATCTGGAAGTATCTCATTTGAAATATAAAACGATTTTTACAAATCGGTTTATTCATAACGGAGTTCTGAGGTAACAAACATATTTTTAAAAAAAACTTTAATTTTTTTTTGTACTCGATTAAGAAGGAACTTGACTTGCCCTTTGAAAATAGATGTAGATACGGCAACGTACCTTTAACCGTTTATTTCTGAGCTGGTACCCGTTGAAGGTGTCGATGGCGCGCGACGCGTCCTCCTCTCGGGTGAAGTTCACGAAACCGAACCCGTAGCTGTAGCCAGTCTGGAAAAACATATTAAACATTTCATGTCAGTTTATTTAGAGGCTAAGTTTTTTGTTTTTTCATTTAAGAGCCGGCTCAGCTATCTCTTTCGCACTTTTTCAACATTTTTACAACAACAACAGCAATGTAACAAGTATAAAAATTAGAGAGAACATTTGAAAAACTTAAACTTAAACTTGAACGCTAATATCTTTAAGATTACTATTGCCAATGTTTTATAGCAATTTTCATGTTATATATTTATTTATTTTTAGGAAAAGAAAAAACTCGTTTTTTTTTATTTCTTTTATCTTATTCGCAAAAAAAAAAATACGTACACGTAAATTATCATACAACATTAGCAATGGTATTCTAAAGATATCCAATGACCAATTTTTTTAATGTTCTTCTCTGTAACTTTTATTTTATTAAGGTGCGAACGAGAATGCAAGAATCATGTGAGCCGGGCTTTAAGAGCCGCCGGAGGAGCATTGCTTAAGGTGCAACATGTCGCTCAGCCTATTTACAACCTATTTATTAGCGCATAATTAGTTTTTATGACTCTTACCATTTCTAAGACCACGGCGAATAACAAAAAACCTTATAATTTTTATTGTTAATTCTTCTCTTGATAAACTTTATCTTCTTACCTACATCAAGCAGATATATCACACCTAGATTCCGCACCCAGGACGATCGAAGCGCACCAAGCATCAGTCAAAAAACACCTATACAAATTTTCTCTCTTTGATTCTTTGTTGGGCGCGATTTACCCTTAAGATAGCCAATGAGAACGCTTGGTCTCAGTCCTCGCTAAACCGATTACGTCGCCCGCATTGCGTCCTATTTAGTAACTGTGATTGACCTACAGATTATCAAACACTATTTTATTAAGCTTTAGACTTTCGCGGTTGTTTACTAGACATTTAAATCATGACAGTTGCATTATGCAAGTTCATTATTGACGGGTACAGACAGATCGCACTAGATACATGCTGGTAATTTTTAGAGCGTTAACATGTACCAACTTGGTCCTGAGTGCGGACTCTAGAAGTGGTCTGTGACTTAAGAACATCTTTGTACACAGTATAGCAATAAAATAATTCTTATTCTTATTCTTATTGCTAAACATCAGAGGAGCGAATCAATATTAATATTTTCAGATTAGTGTCCCACTGCTGGGTTTAGATCCTTCCAGACTTCTCACATACTGAGCACAGTCTTGGTCTTTAAAGAAGGATCAGAAGATCGCACTCGGAGTCAAGCGAGCGAGCAATGGAACGCAGTATCCTAGGAGTCACATTAACAGCGAGTCAATAGTCATGAAAATATACCTTGAAGTCCTTCATAACCCGGCAGCTCTCTATAGGGCCGATGGTCATAAACATGCCATACAGGTCCTTTTCAGTCATGGTCTGCGGCAGGTAGTTGACTATGAGGTTGGTCCTGGCGTTGTCACCGCCGGCGGCGGACACTCCTCCTCCCTCTGACATGCTGCCCCAGTACCGCTGCGGACCCGACCTGCCTCTGTATTGGTGCTGGATTTGCTGAAAGGACAAAACTTTCATAAGCATCATTGACTCAATAATAATAATTTACACTTCTGATGATCTGAGGCTGACGTCACATAATCGTCACAAAACTTTTATTGTTTTTTTTTTCTCTTATGTGTTGGCTCCACGCGTTGTGTATTTAGCCAGTGTCAAGCATTGTAATATTTCAAGTGATATTTACATGATTCACAATTAAAATAAGTCTCACACTCTACACTCTCACTTTCGTTTTATGCAAAGTGAATGTAAAGTCAAGCATTTTGCAATTTCTCCATTCATTTCCTCACAATGTCGCGGAGACAAGTCGATGATGACCGATGAAAGACAGATGCCGAAGAAAGCGTCCGGGTGGTTCGTGACTTTCATCACAAATGCACATCAACAATGAAAGATGAAACGTCTTACTTAGACAGTTCATTATCGATGAAGCGTCGAAAATGAAAGCAAAAATAAACCATCTAAATAATATATGAAAAAAGTAGTTGTTATCCGCAACTTCGTTTGCGTGGACCTAAAAAAAGTATCCTATGTCCGTCTTTGTGATATACAGTAGTATAAGATCCATTCAGCCGTTTAGCCGTGCGCGACAAACATCGAGACAGAGAGACAAAGTTACTTCCTATAGTTCGCTAGATGGCGTTGATCCATTTTTGTGCATTTTTTGACGTTCTGTATGGACTGACAGTTGCAATGTAGGGACTTCTGAATCGCAAGCAAAGTTTTTTCCTCAAGACGAACATATTAATTTTTATACCTCGAAGCTTCTTTTATGGTCCTGATACGACTACGGCTATATTCCTCTGAATTATAATATTAGTTAGGATAACTCGTTTAAATAAACCAATGAAAAATTACTTTTGCCGTTTTTGCGCATGACACTCCTCGCGGTTAGTATGAAGTTTTTAGCAACTTTGTGACTTTTTACAGTTCTTGATTATTGTACCATATTTAAAAAAAAGGTGTCCTCTCTTCTGGTCTTCCTGTGCACAACGGGGCCATTTGAAACTTTGTTCTGTTTTTTTTTGTTGGGAATTGGGAATTGGGCAAATGACCTCATACTTCAGTCACAGCCTACAAATCTAACACTGATAATAAACACGCATATTTAATGCATTTTTGTTTACCTTTGTGTTGTCTTAGATCTACTTTTTAAGGAAGAGCCTGGAGCCACACACACACATGCCACCCTAGTGTCGGCTCCAGTGCACACCGATATACATCTTGTGTATGTCTATTTTTTTCATCTCATTTGTAACATCGGTGTTTATATCTTGTACCTTTTTTTATTTTTTTTATTTAAAGGGCTTTGTCGCTCATTGACCACATCGCCCTGTGATTCACACTGTACACGACAAATATACATAGACTAAATAAATAAAAACACAAAATTATCTTTTTAGGCCTATTTCCACTAACGTATATAAAACTTTGGCTTTGTCAGACTCGGGGCTGGCCAGAAAGCAGTTACAAAATCCGACGTCAGTAATATCGCTCCGATTAAACCATAGTCTCCTAAAGGCCTCGTTCCGCACACATTCCATCAAAATGTGTCTTCAATGACGCCACATACACTGCAATTGGGGGAAGGCGTTTTTTTCATAAGGTATGCAAACTTATTTGATGGAATGTGTGCAGAACGAAGCCTGAGTGCTGTCACCAAAACGTCACGTTTTAGGAGACTATTTCTAGTTTCTAAGTTTTTTTTTCTAGAAAAAAAAAACCGAACGTTGGCCAAAAGTCCAGAAGGCAACTTAAGCGCGTCGATGATTCATACAAGAGAATTAGGTCAAGACGGAGAAAAGTAGGTAAGCCAAAATGTATATTTATTATGGTTCCAAGTTTGACACGCGACATTTACCCACTACTTCCTTATTGTTACAATATCATAAAATAAACCAGCGTTCCAACTTTTCCTCGAGAAATTAGCATTCGTATCTGAGATCGAATTATTTTCTTAATCACAAATCACACTAATATTACTAGTAGTTCTCGCCGAACCGAGACCTCGCAATCCCTATATCTTCACAACCCCTGGACCGATTCAGCTCATATTCGAACTTAAAAGTTGTAGTGAAATGAACTACTTGCCTACAAAATTTCATGAAGATCGGTTCGCAAGTTATCGTCGGACAAATATACACACAAACATACAAACATTATCGCGGAAAAATATTCGGTTTCTTTAGAAGTAGGTATATAGTTAGCGCAGCTAGTATGTTATAAAAGCTAATTAACATTACCGATTTAAAATGCCTCTACTTATAATTTTGATGAATACAACTCGATCCGACGTTCTATATCAATCATCATCATCATCAGCCAGAAGACGTCCACTGCTGAACATAGGTCCGACCTTATATAGCAATTAAACACCAAAAACAATGAAACGAGTAATCAAGGAACATAGCCAACGTAGCTACTCTGTCCCGAGACGACTGAATGTTACCATCCCCGTCACTCCTTGTGCATCCTAATGAAAGGAAAAGGTGACAGAAATAAAATCTTTTTCGTGAGATTAATTGATAATCGTGTCAATAAAGCAGTCCTGTTATCTTCACACGGTTACTAAAAAGAATCAAGAGCCTGGCTGGCTATTACCATACCAGCTGAAATATAAAAACAACTACTAAAAAGCTAATAAAAATGTTGAGCTGCATTACATCCATGCAAGCTACAAACATTCACAGCTTAAAAACAAGCCCACACGAATGAAACAATAGAAGCCGGCGACAAACAGTCCATAGACGGAGAGCTACGGATATAGAAAATAATTACGTCGTGTTTCTAGATAATACTCTGCATCAGCTTTTAAACATCCCACTGCTGGGATATCAACCTACACTCAGAGAGTGAATAACCCGTATCCACCACCCTGGCACAGCGCGGGTTGGCGGATACACATACGACATCGAATTTCTTCTTCGAAAAAAATCAGGTTTCCTCACGATGTTTTCCTTCACCAAAAAGCCAGTGGTACCGCACGTAAGTTCCAAAGAACTTATTGGTACGGGCCCGCCCGGGTTCGAACCCGCAAACCAGCAAAAGTGAGGTGACTCCCACAGGGCTACTACGACCTTCTATCTAGACGATCCTAGATAGTATTTACAACTAATTAAATGAAATTTCGAAACTGTGTCATATTCAACATTATGCTACTCTACTTAATTCCACATAGCATGGTGCGGGAGACACATGAGTTTTTACTGAATTGCGGCCACCCCACATCACAAGGAATTGTGTGAATATTTTGTACCTATATAAGTTCAGTATAACATTAATGTGTCACCCGTACAATGCTATTTAGAATGGAGTATAATGATTCCCTTTTAAAATCTTTGCCTATGTATATCACAGGTTATTCAATTCATTGCGGAAATGAATCAAGACATAAAAATGTAATTTTACGTTTAACACGCGGTAACTTACAGTCGATAGTTAGATATTTAATCCAGCAGGCATAATGTCTATATAGATGTAAGAGCAGGGGCGTAGCTACCGCCGTATCAAAGATACGGGGCCCCCGGGCTACAGGGGCTCCGAACGTTGTTTCTTTGAAAACAGTGACCTTACATTTGGGCCCCCCAACAAATTTTGATAAGGGGCCCTTCTATGGCAAGCTACGCCACTGTGTAAGAGGACATAATCGTAGTAAATTTATTAGTAGCGGTTGTCACAGGTCATTTCTTGATGGTGGTTCTTAGATGATTCATGGAAAAACGAAATAACTATTTCGCTGCAAAGACATAGCTTAGATGTTTCATAAAAGCGAATTCCGTCGAAAAAGTTTTTATTTCCCCATAGGATCTTGGACTACGATGAAAACGCCAATTTAAAACAAACAACCCGACCGCAGAACTTTACAATCGTACGAAAAAATAGGGCACAACTCGAGGCCGTGACCCGCTAACTTGTTAACCGAATATATTATAATGCAAAACGTTATAGTTGCAGCCTATCCATAAATTAAACAAGTTACATTATTAAAAGAAAAACAACATACCCGACTGTAAAATTTAGCTTATGTCACTCCGGACGTACAGAGGAATTCAACGACACCATACAGGTTAAAATCGGTCAAGCTACATATAAACACACTAACATGCAAACTTATATAGTTACATACATCCCAAAAACATTTTTTTGGGTAGTCGGGTAAACACAGGAAGAGGGAAAATAAATCACGTTACAGTAGTTGGCATTGGCTGGAAACGTGGAAACGAAGATAGGATTAGTTAATAAGCATATCGTACGTTTTCGGCTTTAACTTTTATGTATGTATGTATAAAACGCCACAGCGCATGCAATAGTATATGCACCAAAACTAAATGAATGATAGCGCATGAAAACCCGCGTTTCACCCGCGTGAAAATCCCTCAGGAACCATACCTTTTCCAGGGATAAAAATTCACTTTCCGACTCTTAAACAATATCCATGCAAAAGTTCAGGTGGATCCGTTGCTCTGTTGCTGCGTGAAAGAGGAACAAACAAACCAACAAACACACTTTCGCATTCATAATATTAGTTGTAGGTATAATTGTCTGTTCATTTGCTATATTTTTTTACTGTAAGTGAATAGGGTATTGTAGGTTTATAATGAGAGTTTTACCGAACTCCAAGGCAACTTTGGTCATATGTCGCTGTATTGACATTCCATTCTAAAGTGACACAATGCAATTAGGTATTCCAGGGAGGAAAGTCAACATGCCCTTTAGATTCGTAGCTCGTCGGGATGAACGGCTATAAACCTATAATTAGTTCATACATTTTTAATGTTACGGTTATACCCGCTTGATGTTACGTACTAACGGTCAACGCTGATAAGATAGAAGTTGGAATCTTTAAAAAAAAACGGGTATATAAATATACCTTACTATGTAAGTCTTTCAACGATTATGAAAAGGTTCGTATTGCACAAGAAAGTGGCAAAACCACCAATCGATATACATCTGTACTTTTAATAAAACTGTAACGGGGGGATTACTGGACATTGAAGATATTTTTGAAAATATTTTTTTATTAGTTTATTGGAGCAACAAAACCCAAAAATATAGTTTTCAAATTTTTTGTCTATCTGTCTGTCTGTCCGGGATAAAAACAGAAACTAAGGCAAGGATTTACATGCAATTTTTTTTAAATATGTTCTGTGAATTCGGCGCATAGCATAGGCTTTGTTACATCTAAACATCGCAATACAACGTAAGAACCGTGAAAAGTACAGGAGTTACATATAAAATTTAGTGAGAATGAGCTCTAAAAAAATTTAAAAAGCATCTCAGGTTTTTTTGTATATATCATTTTTTTTAAAGGAGTTTTGTCACTCAGTGACTATGCCACGCCCGTAACAGACAAAGGAACACATACATAAACTAATAGGTATTATATACTTAAGGGGAAAAAACGTCGTCAAATTCGCAATTTTTACTTTGTATTTGAGAGCACAAAGTCCGAGTCTAAGTTCTGAGCCCTAAAACCGCGTACGAAGTCGCGGGCATCAGCTACTATGCTATATTATGTAGGTATTATATTTCTTTCATCGGACGCACAAGCTAACTGTTAGCTTATTGGATTTGAACCCACGCCTTGTAGCGTAACGCCCCGCTCACCAACAACTAAGTTAATAGCGTAGATTCTGTTGTACTATTTTTTTAACTAAAAAATTTGACGCATCAAAACCGTAGTCACCCTTTTTACCCGACTGCCCAAGAGGGTAGCTAGATAACGTTTACCATTATTTTCATAGTAAACTGTATTTCAGCACCATAACGCCTATGAATTATGGCACTGCAATGCCTAATACCCAGCTAGCACGCAAAATATCAAACAAATAAATTAGCTTTTCTATAGACGCAAAAACTAATATAAAAGAAAACGAAATTAAAGTACAACGCGAATTTTCATATTACACGTAAAATGGGACAAACTTTTTTGTTTCGGAAATAGGACAACTTCGCCCGGAACTATGCGAACAAGGTAGCTGGGCCAAATATGATAAAATGCCTCGCATTTGGTGACATGCTCACTCACTGCAATACCTACGTTTACAATTTGGGGTGGGTATGTGTTTGGAACAAGTAGGACATTGAACGGTGGGAAAAATCAAAGTCAAGGTGCTTGATATCTGTGTCTAACTTGTAAAAGCCCACGCAAACTAGCGCGATTAAGTAGCGATCACGAGACATACAATCGCCGTTCTCAGGACGGCGGTGATTTTACGGCCACCACAACCTTTTTGGTAAATAGCTTTAAAACTTGACGCGATTTCGGTGCAAATTTAACCAGTTTATGATATTCTTACGAAATCAGCGGGCTTGTCCCGTAACTCTGAAAGCGATAGTGATAGTGCGCGAGCGGGACCGCGCATAGTGCGACTAAGTTGGTACGAGCGGAATGGCATGCACTCGCAATCGGAAACACCGACTGTACCAAAAATGATAGTCTGCGCCGATTCTGTTGTTTCTCTAAAATGTTACTAATTATTTTCATTCAATTAAGTGAGAGGGGGATGGCAATAACCTTAGACATTTTTTAGAATATGTTACAGGCTAGGCCTAAAGCATTTTTGGTCAAGCTCACCTGCAGGGCTAGCATGCGCACCGCGACAAAATCTCCTCTATTCTTCATGTCGTGAAAAATGAGACAAACGTTTACATAATCGTATCCGTGTCCTGTTCTTGCATAACAAAAAGATTTTGTCGCGGTACGCATGATATCCGTGCAGGGCTGCGTTCAAAAACGGACAATATTCAGTCGATGCCGTTTCCAAAAAGCTTCATGAATTTTCACTCAGTGTTTTGGTACGCCTCCGGAAGAGTGAAAATACAGCTGACAGTTGAATAATTTCACCCTGGTGAAATCGGAATTGAATTTCACTCTGCTGTCAGAATCAGAATATTGAAAGTTAACAGCTTATTTACCCGCCATTATTCCATACTATTTGAAATACTTTTACGTTTTTTTTTTATAAATCAGTTGAGATTATGTTTGTATGATGGCATGAATGGTATCATTGACAAGAGTGAATATCGGGTCGTATTCTTGCGCTCTCGAGATTAACTTTGTCACTCTCACACTGTCACTCAACATTTTCGCGAGAGCGCAACAATTACTACATAGTCTCGAGCGCGTCAGATCGAGGTCACTCGTTTCGTCGTTTCAAAACATAATTCGTTCAGAATTAATATTACTCTCTCAAACCTAGTTCGGAAAATCAAAATTCATCCTAAGAATTTCAACCGACATATGACTAAATGATTTGGAACGCAGCCCTGATGTTAAGTGGCGATGTGTTCGAAGATGACAACACAGCTAGCCTGTAATGGGATCTTACTTTACTTTAGGAAATGCCACAACAGAATCGACGCCGATGAAATAGATTCAGCCATACCAATCTCTTCCAATCTGTCAGCACTTCAATTCAGGCACCATCCATTCTATATTTATTGATTAGGTCTCTTTACATTTTTAAGTGTGTATTTTCAAAGTATGGGAATAATTTAAGAGCTAGTTCAATAGTTGGCATAAAAGCGTTTAGTCTGACACAATATTTAATAGTGAAACATGTCCCAAATGGAAGGGTGGATCGGCTCAGCCTACGCAGCGCGCGGCGCCTACGAGGGTGCCTGGCAGCCTTCCAATGAGAATGGAGACCGTCTTTTACCCGAGCATTGCTTACTTCATTAATAATGGACCGCAGACTAGGTCATTAGCCACTCTTTTTGAATAGTAGAAACGGTATTACGGCTGTTACAATTTTATGGCGCTTTAAGATTTAGATGTCCTGGTTTTTGAACCTGCATTGTGGTCACATCATGCTTTGGAAACGCCTCTCGATTTTAAAGTTTTCCTACATACCTATTTCTAGGTCAAAAGTATTAGTGTGTGCATGCTTCATGGTGCATTCTAGATACTTCATATGACGTGTCCTAAGTGTTATTAATAGAGTTAAAATAAATTAAGTAAGTTCCTGTTAGAACTTTACTTAATTTTAAGATTTGTGGCAATTGTTGAATTTCTTATTATTTCTCATAAATCTGAAAGCTTTATAACTATGGAAAGGTAACCAAACGAGAGACATACTTATAGGACTAAGAAATTTCGCATTTAGATCATCATAATGTTAATTTTGGACTGTAACTATCTAGCTAGGTGTTTAGAATTAAGACCAGACAAAATGTGTAACAATAATTACTTATAAAAAAAAAATTAAAACGGATAAAAACTCACTTGATTAAAATATTGCTCCCTTTACAGCCTATTCAAAACAGCACGATTCTACTCTTAGCGCATGGAAAAGACAAAATTGTAAAGGAAATGAATTGACAATTGAAATAAAGACAATTATGAAAAAACACATGCTCAAAGAAAGA
Organism: Apocheima hispidaria; assembly: GCA_947579745.1. NCBI lineage: Eukaryota > Metazoa > Arthropoda > Insecta > Lepidoptera > Geometridae > Apocheima > Apocheima hispidaria. The sequence goes on along the minus strand of OX388166.1, from coordinate 2,502,433 downwards.
AATAACAAAAACTGTTGGTTCGCGGCCAACTAGATGTAATGTGAAATCTATGAGGTCATTCTTAATACAAGTTTACAAAAAAAGTACAGCAAATAGAAAAAAACTTAAAATTAAATTACTGACAATAACAAAGAGAACTTTAATCGTATTGTATCGTACTGTAGTTTCAAAAACTACAACTTCTCGATTGTACTTTATGTACGCATTATATTTTTAGATGAGTTTTTACTATGATCTTACAACATACAAAGTTTCTAAGCCGAATAGTTGATAAATCACAGGCACTTGGACATTTTTTGGACTTTGGTGGGATATATATTCCAAACAATACACGTACAAAAACGGTGTTGAATAAAATCTCACATTTATTTTATTAAAAACCCTACTCAACGAAGTCCCAGACAAAAGTTTGCAGAAAATCATTACCTAATTAAACAAAGTGTGTAAAGTTGGGAATGCGAAAGTTTTTTTTTCTGTATGTTCAAAATTGAGACCAACAACTTGAGTACAATAACTTTTTTATATATTTTATATACTATTGTATCAAATTTTATGTACTCAGATTCATAAATGTGGAAGTTATGATGCTGTGACAGTGACAAACTGCAATGGATGCAAGGTCAGGCAGACAAAACGATAAGGCTACTAGCTGCACCCCGTGGTTTCACCGGCTATCCTACAGTAACGGTTAAATTTTAAAAATTTCCACATATTTCATCCAAAGCCGTTTAGCCGTTACAGAGTTGAACGGAACATACACACTTATATATTTACATACACACAAACTTTCGCATTTATAATATTAGTGTGGCATAATAATCCCGTAGAGCTACCGACTACAGAACCTTAAAAAGCTAAGCAATAGTAACTTGTATTCATCTAGCTAGGTACTAAGAAATTACAAGAACCTCAAAAACGAAAAAATATGGCAATTACCATAAACTACAGAATACTAGCACATGAAAAAAAAAAAAGAGTAATGTTCAACAAAAATACAGCAAAAAAAACGTAGGCACACTACGTTCAAAAAATCTCAACGTATTGTAAATTATTTTTGTACTCACATTTTCCAACGTATTAAAGCTCCTGTCCCAGCTACTGACAGGAGTCCCACCGAACAGATATCCCGGATACCTCTCACACATTTATTCCACTTTTGCATACACTCACAGAAACCACTCTGTACTTGTTAGCGCTCTATACTCTTATATACTGGTTACTTGTTCGTTATAATTTTGGTACTTGAATTTCAAACTGGCCAGATAATACTGACCGTTAAAAAATTACCTAGAGAACTGAGAAGTACTATAATTATTAATTAATCGCGCCTATTTCTACCCTGCTCAATACGGAGCAAGTTTTAAGCTTTATTGTTCAATATTTTTAATGGGTTTTTGGTTGTTTGTTCTTGCGGGTTGTACCTGAAAATTTTAACTAAATGCTTACCAAGAATGTTTACAGTATACTCAAAAATTGTGAATAACATTATTATGTAGAGTAATCTCCAGAATTTAGTTGGATCTGCTTTTTTTTGAAGCTACAATTTATTTGCTGAATAATAAATTTTAGTGAACTTGAATAGATGCTCATATTTACTAAGCTGTGTATTATGTCATCAAAATCTATATGGTCAAAACGCATGTAGGACATTGACCTTTGATTTACAGTCATTATCCTGAATTCTGCTAGGAATGGTATTTTTATGTATTTGAATAGGTTATTGTTTATTATGCTATAAACATTTTAGAGTTGTTATTATTCTATCTTTTTGGACGCAAATACAGTACACATAAATCGGAAAAATAAGTTTCACTACCAAATAACTAGGTTATTGATTACTAAGTGGGAATCCTTACAATTTTCAATTAGGTTTAGCATCTGTCTCAAATGTTTAAAAAATACAAAGACCCGCGAAAACAATGTTACAGTTACAAATGATTGAATTCAACATTTAATAGCGTTAATAGTCGGAGCAATTAGAATTTATTTACAGTTCAATGTAATCTGACATGCTAACACACATTATACTAAACTGAGAAATGTAACCACCATAAATAAATATTAAGATATTTACTTACTTCCAACTATTATCAACGGTTTAGAAGTCGTATTTTCTTCGTGAAATATGCAATATTTTCAGCTTTTTCGCATTTTTTGGAAATTTAATGACAAACGCAAAGGGACAAGCAAGCAAAGAGCGACAAGCCGACAACGAATGAATGAAATGAACGAAAAAACCAGTGTGCCCATCATAAACTATAGATTTCACCTACAAAAGCTGCTTCCCTACCTGAGCTTACGACATAGGTCCGAACCACAACTGGATGCGCCCAGAGTGCAACTTCGCCTTTCTTAACATTATTAGGGTGTCTCATACATTATTAGCGTCACGGTTGTTTTTCATAAAGGACTAGCTCCATGGCCTGATCTGACATCGTTTGAAAGAGATTGCTATATACAAGTATCTGGGGGAGCGAAAGGGAGAAGCTATAACCTTAATAGTTTGTTTCTTTTGCTCTCGTGAAATTCAAATCTAGCTGTCCCTTTCACACGATGTCAGGTCAGGCCATGTAGCGAGGCATTTAATATATCGATTCCTCCAAGATATATCGTATCACGTATCAGATAATATATGATATTTCACGTCCCGATAATGTACTATATGTAATACGGTACACCAATGAGGTGCTTTCCAAAAAAAAACCTGGTAATAAAAGTACCCAATAGATGGCGTTATATGTAGCTTGAGGTTTTTTCTGTTACTGTCAAGACATGAAAGACAAAAAATGTACGTGTGCCTTTTCTTTTCTCGTATTTTTTGGCTCCACATGTGTATTTAGACAATTTCAAGTAATGTTACTATGTATTTGACTTCATTTGAAATATTACCAATAGCTGACACTGGCTAAATACACAAAGTGTGGAGCCAAAATTTAAGATTTAAAAAAGATACATAAAATATTTCGACAGAATTGACAATGATAGGTAAACCAATAGGTCTATTACGCCATCTAGTAAGTTTTTTTTTTTTTTTTGAAAACGCCTCATTATCCGTATCTGTACAATACGGGCTGTATATTATCGGGTCGGCAATGCATTATTGTCTCCCGCCAAATCTACCAGTGGCAAATATTTCCAAAAACTGTCACACTGCTGCGAACGAATGAGTGAATGAAGTGAATAAATAAGGGCAGCTTCATGGTGTCTATTCATGGCCTGACCTGACATCGTGTGAAAGGGACAGCTAGATTTGAATTTCACGGGAGCAAAAGAAACAAACTATTAAGGTTACAGCTTCTCCCTTTCGCTCCCCGAGAAACTTATATATAGCCATCTCTTTCAAACGATGTCAGGTCAGGCCATGTAGCGAGGCCTTTAAGCCAGCAAGTGGTTGTACTAATGACAATGTTTAGATTAATTAATGAATATTATTTATGTTTTAGCTCTTTTTTGTCAACTAGACAGCATATCTAGCCCTTTTTCAGCTTCGTAAATAGCCCCTCTTCAAAAAGTACAAACAACACAGTAATACACAGTACAGTACACAGTACAGTAGTACAGTAATTGGCAACACTGAGCAAGCGTTCTTTTTCGCCGCCATTTTGTTTTCATTTTATTGTCAATTTGTCATCGTGTTGCGTGATTTAGGAGTTTCAAAATTTGTATGATTTTGGAAAACTTCTTGTGCATAAACGTTTATATTGTGATTCTTTAGTATTACAAAATGCCCTACTTCTTATAAATTCGTGATTAATGGTCCAGCTTTAGCGTAATAGGGTAAGTCAGTGATTAAAATTATCGACCGACAAGGGCGCCATTTCAAGTATAATAAAATTATTGTTTTTCAAAGAGTTTTAACAAGAACATGGTCTCTAATATCTTTAAAAAGTCTTAGTGAACGTTCTGAACCGCTCTCATATCTTAAAAAATCCTACTGTAGAAATATTGTAGTGTATTTTATGCACATTGTGTTGGAGTAGGTTCTAGAGAGCCACGCTAACATCGCCAATCGTCACCATCAGTATCAGGACGACTAATTCTTCTTCTACTAATTTGTCTAGACTTGGATATTTAAACTTTACTGATATTCGTTTGCAACACACCTGAAACATTGTGTTGATGCACCTCTGTTTTGCTAATCATGCAGTAACCTACTCTGTATTCCTACTATCCTCTGTAGTAACATTAGGACATTAGACCAGGGTAGGGCTACTTTTTCAAAGTGGAGGGATACCAGTATAGCATTGAGGTATCATGTACTAGAGGCGACACCTCAGTACATAAACGTCCCATTTAATTGAAGTTATCTTGCCTAACTTCAGTCGGTCGCTTCCTAGATATAAATCCTTATTTGCATAAATATATTATATGCATGTACTGCTGGGGTCTCTACAAAACCCCTGCAAACACAGACATAATTATTTATGAAAATAAAACAAAACACAATCATAAAGCAGGTTATTATGACTGAGTAAAGCTTAGAACAGTGGCCCACATTAAAGGAGACATGGCAGTGTAAAATGGTGTCAACTCTAGTACATATTACATTAACTCACTGGTCTAAAATAAAATAGGTGCCTTAAATACCTGATATTCAAAACAAGTTATGTCTCGAGATAAAACCTGTAAAACACAATGTCAAAAAAAACCTTAACCTTAAATCAATACAGTCTTGTATTGTACGCATTGTTATAATGGTATTTTTTTCTAAAAGTTGGTTTGGGATTATCAAGGAATGTGCGCACAATTAAAACATCTCATGATGGCACTTCACATTGCTATTTGTGTTTGTGTATTCGTCTTATTTGCCCAAATACGATGATGTGAAGTTACTCTATTCCCCATATTTGCGTATTTTTCATGAATATGACGAATAAATAAATATACAAACACTCCTATCCACCAGTTGTCGGTTTTTGGTCACATTTCAAAGAATTAATATATTATTTATTGCTATTCGTGTTCTAGTGTGGACAGCATGTTCGTGGGCAACACAATTATTTGATCAAAAATATTGGACATGGTGTATGAACACAAATAGCAATGTTGAGTGTCACCATCATATCAATTCTGTCATATGTTAACCGTTAGCCATGGTCTTAGGTCTGAGGAGTTGTAGGTCTCTACAGGTCAAGCTCATATTCTCTTTATAAATAATGGATTTTACCACTCATAACCATGGTATTTCTTCTATGGACCTGATGTGGATTGATTGTTTTGTTATAAAACCGTAATTTATTGTTATAGGCACCTAGCAATCTGCAAATGGCAGATGTGTATTGATTGTTTGATTAGAATTAGGGAATGCAATCGCGGTATAAGCGTATATATAATGTGGGACTAATCTCGCTCGTAAAATGAGCGGGATCCCGCGAGATTTGCGGCATTGACGAAAAACGAAGTTGTGCATGTTACCCTAGTACATTGTACATGTACCATGTCAACTGAGAAAACCAATACAAATGAAGTTTGATTATGTGGTTAGTGAACCGGAACGGGTGAGGGTGTGAGGAGGACTTTCTTACCTGTAGGACTAGTATGAGCGCCGGGTTACATTTTTATCCTGCGAGAACGAGACGTATCCACATTCTAGCTTTGTCATGTTGATGCAAAGACGAAACGGGCGGACAAAACTTTATCCCGGCGCGCGTGCTAGGCCTGCTGAAGTTTTTTTGCCATTCCTTACTCTTATTTGTAATTATGAAACATACTAAACTAGTTTTAATAGTTTCATTATCTAATCTGGACTTATTCGTTTCCTGTGGGGCCTGTATAGTGATAATTAAGTCAGAAACTGGTATAAAGATTTTCTAGAACCCCTCCGTCCACTTGGATCCACAGCTCGGCTCCACATGTGCATCCGCATATACCGATTCAATAATGAACATAATTTTATATGCTACTTCAATCAACAAACGAGGGGAACCAAAAACAATTATATTTTTCTATGCCCCTTGAACCCAAGTGGACGGAGCCTCTAGCGTGTTGTTTTTTTTTTTTATTCTCATTTAAAAAGAGCTGTTTCGCTTTCGCGTTCGTAAAAATGTAACAAAAATAATTATTTTTTATGAGCATTATAGTCTGCATATCATTCTGGCCGAGACTGAAAGACGAAAGAGGCTCGGTCAGAATACTGTTACAGTGTCCCAACTGGTGGTTTTAGATCTAGACTATTACAAAAAATAGTTCTTCTGGTAATTTTGTTCCGTGCACATTCCATAATCATGTGATATAATATGTCATCTACCATCATTACAGACCGAACAGTTTGGATTAGATGCTTTTCCTATTAAATATGAATATTCATTGCATGGTATGTGCCTGGAATGAAATTTTCAATGCTACAACAGTATCTTGTCTATTTAAAATATTGGTGTCTCAAAGGGTGGGGTTGAATCGTTTGATACCAGATACCGCTTGATCTGGATCTTAAATCAAAGTATTCTTGGAATAGATTGAAACAGTGAGTTCTTAACATGGGAATGTAGTTTATTGGTTTGTTGGAATTTATAGCAATTCCATCAGTACACGCTACTTTGGCTAAACTATCCACATTCTCATTTCCAATTAGGCCTATATGAAATGGGATCCACTGTAGTACAACATTTCTATTTCCCATTTGTTTATTTTTTTGATAATTTTCTAAATAATGTAGGTATCGTTTTAATGTTGCTATTTGAAGGTGGAAGATTCACAGACTGAAAGATGTCAGTTGTGTAAAGTGTTGTTTAAATTAGTAATTTGTTTAAGTTGTGTAAAACGACAGGACAACCTCGTCATTTTGAGTTTCTTGTGTTAATATTATTAGTGTTAATAATTCCAGTGAAAAGTATAAAAAAACAAATTAATCATAAAATTTTGTAATTTTTTTATTAAATCTCTTAAAATATGGTACTAAGTAGTTTATGATTTATTTGCGAAGTCTTACTGCTCCTAGTGGGGTCCTGCGGGATTAAAAATGTTCAGTCCAGCAAATTCCGGGATTGAAATTACCTTGCGGGATTGCATTCCCTAATTACAATGCTAACACAACTTGTAACAATGAACATCAATACACACCAAAATATATGCAAGCTGAGAAGAAGGGGTTGTTGTCATTCTGCATTCAGAATGACCTGAATAAGTCATAAAATGGATGGGATATTTCTCTTTTTATAGGTACCTCAAACGCAACCATGAGTGTCATCATTAGACTACAAAACCTACCATGGTCGGCGAATGCTCTGGACATTAGGAATTTCTTTCGAGGACTCTCCATTCCCGAGGGCGGCGTGCACATCGTAGGAGGCGAACTGGGAGATGCTTTCATTGCGTTCAGGTAGCTATGCGTAAACTTCAAATACTTCACTGGTTCATTTCTGAAGAATACTGAACAGTGCATTTTCACACATTGGAAAATGCAATGGATATTATAGAACAGTTAAAATAATTAGAACTTGTATTGATTTTGGAATAGTAGAATTTTCCAAAATCAATTTGGGAAAATCAGCCAATACTTAAACTAAAGTTCCAATTGTTTCTCTGTAAAAGACAGTTCTTCTCCAATGACTGATAAGCTATGTTTTCTTTGAATGCATTTCAATGAAATACATACTACTAACTTAAGGACTACAGTATATATTAAATATGACTGAATAGCTGTAAGTATGTATTATAGGCTTGATACATATACCTATTTTAATAAATGAAAAATAACACTTCTGTGTTTAAACCCGCAACAATATGTTGATAAGTCCCAAAAACATCAAACCTATCATTTTGCAAAAACTGACCTAAAATAAAAAAAAAACATGTCTGCACCTAAAATACAGAAACTTAAAATAGTCTGCATCTATTCTGAAGCCAAATCAATCTTAGCCGACAACTATAACCGATTTATTAGGTATTATCTACCACTTTCAATGTGACACCTATGTACATCATACTCATTATCATCATTATCATGGAGATATCAGCTGTTCAGGCAACCCTGAGCCAGTTTGGCCTGACAGATTGTGTGCTCTCTCACTTGCACAGTCAACCATTTAAGACATTTCGGCCTAGTAATAAGTGGCGCATTGGTGAAGATTTCACCACCAGGTCACTTTCTAAGAGAAAATGCTAAGCTATTATATAAAATTACTGAAAGTGAATTTAAAAAAATGACTTTGCAACATTTTCTTTAATATCACATCTAAAATGTAGTTAATTATTTTCATTGCAACGCATTACATAATAACAGTGCAATAGTATTTTTTTGTCATTCATTACAACAATAGTTAGAACATTAAAATAAAATTAGTTTGGGACATCTTAAATGTTATGAACCTAAGATAAAGAAAATGTTGCAAAAACCATTTTCAATATCATACTCAGTAATTTTATATCAATAAAAAAAAACGCTGCTCTTCAGTACAATATTGTAGGTACAAAGTGTCAAGTACACCTGCCGCACAGATGAATAGAACTGTGACCTGCCGCTATATGAGTTCTAAGCTGTTGAAATCCAAACACAATACAATTTTATAAGAGATCAGGTGGTACTCATTATGAGTGGTAGCCCCTGTAGACATTTATCTGAATTAAAAAGCTCGATTTTTAGAGAATGGTAATTCTCTATGGAGACGGCTGCACGGAGATCCCTAGATAAATATAAATTGGGGTGATAAGGCACTAATAACACCCTCCTCTGGATACCTAAGGGTTTGTATGGGTTATATTAAATGCCCCTTTGTTCTAATTAAATTTAAAAATAGCTATCTGGTCGAAGTCGCTCCAAGGAACAGCCAGTTTGTCATCGTTGAATATTGGTAAGTCTATTGAGTTATAAGTTGATCTGGTTTTATATTTTACAAATGATTTTAAGCAATAAGTCTCAAACGAATTATTCATGTATGCTTATAGTATGCTATATCTAGTTATTGATATAATTATATAGTATCTAGTGATCCGCTGATGCAATATTGGATTTTCTATTTATTTTTTTGTTTATTCTTAATGTACTACAGATTTAATAATAGTTCACAATCATGTCTTATAGCAAATTTACTATTGAATCTCTCCATGTCTGCATCTGACTGATTATACAGGGTTACACAGAAAAATGGTACTAAGCCTAGAGGAGCTCATTGTCCTCATCATTATGACCAACTTTTACTATGGGGACCCACCCTTACACCACCTCTGAACAGGAGAAAAAATATAGCTGTGGACATGGACCCCTATTCTCAGAAGCTGAGATTCAATCTCGTCTCGAAAAAAATGTCGAACTTCAAGTATCTTATTCTGAACGCTATATTTCGATGATACTCACGATGGCTAGCGTGCGAGTTACATCGAGTGGTCGAAGGCAAACGAGACGAAATGCAGTCGAGATTGGAATCTCGACATCGATATCAATTTTGTCATATCTCCGAATAGGGGTCCTGCTTATACATACTATATTACTTCGGAAAGACTGGGCCTAGGGAACTTTTTGGTTTACGTTGTGCGAACAAGTATGGATTGAACCACAGACTGGTAGTGGTCCTACTGATAGAACCACGCTGTTAGACCACGGGTAATAAACGATATTTAGTACTAGAGTGAACCCAGTCGCACGCTATTTCGTTGGTGAGCAGTCTTCGTACTTGAGAACAATGCGAGGTAGTTAATAGAAAATTATACGACGTAACTAGAAAACATTTCGACAGACGGCGCATTTTTTTTACCGACAACCTAAAAGGGAGAGTAATGTTTTTGAGGTGTATGTGACTATGTTTTGTGTGTTCCTTTATTACCTCCTGTAGCCTAAACGGCTTGATCAATTTTGACGAGTGAGGGTCGTTATATTCCTCTTACGTCCGGAGTGACATAGGCTACTTTTCGCAGTCGGGTATTTTGTTTTTCTTTTAATAATATTACTAATTTGAAGTACTAGACATACTGGGACTCAAATATTCGGCCGAGTGTATCCTTACTTTGAGATTTTTGGGGAAGTTGATTTCAGTGTTGGTCTCATAGTGAAACTTGTTTTGTTTTAATAAAACGGGAATACTCACGTTAAATTGAGTCTGTTATTCCGACTATAGTTTCGATCACATTCGGTGACCTTTATCAAGGAAAGCGCGCGCGCGATTTCGTCTTGCTTTGCACGCGCGCGTGTCACGCTTAGCATTCCTTGATAAAGGTCACCGAATGTGATCGAAACAATAGTCTGAATAACCGACTCAGTTTAACGTGTGTATTCCCGTTCATTAAAATCAAAACCACGTCAGTTTTCATAGTGAAACTTGTTTATTATTACGATGATGATTGTGCCTCCCAACGTCGTACCATTTCTAAACTGAACTTGCCTCTAAAATGTTTGCTATCCTTTTCCTGTTCCGTTTTGGTTTTTGGTTTAGATCGATAGTGGCCTCAATTCCACCGTACACACACTATACGAAATTAAGCTATCGCTGTCTTTTACTAAATAGAAACAGAAGACAGAGATAGCAAGAATTATAGTGCTGTCAAGTAAGTCAGATCTTAGTTCCCCATACAAGCTTGGAAGAGATCGGAGCGGGTGCCGACTAAAAACAAGTTTTAAGTGTTGCTGGTGTACGTTTTTCTTCGCGGCTTAATTCGTTTGACAGCACTAAAAAGCATGCTGTCTATTTCTTGTGTTTCTATTAGTAAAAGACAGCAATAGCACTAAGTTTGGTTAGCGAGTTTAAGTGGAATCGACGAAGTGGCGTCTGTTCTGTTGTACCATTTTCTTACCTAAACTAAATTTAACACCTCTCCAATTATTGCCATCCCTTTTCACGCATTTAAGCAAAAGGAGATGCAAATAATTTAAGTTCTGTCAGATTGGTTTAGTTTAGTACTCACTAAACTAAACCAATAATCTGACAGGACTGCAAGTATATCTGTTTTTCTTTTTATTTTAATACGCGAGAAAACGATGACAATAATTTTAGAGCTGTCAAATAAGTTTAGAAAATGGTACAAAATAATCTATGTCATCATTGCCTATATGGAGCTTGCATATTATTTATTTCATGATATTTTAAACATAAACTGGTCTCAAAAGAGTAAACTTTGCATTTGGTTAAGAAATACGCATGATATAGGAATAGCCAACGGCATCCTCTGTTGGTTGTTTCTCTGTTGGACGCGTTGCTGCTTCACATTTGTACTTCTACTACTTTAGGTGTCTTTTCAACAAGCATACTATACTATATTATAAATGCGAAAATTTGTGCTTACGTGTGTAAGTATGTAAATGGATTTGTATGAAATTTGGTATGGAGGTAGCTTATACCCTGGATTAACACAGGCTACTTTTTAATCTCCGAGAAATTTACTATTATTATGGTTTGCGTGGTGAAACCGCAGGGCGCTGCAAGTGTTACATAAAACTTATCCATAATATTGTTATTCATATCGGTCAAAGGCAGGTGCAAATGTAATAGTGCTAACAGACCTACGAACGTGATACGCGCCTAAAAAACGATTAAGAAAGAGAGATATGCTTTCCTTTTATTTTCTCACGCTGCTAGCTGGCCGAGGTTTTAGCTGTGTTAACTATCTAATGCGCTTGTTTTACAATTTCTATTAGCGTCAGATGATATAGAAGCCGCATTACGAGTTCTTTGCTCAGACAAAATCTCACCAAAGTTGGACAATTGCGGGGACTGCGACCAAGCTTTCTCATTGGCTATTTAAAGGTTACGCCTACTCGCGCCTAGGCAGCTATATTCCAACGGGTAATTTTTTACATTTAGGTGTAATTTCACCGATGCGTGGTGCCCTTCGATCGCCTTGAGTGCGGAATCTAGGGGTGATCTTTGACAGGCGTGAATCCTGATAGATGTTAAATCCTGATCGCTCTCAGCAGACTTGATTGGGTCAGTTCATCGCATGTAGGGTTACCATCCAACCAGACTTGTCCGGATTTTTCTGAAGTGTCTGGGATGTTTGCCCGGACTTTTCGAAATGTAACCATGCTAAGCGACCTCTCGTGCGGTTTCATCGTGCTAGCTCGGCTTTCAACGACAACATTATCCACGATTCGTTTACATTCTCTCAAAGCCTTAAAACACGCGACAATTGGATTGACGCCAATCGCTAGTGTGGTTGGACCATAGACAAATTGTCCATGGTCCAATCATATTGAACCGTCCGGAGAGCGGTTTGGGGCATGTCGGCAGACTAGTTATTATTTGCACGCCGCAGATCACTCTCCAGATGGTTCGATTTGAATGGACCATAGACAAATCAAATTGTTGCGTATATTACGCCTTTCAAATTAGTATTTAATCAGCATCTGCAAAAAATCTAGGAAAACATTGAAATTGCTCCCTAAGTTTGATATAGTTTTAGGGGGTATGAATTTCAAACTTTCTTAGACAAAAGCTTGGGATATGGCTCGTGCTACTTACTTACTGGACTTTATGATATTTATGTAATATCTCGGGTGACGAGCGCAGTCACTTTGGCGCGCAGTGTTTCAACTGTATTAGTTCAAAACTCCGAGTGCACTGAACTGTTATGGCTGAGCATGACACTTACGGTCAGGTGAGCGACTTGCTCTTTTAGTCACTAGTAGATACATTCAAAAGAAACACTTTTTTGGCACCAGACTACCAACATCTTCTGTTGGTTCGACCTTCGACTACCTGTTGACAGACGAATGTAGGTACCAATAATAACTGCAAGGGTGATAACTAACTCTATAATATACTTTCTCGTTATATTATTATCTTGCAATATAGATGCAGCCTCGTTAGCAGCTATTTTTAAGTAGTCTATCTAAAAACGTTTACAACTTTTGCGGAAATTCTTATGCTCTTCGCTACCCTCAACACTCGTATGGCGTCTAAGTACTTGAAGATTTACTTAAAAATCTATTCGAATTCAGGCTCTTGAAATACTAAAAACTTAATGACAACATAAATGTTATGAAAACAACACTGGATGTTATAGGCTTCTACTTTGTACATGCCTCACATGCATAATTTAACTAAGGAAATAAACAGCTGGCAGAAAGTGAATGGATGCGGTGAACTGCAACACAGGATTTCATAGGAATAAAATGCTGAGACCCGAATTAATGCAAGCATTTAGTTTGACACTTAGCAGTGATGTTATGGAGCCTCCCACAGAGAGCTTCAGATCAAAGTATAGTAGTATTGATCTGAAGCTCTCGCCTGCGAGCACGAGACTGCAAAGGGTATAACGTCTCAAAGAGATGTAAAAAATATTTGGCCGCTTATCTACCATCTTGGTGGTTCTACTTTTGATTCATTACATATTTACTACATACATCTTATTAAAACTGTTAGAAATACAAAGAGCTGTAGATAAAGACAGGCTGGGCGATTAGTATATTGAAAAAATGCTAATAATATCCATTGAAAAATCAAGTTTTTCTCATTGATTACAGTAAAAATTCTAAAACAATTTTGAGACTGTCTAAATTAAGTAGGATACCTTAAGTGTCGCCTCTAACACTAAACGCTACCGGTTAAATCTTATTTGTTATGAAGATTTTTACCTCAGAGAAACACTAGTCGAGAAGAATTTAGAATTTTATTTAATACTTGACATTCTCACTAGGAAGAATTTTATTTAATACTTGACATTCTCACTAGGAAGAATATATAAATAATTAAGTTTATATAAAATAACCTACATAGAAACATTTATTTATGCAAGATGTTTGCTAAACTACGCATACTTTTCAATTGGTATTCAGTGCCTACACGATTCAGAACACAAAAATTTTAAAAATTGGATCATAATATTCTACCTATTTGTCTAATATCTTAATAGGTTATTAATTAATCATTAATAGGTTATGGCTTATTAAGAAAAGCAAAAACCCCTAGCTGCAAAATGTCACGTTTGTCACTGCAGGCATAAAGAGGAAAACAACGTCACCACACTAGTCAAAATCGGTTAGGTCGTGGCACAGATGGGTCGTGGCTACAGGGGTAATAAAGAATCACAAACATACACACTAGCATACACACCAAAAATATTACAGTCGGATAATAAAAATAAAAATATTTGAATAAAATAACAGACATAATTCGTAAGCCGCAGAATAGCTAACAGCTCGCATAGGCAATCTGCTGCAAGAGGCCGGCTATTTGATTTTTTTTATACTATGTAATTATCTAAATGAAAATGAATGATCATATCCTTGAATTTTTCCGTCGTCCGTTCTGTATCAACACAATGTACTTAGGTATTGCTAGTTTACTGTCGCTCGTATAGTAGGAATAAATCGCATTTGATTTAATTCACATAACTAAGTCCCAAGTTAAATTATTGTAATAACTTACCTGAAGCTGCACCAGTATTATAAGTTTGAAAGGGCTTAGAGTGAGTTCTGTTATGATGTAGCCATAGATAATCTACTCTAAAAGATGTAAGTTACTGCTGATGAAGAAGTCTGCTTCATTGATGACGTGAGATACCTACCTAATAGCTCTAATTTGGCATTGGTATATTTGTTTCAAACTACAAAAAAATTGAATGCTGATGATGATTGATCCCAAGCCGCTTTCAGCCTCGTCGACGCCGGCGACTGCTTTCAATAATGAGGTTACATCGCGTCGTTTTGAATGTAATATTGTTGTAAGTACGAAACTGAGCTGAAAATTACCATAAGGCGCTTCACCGAAGGACTATCTACGTAGATTACAATATTTTTTCACACGTTCATATATCTACGTAAAATTTGCTGGGTGTACCTCAAGGGGTGCACATTTTGCTTATTGACTATTCATTATTTCATAGGTAACGCGCATACCGTAGTTCCTTTAGATTACGTCGACTTCGCGAAATGTTGAATTCTCGTGATGTATATTTTCACAATGTTTTTGTTATCGCTATACGTGTATACGTATATTATATTTGCCGCGACAATCGTCAAATCCTTATAGTACACATCTGAGGCACACATGTTATACTTATATACCGGGGCTTGATTTTTTAGCTATCGCCTACACAGGTGCAATTTATGGATTCATGTCTCTGAAACTGGAGCCACATTTTTGGGATTCGGCGAATATATGCGTTACCGCGACAAGTGTGGCCGAGAAGTTCGTCGAATCGCGATGTGTTCGGGCGAACACGGGTACATAACGCGGCAGTGTTGGTAAACTGACCGCTTCTTCCCCACTGCTCAACTGCATCAAGTTTAGCAGTGGGTACCCTCTGATCTACCCACTGCTCAATGACGACCTTCAAAGAATTACATTTGATTGGAAGCTAACGTAGACAAGAACATCACGTATAACACGCTGTTTTTATAGCGACAGCGCGACATGAATTTTCGCGCAATAATGTGACCCCAGTATAAGGGGATTTTTATAGAAGCTACAGTACATGCATTGCCGCGGGCTACGTTATAAACTTTTGAACGATATAATAAAATTAAATATTGAAAATGTTCGTAATGAAGCTAAAACCAGCTATTTAAAAAAAATGCAGATATAAATTTACTGATTTTGTCATTGAAATGCTGAAAGGTTTTGCTTGGTTTGGTTTGAAATGCTGAATTCCTCTGAATTATAATATTAGTTAGGATTAGGATGGAGCGCCGCGTGAGGAGTGAATCTTGAAGCGGCTTGAACAGGCTTTTTTCTAGTTTCTGGTTCTTGATTCTACCTTCTAGTGATAACTTAGTTTTGATCGAGGCCCTACGCTGAAGCGACTTTCGGGACAATGATCGTCGAGTCTTCATTTCACGAAGCAGTTACTTTGATCACACTTAACTAACAAACTATGGTTGTATCCATCTATTACTTTGCCTTTACTCACTGTTGGAGAAATAATATAGCTCCAACAGACCCTCGGATATGGTACGGAGACAGACGAGAAAAAATAGGACAAGCAAATATTTTGCTCTTGTTATAGAAGGGTTGAACTGCCCAACCAAATCCACGCGTGTTTGGAACCCATTGGGTGGTCTATAATGGCGATTCAAATGGCCGCCCCATTTTTATGCAGCGCTCGAAGCTGGCGTTGTTTGAAGTTTGTAAAATTAAGACATTTTCACACGCACAAACAACAAGGCCCGGTTCTATCTCTGCATAAGAATGGTGCGACCTTCTTGATAAGCAGTGTATGCCACCAATAATTTTCTATCAATTCTGTAGCCGGTCCTGTACATGCAAAAAACTAATTGTAATCGTGGTCAATTTCTTTTGTGAACTATCTACTTTGAAGGAAAGTGAGGGCCATGAGGCGCGATATTTAGACCTTTGACAACAACCCTTTTTTAGAAGTTACCCCAAAAATCCTTACACTTCAGCGTGCATATAAAAGAATTGGTTAGCTTGCTCTACTCAAAAACCAAATAATTGGTAATTATAAAACTGTAGGTATTGACTGATCCTTGACAATGTTATTACCTGTTGTAGTAGGCACGTAAAGATGTTTTCGGTGGTTTTTCCTATCGTAAAATAAATAAATGTTAAATCCTAAATGCACAAATGTAAATAGAATAATCACATTTTATTTCAAAGCAAATGATAACTTGGCGCCTAATTTTCATACAGCTTTTAGTGCGAGAGCCGACGACCAAAACCATGTCGCATCGTTTTACGGCCAAAACCTTATGAAAACGTTAGATTAGATGATTCGGAACCCGACTAAATACCGGTCAGACACATCGCAGTTTTTTGGAGGTTCATATATACTATGTCAAAACACAACGTCTGATATAAAAAATGTACATATATTTTGTAATTTTACAATTGAAAAGTTTATTTTCTGACATTTTGCGCGTCAGTTCGGTAAAAAAGAATCTAAATAAAATTGTCATGTTGTAGAATGCGGTCAGGTGAGTTGAGGTGACGAGGAAAATTTCTCAAATTAGTATTTTTGGATACCCAAGTAGGTATATCGATTTTATACGGTTTTGGTCTTAAATTACGACTCACTCCTAAAAGGATGAAGCAAGAATTTTGGTCATGGGCACTCGTACTATTTCGTTATAACCTTCGATGTAAGATGAATAGACGGGCCCAACTAAGAGAATTTTGAAGACATTAAAGTGAGCGCCGGCGCTCACCTTGTTTCTGTCGCTCTCAGCCTGTGAAAAGTGCGAGTTCTTCGTCAATACATGCGATCCAAATATCCGCAAAAATATTCCTTGATATTATATACAATATCTCTTTTTTTGTGACAATTGTACCTACCATACATACTTTTAATTAGGTACGTATTGAAGCCTAGGTTCGATTGTTTGGACTTGTTATTTTTAAGGAAGTTGTGTGGTTAGGGCTCTTCCATCCATTTTACTTTGGCCGAAGGTTATAACCATAATTAGAAAAGAAAACCCTTGGCCACCACCCACTATAACAGATGCAAATGGCAGATAGTTATTCAGTGTGGCGCTATAAGGGGGAGGTATTTGTACAGCAGTTGACGTATTCTGGCCGATGATAATACTTAGGTACCTATTTGTTTAATTTTAATATCATATTATTTTTACCTTATAGATCGAGGGAGGATATGTCGTTAACTAATCAAAATTGAGATTGTTTAGGATAATTACAAGTTCAGGTTAGGTTACCCATAATGCCAAAAGGGTCTTTAGACCTTACAGAACTGCTAATTTGCTTTTTCCTCTTATGGTCTCTTGAGATTCTTTGTCGATTGCCCGTGGTTTTCAGATGTGTAACGCTTATATAGCTCACCTTTGGCTGTAAATAAACCATGTGTAATAAAATAATAACAAGGCCTCCTAATAGTGTACAGTGATGGGCAGGAGAATACGTGAGAGAGCGGAACGTTAGATGGACAATATATTATGGTCTGTTCGCCGCTTGCCCCCCTTTATGCGTACATGGGGTTAGAACCTACGTGAATGGACCGGAACCACAAGGCAGCATCTTAGCATTCTTACAACCTTACCAGAACTTGTCTCTCGCTATTTTACAGTGAGATGAAAGAAAGGTCAGATTGAAATAAGAGGTTTCGGCAAGCCCCAGCAGGATACGCACTGCGACAAGAACTTCTGTAAAAGAGTCTTCTGTTCAAGGTTCTTCCAGGCAACCTTGAGCTTTCAGCGATAAGGCCGCTAGTTGTTGCACTAGTTTATTAATATTATATTTTTTTCTGTCCTGCTATGTACAATCTGATGTGAACAAAGAGTTATCTATCTATCTGTAGGTACTCCACTTTATTAAGAGCCGGCTCGCCTGTTTCAGCAATTTCGTTGGAACATTTTTAAATATAATATAACAGAGAAAGAGATAAAAACAATTATCAGTGAATATCTTAGGAATACCATTACCTATATTTTAAAGCAATTTTCATGTATTTTTTTCTTATTTTGGCGTAGGAGAAGGAAAAAATCTCGAAAAAGTTTTTTCTTTCGTCTTCGCCAACGAGGATGAGGAATGAGCTAGCGCAATCAGGCGAGCCGGCTCTTACGGCTCGCGTGAGGATTCGTAATAATTAATGAAAAACGGCGGAATGTGCGCGTGCATGGGCGTCCGGGAGCGCATCGCGCGTATTCTCTGATGAAGGAGCACTAATAACTCCGAAACGTTACGTTACGTTTATATTTACCGTGAGTTAACCGTTTTTCATTTCATAACATTGTTCTGTTCTTTATATCGTGCGCCTGCAGGACAATGGGACAGACAACGCAACCGTTCCATACGAATGATTTCAACGCGTCCGCTGCGGCGCGTATGCTCATAGTTCATAGTATTTATTCATAACAATTAGTTACATGTCAAAAAGTAAATAGTTAAAAAAATAAAAAATAGCATTAAATTGTTCAGTCAAATTAATTACAAGTCACATGAAACATACATAAATATTGTATCAGACGTATACAAATTAAACTCATTATTAAAATATTACAATTATCTTTACATCGTGTGCTTATTCAATTAAATTGTAGCTATTCTAAAACCGCTATATTTCTAATCGATATTTCTTAATTTAACTCAATAATAATAATAATACAATAATCAATACAATAATAACATGGTCAAGTTAGAAAAACAGCAACATGTACGATTAGTACATAAAAAAAAATCTAACATGTCAATGTTCACAGAACTGAACTCAAGTCATCTTCAGTTTCGTCATGCTTGGAGTCGCTTATCTAATTACTAGCATCGCCTTGCGGTTTCGCCCGCTATATAGTGAAAGGGGGCAAGCGGCGTACACGCCTATTTTTTTTTCGGATAAAAAGTGTTGTTATTCGAGGGTATATATAAGCTATCATACCAAATTTCATCCAAATCCACGCAGCCGTTACGGAGTTGACTGGGAAGAAACACATATTTACGCAGAAACTAGAGCATTTATAATATTAGTGTGATTACATTTCTGTTTCTGTGGTAGCATGGAACAATGTCTGTTTCATGAGTCAGATATACTTTAAAGTAGTTGTAGTATAGGGCAGTAAATTAAATGCACCGGATATCATAACCCTCCTCTTTCGTCGGGTAAAAAGGATTTCAGACGGGTATAATTTCTATGGCAAGCTTGCCGTAAGTGTGGTTTATTTGATACCGGCAAAAAAAACTTGAATGTGTTGAATCAAGGTATGTTTATTAAATTTTTTTTTTGTTAATAATGCCATTTTTGTGCGCTCTGCTGCTGTTTCCACGCTCGATGCTGTACTATCCCAAAATGGAAAAGATAGTTTCCACGTCTTTTCGCTTACCTTTAGTGCGCCAGGACATATCTAATTATATAAGTAAAGGTACGCGTCCACAATGTGACCAAAATACAATGCGTAGTGATACTGTGTGTATTGTCGAGACTTGCAATCGAGTTCTAGTACCAGTAGTACCCGTAGCAAAAGACTGAGAAAGGGAGTAGATCGGTTTGTCTGCTCCTAAATTTTCGTAACTTTTCTTATCATTCACCCGCATCTTTAGTCTACCCGTGAACATGGCGCGTGCAACTGTGCCGAAATATCGGGAACTCAACAAAAATAATAACCGTGGTAAATATCCCGTGAGTACTAATAGTAATGTTGTAAACCACAACGAAAGTCTAAAACAGTGTAGATACCGTATTAGAGATCGTTGTTGAACTCGAAAAAAAAGTTGGAGGAAAGCGCAGGTTGCGGAGTCTGTGTAAATTAGGTGTATTTTGACAGAGGCGTGGCGCGCTTCGATCGTCCCGAGTGCGGAATCTAGGGGTGATCTGTGGTACACACTGCGAATAAATCTCCACTTTGGTGGAAACAAACACGTTCCACCATCACACCACTCTCACATATTTGAAAAAATTTAGAAAATCCTTTGCTTGAGCTAACTTTATGAAACCAATAAAAAAATTGTCACTGTTGTCCATCTGTCCTATCACTATTCGATTGGAGGATTCATTGGAACTAGTAAATAGAACCCGTGATACCACTGGTACACCGTTGTATGGATTGGAGGAGCTGGGGGCCCGTATTCAAGTTCCCGTGGCACTCCCAGCGTTGTTCACCAGGGGTGATTGGGCGAGGTCCCCGTAATCACACATATCCGTTACAAGAGTGTGATTAAGATGAAAATATTCTCCTGTGGTCCAGAGAGGTAAAATATGAAGAATAAGTGAATAAATACTTTAAAAAAAAAATAAGAATATTTAAATTGCGATTACTTACTTAAAACGACTAGCCAAGCGCGAGTCAGATTCGCGCACCACATGTTCCTTTCTACACAATTTGTGTTACCTATGTATTAATCAAAAAAATATATGATTTTCATTCAGTTCGGGATATTTTGTGCCAGCCTGACTTACACTTGGTCGGTTTTTATTTCTTGTTATTTCACTTTACGTACATAATAGGTTTACTAAAAATAATAATATCTAAACTAGTTTAGTTTTTGTGATAGTTAATTAACAAAATTGGTCTAAAACTGAGACTACTTTGCCGGCTACCGTTTTTTTTAAATGTTCTTCATGCCAGAATCCTCATCTCTGTAAACTTTTGAAAGATAAAATAGAACTATGTTTACTCTGCTCAATGAGTTTTAAACACCTCAAATACAAGGATAAGAAAAATAAATATTTTCAGACCTTCTTCATGTAACTTAATTTCCATTAAAAATAATTTGATTTCTGATTACAAATTTCTAAGGGCTAAGTAAACAAAATTTCGTTGATTACCTTTTTGGGAACGGAACCCTAAAAAACAATAATCAAAATAAAAAGCCATACTAGCGTAATTTTTTATGTTGCTTATACCTGACTGCCCTAGAAGGAGGGTGATGTTTTTGGATATAATTCTAGCATAAACGGCAACCGATTTTTACGAGCGACGTGTCCTTGGATTATCTGTACATCTCCTTCATGCCAGTATCCTCACTTCCGTAGTTCCAAAGTTATAGCTATGGTTTGGTGAGAATTCTGGGGTGAAGGTCACGCCAGAATCCTCACCTCTTATGCGAGCAAACGGTAGGGGCTTTCAATTCCAATAATTAGCCGTGACGACATACCGAATCTCGAAACCAGTGTTTCAAGGGCTCCATAGACCAACTAGTTTGAGACGAGAACGAGAACTATAAGCTTATATATATATACCTATAAGGTAGCTTGGAGAGGCTGGGCATCTCATATCTGCGCGACGCTCACGTTTTTACAAGTTTTTATTTTACTTGCAATGTTTGTATATATGTTAGGGTCAGTTGCAAACCGAATTGTAGGCCAGTTCCCCTTGTTCAATTGAGTTGAAATGTTTCATGCCTGTCAAGTTCCTATGACAATACAATATTATGATAGCGAGCTGATCAGTTGACACGCAAGGTGGAAAACGGAACTCCTCAGTAATTAACAGTTGATTGATGGAGTTTGGATTTATTTTGATTAGCTTACAGTATCAATAATTTGTTCGATTTTGTAAAAGCTTATCTAAAAATTAAATTTTCCACAAAAACCTATTATGAAATTGATATCAATAATCCTAAGTTATAATTACAATTTAGAGGAATATAGCCGCAGTCGTATCAGGACCAATAAAGCTTCGAGGTATAAAAATGAATACGTTTGTCTCGAAGAAAAAACTTCGCTTACGCGATTCAGAACTCTTTACACAACAATTGTCATTCCATACAAAACGTCCAAAAATGCATAGAAATGGATCAACGCCATCTAGCGAACTGCAGGAAGTAACTGTCTCTCTGTCTGGATGGTTGTCGCGTTATCACGGCTAAACGGCTGAACAGAACTTGATAGGATTTAATAAGGAGTTACTGTATATCACAAAAACGGACATAGGATACTTTTTTTATATGTATGCGAACAGGTAACATCTAGTTAGTCTTAAACTAAAAATATGTATGTAGTCGTATTTTATACTATTTATCTATATCTATACATAGTATAAAATAAAGTCGCTCTCCGCATCTGTCTGTCTGTATATCCGCTTACTCCTAAACCACACAACAGATTTTATTGCGGTTTTCACTATCAGTTAGATAATTCACGGAAGGCCTATCTAAATATACTTTTTCTAAATTACACCCGTGCAAAGCCGATACGGGTCGCTCCACACTAGATTGAACTGTGCTGTTGTGTCGTGGGCTCCTGGCTCTTCCTATTCCAGAAAGTACCGAGTTGCAATCACGTGGAAACATAATAATGATTTCAATAAAAGATACAGCTTTGTAGAACTTTGTAATAGTTTGTTAAAATTAAAATCCATATAAACTTCCACATGGATGGAGAAAAAAAATTGCGGAGTGACATAGACTACAGTTTGCAGTCGGATATTTTCTTATTAATAATATTGCTTGTCAACCAATTTACTATTGAAATCCGAATACGTCAAAGTTTTTACGACAGCAAAGTCGTTACACGCGCACCCACCTGCCGAATTTGTAGCTGTCGACAAGTCCGCTGGAAAATCTGCGAGTGAATGTTCGCGGGTCGGCATGCAGCTCACGTAAAATTGCTGCGCTCGCCGTTTGCTTTAATAGGCTTTGAAAGCACCGGTGGCATAGTGTAAGCGACACAAGCACGGATCCACCGTTGTGGGCATGCTGGGCAATGGGCATGCCTGCAAACCTAATAGACTTGTGACGTCACACTTTCTCGTTTAGAGTCTAAATGTGACACTGTGATGTGCAAACAAACACACATTTTTTGTAATTTTCGTGAGCGAACAAACTAACATTTTACAGGTTTATTAATTTACTAGTGTTCGCCCCATGGCCTTGCCCATGCACGTGGAACTTAAAATGTATGTTAAAATGTTGGTCAGGGCGTCATGTATTTTGTCAACATATCTTTTGTAGGAATGCACTGTTTCGATCTTGAGCCGATTTTCGGGTTCGGGCTGTGACCACAACCTTTTTTTTGGGCTGGATCCGAGCCTGAAGCAGCAACGATACGTGCAAGGCTTAACTAAAGTACATAAGCGCACTGAAATGCAATGCAACTTAGCGTCCTCGTATTATGCGATGAATGATTTGTCTTCGGTTTTGTATCTAGTCTAGCGCTATATGAAACCAAAATTGACTGAGTATCTACCTTGGAGACGCAGACGTGTCAACTGAAAAGCTGCCTACTGTTGCTACTTTGCGTTCGCGCCATAGTAAGACTGCTCGAGTCACAGAATACTATTATGAGTTCGAGTCGTCCATGATTATCCATTGTTGAACGGCGGCCACATGACGGCTATGCGAAGTCCAAATTCAGGCAATATAGGGCCGTGCCGGTACCGGGTTGACATAGCAACGTCTTAGGCTTTATGAGTGGTACTCACATAGTTGGTACCTATTTGTTATTTATGTTGTTTTGTGGTAGGTTCCTAGAACCTACTTACCTTATTTTTAAGTACATAGTTAAATTAATACGCGGCAAACATTTAAGCAAAATGCGGCGTTGTGGGGTTAAAAGTTAGGTATTTCCATTCTCTGAAAAAAATTATGTTTAAGTATACCTACTTGCTTAGTGCATAAAAACCAAAATAGCCTTGGTACAGAGGCCGCACTTCCGAAGGGGATTAAATATAACGACCACCAAAAAATACCCTAGCCCCCGAATACTGAAACGTTTGTTAACTTTGACGACAGATTAAGTCTGTTGCTGCCTTTGTCATTTGCTTAGTGCCAGACAAAGGCAGCATTAGAATTAATCTGTTGTCAAAGTTAACAAGCGTTTCGATATTCGGGGGTAGATCTAATAGCACCTGTTCCAATACGCATTTCGTCCAACTCGCAGATGGTCATGCATGACATGCATTTCGTCAAATACCTAGGATATTTAACAAACATATAATACTAGCTGCGCCCCGCGGTTTCACCAGCTATTCTACACGAACGGTAAAAAAAAAATCGGGATAAAAGCCCTATGTGTTATTCCAGGGTAAAAGCTACCTCCGTACCAAATTTAATTTAAATCGGTTCAGCCGTTACAGAGTTGAACGGAGAACGAACACACTTACACACAAACTTTCGCATTTATAATATTAGTGTGATTTCGTCAAATAGGGGTGGGTGGGAAACAGTTGGCGCTTTTTTATGGACAAGTAGGCGGTATACTCTAATCAAATGTGATTACTCTAAAGCATAGATAATCCGTAAATCATTTCACTTCCAGTAGGTGACTGACGACATTGTAAAAGTCGCGAGCAACCGGTGGATGCAAATGGGCAATTGTCGTTCAGTGTGGCGCTCTATCAGGGAATTCGGGGAAGCCTGTGTTCAGCAGTAGATGTCTTAGATGATGATGAAACCATAAACCGACCATAAATTACTTACTAGTATTAAATTGAGTCGGCTATTCCGACTATAGTTTCGATCACATTCGGTGACCTTTATCAACTATAGTCGGAATAACCGACTCAATTTAACGTGAGTACAAAACAAAATGTATCAAACCACGTCAGTTTTCATAGTATAATTCAATACTCAATACTCAATTAATTTATTGCAAACATTATGTGGAATACATGCAGATCTTAACTAGCATATTTTAAATAGGTAAATCATAATGACCCTGATTGGGTATGGCAATATCGTGCGGAGCGGGTCAATCTATTCCATAATTATTTTGTCTCTCAAAAATTCGTCTAGGGTATAGTAGGATTTCGCGAGTAATACACTTTTTAGGGCTTTAGTAAATTTGAACTCTTCTTCTATCTCTTCTAATTACTAGTAGGTATGTTTTCGCTGAGAGAGAGAGAGCTTAAAGCTAAGTCTGGGATCGCAGGATAACCTTTGCTTTTATTATCTACTGTAAAATGGTTAGGGCATTTATGCACCCATAAAATATTGTCTTATCATAATCCGTTCATCCGATGCAGAGGTGAATTGTAACATATATTTGATTGTTAAAAAAAAAGCGATACATTTCAGAGGGACGTCTTACACCTCAAAATGTTACTATTTTGACCTACTAACAGTATGACCAAGAGGACATGTATATCCTCGTGGTCATACCGTTATGACAAACTAGTATGACCACGAGGAAACGGTGATATTTTGCAGCCGTGTATTTTTTTAATTATTAATTATACTGGTTGTTACCCGCGACTTCGTTCGCGTGGACATAAAAAAAGTATCCTATGTCCTGGATATTGATTATATATATATTTGTGATATACTACAGTAACTCCTTATCAAATTTTATAAAGATCCCTTAAGCCGTGATAACGCCACAAACATCCAGACAGAGACACAAAGCTACTTCCTTTACTTCGCTAGATGGCACTGATCCATTTTTGTGCATTTTTTTACTTTTTGTATGAACTGACAGTTGCAATGTAGGGAGTTCTGAATCTCGCAAGCGAAAATTTTTACTCGAGACGCACGTATACATTCTCATACCTCGAACCATTATTGGTCGTGAAACGACTGCGGCTATATTCTACTGAATTATAATATTAGTTAGGAAGTTAGGATTAGTAAATACCTGTTCTTGCCTATCAGTGCAGAGAAATGTCAAAATGTCGTGTTGTATGGATAAGGTACTACAGCCAATTTGTCCTAACATGTACAATCTGGTGAGAACAGATATTTTATCTGTGAGTGAGAACAATAGGGAGTATCTATCTATCTCTCTTTGTGTACTTAATTTACTGTACTCATATTTATGATGTAATTTTACTATGGACCAACATTGTAATCATGGGGGAAAATATCGGCTGTGCCACACATTTCGTTGAGTGTGAATTCTGTGGAACAGCGGATATTTTGTCGCGATTTCTGGATTTTCAGGGCCGGTCCTATAGTAAAAATTAATTGTTCATGATTAGGACAGTGACCATATCGCTCGAAGAACCGATAACCGGTGGGTAAGAAAGGTTCTTTTGAGTGGCAACCAGGAGCTGGAAGACTCAGCGTAGGTAGGCCTCTCACTATGTGGACTGACGACATTTTGAAGGTCACGAGTAACCACAAGTTGCAAATTGTCGTTCAGTGTGGCGGTCTCTAAGGCCTTTGTTCGGCAGTGGACGTCTTCAGGCTGTTGATGATGACGATAAGGACAGTGAGCTCTTCTCTGCTTTACCCTTTCATGTATCCCTTTATAAATAATCAGACAAAAAATACTAAGTAGAACGAATGTATGCTATGAATAGCACATGACCGGAGAGAGAAAGACATTTTCACCCGACTGTCCAAGAAGGAGCGCGTAATGTTTTTAGCAGTGTGTGTTAGTATCATAGATATAATATGTATGTTTGGTCTGTACGCTGCCTGCCCCCCTTTCTGATTTCGATGCGTGTTCTTAAATTACCTCCTGCAGCGTAACGGCTTGCCCGATTTTGACGATTGATATGTTCTCTCAGATTCTTCTTTATATCCGGAGCGTCATGTAACATTTTGCAGTCTAGTTCGTTTCTTTTTCTTTTAATAATAATACTATTCACAATACACTACTAGGGTGGATTTTTCCAACGTCCGATAACTGAGGAATAATATGGCGGTTTGACAGCTTTTGTATTGAAAATATGGCCAAAACGCCGATTTATTCTAAGTATCCACAATATTTCTGGGGTTCGAGATAGACCGGGATTAAAGTGGGACCACCATATAAACAACTAGCAGCCCGCCCCGGCTTCGCACGGGTATTTAACAAAAAAAACACACATAAACCCTTCTATTTGCGACAGTTTACAAAAAAAAGGAAAATTATAAAAAAAAGGTAAAAAGCTACCCAACAGCAAAATAATTTTTCAACTCGGTTCAGTAGTTTCGGAGCCTATTCAATGCAAACAAACAAACAATCAAATCTTTCCTCTTTGTAATATTGGTATAGATTATTCTACAGTTTTCGCAGCGCATGCGATGTAAAGAATATTTTAGGTATTTATTTTACATCTTGGGTTACATTATTGAATTTTAAGTAAGGATCCCTAATTTTTTGAAAATATAATATAGCCTATGTCACCCGGGGATAGTGCAGCTTCCCAACAGCGAAATAATTTTTCAAATCGGTTTAGTAGTTTCGGAGCCTATTCAATGCAAACAAACTAACAAACAATCGAATCTTTCCTCTTTATAATATTGGTATAGATAACTGTGGAAAGCTTGGGAGCGCGTACTTCGCACTGAGTCTGGAGGCGAAAGTTGTGCCGAGTGGGGTGGCACGAGCGTGCTACAGTGCACTCTCAGCTGCAGTACGGTGCCGAGATATGGGCGAGGGCCGCGGACAGGGAACGAGCGTTCCGCATGCAGAAGCGTGCGATGCGGTGCGTGGCGCGAGTGCCCTGGGTCACCGCGGCCCGCCCTAATTTCAAAGAGCTGGGAATATTGACGCTGCCTGCCATATTGATTCTTCAAGTGGCAGTGTACGCCAGGAAACCTAGAGACGTACTCGGAGAGGGGCTCCAAGCACGAGTACTTTACTCGCAACAGGGCGAAACTGACAGCAATCCCGCGTTCCCTCGAGAAGTCCTCCTAGTTAACGCATGCCATGGGTCCAAACGTCTATAATCACCTGCCAGGTGACGTCACCGCAGCCATCAGTATGCACTCGTTTAAAAGTGGCTTATCAAACAATGCTTTTACAGATTTGACGAATTTTATAAACTAGAAATTAAATATTTACACATTTATGATTCATTAATATTGTTTTATTATTATTTTATTTATTCTGTTAACTACGTGTTAACAGAATAAAGTTCTGTACTACAACAGTGTTCTGTACTACTAAAGTTGACATGTAAATAGTACTTACTTACGCAATAAATGAATATGAATAAATTTTACTATCGTTTGGTCGAATCTAACCTAAGTCTCTTTGGTACGCAGCTTCGTCCAAAGTAAAATGAATAGACGGTCCTTAAATACACAACTTCCATAAAAATAACAAAAACAATAGAACACAAACTTTTACGTATTGAAGCTCAATACGTAAAAGTTTGTGTACAAAAGTGATAGCGAATGTTATATTTTACGAGAGAAACCTGTGTTTATTAATCGCTTTCGAACCGTTTGACATTCGAACATACGTCTTGCACTTTTCCCAGACTGACAGCGACTGAAGCAAGATGAGCGCCGGCGCTCACTTTAAAGTCTTCAAAATTCTCTTACTTGGGCCCGTCCATTCATTTTACTTCGATCAAAGGTGCGCCGTACCAAGTCTGCAGGTTTTTTAATACTCTCAGTTTATATTAAGCAAATCTAAGCAATCAAATGGACTGAATATGAATAAGATAAGATAAGATAAACTTTTATTGTAAATAACTGTGGTTACAAAGGTCTTAAAATAACAAAATAAGTATCAACAGTAATTATCCTCTCGGACGTACAATAATAATTAAAAAATGTACCTACTTAACTAGCTAGGAACTAAGATTTAACATTGAGATCAGTGATGGCACTAGGTTAGGCGCACAAAAACTTTTTACTTATTTTTTTCTTTTTTTAAAACATGATTCGCTATGTACTTCACTACTCTACTAAAATAAATGTTTAAATGGGCTTGTGTTGTCGAAATACTCATTTATGTCATAAAATACATTAGATACCAGCCACCTTTTTAGATACATTTTAAATTTATTTCCATTTAAAGACTTAATATGTATTGGCAAATTGTTATAAATTTTGATTGCAGTAATATATGAACTTTTATGAAACATTGTGTTATTGATTTGAGGTATACAAATATTTAGTTGGTTTTTGCGTCGTAAACTTTCAAAGCGTACAGATTTTTGATCAAAAAAGTAATCGTGATTATATTTGACAAATAGACATATCTCTAATATATATATACTAGTTAATGTTAATATGCTATTTTTCTTGAAGACATTACGAACAGTTTCTTTACTTTGTAGTTTGTAGATGGCCCGTATGCAGCTTTTTTGTAGTTTAAATGTAGATTCTACATCTACAGAGTTTCCCCAGAAGATAATCCCATAAGTCAAATGAAGGTAAACGTAGCCATAGTATGCATTTTTCGCAGTGTCTTTATTAACGATGTTACTTAACATCGACAGAACATAACTGTATTTTGAGAGCTTTACATTTACTTGAGATATGTGTTTTTTCCAGTTTAGGTGAGTGTCTAAGGTAACGCCTAAAAATGTTGTGTCTGTTATTTCATTAATTTTGATGTTTTTATTGACGATATTTAATTGAACAGGTGTAGCTTTGTAATTTCGAAATTGCATAAGTTTTGTTTTTTGTACATTGACAGTTAAGTTTATAGATTCTAACCAGTTTACTAAATCTTTAAGTGTATTATTAACCTCTTCTTCTAGTTTTGCTTCACTTAGTTTTTGTTGTTGAATATAGATTGTGGCATCATCTGCGAACATGACACAGAGATGCTTAGTAACTAGCGGTAATTCGTTGATGTAAACTAGGAAAAGCAAGGGCCCAAGAATACTTCCTTGAGGTACTCCTATAGAGACTATCAAAACCTGACTGAATTTGTTCGATTGTTTTAGTAGATTTGTTGTAAGCATTTATGGCAGTTGATTGACTCCTGTTTGTTAAATAACATTTAATAAGAGAGAGTGCCTTTCCCCGTATACCTATAACTTCTAGTTTATTTAAAAGTGTATCATGGTTGACGCAGTCAAACGCTTTAGAAAGGTCTAAAAACAGAGCCACGCCCTTTTTCTTTTTATTGATATCCTCCCATACTTGTTTTAGAAATTTAAATATAGCTAATGTGGTATTTTTGCCTTTTTGAAATCCAAATTGATTACAATTTAGGGCTTTGCTTGAGTCTAAGAAGGATGTTATTCTATCGAATATTACTTTTTCGAAGATTTTTGAGAAACTGGGGAGAATAGCTATCGGTCTATAGTTCGCCATGTCATATTTTGGTCCTTTTTTATGTAGTGGCTATTAATTTGAGATGGGTTGCTCTGTTCTTTTTCCTGCAAGACGAGTGTTATGGTTGAATCTGTAGGATGCACATCGCTAACTTCTATAATACTAGTAGTACGCAAAATAGATGTCGATGGTGCACATGGACCTTGATATCATACTTCAATGTAGTGCGCACTCTGTCTAGCATGAAATAAAATGCTTATAACAAATGCTTTTTTACGAAGCAATAAAAAACAATCAGTTATCATGGCTATTCTTGACTTTTATAGGTTATATCGTTCTTGAGGTTTTATAGCCCTCGACCACAAAATAGATAGGTAAATACCTATTATACCTCTAATATAAGTATATTCTATTTATTTACTTCTATAAAATCGAGAACGAAGTAAGTAACAAATATGGGTTTCAGTCCATCCAAAGGTTGTCTGGAAGAAATCGCTTTAGGCGATAAGGCCGTCCATTATACTACCGTTTTTTAAATATTATTGTTATATTTTTTTTAAGTTTGTCTGTTTTGGTGTATAACAAAGTTATATTGTATTGTATTGTATCTAACGACAATAATAAGTTAATCCTGCAGCACACTCACGTCACCTCTCTATTGTTACAGCACCGATGAGGACGCGCGTCAAGCGATGATGCTGGGCGGTGGCAAGATCAAGGAGATCCAGGTGAAGCTGCACCTGAGCTCCCGCTCCGAGATGCACAAGGTCATCGAAGCAGCGCGACAGACCGTACCCTTACTAAGCCTAGCTCCGCCGGCGCCCGTGGCTCCCGCTCCGGCCCAGATACTGGCTCCCGTGGTCCCCGCCCCGCCACCGCCACCCGTCCTACCAGCTGTTATAACCCCGTTCTCTGCAGCTCTCGGCAACAACTCTCTTAACAACTTCGGCATCCCCGGCTTGGGCAACCCACAAGAGATCCCACAGCCCGCCGTAATAGAACTCCCGTCCGCACACGTCAGCCCCAACGACAACTCCAACCCTGAAGAAGAAAAGTTGGAGGAGAAAATCGATAACAAACGTAGGGACAAAGACAGGCGTCGCTCGCGCTCTCGATCCAAATCGCGCGACAGGGAGAGGAAGGACAGGAAGCGAGACCGGCGCGACAGATCCCGCTCCAGAGAGCGCAGGCGGAGAGACCGCAGTCGCAGCAGGGAAGGCAGGCGCGATCGCAAGCGCGACAGGAACATTCGCAGTCGGTCCCGGGACAGGTCCCCGTCGCGCCGCTCCCGCGACCGCCGCAAGTCGCCGAGCCACTCGCAGGAGAAGGACAGCCCGATTCGCGACGGTTCTCAGATCATCAATCAGAATAACCCCTTCGGCAACCCCGGTAGCCTGCCGCCGCAACTGCATCAGATGCTGCAAGCCAACGCGATCCAAAACATTCCCGCGCCGCAAGACTCGCCTCGCTTCAACGAACCCAGCGTCTCCGAAGCGATAATCAAAATGCAGGAGCTGGCGAAGAAGCGAAACCCTAATGCGTTCCAGGGCGACCATAACGCCGGGAAGCAGCAAGGGCTCGGCGGCGGCAGGGGCGGGATGAACCGCGGCCCGGGCTTCCAGCGCGAGCGGCGGACGCGGTTCGGGCCCGACGACTCCGCGCGCGACTGCTGCGTAGCCATCCGGAACGCGCCGAATCACACGAGTTACGGCGACGTGCGCCGTTTCTTCCCCTTCATGATCGACAAGCACGGCATCAAGATGATCAACGACAACATGGGCCGCCGCACCGGGAACATATTTGTCAGATTTACCGAGGGCCGCTCCAAGCAGCTAGCGCTGCAGCGCAAGAACAACGAGCTGAAGGGCGCGCAGGTGGTCGTCGAGAGCCTCGACGATGAGACGTACGAAGCGGCCGTGGACTCGTTCCTGCCCTTCCGGGACGACAACGACGGCGACGACGCCGGGCTGATCCTCGCGGACATACAGGAGCGCGCGCCGCAGCCGGCCTACACGATACTCAAGCTCACAGACATGCCGCACTACGTCAAGGAACACGACATAATCAAGGCCTTCAATGACTTCTCGCTGCTGTCCATCACCTTGAACGACTGTCGCATCACGCGCTCCAAGATGGCACTCGTGCAGTTCGCGAAAGCCGACGAAGCCAGAATGGCGTTCGAAAGGAAAGAGCGAGTCGCTTTCAACAGGAGGCATCCCACCATCGTGCCGATGTCCGACGAAGAATTTGAAAAGGAGAAGTTGGCTCTGATGACTAAGAATGATATAATCAGCCGGCCGCAGAAGGAGGTGGCGCCGGAGGTGGCGCCGCCGCGCGACCCGCGCCAGCGCCGGTTCGACAACGGCGCGGCGGCGGGCCTGCCCGCGCCGGCGCCGGCCGCGCAGGGGCCGCCGGCGGCGCCCTTCTTCGTCCCCTTCGGGCAGAGCTTCCCGGGCGGACAGAACCCGGGCTTCCCGCCGGGCGGCCAGTTCCCCGGCCCGCAGTTCGGCAGCTTCCCCGGCCCGACCAATATGGACCCGCGCACGGCCGCCTCCAACTGGGCCAACCGGCCGCAGTTTCCCAACCAGATGGACCAGCCGGTGGGTCCGATGAAGAAGCAGACGGAGCCGAGTCGGAACATAGAGGACGAGCCGCTCGACTGTGTGCTGATGAAGGGCTTACCGCGCGACGCCACCGACCGCACCATCGTGAACTTCCTCTCGGACACGGGCGCCGTGCCCGCGCGCATCCACCTCATGCTGGACACGAGCGGGCTGCCCTCCGGCGACTGTTTCTGCGAGTTCCGGTCGACGCAGGAGGCGCGCCTCGCCGCCGGCAAGCACGGCTCCAACCTGGAGGGCTGCCGCGTCACCGTCGACATCGTGCCGCGCTCCGTCGTCGAGGAGGCGCTCGAGGGGCCCAAGGTGCTCGATAGCCCTATGCGGGACTCGCTCGCGCCGCAGTTCTTCGAGGCTCAGGTGCCGCGCGGCGGATTTAACAGCCGCGGCTTCGATTCCGGGCGCGGCTTCGATTCCGGACGCGGCTTCCGCGGCCGGGGCGGCTTCGACCGCGGCGGGTTCAACAGCCGGGGTGGGTTCGAGTCGGGGCGCGGGTTCCGCGGCCGGGGCGGCTTCGAGCGCGGCGGGCGCGGAGGTTTCGAGGAGCGCGGGCGCGGGCGCGGGCGCGGCCGCGGCGGCGGCTTCGAGAACGGCCTCCGCGGCGCGCCCGGCCCGGACGAGCACGACCCCGCGCTCGAGGACTTCGGCGCGCCGGGCTGCGTCGTGTCCATGGAGAACGTGCCCTTCCGCGCCTCCATCGACGAGATCATGCAGTTCTTCTCCGAGTTCGAGCTGACACAGGACGACGTGATCCGGCGCTACAACGAGCGCGGGCAGCCCACCGGGGACGCGCGCGTCGCCTTCCGCACGCCCTTCGACGCGCAACGCGCCGTCAAGACGCGCCACATGGACACCATACACGACCGCCGGATCAACCTCAACATTCTCTAACATACGCCCTCTCTGTCTGACACATCCGATTCAGACTACTGAAATTGACTTGAAATTTGAATCACTCTTCCGTTGATATTTAGTTTTGTATGGAAGGATGTGGGCTTCGTTGACGAGCGTTCGGTCTTTCGCCTGTTTAACTAGCGTGTTGTTATTTCGCCGGCGTACGATATTTTCGTATTGAACTCTTTTAAAGTAAAAACTACAGACACTTTTGTGAAGTGATATGAGACTAAGGAGTAAATCGGATAGGACATGAGTTTTGCATCAGGGCATTTAGTTTAGTTAAATAGCTAAGTAAATTAGCTTTATTGTATACTTAGACTTACCTGCAATTGAATATTTTCAAATAAAATAGGCTAGTATGTATTTTAATAAAAATAAAAACTGTACAGTTCCTGAAAGGTTGTTTTATTTGTACCTAAATACCTGATAGGGAAGGAAACCTAACTTATAAAAATTCAATCGATTTGAGAACCTCCTCCTTTTTTTTTGGAAGTCGGTAAACATTCAAAGTCATATAGATAGACATCTATCTATTGTATCGTCATACTATCTGATAATAATATATCTACATGCGAGTAAGTATCAGTAAGTACCCTAGTTTTTCTTCGTGATTCAGAATATGTATTTAACTCAATTTAAAAATAAAATTTAATGTGACTTTTCTTCTTAGCACGGCAGAATACTTCTTTCGCTTCTTTCCATATGCAATAATTTTTTTTGTACTTGTCTGTTGGGGTTGCCCAGGTTGCCGTTCGTTATGCAGTGAACCTCTTTGAATGGGTTTTCTTTTTGGAACTAGCGAACAAAGAGAATATAACGCTACGCTAGATAAGCGAACTTGTTCTGGCGCGCGCAAGACTATCCCGGTAATTTTCTTTCTCGTTACGAAAGTCATGAGTGAAAAAACCTACTTTTATGTACTAGTTATCGTTTTTTGCTTAGCAATACGGGTTGTTTTTTAAGGCCTCGCTACATGGCCTGACCTGACATCGTTTGAAAGAGATGGCTACATATAAGTTTCAGGGGGAGCGAAAGGGAGAAGCTATAACCTTAATAGTTTGTTTCTTTTGCTCCCGTGAAAGTCTAGCTGTCCCTTTCACACGGCGTCAGGTCAGGCCATGTAGCGAGGCCTTTATCATGCGGTACATTATCAGCCCGTTCTGTTTTTTTCCTACAAGGCCCGTTACGATAAAGCACGGTCGACGCCAAGAAGCTTCAAGCAAGAAGATTTACCTACAATCTTCTTGGCTTCAAGCTTCTTTTTTTTTTTTTTTCTATTACTTTTTGGCTCCACATATTGTGTATTTAGCCAGTGTCAAGTATTGTAATAGTTCAAGTGATATTAAATAATTCACTATTAAAATAAGTCTCAGTCATAGTCTAAATCAAGCAAAGCAAGTCACGGTCAAGTCCAAGTCATGCCCCAGTAAAGTGGTGAAAACTTTACTAGAACCTTCTATGGAGTTTTGGAAACAACACGAAAAGTCACGTTTCACGACATTATACTATTCACCAACACTCATGCACGATCACGAATACTTAATGAACAAAAATCCACCATTTTTACAACTTAGCACTCGTAAAATTTGGTGGAGTTTTATCTCTTAAGGTGCAACGTTTCACTCATCGCGCGAAATTCAAATTTTCTTGCGTTTTTTGTCAATTACAGCTTAATTACTCATCGTGGATTTATCGAAACCAACTTTGCGCCAATAAATAAGTTGTTTTAAGGCATTACGGGTAAAACGATTACCTAGATAACATTGGTTTAGCTTCGAATCTCAATAAGCTGATTTTCATCTCGGTTTTTGGTTTAGTGGGAAATGTACTTATACTAGCTTTCAACTTGAATTTCTAGTTGGTGTAATTTCTTGAAACAATCTATTTATTATCGCAAAATTAGTTTTGATGAACCTACGATGAGTAATTAAGCTGTAATTGACATAAAACGCAAGAAAATTTGAATTTCGGGCGCCGAGTGAAACGTTGCACCTTAAGTGTTCGTGAATGTGCACAAATGTTGGTGAACTGTTTAATGTGTGCAAACGTGAATCTTCGTGTTGTTTCCAAAACTGCATAGAAACCTCTAGTAAAGTCTCCACCAATTTACTGAGGCATGACGTGGACTTGGCCGTGACTTACTTTGCTTGACTTACGCTATGGCTAAGATATATTTCAATCGTGAATTATTTGACTTCACCTGAAACATTACAATACTTGACACTGGCTAAATTCACAATGTGTGGAGCCTTAACATAAGAGAGGAAAAAAAAACTTTTCATTCTTTTCATTCCGTTCATTTGTCATGAATGGATTCCGGGCACTGTTGCCAGGGTCTACTGATTTTGTAGTAGATTCACTGGTATTCCCAATTATCTACTCATTTACTGATTTTTTACCACAAACTGCTGATTTTTTACAATATTCCTATATAGAACAAGATAATATGAATAAAATGTCCCGTCTGTACATGAAAAGTTCGTGAAAAGAAACACAAATATTAAATAATACCTTTGATATTTCCGGTATTAGTATGTAATAGGTATGTATTTAAGAAAATTAACATGAAAATTAGCATCTTATGGTTATAGTCAGATAACCGTAAGCGTGCGTGAAAAATGCAATATTTATCACTACACAAGTTCGTAAAATGTAAACATTATAGCGCAGAGCAGAGTGTAGAATTCGGGATCATGATTACTTTTAAATGACCAAATAAACATATTTCAATTGCGATTATTTCAAAAACGTTACTTCATATAATAAAAATGTAATATTATACATATAATAGAGAAATTTCCTAAACATCTGTATCCATTTTATAATTTCTTTTATAATTCGTAAGATCGTAAAATATATGAAATATGGTGAAAGAATTATAATTTTGAAAAATGACAAAGTTACGTCAGTTACGTCACATTTCGCCGGCCTCGCGACTTAAAAATCAAAAACGGAAGGAAAAAGTGCCGTAAGTACGTCATTATGAAGATATTTATAATAAAATAATAGCGTGGACAATTTCAAGCACATTATGTTTTTTTTATATGTAAAAATAAATACGGAAACTCCTCTATTTTTATTTTTCCATTACATCTAAAACACATTTCACATTTTCATTTTAAACCTACATACTGATTTAAAAAATTTGATCTGGCAGCACTGGAGGGGGTGTTGAGTTGTTGAGTCGGGTGTAGGTGTACGCTTTCTTCTCGTATTTATTTAATTAGTGCGTAATTATAGTTACGAATTCTATAGGAATTAAGTGCCAAAAATGTTGCGGCTGCTTGTCGACAAATTTTGGAATGAAGATGTGTGGTTACCGCCGAATACAACATGGGAAGACATCAAGCCAGGGCCGGATAGAGCGGTGACATACACTGACCACACGCACGTTTTTTACCCCATCCCGTTAGCATTGGTGATTATGGTGGTGCGATGGGCTTTAGACAAGTAAGTACGAAGCTGTTTACTCAATGAATTACCTTTAGTAGAGCTCATTTATCTGTAGTTATGACGATAACCTACTTAACCTGCTATTACGGTATCGCCTGAGGAGTCACTTGCCTCTTAATTAAAAAAGGTAAACAATCGTTTCGGGACGCAGAAGCTACTACATGGGCTTCCAGGCAGTAAGTTTTAATTGATAGCCGCAACATGCCTCAACGGCAAGTAGGCGTAAATTATTTAACGTTATTTATCCTGATTAGGAGTCACGTCTTCCATTTCTTGTATTTAAATGTCTGCATTCTACGTAAAATGAAAAGGTAACAAGTAGTCTAACTCCATGGCCCATTGCATGAAGTTACTTGTTCAAATAATAAAAAAATTGGCATGATAGTAGTTATATGGTTTAAATGAGGCTGTTTGTCTGCTTGACTAACAAAATCATGCTGAGAAAAACATTTAGAAACTATGATAATGCTAAAAGCCTGTCTTCTTAAAAAAAAAAACATAGTACCATATAGTACATACTTATACATTAATGAAATAACACCTTACACTTGAAAATCTGTCAACTGCTTAGGTTTCTAAAGAACATATATACTTCCATTATAAATCATTAAACTCCTTCTGGGCAGTTGAGTGAAAACTAAAATTGCAATGATCCTGGAATTTAATCGCTAGTCTCATCATGCCAGTATTAGAAATGGAAAAATAACTCATCTCTTTGCTTGACTGTTTCTCGTCATCTACACTTCCATCTACTTCACCAGAGCAACTGTGCCAGTGGCCTAGAGCCTCGCTTCGGTACTTCAAAGAGATGGTTTGGCTAGTTGGTTTTGGTTTGGCAGGGAATGGCACAATGTTGGGATATCAGTGCAGGATCTATCATCTTCATCTCAAATAAGAACTCTTTATGTCTGTCACCTTCTTTTTACGTTTTCATGAATTAATAACAAAACAATTGAACCAATCTGTATAAAATTTGGCAAGATAGTGTAGGTACCTACATCATGAGAATGGACATAGGATACTTGTACACCCAAAAAAAAAAACAGGTATATAGGCAGGGCACAGTAATTAGTGCTGTATGAGTATGAGTCATGAACTGAATATTTTTGTTTGTCCTCATTGATTACTAATTTTAGTATGATTCATATTATCATAGATGACAATATCAAAGATTTATACATACTGACTGAAGCCCTAGACATATCAAAGTTTTAGGCTAGTGTCCAGGGTCATGCCGTGAGCTGCGTCACTATGCTTACTATAGAAATATACAGTTGTGGTGTCTTTCACATGCCGAAGTTGTCGTCTTGGTGTCGTCCGAATGATGCAGAAGTCAGACGTCGAATATAGCATAAAATAGGAGACCGTAGCCTTAGACAGGGAAGGAAGAAAATTTAGGGTAATACTCTATTTGACCAAGAAGAAGGGTAATGTTATTTGGTCTGTAAGTATATTTGGATGTTCCTATGTGTTCTTTATTCCTGTGTGTAAGGTTCTTGAGTGGCGACCACGAATCAGACGACGCAGCGTAGGCAGGCCTCCCACTAGCTGGAGTGATGACGTTGTAAAAGTCGCCGGCACCGGTGGATGCAAATGGCCAGTTGTTGCTCAGTGAGGCGCTGTAAGGAGGAGGCCTATGTTCAGCATAGGATGGCAAACGGTGGCCTCTTGTACCCAAATGGCTTAAACGATGAAAAGTGTGATGTCATTAGAGTAGTCTCAATGTCTGGAGCGCCATAGGCTACAAATTAGAGAAGTAGAGAAGATAGGTTTTTTTTTTTTAAAGCGTAACAGATCAGCTTCCTTATTATAGATGTTCCTGATAGTGAACGAGTGGGAGCATGGTGTGAGTAAATTGGTAAGACAGGATAGCATGTTATCACAATCAGAATCAGGAACATCCATAATAAGGGGGCAGCTTGTATATTATTTTTTATGAAAATTAAAATCACTAATTGATTCTAAGTATTTTGAGGATATCCAATCTTTTTGAAGGTTAGCACACATTTTTCCTTCCCTGTATTTTGTTAGATCAGACAGGAAATATTACAACAAACAACAATCCTAACATAGTAAAAAATGTTTTATCATCACACTAATACTTATTATAAATGCGAAAGTTTGTCTGTAAGTAGGTAAGTATGTAAGTGTGTTTATTCCCGTTCAAAATTTGGTACGGCGGTAGCTTATACATTGGATTAACACATAGGTTACTTTATATCACGAAAAAATTTACGGTTCCTGCAGGATAGCGGGTTTAACCGCGGGGCGCAGCTAGTATTTTCTATAAATAAGCAATGACTTATTTTTGCAGAGAATAGAAATACATAAATATCTACCTTTATCACCATAAGTGCAAGAAATAATTTAAATTACTTATTCTTCTACGATAACAATTGTAATACATCTGATAAGCTT
The DNA here is from genome assembly GCA_947579745.1 of Apocheima hispidaria. NCBI lineage: Eukaryota > Metazoa > Arthropoda > Insecta > Lepidoptera > Geometridae > Apocheima > Apocheima hispidaria. The sequence continues at coordinate 2,462,892 of OX388166.1, read as the reverse complement.
AAAAGCGGAGCGTTTGTCCAAAGAAAATCTACATGAGAAGAATGATAATGTCATATAAAAAAGTGTACCCCTGATAAATCTGCTTAAAACTAGATGGCACTTTCGTATTTATTTAGTCAGCTAATGTCCAAACCGATATAAAAGCCGATAAAAATATGGTAAGAAGCATATTATAATAAAGTTCGCACTATGCGCGGTCCTGCTCGCGCAACTCTCGCTATCGCTTTCAGAGTTACGGGATAAACCCGCGGGGCACTTTTAGTATAATTTCTCTGTGGTTTGGCGGCCTACACTGGCGATTGAGGAAGGCCTAGCCGTCCTAATGCGGGGCTTGAAGCTTTGTTCGAATTTGGTAAGATACAATCTTTCAAACTACAAACAACGCGCGCTTTGGGCCATGCAGAAAAATGGCGTGACCTTTTTAAATCGGCAGTGTTAGCCGCCAAACGGTCCCTTAATTAAACTTTAATTCTCCAGTACGTTTGTCCTTTTTCTTTATCTTTAAAAGTGGTGCGATATTGCGATAATCTACAAAATTGTGGCAAAACACCAACAATGGCCAGATTAAACACCGAAACCATTTCCTCTATCAGATATGACTCATATAACTTTATTACTGATCGATAACCACTTGAAAAGCCTATAAATTGATAAGAGAGACAAGGTCAAGAATAATTTAATCGTATTATGTAAAACAGAAATATTTTTGATGTTTTATCCTTTACCACAGTAGCTGTGCCCTGCAATTTTCCTATCCCCCATCACGGGTTCACGGGTACTTTCAATCATATCCAATGCCTAGTGAAAGATTAATGAGGCGTTTCAATAAAAAAAAAAACCTGGTTATAAAAGTACCCAATAGATGGCGTTAAATGTAACTTGAACTTTTTCTGTCACTGTCAAGACATGAAAGACAAAAAAATGTACGTATGCCTTTTTTCTCTCGTATTTTTTGGCTCCAAATGTGTATTTAGACAATTTCAAGTAATGTAACTATGTATTTGACTTCATTTGAAATATTACAATAGTTGACACTGGCTAAATACACAACGTGTGGAGCCAAAATTTATGATTTCAAAAATAAACCGAAAATATTTCGACAGGACAGGTAAAACAATAGGACTATTATCTATCATCTATTATCTATTATCGCCATCTAGAAAGTATTTTAGATTTTTTATTTTTTTTTGGAAAACGTCTCATTAAAAATACATGTATTTATATACATGTATATGTTGCATTTTTTTTATTTTTAGCTGTGACTTATATTTAGTAATAATTTACAGTAGTAATTGGCGTATTGCGCCGTTTTAGTTAATAAAAATAAAATTAAAAATAAATATCTTGGCTGAATGATCCTCCATACAACACACATACTTAGTTTTTGTCTAATGATTGGATATTACATTCTAGTAGGTGCTTAATAATGCCCAAATCCAAAAAATTAACAGGCTTAAATAGCTAGATAATTAAGAGAAGACTATACCGCCGTCTTGTCCATACAAAAAGCGTAGTCTAAATCCCACCCCTCAATGTTATCCGTATTCGATGATATTATGTTATCTACACCGTGAGAAACAATGCTTGTATGTTTGTTTTTATTTTTAATTTCGCTATGTTTTTGTTGTTTTACCCCCGAATACTGAAACGTTTGTTAACTTTGACAACAGATTAATTCTTTACTGCCTTTGTCTGGCACTAAGCAAATGACACAGGCACATAGACTTAATCTATCGTCAAAGTTAACAAACGTTTCAGTATTCGGGGGTTAGTGACAATTTTTTTGCGTCGAAAATACGACGAAGATAAGTAGTTGTTATTAGAATACCATCATATTTTTGTTTTAAAAACAAATCATGCCATTGTTAACCAAGCTTTTGACACCAAAAACTATGGAAATTGGTAAGATTTAGGGTTGATACCAGACTACTCCCACAACGATAATTTCATTAAAAAAAAACTGTATGGCACGCACGAGAAACAGAGCGACAGCTATACAATTTTAAAATCGAATGCGCCAAAACCTCTGGGAAGGACTATCCTCTTAAGTACCATTATTGCACCTAAATAAGTAAGCTCTGTGTGGCATAAATCATTATAATTGTTGTTCTGTTCATAATGAGTCAATATTATTTTCAGATACTTCCTGTCGCCGTTCGGGAGATCCCTGGGGATTAAGGACACAAGGCCACGAAAGGCGCCGAACAACCCCAAACTCGAGGATGCCTACCGACAGGCGCCCAGGACGAAAAACGTAAGTAACCCCGCATCAGTCTAAATTCAATTATACGAAATTACTCCTATTGGTTGATTGTTCGGCGCGAGTAGGCGTAACATTTAGATAGCCAATGAGAACGCTTGGTCGCACTCCCCACGACCCGCGATTTCCTCAAACTTTGGTGAACAACGAATCTCGTAATGCGGTATCTAGTGTGATCTGTGTGTGGTATATTGGACGTCGACCATAAATTGATGGTCATGATTTTGTTTTTGTAATACCAAAACACTTTTATAAGGAATGATTAGCGATTGGAGTTCATACCTTGTTCTCAATGCATTCTATAGACCATGAAGGTGATGTTACTTGTTCTACAGAATACATAATAGTACCAACTCGTGCGATTTCATGTGGGTGCCTCTTACAAGATGAGTATAATCATCTAATCAGATGACCTACAACTTCCGTTCTTCCCACATTTTTTTTGTCTGTCTGTTGCAATGCTGTTTACTTATTCATATTTTTTTGACGACTTTAATGGTACCCTGTACTCGCTTGTACTTTTTTAAAATTATTAATATAATTTAAAGAAAATATCACAGTATATAAATCAGTCTCTGTATATTTCTTTGTTACTTTTTTTATGATTTGCCATTTGAAGGACGCGGGCCGCCCATCGTGTGTGTGGCTTTCTACGCCAAGCTATTTTTAAATTATTGACAGGATAAACAATTTTTCAGGTTTTTAAATCGTATGTCGAGGTTTATAAATCTAAACTTTATGAACTTACATATAAGTCTTGAGACTTATCGATAAGCAAACAAAGGCCCAGGCGTCGGCGGCCAAAAAAATCAGACATTAGGGCTGCCCACTCAGCCTATACGAATTTACTGGTAGAATTAAAATCATGTTTTTATTTAAGGTGGCACAATTTTGCGGCCTACACTGCCGATTTAAGATGATTCTTGTTGTTGTTCTACGAACACAGAGTTGTTCGAATTTGTTACAAATCAAATTGTTCGAATGTGCTACAAATTTGGTTCAAATTCGAACAATTAGATTTGTACCAAATTCGAACAATTCATGCGCTTCGAGCTCTGCAAAAGATCCTACTGGAATCGGCAGTGAAGGCGGACAACGCACGCACTTCAGAATCATCTTAAATTGGCAATGAAGGCGGCAAAATTGTGCAGCCTTAAATGTGTGAGAAAAGGATAGCAACAATTGTAGACCTTTCAATCGACAGCATTATCTTTTTTTTTTCTATTTATTATGTGAATGATGTCTACCAAAATAATTACCTATAATTAAGGTTTTGTTCGTTCAAACAACGAATTTGAACATATAAAAAAACAGTAACAGCTTGTAACAGCTAGTATTTTTTATTAAATATACTGGCTGTTACAACCGAATTCGTTTTCGCGTGGACCTAAAAAAAATAGCCCAAGTATGTCCGTCTCCGACCTTATCTATGCAAAACTCTGTTCGATTCATCAGTCGTTTAATCGTGATAACACGACAAACACCCAGACGGAGAGATAGAGTTATTATATTATATATTATTATAGAGTTCGAATTTATAATATAAGTTAGGATTGGCTGATATTATTTTATCGAAAGTATTGTCGCTGTCGAGTCATTATCTGTTTTATTATCACGAACTCACATTAAAAAATATTCATTCTATACATAAAAATAGTTATTGAGGACTGATTTTGTCAATCGTATGTAGCTCATGGGTTAATTAGTTTTTTTTTTCATTTTTTTTTTTCTGGTGTTTTGTCGATATTCGACCATGCCACTCCCATTGTAAAAGTAGTACATATATTATAACTAAACCTAAACTAAGCCCTTGTCCCTCCAAAGAGAAACAAGTACAGCTTTACTTAGATTTACACTTGGATATTATGCTTGGGGTGTAAAGATGCTTTTGTTTATTACTTTAAGTCATGTTTAGTCTATATTTGTTTGTATTTTATTGAAATAATAGGTGGTCGCGTAACTAAACAACAAAATGACGTTTCTTTTGGTTTTCGACCACCCGGTCGAGAACTAACAGCTTAAGTCATATGTTTTTTAAACTTTTGTAACTCATTTCATTATAAAGGGTAAAATACTTTGTCTCTCTCGTTTCGATCATGTGTAGTGGATTTAACCGTTAGATTTCGACCACCAAATGATCAGTAGTCATTTCAGTGTAAAACATTTTTCAATGTGACAATACGATGGTCGAGAATACATTACTTGACGACCATTGAATACATTTTATACTAAATTCAAAATCTGTGCTATAAAATGTAGCCAATGTTCCGATGTACAGTTTTAAATACAATAAAATGATACATTGGTACGTCAAAGATGCCTATTCTAATAATACCTGTCCATTTTGTAAACACCAGTAAACTTGCTGCATAATTTTTAAGTAAAATAATACATTGAACGTATTTCATTTTCCACCATAATTATATGGTGTAGCGATTCTTTTTCCAGTGGCATTTCTATGGTCGACAACCGACGGAAACGGCGGTCGAAAACTGACTGTACTGAAAACTGAGATTCCTGCAATTTTCGATAAATCGTAGGATTTTGAAATGAACACGCATCAATGTATTATTAAAAAAATATCAACTCTTTAGCTTGGTGTTTATTCTACTACTATCACACAACAATATTTAAAAATCATACTTTTTTACTATGAGAATATTTTTTTTAAAGATCACAAGTCCACTAAGTGGTCGACAATTAACATGTTCAACCCACTTATCGATCAGTGTAAGCTGTAATGCTGTAAATATATAATATTCTGTCCGAGTTCTTACCATTGTACGTTTTAATGGCACGGCATAGCTATACAATAGATATAATGTAGCCAATGATAATGGAAAAACACAATTCTATGTATAAAATACTTGATGACGTAGTGTTGTACCATTGGCAGTGGATCTTGTGGCTTGACATTGCCAATTCAAGAGTTACAGGTACGTATCAAAATAGCATGGCAACATAATAAGTCGTGTTGATTGGTGCAAATTTATGCTAGAAAAGTTCGAAGGAGGAACTTCGCAAAACGTATCCTGCATCCTTACAACTGACGAAACTTGGATCTACAACTACGATCCTCTCACGAAGCAACAATCCATGCATGCCACAGATCACACTCTAGATTCTGCATTCAGGACGCGCGTCAGTCTAAATACACTTAAAAAAATACTCTGATTGGTTGAATGTTAGACGCGAGTAGGCATAACCTAAAAATAGCCAATGAGAACGCTTGGTCGCACTCCCCGCGACCCGCGCCTTCCTCAAACTTTGGTGACTTATTGTAGGAACAACGAATCTCGTAATGCGTTATCTAGTGTGATCTGTGATGCATGCTATGGGTGTTTGAAGAAGACGAGTTACTCACAATAGCTGTTCGGAGCGTTAATAAAAAAATGATAGCGGTTTTTTTGACGCAGTGGACAAGTAGCAGTAACGCCGTAGAACAGTTACTAGTGAATGGTATTGCGAAGTTTCTCTGTCACAAGCATTCGGGGAGTTGAATAGCGAGCGACCAAGGAGCGCTGTCCGTGCCATTCTTTTTCACTAAGATAACGCGCCCTCACACAGCTGCTAGAACCATGGACTATTTGAATACTTCGGGGGTACAAATGTTACCCCATCCTCCGTACAGCCTAGATTTAGCTCCATGCGATGCGCTTTTAGAGTTCCGTAGTACTACAAGGAACCCTTATAAGTTCGTCACGTTCGTCTGTCTGTCTGTATCCTTTACAGCCTTATAACAACCAAAGTTTTAGACGATAATGTATGAAATTTTGCACAACTATAGTCTAAGTAAAGACCTCCAGTTTCAAAAAACTAATTTATTTTTTTGTATAATAAGGGTAGCTCCCATACATGTAAAGCGGGAATGAAAAAATAATAATTTCGCTGTGCCCCATCATGTGGGGTGTCGTTAAACAAGTCTTTTTATGGTGACAATTTTGAAAGAATAAACAAATCATAACTTTGTGTAAATGGGGTAGGACTTGTAATAATGGGATACAAAAAAAAAAATCGCCCATTCTCCACACGTGGAATATCAATGAAAAGGTCTTTTAAGATGAAGTTAAGGTTTCCTGCATCATTTTTTTATCAGACGTACCGCTTGCGAACTATGGGCCGACAAAGTTGCTTGCAATGCCCCCTGCCGTTTCTAAACTATGCATCTCAGAAACTGGTTATCTTCCATGTTGATAGATCTTAGTAAAAACTTTCTTTTAAAATTATTTCGGGTAACATCCGATACCGACTTTTTGAGATAAGCGGAAAAAACGAGTAAATACTTCATACGTCCTACGTGCCTACGGAACCCTACTAAGCATAGTCCGACATGCTCTTAACAAGTTATTTTTATTTCCCACGGTAAAAAAAATGCTTCGTGATCGAAAATGTAACATTGCAAAAGAGGAATATTTTGAAAAGCTTTAAATAAACTTTTTTTTATAATCTTTCCAACTATTTTTCATTTCACTAACAATTTTTGAACGTATACGTATAGTAACAGTGTAACAGCCGACGTATACGTATAGATTTTGATGCGTGATGCAGCTTCTATTTCTATTCTACTCTTCCTGATTGAAAAATCTAAAGGGGAATGTGCAGGTGTGGGTAATTCTACGATCAGCCTACGGTAGATTCCTGTCTTAGGCCGACCGTAGAATTGGTTTACCGTAGAATCATAATTATTTTAAACATTTGGTAAACTCCACATATTATCGCGATGTCTCATTTCCAGCTGTCGTCAATCGCTAAGAAGGTGGATATGACGGAGCGGCAGGTGGAGCGCTGGTGGCGGCTCCGTCGCAGCCAGGACAAGCCCTCCACACTCGTCAAGTTCACAGAGAACATGTGGAAGTTCACATTCTATCTCTGCAACTTCACCTTCGGCATATTTGTCCTCTGGGACAAGGAGTGGCTCTGGGATATCGACCAGTGCTATATCGGATATCCGCATCAGGTGAGAACAAATTAACATCAAGAGATCCTAAAAGTAACTGACCTCAATTACATATTGATCTATACACATATATATTTACATTGTATATAAGACTATTTTCATTTTTACTATTTGATTTTGATTTTTGACATGATTTTTATTTTATTATTTTCTGACTGATTTGTAAGTATTTTTGACGTAGATATAATAATTTGACTGACACAGGGATAAGCAATTTAATTTTATTTTATTGTTTTACATTTTTATGGGCCTGTGGTTGCCTAAAATAAATGAATTTTAGTTTAATTTATACAAAGCAATAGCGTAATGTTTAATTTAGTTTTAATAGTGTTGTTTTTAAGTTTACTTAAATTTGTTTAGTTTACATAAGTAATGTACTATTTGTTTTGATGTTAGATGTAGCGGAGCATGTTAAGGATACGTCTAGAAGAATGTATGGGCTCCCGAGTTAATTTAAATGGAGTAGATAATGAGAATACTATAATGTCCATTCAGTTATGTCTTACCAGAGCTTTCGCCGAGTGCACAAGCCGGCGGCCATTACAACACCCTTGATACACATTATAGCAGAGACCTTGACCTTTTTCCAGTACTTAATAATTTTACTAGCCTATCATCGCGTCGAAAGTTCAACAGACACATTTCGGGGGAATCGCGAAATTTTGTTCGTCTCTGTTAAAGGCAAGCGTGGCGGTTACAATCTGGAGACTTGTTACGTCACTAAATTGCTTTAAAAACCCTTTATTTTTTTTCTACGACTACATTACGGTTAAACTAATACGATCTCGATGTTTGATAATCTCGAAATAATATAAATTCAAGAGCTATCTTCGCAATTTTTCAATGTTTAAAGGAAACTTTATAAAACGTATTTCTCTCTAAAAACTCTTTTACTAAAATAGAAAATATCAACAACGCTTCTAAACATCTACAATGTTTATCTAAAGACAATGCCTGTTCATATCTGTTAAAAAGTACCAACCGCGATTTTTTAAATTCAAAATTTTCATAAATATGCATAATATCCGGAAAAATACGTGCAAATGCAAACTGAAAAATGTAAGACAAAGATCGTTTTATTTTAAAATAGTAATACATACTAAAGAAATATTAATAAATTATAATAAAAGTTATTAAATAATAAAAGAAACAAATATTAATAGTTTTATGTCAGTAAAATACAAGGCGTCCTTAGATCAAAGAATTGCTAGTAATTCACCATAATTTCCTGAGATTGTTAATGTAATAATTTTTGACTGAGCGAAGCGAAGGTCTCAGAGTTTACTGGGACAAATCGGCATTTGTATATATGTTTGTGTGTATATTTGTCCGATGATAACTTGCGAACCGTTGATCCGATCTTCATGAAATTTTGTAGGCAAGTAGTTCATTTCAATACAATTTTTAAGTTTGAATATGAGCTGAATCGGTCCAGGGGTTGTGAAGATATAGGGGTCGCGAGGTCTCAGTTCGCCGCGAACTACTAGTTTTATCGAGGAGGCCAGGAACAATTGTTATTAAGCTTAGAAGTTTTGTAGTTTATGTCACTGTTATCAACTGAATGATAACTGAAAACAGCACGAAGTCGTAAAATTTCGCCATCGTTCATAGAAGATTTCTGTTACGTATCTATACATAAGTACGTATTTGTGGTACCTATACAAAACTGAAATCCTTTCAAACGTGAAAGTCTTGAAACTGTAGTTTTTAGAAGTCTAACAATGGGCGTATTTGAGGTCAACGACACAGTGTAACGAAATAGCGGCAGGTCATCTGCTCGCATACCTAATTTGTGACAAAAATTTCGCCAAAGGTGTCGTAAAGCGCCGAGCCAACGCGGCTAATAGCGTTAACACGCTTGAAAACCAGAACTCTGAAAGGCAGGTCATATTAAACGATCCGTGGAGCAAAGCATCTCAGTACTAAATCTACTTTACTGTTCAGTTTATTCTGTGACGGTCTTCAGAGCTATTATTTCCTTTCTTAGCAGCACCCACAGTATGCGTAGGTCATTACAGCTCGTTATAGACGTCGTTCGTTAAAATGACTGCTATTTCTACGTTTAATGGTAGTACCTGTTCCAACTACTGCGGGGTCTTCGGTAGACGACCGACAGACAAATACTAGGATTCTATTTTATATACAAGTTTTATTACGGAACCAACAAAGAAATCGCGATTTTTTTAGCTGTTTGATGAAAAATTCACCGTCGAAGTTTTATTATAAATGCAAAAGATTGTGTCCAATGTAAGTGTTTTTACCCTACTGCCCAAGAAGGAGGGTCATCTTTTTGGGGTGTATGTATGTTTGTTCTATTACCTCCTGTAGCTAAACCGGCTTGACCGATTTTGACAAGTTTGAAGTCGTTGGATTCCTCTTTACGTCCGGAGTGACATAGGCTACATTTCGCAGTCGTTTCCAATAAAAATGCTAGCAGCAGCTCGCGGTTTTACCCGCTATCCTACTGAAACCGTATGTTATTCCGGGATTAAAAGTAGCCTTTGTGTTAATCCAGCAGGGATAGCATGCGCAACCGCGACAAATGTTTTTGCTGTGCAAGAACAGGACACTGCTACGATTTTGTATACGTTTGTCTCATTTTTCACGATATTAAGAGTAGAGAAAATTTTTTTGCGGTACGCATGCTAACCCTCCATACCAAATTTCATCTATAGCTGTTATGGAGTAGACGTAAGCGTGGGGATTATGGCAATCCCTTAGGGTATTCCAATGTTTAGTAGTGGACGACTTCCATCTGACGATGATGATGATAACATAGAAATCAAAACAACCCGACTGCAAAATGCAAAATGTAGCCTATTTAACTCCGGACGTAAAGAGGAATCCAACGAAACCTCACTCGTCAAAATCGGTCAAGCCGTTTTAGCTAAAGGTAGTAATATAAGAACACAGAAACAAACATTATTCCATACGCGCACCTTCATGGGCAATCGAATCAAAAGTACACGATGTCTTATTTGTCCACAGTTTAATATATTATCATTTCTGAGCTAATTTATTGTGTCAACACACCCACTGACACCTTTACACTGATAAATTATTTATTTCTCTTATCTGGCGACCTTGAGTGGATCCACGTTCTAATTTGAATAATCTGTCTGTTTTTAATTAAACAAATTCAAACTGAGTTCCACACAGGTCAAATTTCGTTTTTTATCAAATTGTCTAATTTATCCAAACACGCCAGAATTATAAATGCAGTTTGGAAAATTTCATAGTACTTTTTTTGACGTAGCTTGTGAAAGTTTTTTTTTTATTTTGGTGAAAATTACGGATGTTTTACATGAAACCACTGAATAAATAATCCATTCCGTCCTATATTATAATTCAGAGGAATGTAGCCGCAATTGTAACAGGTCCAACCAAGGCTTCGAGGTATAAAAATGAATACATTCGGTTCGAGCCAAAATCTTCGTCTGCGCGATTCAGAAAGGCCTATATTAGATCTGTCAGTCCATACCAAACGTCGTAAAATGCTCAAACACGGATCAACGCCGTCTACCGAACTATAGAAAATAATTATGTCTGCCTAACGTTTGTGTCCTTTCCACGACTAAACTGCAGCACCGATTTTGATAAATTTAAATAGCTATGGTCTGAATCATGAAGACGGAGAAAGGCAACTTTTTTTTCGAAGCAACCAAAACAGCCAAAACAAGATTTGTAGTTCTAGATCGGAGCATCAAGGCGGGCAAATCCGCGAGTCGCATCGAGTCATCATTATAATTTGGCAGTTATTTAAATGTATCAAGTATGAAACAAGTTTTAAATGAGTAGATACGATAGTATGATGTAAGATTATTATTTTTGGTGCCGGAATTTGTGGTCTTATTAAAAGGTAATATTTACTACAGTCGGCGACAAAATTTAAATATCCTTATTTTTTTTCTTTGTTTGGCTTGGCTTTTTTTTTAACTTGGCTTCTCCTTTAAGTTTTTAACGGTTTTAGAAATGACTTCTGCATTCAATAATTAACAACTAAAAAATCTGTGTTTTAATACAACAAGTGAGACGAGCCTCGCTCGCTGTTAAGAGACATGCTTGCCCATCACAGTTCAGTTCCATAGTCGGGTAGCTGGCAAAGGTGGGGTACTACCCCAGGTTACCTCTGCAAGAGAGTACTACCATTAGAAATATGTGATCTGTTATATGTTCACGACGTTGCAAATTCCTGTCCGATAACCGTTGAATGATTATGGTATTTATGCGAATATATTTTTTTATTTAATTTATAAGGTGTTTCTGGTTAGGTGGTTCTAAGATACGGATAATTATGTTATTAATACCATTTAATACTACTCACCAAGCTCTAGCCAGTGACTGAGAGAAGTTTGGTGTAGTGGCCACAATTAAACGAGACATCGCAATGTAGCCCTACATTGCGATGCATGTCACCTTTGGTCTAGCATGTAGTACTTATTATGTCGGTTGCACAATTTGTTATATAAAAATAGTGACGTCGTTTCCAGGGTATAACAAGCGACATCTGGTGGTACTACATGATATCGTCCGCGTTCTACTGGTCGCTGACGCTGACGCAGTTCTGGGACGTGCGGCGCAAGGACTTCTGGCAGATGTTCGTGCACCACATCGCCACCATCGCGCTGCTCTCCTTCAGCTGGGTCTGCAACCTGCACCGCATCGGCACGCTCGTGCTCCTGCTGCATGACTGCGCGGATATATTTGTCGAGGTGTGTATGAGCAAATTAAAACAAAGAATATGTGTGATCGCATATCATACATCTTCCTACTAGCTGCGCCCCGCGGTTTCACTCGCTATTCTACACAAACCGAATGTTGTTCCGAGTTAAAAAGTATCCTATACCTATGTGTTAATCCAGGGTATTAGTTACCTCCATACCGAATTTCATCCAAATCCGTCCAGCCGCTAAAGAGTTGAACTGGAACAAACACACTTACATTCTTGCACACAAAATTTCGTATTAAATCGAACTAGTCCCAAATAAAAAAATATCGTTGAACGTTTTTATTTTTTATCGTCTATAAGTCCGCGTTTTGCGAGAATCTAGGACCCCACCCAAACACGAACTCTCACTCACATACACACACATATTAACACACTCACTCTCACACACAATGCCACCCAACAGAGCTTTTTCTTTTCTTTGAACATCTAGGGCCCCACCCACACACAAAGGCTCGCATGTCTTTTGATTGCGTTATCTGAAAATAAATACATATGAATTTGATTATACAGCAAAAGGCAGACAAACTGCAAGACGCAGACAATAAACAGCAATAATTATTAATTCATTTATTTCAAGCATCAAGGGCTCATAGCTCTATAAATTCCGAGCAGTCACATTACACAAATTAAATTCAATAAAAAATAAAAAAAGCAAATGTCATAAATAAATTAAATAAATAATAAAATAAATAAATAATGTTTATTATGTATGTTTTTAGTCTGTGAAGGCGGCCAAGTACGCGAACTACCAGCGCACGTGCGACACGCTGTTCCTGATTCTCATCGTGGTGTGGATATTCACTCGCGTCGGGATCTACCCCTTCTATATCATATGGAGGTGAGCCGACAGCATTAGGGCCTATTCACACCCACACACAGCATGGCTAAGAATTAATGAAACGACCTAACGGCTTCCTTGTTTCCTGAGACATGTAATCTCTTGGTAGTGATAGGACTCCTTTGCAAGTCCGTGTAGGGAAGTGGGAAGTACTTCCAATTTGCCAATATTTGCCAATTATTCACGCAGTAGTGTGCAAATATCACTGTGTTACAGTATCATCATATTAGGATGACGAGCGCAGTGCATTGCCGCGCAGGGTTTTGTACTGTTAACGCTCGAGATTGTAGTTGAACTGTTATGGGCTCATGGTATGCGTGGCGCTAACCATCAGGCCCGCGACTTGCTTGTCACGTCTCTCAGCGTGAAAAAATGAGATTTGCTTCTTCAAGGCCTAGCACGGGCGCCGGGATAAAGTTATGTCCACCCGTTTTGTATTCCCGCCAAAACGAGACAAAGCTAGAATATGGATACTTCTGTCTCGTTCTCGCGGGATAAATATGGTGGACAAAATTTTATCCCGGCGCCCGTACTAGGCCTGCTGGAACGCTTTGCGTAAGCTTTGAGGTGCAACGTTTCGCTCAGGGCGCGAAATTCAAATTTTCTTGCGTTTTATGTCAATTACAGCTTAATTACTCATCGTAGGTTCATGAAAACTAATTTTGCGATAATAAATAGATTGTTTCAAGAAATTACACCAACCAAAAATTCAAGTTGAAAGCTAGTATAAGTACATTTCCCACTAAACCAAAAACCAAGATTAAAATCAGCTTATTGAAATTTGTAGCTAAACCGTTCTTCATGAAATTTATAGGCAAGTAGTTCATTTCAATACAATTTTTAAGTTCGAATATGAGCTGAATCGGACCAGGGGCTGTGAAGATATAGGGGTCGCGAGGTCTCGGTTCGGCGCGAACTACTAGTTAGTCAGGAGGATGACGTTTGTTATGTCGCGTGTCGCAGCACGTCGATCCGCGCCCCGATGCTGGTGCCCATGTTCCCCGCCTACTACATCTTCAACTTCCTGCTGTGCCTGCTGCTGGTGCTGCACGTGGTGTGGACCTGGCTCATCCTGCAGATCGCGTACATCACTATACAAGCCGGACAGGTAACGGTTAACTCTTTTTCTAATGTACGAAAAATGTTGTGTGAACAACACAGATCACACTAGATACCGCATTACGAGATTCATTGTTCCTACAAAAAGTCACGTCATTTGAGGCGCGGCGCGGGTCGCGGGGAGTGCGACCGAGCGTTCTCATTGGCTATCTCAAGGTCACGCCTACTCGCGCCTAACAATCAGCCAATAAGAGTAATTTCTTATAAGTGTATTTAGACTGATGTGTGGTGCGCTTCGAGCGTCCTGAAGGCAGAATCTAGAGTGTGATCTGGATCCCACGACACAGGACTCATCCTAGTGTGGGGCACAGGGTTCGTCTGACAAAAAATATCAATGTTTTGTACATCTAAATAAATAAATAAAAATATATAACTTATCTTAAATACTCATAATTATGCACTTTGACTATGGGACCAACCCTGAAATCGTGGAAAAAAATACCAGGTTTATTGATGGTTTTCCAATGTCGCATTTCAGATGGAAGGTGACATCAGGAGTTCCAGTTCGGAGCTAAGTGACAGCCCCCACAACTCCAACCACAGCACGCCCAAGGTTAAAAACAAAAAGTAAGTCTGGTGTTTCTTTGTTGTGTATTTATCCGACTGCCCGAAAAGTTGGGTAATGTTTTTGAGTTGTATGTAAGTAACAGAAACACAGTGAAAAAACAGTGTGAGTGTGAGTAACAGGGTCAAAGGTTTTTTTTTTTTTTAAAGTTCTTTATTTAACATAAGACCCAGTCTAAAATAATGTATACGCCAATATTGTGTAAATAACTTTTTCAGGCTAGCAACGCCTCTGTAAATCTTTTAAAAACTAAGTTTGTTTTTAATTATATTTAAATCCATTAACTATTTAGTATTAGTGAAAACAAACTATTAATAGACTTAAATTTACGGTAAAAAGCCAATTGCACCGCTCATTTGTAGGAAAGGGTATGCTAAGCCGAAAGGGGTTCAATGTACTCATGATTGTGAACAAGTTTTACTATGGGACCAACACTGAAATCGCGAAAAAAATAGCTGTTCCATACGTTTTGTCGAGTGACATTGTCATTTTTCTATAGTCTTTTACGTTTCTTGATTACTAAGAGCCCTTTTCGGCTTAGGATACCTAATCCTTATAACCCTGTATAAGAATGAAAGGATGTATGTTTGTGTGTTCCTATATTACCACCTGTAGTCTAACGGCTTGACCGATTTTGACAAGTGAGGCGTCGTTGCATTCCTCTTTACGTCCGGAATGACATAGGCTCTACATTTTCCAGTCAAGTATTTTGTTTTTAATAGTATTTGTTGACCGTGAGAGCGAAGTGAACGAAAGTCTCTGTTTGAACTGTAAAATTTGCTTTCATCTGTCCGTATGTTGGTACTCGACCACGAACCGTATCGTAAGGTGTATGGTGGCGCAGCGTTATAGGTTGAATCTAACAATTATCGCAATAAGCACCTCACGGAGCGGGTCGTATTTTTCAACCAATCTTGACGAAACTTAGTATTCGGTTCGACAGTTTTGTAGATTTTTTTTTGTCGTCGGTTAGTTTTGTTTGGAGGGATATTTCCCCCAAAAAGGGGGATGTTTGCTGTGCCATACACCGGCCGAAAGCTTATGCCAAATATTTTCAAAAGCAGCCGCAGCAAACTTCCCCATTTTTGAGGGGAAACACACCATCAATCAAAAATCGAAGACTTGTAGGATAGCGATTCTGCAAAAAAGTTTGTGCTCGCGAGTACCGTTCGCAGATTACTAGTTTATTATTTCAGTTCGATTTTATTTTAGCCTAAATTTTATTTTAATTGCAGGGTCAAACCTAACAGTGAATGAAGATTCAAACCAACCACTGCTGGGTAAGCTATATATTTATTAGACAACAATTCTTAACGCCGATGTACACCTTTCTACCCGACTACACTAAACGGCGGTACTTTATCTTTAAAAATCACTTCTTCCTCAAACGTAAGCTCGAGTTTCCAATGAATTATGAATTTTACTATAAATAAGATTTTGGTTGTTTCAATGTACAGTGCCACAAAAAAAAGAGTAGAATCCAATATTTTTTTTTAATCTGTCTATCTTCAAACATCGTCTATGGAAAAAATCAGGTCGACCTGATCTGTTGCTGCAGAAGAACAAACAAACATAATTTAGCATGTTAAAAATATAGGGATATTCGGCCTTACATAAAAACGCTTTTTAAATTGACAAACGTCATTTAAGTACTGCGCAATACTACTAAACGTCACTTAACTTTGAGAGGCATTTTTAAGTGCGTTTTTTTTAAATGTTTAAAATTATTGATTTATTTGCGATAGTGACCTCATTATTCTACTCTCTTTTATTTTTGGTCACTATACAACCTTTCTGTTTCAAAACAAAATTATGTAAATTCTATATTATGTCTGGACCAAAATTATTGATTGATATACATTTCCTTGTGTTATAAAAATGATTGTAAATAAGTAGTTTGAACTACATCGATGGTTTCTTTATGATTCGCCATTCTACGGCGAAGTTTTAGTTCTTTTTGTACATTGTTTATTTTTAAATTAAGTTACGAAGTGTTGAAGTACCGAAAAGTCTGTGTACTGAATACAATGGAGGCGGGAAACTGTCTCGGTGGCGATAAAAAGTTATTGAAATGCCAACCCTATATCGTGGTGCTTACGACTTACAATCACACGCCTCGCACCCGTTCCCCCGTCACGAAAATATTAAGCTCAAAATAGCGTATTCTCGTTAATTTGATCGCCTATGATTAGCCAGATTTTCGAGCTCGCCAATCGTAGGCGCAGATTGCATTAATTAATTTAGAGCCACGATCTAATTTTGAAAGACATCGTCGTTTTGGAGTTAGTTATCTTTGTTATTTCGTGGTAAAATTAAGTTGTAAGTAACACGATATAGAGTTCATTTTTGAATGCTATTTGGTCTTCATCGCGTCAATTTCAATGTTTTAAATTAATATATGTATTGTATACGGACTTTGGGGCACATTATTATTATAATAAGTTATATTTAAGCTCAATGTGCTTATATTTAGGTCTACGATATGAAATTTAAGACCTAAAGCTTAAAATGGTAGTTTTTGTAGTCGCAAACAACAATATTTAATAAAGATACATTAAAAGTTTTTTTTTAAATATATTATATTTTAAATATGGTTCCGTATGTCTGAAATAAAGAAGACCAGTGAATATACACGGTTCAATTCTTTTACTTTTTATGAATAAAAAGGAGGTTATTGTTTATACCTACTTAAAAAATGTTGTTGATACGGGATCCTACCGGCTCGCGAGTTAGTATCACGAATGTTGATATGACAGTTTCGCTATGATGGAACTGTCAAATGTGTGACTAAATCGCGAGTTGGTATTTACATAATCAGGCAGCCTGTAGGCTAGTCGAGCAGTGTAGTTAGCGAATTTCTAGCTCGTTTTCCGTTTTAATAATTATTCGGAATCCTTCGGGACTGGGTCAGTGAAATTTAAGCTCTATTTCGTGTCGCTCACAGCAGAATTATAAACGACAAAAGGCGCTGGCACGTGTAATTTTTTTCACACGGGCTATGCGATTTAGTTTCTTAGTTGAAACTCTGCTGTATACGACAAGAGGTATGACTCTCATTTCAAATGAACGGTCCCGCTGTCTGATTACGTGAGCTGTCAATCGTGATCGCAATGGCGCTATCCCATATATGACATCTTCGGCGATGTGTGAAGGTGAAGTTAAAAGGGCCGAAACACAAAGGCATTGCGGTGTCGTAACGCTAAAGTCGGCGACGCGGCCCTATGCTACCCAAGAATAATGTCTAAAATAATAAAATAATGACATGGCTATTCACAAGCTTTTCGGAAATGGTTCGATTCTTAAATCTACACTCCGTCTCTTTCATCGTGACTGTGGTTGATTCAGACGGAGAAAGAGGATCCTTGAGAATATCCTGTCGGGATATTCTCAAGGGTACGATTTACGACGAGTCGATTCTCGAGTTATTCATTTTATCATTGCGACCGACTTCGCGCCATTTTTATGTGGATATCTCAAAACAAGGTTGCGATCACAAGTGACAACTAACATAATCAGATTACCGGTTTAATGTGAATCAAGTTTTATTATGACCAGTTCACAAAACAGGGACCACGTTGGAATTCGTTTCGTAGCGTTTGCGATAATGTTACCATTTAAAAAATGCACTTTAAAATTTGTAGAACAAATATATTTAACGTAACAGTGATATATGTTTTAGGATTGTTCGGCCTCAATGCTAGTGAAAAACCTGAGTAACTTAGTATTTCAAATTCTTCGGTGAATACAGAACTTATCTAAATAGATTGCTAAATTAAGGAACTAAAAATGGGAATAGTTCATTTGTTTTCTTTGCATTTATAGGAACATTTATAAAAACTTTCCCCATTGACAATGGTTGGCTGTCAGTAACACACATACACACACATACTCTACAAAATTTTCAGTCTGTTTTCTGTAAAACTACATCAATAAAGGTCATTTCTACAAAATCACTGAAAAATGAACCTTATTACCAAGCACGCTTGTTCAAAGTCGTTTTGCTAACAATTTGAGCGTGTTATTCAGGTGTTTTTCTAACAAGGTCGAACGCAATAAGTTTACATGCACTGATTACCCCTATAGACTCCGCACTCAGGACAATAGAACCAATCTATATATCTATCAAAGAAAATGCCATTAACGTTTTAACGTTTCGTATGGCTAGGCGTAACATGAGAGTCTTAACTCGGTCCTCGAAACCTGAGCTTTCCTTCTATTTTAGTCCGTGTTAGTGGGAACAAAGTGGTTTCTATAGGGGGTACTCTGTGTTTTGCAGGTTACTACTTACTGAATGTCATTAGAAATGTATTAGAACAGAGATTATGGGGACTCGGGTCGCGAATGAAAGTGTGGGTAGTTTGATATTTATTCTTAGCTTATATAATATAGTCGCCATTATCGTGCGATCCTATATTTTACAAAATGCCTTATGACCTCTACAGATGTGAGAAAAAGTTAGACGAGAAATCTCGATGAGATATCTGCCCACTTTTCTCGTACATTCCAATTATATTTTTTTTACTTCCCAATAATACGTTAATCGATGATAGCTGCAGCAAATAGCGAGAAACTGAATGAGATCATCTTGCGTTGTTCTATTTTAGTATATTCGCTGCGACAAGTCAGAAGTGACTTGAACGTAGCTTTCGGGTGCCTCTCGCGAGTCTGTAGAGGGCTTATAACCTTGGAGATTTATATACGTCTCAGCTATGTGTGTACTTTATAAATACCGACTCTTGCTTATTCAAAGTCCAATAAGGAAAAACAGAGACAGAAAATAACGATATGAGCGCATTAGCTATGTCAGTCTCTTTCTGAGAAAGTGAGACGGGCGTTTTATTCGTTTGATATGTAATTAATTTAGTTACTTTTATATTTTTCTTTTAATGCAACGGAAATACTCACTTTAAATTGAATCGGTTATTCCGACTATAGACACACACGGTCTACACGGTCACATTCGATGACCTTTATCAAGGAATGCTAAGCGAGATACGCGCGCGACCTCGTCTTGCCTTGCACTGCGGGCTGCGGCGCGTTCCCGCTTAGCATTCCTCGATAAAGGTCACCGAATGTGATCGAAACTATAGTCGGAATAACCGACTCAATTTAACGTGAGTATTCCCGTTTTATTAAAACAAAATGTATCAAAACCTCGTCAGTTTTCATAGTACGTAAACACATCTGAGAACAACAGACAGCGGATCAACGAGAGAAAATAAGAGGAATGTATATTTCTCTCTTTTTAACTCGTTTGTTAGTCGGTGTGTAAGGTCTGTAAGATTATTTTTATAATAGAAGTTTCTAGATTAGCCTTTGAAAATCCGAGAGTCAGTGTAAGATGAATAGAGAAGCATTCTTATTGTAGTTTTAATGTAATTAATATGTAATCGGATGTTGCTAATTATTAATTGTAATCTACAAAGATGCTATTCCTGTTATAATGCGGGTTACATTATATGTATCTTTTATTGTCTACAATGGCGCTGGGTGCTCTTGGAAATGGTAGATAATTGCATGAATGGCCAAAATAGCGGTTATATTTGGTAATTTTCAATATTTAATAACACGAGATAACTCGTGTTAAAAAAAAGTAACGATTCCGACTATAGTTTCGATAACGCTCCGTAATCTTTTTCATGGGGTGTCATATATTTTTAGAGGGTTTTTTTTAGGGTCGGTACTACTGGAGTTTTGTAAGCATGACGCAAGAGTCGCCTAGTTTTGGTCTGCAAAAAAAAACTTTACCCAAATACAAAACAGTCGGATTACCATATTGAGTAAATTTATGTTTATTTTTATACACAAAAATGTGCAATATCTTTTTATACTCTTATATTTTTTTTATATTTTGGCTCCACACATAGTTTATCTAGCCAGTGTCAAGTTTGGTAATATTACAAGCGAAGTTAAATATTTCGCAATTAATGTCTCAGCCAAGCAAAGTAAGTCACGGTCAAGTCCAAGTAGAGTGGTAGATAGTTTCTAAAGGCTTCTATTCGTTTTTGAAGCAATACGAAAAGTCAAGTTTCAGTCGTGTCCGTTCACGAACAAGTAATGCTTAAATATCCACCGTTTATACATATTAAGGCTCGAAATGACAAAAGTCTTGGAAAATAATACAATACCGCGACTTGACTTCGTCGCGCTCCCACCAAAACTCCGTTATATCAGACAAAAGTCTTGGAAAATAATACAATACCGCGACTTGACTTCGTCGCGCTCCCACCAAAACTCCGTTATATCAGACAAAAGTCTTGGAAAATAATACAATACCGCGACTTGACTTCGTCGCGCTCCCACCAAAACTCCGTTATATCAGACAAAAGTCTTGGAAAATAATACAATACCGCGACTTGACTTCGTCGCGCTCCCACCAAAACTCCGTTATATCAGACAAAAGTCTTGGAAAATAATACAATACCGCGACTTGACTTCGTCGCGCTCCCACCAAAACTCCGTTATATCATTTCTAAGATCGTCTAGTGCAAATAACTATTGTAGAATGTATTTTTCTGCCCAAACCAAAAATATATTCTAAAACCTTTGTAATGTTATATTTTTATACGTGTAGATCTAGCTACGTATTGAGGCAAACATAGGATCTTTAGTTAACTTACTGTCTACTTTCCAATGTATTTTAAAACTTTACTCCATATCGATAGGGCTCAAACTCCTGGCGAAATTTTGGTGCCTTCATACACCACCTTGTAATTATTTCCTTACATTCAGTAAGCTGTTTTATAACTGATAACTGAAGAAATGTATTAAAAAAAATATTAAAATTAATTAATCTATAAGTGTTGTTCGTGTATTTTGTTTAATGTTACTGTTTAAGTAAATGATAATTAACTTCTTTATGGTGTTTAGTATATGTAGTGTACATGTGAATTGAATTCGCGTTAATACCTAACATTTTGAATGAATACATCACATCATAGGTTTTGCTGATTGTTTTATTAAAAGCAGACCATTTCGCGGCTACAATGCCGATTTATGAATATAGTGTACCGCCGTCCCGTCCATACAAAAAGCGTAGTCTGATACCCACCACTAAATGTTATCCGAGCTCGTTGATTTTTTTATATGTTATCTAGACCGTGGAAAACTATGCTTGTATGTTCGTTTTTTTTTTAATTTCACATTCGTTTTTATGGCTACTTATGACAATTTTTTGCGTCGAAAATACGACGAAGAAAAATAATTGTTATTAGAATACCATTTTTTTTTTTTTTCATAAAACAAAACATAGCGGCATAGATTATGGTTTATCCAAGCCATTGACACTAAAAACTAAAGATTTTGTTAAGATTTAGGCGGTGATAACATACTACCCCGAAACGCTAATTTCATCAAAAAGTTAGGAAAATTCACTAACTCTCTATCGCACACACGAGAAACAGAGCGACAGATATACAATTTCAAATATCGAAAGCGCCAAAACCTTGCTAAAATAACTTCGAAAAACGCTCTGCGTAAGAATTGCGCGACCTCCTTTAATCGGCAGCGTAGGCCGCTAAATGGTTTGCCGTTAAAATCGGCAGTATAATGTTATTGTGAACGTTGTCATAATCGTGGTCGTTTAATTATTTTTGAAATCATGATATTGATCTCTAATTTTATAAAGTTTTTTTTGCGACTTCTGTCTCATTGGGAAATTGTATACATTCATCTAACAAACTAAACTATATTTTTTTTAAATTGATATTTCGATATTTTTTAAACAGATTTAGAATAACTATTTTTATGTATCTCACACGTTTCTATTTTGGTTTTGTGCTAAGATTCTAGAGACGCTGACCTGTATATATTTGTTATGTTATGTTTAGGTATTTTCAAAAATAGTAGAAGATTAATTGAGTTCATAAATAAAATACGACGTTGATTCTGCACGGTTCTCCAATTTAATTTTCCTTTTTTTCTAATATGAAAGAGAAGGACGGCAATATTTTTTAAGCACCAAATTTCAGTTTAGATTAGAAAAGTGACGTCGATTCTGTTGTCTCGTTTCATGTGTGAAATAAATGGCTCTAATTTTAGTCCTGTCAAATTTTGTTCAGAAAATGGTTAGACAGAATCGGCCTCTTCGATATTTTACTAGTGGTCTAGTCTAACAGTGCATGTAACCATGGTCTTACGCAATTTGCATATTCTTGTTTAATTTATTTTAATTAGGTCGCAGATAGATTTTTTATACCCGAGCCGCGCTAAGAGACAGCATCTGATAACGTTGTGAAAGGCGGAATGGAATTGTTTTATTTTTAGGCGGCATTATTTTGCCCGCGCTGCCTTTTCAGTTGTGGTATTCTTATTGGTCTAATTGGGGAGGGAAAGCTTTTGAGTGGCAACCATGAACCGGAAGACGCAGCGCAGGCAGGCCTCCCACTTGTTAAAGTTACGGGCAAGCGGTGTATGTAAGTGGCACGTTGTGGGTCGGTGTGGAGCTCTAAGGGGGAGGCCTATGTTCAGCAGTGGACGTCTTCCGGCTGATGATAATGTTGATTATATAACCATATAAAGAAATGGCCACAAAATGGCGCAACCTTTATACTTTACTGTAGTATATTTGGCTAGTAGCACCGTTACTTTCGTTAAAGTCGTGGTAGCTCAGTGCGAGAACGCTCGCCTAACATTCTTGGGGTCGCGGGTTCGATCCCGTTCGGTCCCGTACCAATGGGTTCTTTGAAACTTACGTACGGATATACCACTGGCTTTTCTGTGAAGGATAACATCGTGAGAAAACTGCACATTTCCGGAGAAGAAATTCGATGGCGTATGTGAAAGCGCCAACCCGCACCGGGCCAGCGTGGTGGATATTATGACCTAATCAACCTTTGGTGGGCGGATTTGCCAGCTGTGGCATGTTTAAAGGCTGATACAGAAAAACACTACCAAAACTGATCAAAATCTACGGCTTTCATTCAGCTTGCTTACAATACAGCTGTAAAAACGTTTCCTAACGCGGCTCGGGTGTAATAAGGCGTTTTCTAAAAAAAAAAACCTAGTAATAAAAGTACACAATAGATGGCGTTAGATGTAATTTGAACTTTTGCTGTCACTGTCAAGACATAAAAAACATAAAAATGTATGTGTACCTTTTATTTCTAGTATTTTTTGGCTTCACGTGTGTATTTAGCCAATAACTAAAAACTTAAAAATATTATATAAACTATATTATAATCTAAAATTAAATAAACAAACTAAAACTACAAAGAAAAAAAAATTGTGAAATATTTGACTTCATTTGAAATATTACAATAGTTGACACTGGCTAAATACACGTGCGGAGCCAAAATTTAAGATTAAAAAAAAATACAATAAATCATTCAACAGAGTTGACAATGACAGATAAAGTTTATGACTATTACGCCATCTAGTAAGTATTGTAAAACAATTTTTTTATTTTTTTTGTGAAACGCCTCGTTGTAATGGATGTATACATAATGCTAGCTATATTCTGCATCCGACTTTTGTCGCTTGTTGAAAATATATGTATTTCTGAAATAAATGTTTGGTGATTTTATACATTCGTCTGTATTATTATGTTCACTTATATGATCATGTTTTTTTGATTTTACAATCTAATTCTTCAGATTCTGAACTGGAACTTCTCATGTCCCCCGGTTCCTGTGGGGAAAGCCATACGTTTATATTGTAACATTACTACGTAAACTGCAGGCTTATTCCGTAACTCTGAAAGGGATAGTAAGCGCGAGCGGGACCGCGCATAGTGCGACTAAGTTGGTACGAGCGGGATGAATCACGAACGTTTCAAAGGATAAGCCCGCAGGTAACAAATGGGAATATTGTACGTGTTTTATTATTATTTTGGTGTACACAATAAACAGTTTCTATCTAATATTTTCCCCATTTGTCACAAATGGTAACAGCTGTGATTTTGATAAAAATGGGAGCAAAGTATCTATACTTTCAATCTAAAAAATTAATTGAAATCGGTTCCTAAATGACGGAATTCTAAGGTTCCAAACATTACTAAAAAAAAAAAACGACTTGAGAACCTCCTCCTTTTTTTTTTTGAAGTCGGTTTAAAAGAGACGTATCAAAAAGATTCGGGTAAAAATGATTCCCCCTACCAGCCCCGAAGTAGTAGTCTTGTACGCGACCTGGAATATAGTCCAGGTCCAGATGAGATGCAGCACCAGTAAGAACCACAGCATCGCGTTCAGGAAGTGGATCAGCGGCACATTGCATGCATACGCTTGTTCACTGAAACGAAAACAAGTATCTGGACAACAAAAAACTTGAAAAAAGTTACGTACGTATCCAATAGCAAAATATATGAAAAATGGAACAACGCCCCTATAATAGGGACATCCTAGGCAAGCGTGCTGCATCTTCGAACATATCGTCGCTTTCCATGAGATGACATTGTCGTCAAACGAATGCCTAGTCCTATTTTTTCTGAGGCCTAGTCAGATGTACAAAATATTTGTTTATTTACGGCACTATACGCCAATTACATGACATACATGAATCCTGAATAGTGAGTTTTAACTTGAATCATCATCGTCATTGTATTATTTTCTAAAACTTGTATTATTTCGAGTACGGTGGATTTACATTCATAATTTAGGTGTTCGTGAACGTGCCCGAGTGTTGGTGAATAGTATAATGTTGTGAAACGTGACTCTTCGTGTTGTTTCCAAAACTCCATTGAAATCTCTAGTAAAGTCTCCACCACTTTACTGGGGCATGTCACCGTGACTTACTTTGCTTGACTTAGACTATGACTGAGACTTATTTTAAGTGTGAAATATTTGACTTCACTTGAAATATTACAATACTTAAAATTAAAATACACAAAGTGTGGGGCCAAAACATAAGAGAAAAAATGACGAACTTATAAACAAAAGGTTGGCTACTCACGTAGTCCTCGACAGGACCCAGTACGGGAAGAGTATCAGTCTCGTAACAATCCAGGTGAAAGCAAACAGAGTGAACAGCTCCGTAACACCGCCGAGTCTGGCGGTCTTGGCCGCTTTTCCAAACTCTAACACGATGTCCGAGGAGTCGTGCAGCAGCAGAACCACGGACCCCGTCCTGTCATACATTTCACGTAAATCACATAAGGCCGCACTAGAGACAATTAATGATCACCAATAAAGATTTTTCTTTATAATAGTGTCAGTGTAATCATTAAACGTCTCTGGTGTGTACTTATATGGTGGACGCCAGATGGCGAGGTAAGTAACTATTGCCGTATGATGCTAAATCCATGCTATTACCCAATTTTTTTTGCACACTTAGGCAATCCACGTTGTGGGATTGCCAAAGCGTGGCAATCCCGCGCTGATACATGAATTTGTCGACGCAAAATTATCTAGAAATGTCATTTATAGCTCCTGAGACAAATAAATCGTTTCTCACCATTTTGGTACGAAATCCTAAAAGTAACAGACTTCATGAAAAATGAGGTGATCCATCCAATATTAGAAATGCAGCAAACGCCACAAATGAACAAGCATGGCAATGCCATAAGGAAAATGGCATCCGAAAGGTACGCCTAAGGCAGCGTCAATCGAACCTGTAAATGTTACCGCACCAGCTGAAGGAGAGCAGCGCGATGGTGGCGATGTGGTGCACGAACATCTGCCAGAAGTCCTTGCGCCGCACGTCCCAGAACTGCGTCAGCGTCAGCGACCAGTAGAACGCGGACGATATCATGTAGTACCACCAGATGTCGCTTGTTATACTCTAAAAATAAGCAGTTCGGTTCGTGACCGCCAGAAGTCTTAATGTGGTTAGCGTATATTCGGGTCGCACGCCGCAGGGCGTAGCTTCGAACCCCAACGATTTGTTTAATCTACACCGCGGTGATGGGAAACATATAAGTTGGTACTCGACTGGCTATAGCAACCACCCAAGTTTAAATGTCGCCAAGTACCTCGTTGCGTTTTGGCAGCTCCACTTGAGAGCCAGTTCCCATTCCCAGCTAGTTGTTTTTACCATCCTCGACTACGACGTCAGGTGTGGTTGTGGTCAAAACTCCTAGCTTAACTTTAAAAACACCGGACAAGTGCGATCTTTCTCGCGCACCGAGGCTTCCGTACAAACTTAACTTTGTAGTTGACAAAATTAACTCCCATATATCGATATACGTCACGGTAATTTTTCCAACTACAAAGCTTATAATAGCAAAATATTTTTTTTTTATTTGTTACTAGGTGTTACCCGCGACTTCGTTCGACCTACAAAAAAAAAGTATTCTATGACCGACCCTTATGCTATATCTATGCAAAAATCAGCTCGATCCATTCAGCAGTTTAGCCGTGATAACGGGACAAACACCCAGACAGAGAGACCGAATTACTGACAAATTAATGATTTTCGGATTTATTCCTTTACTTGTGCTGTAAGACTGCTTCTTGTCAAAATTTATGGATCTAGGTCAACGGGAAGAGTACCCTTTAGGTTTCGATTTGCTTAAGAGTGCTGCAAAATATGCGGCATTTTTTTAAAAGCTCCAAGGAACCGTAGGCTTCAGTAGATACAGGAAATCGTATATATATATATATATATATATATATATATATATATATATATAAATATATATACGATGTGGCCAAGATACTTGAAACTATTTACTATTATATATATATATAATAGTAAATAGTTTCAAGTATCTTGCCATCCAGCCTGTCAGACGACGAAGATATGGAGAGACAGAGAAGGTCACTTTGCGTAGTTGGTATAACACGGTTGTGTGCCCTACAATAACATTTTCAGGCACCTGATGGACCTGAAATGGTATTGTAGCGCAAATGAATAGCGTCGTTTATGTCCAGAGTTGACTTTTGTGAAAATGCGATTATTATAAGTCTTTCTGACAGATTGCGACTGACTGCAACCTACAAACGTTAGTGGCTATTGTCATCTAACTAGGTGTAGTTTTTAAATTAACGTACTGACTTAATTTTAAAACTCAATGTTCTAATTTTTTTTTTCAAATGGATCATGTGTCCGCAATTAAGAGCTATTACTATTATTAATTTCAACAAGATACGTCCACGCGGTTCTTAGAAAAAGCGTATTGACAGATAGACGGACAATGGAGTGATCCTATAACGGTTCCTGTTTCCTTTTTAGATATGAATTCCTTAAGGCGAGGTCCAATCGCAAAACAACAAAAAGTAGCTTTTTTCAACGCTTTGTTCGAGGTGACGAGATTACTTAATCAGGTGCGAAAAATACTGCAGATAGGAAATAAAACTGAAATTACGTTTAACCGAATAAAATTTCGAAAATCTTTCTTAGTTACAAAATAAAAAATCGCAAAATGACGCCCTGAAAAACCCTTCTGAAATCAAATGCTCTGAATTTTCAGCGGTAACTACCAATTTTCTTTTACAAATTAATCATCCAGGCTAGTGGTTCATACGGCGAACCAGGTAGTATTTTTATTTGATTTGTATATTTCTGATAATCGCCAAAAAAGCAATGAAAAACTACAATTTACCGTGTTCTCATGCGATATGATATGCGATTTTCAACTTTAAACCTTAGAACTTTGAGCGGGACAATACTCATTTCAAATCACGATCAGTCCTCGCCTTAAAGCAGATAAAACTAATAAATTTGTTAAACTGCTTGTTCTGTACCGAATTAGACACGATTTTAGTTATCTTGTCCATTTCCCAAAGCCATTCTTTGTCCCAAAGCGCGTAAAGGCCAAAGGAAAAATTGCACAAGATGAAAGTCCCCTTCCACATGTTCTCTGTGAACTTGACGAGTGTGGAGGGCTTGTCCTGGCTGCAACGGAGCCGCCAGCGCTCCACCTGCCCCGTCATCTCCACCTTGGCGATTGACGATAGCTGGAAAAGAGGCGTAGTGATATTATAATTGGAAAACAAGTAATACCTATTATTAAAAGAAGAAAATCCGACTGCAAAATGTAGCCTATGTTACTCCAGGTATAAATAGAATCCAACGACACCATCCTCGTCGAAATCGATCGAGCCATTTAGGTTATATACAAGATGTAATATAGGAACACAAAAACATACATATACAGTACCCCAAAAACATTACCCCCCATCTTCGGTAAGTGGGTAAAAAGCTTGCAAATTAAATACAGCGCTGTAATTATTAATTACAGCGTAGTTGCGGCAATATGCTGTCAGAACAAAAAAAAACATTTCATTTTCATAGATAGCGTATATTGAGCTGAATCTATCTCCGCCTCGCAATGGTGGCATTGCGGCGATAGATCACGGCCGATCTTGTGAAGGAACTCACCAAAGCAGTCGTGTGCGGTGAGAACTTGCGTGAATCGAAACGGGTTCCTTTTTCTTATGTCAGTTTTTAAAGCTGGGTAGGATTTCAACGACAGCATGTTGTCGCAGGTCGTGCGGCTCAAAGCGCCGCCGCTCGCGCCATTTTTCGACTGCACGTCGCGGCGTTCCGGCTTGCTCATTTCAGCCCGACTTGAGGAATCTGTTCCATCCCTCCGGTGTATTTTCTCGTATAATTCGGCGTCCCATAATGTCCCCCAAAATATCTAGTCCCACCACTAGATATTTTGGGGGACATGGAACGCCGAAATATAATTTATATAATTCTTTAATTATAGTAATTATTAGGTAACTGTTCGTTTATGTACTTACGTGTATAATTTGTTTCGATTTGGAATATCCCGCTTCAAGGATGTCATTGTGAGGACCCGGCCTTCTTTTCGCATCGCTTATTTTTAACCATCTACCGAAAGGTGTGAAGCAATACCTGAAAAAAATATGTAATTTTGTTTGATTTTCAAAGCTAGACAATTATTAAAACTACTAAAATTTTGGCAAAGATTTGAACTAATACTGTTAGGTACTTACAACTCATTTTGAATCTATGTTTTTAAAGATCCTTTACTGGAGTAAGGAACTAAGGACTAGTAACCAAGGGATATAATAATAATGTATAATGTAGACGATATTCTATTTTGTGTTTAAAATGAAAACACTGACTTACTTTTCCGAGACATATCTGAGGATCAAAATAGCCAATGTTAGAGGCACCTGACTCCATAGATCTTGCGGCTTCGGAAACTCGATGTTTTCATCCTGACCAGGGACAAATTTCAAATAGCAATTTGCAGAAAAACTTTTAGATGCTATTTCCAACATGTTAGCCTTTAGACAATAAAATGCACACTGATAAAAAATGTTAGTCGTATATTTTATTAACATATTAAAAAGAAGATAAAATAATGAATTAGTGCACTTACATAATATGTAGGTACATTTTTAAGTTTTCTACAAAGTACCTAAGTACTTAGAACAATGGAAAAAAAATCCGTCTGCAAAATGTAGCCAATGTCACTCCGGGCGTAAAGAAGAAGCCAGCGACACATTATTCGTCAAAATCGGTCATGCCGATTAGGCTACATACGATGTATCAAATTAGAAACAAACATACTTATTTATTGACCGACCGAAGCGAAGGTCTCAGAGTTTTCTGGGACAAATCGGCATTTGTATGTATGTTTGTGTGTATATTTGTCCGATGATAACTTGCGAACTGTTGATCCGATCTTCATTGATCATGAAATTTTGTAGGCAAGTAGTTCATTTCAATACAATTTTTAAGTTCGAATATGAGCTGAATCGGTCCAGGGGTTGTGAAGATATAGGGATCGCGAGGTCTCAGTTCGCCGCGAACTACTAATATATTTTGTTTTAAAACGGGAATACTCACGTTAAATTGAGTCGGTTTTTCCGACTATAGTTTCGATCACATTCGGTGACCTTTATCAAAGAATAAGCGTGACATTCCCGTTTTATTAAAACAAAATGTGTCTAAACTACGTCAGTTTTCATAGCATATTTACGTCTACACCCTAAATACCCTACATTACCATCCTTCATGTGTAATCGGATAAAAATATACTCTATTATTATGATGAGACTATGGTGTCTTCCTGTCTGTCTATATGACACGGTCACAGCTGATGATTTAAATCTTTAAAAGTATAATATAAGTGCAATATTTCCTACTGTACCGCAGAAACAGCTGTTTTTTTTTTTTTTAGAAGAAGAACCCGAGTTGGGCTAATAGTGTTAAAAAGCCACGTAATGTGGCGGCAAAAGCGGGGTGTTTTAATAATATGTATGGTGACGTAGTTACAATAGGTACTTAACTATTCAATTTCAAAAAAAAAGGACGAAAATATTAGTGTTTTTTTTGCGTATTTCTTCTGCTATGCTTGGCTCGCAGCCGACATGATAAAAGCTACGACGAGTTAGATGTCCATCACCACCCATGATCCCTAAAAATAAGTGTGGCATCTAGGTTCCGCGCGAATCCGCCATTTTGTCATCGTTGAATTCTTCTTTCTTTTCTTTTGTCTTTTTTGTATTCCGCTCTCTTTTTTTTCTCTTATGTTTTGGCTCCACACGTTGTGTATTTAACCAGTGTCAAGTATTGTAATATTTCAGAATTAAAACTAGTCTAGGTCAAGCATAGTAAGTCACGGCCAGTAAAGATGTGGAGACTATGGAGTTTTGAAAACAACACGGAGAGTCACGTTTCACAAGACTCGTGGACGTTCGCGAACACTTTAAAGAATAAAAATCCACAATTTTTACACATTAACACTCGATGACGCGACATGACTTCTTCACGTTCCCGCCAAAACTCCTATTCCGCTGCCGCTCTTGCTTGCAAGATGATGACGTATACTGATGTCACCATGATCTTAGAGCCATTCCTACAGGGCTAGTGCGCACCGCAACAAAATCTTCACTACTCTTCATGTCGTGAAAAATGAGTCAAACGTATACCTACTATACATAATCGTAGATGTGTCTTGCATAGAAAAAAGATTTTGTCGCGGTGCGCATGCTAGCCCTGTTGGCGAATTATGTTATTAGGTATGACATGGTTTTAAGTAACATAACCTAGCCGACTGTATTAAAACTGTGTTTCGGGGAAAATTACCATTGTCAGTGCAACGCAATAAAAAGTTACAAAGTTTTATTGCAGTTGTGAAATGGCTTTTGCAGGAATTGCTTCAGCACTTATATCTTGTTCTACCTTGTTTTAGCAATACGTTGCGATCTAGTAATACTGCACAAAATAGAATAATGGTAATATTAAAGTGTAATAGTATTCTGTGCATACTTTATTTCTAAATGAGTAGATACTTTTATTTAAAAGTCTGAAGAAAAAAAAATTAAAAAAAAAAAAAAAACATTTTTATGTATATCTTGAATTATTTTGTATAGAGTAGTGATATACAGGGTTATAAGGAAAGGGTTGGCTAAGCCGAAAAGGGCTCAAAGTACTCATCATTATGAACAACTTTTACTACGGGACCAACCCTGAAATCGCGAAAGAAATATCAGCTGTTCCATACATTTTGTCGAGTGTCATTGACATTTTTCTATATATATATCGGATATATATCATGATATATATCCGCTGATATATATCGGCGAACCCTGATAGTAGTATTAGTCGTCGTTGGGAATACAAGAATTGGGAATACTTATAGAATGGTCTCCAGATTTTTTCGGCCAAGCATAGGGCACGTTAAATCCAGACTCGACATACGTATCTCGCCTGTTATGGGCAAGCGCGAAGCTTAGCATTAGTCGAGCGGCTTGCTCGTCTAGTCACTAAGTCAACTTAATAGAAAATGTATTGAAATTAACGAATTACTTACATACTTTATATAATAATAATTATAATTTATTTTCTTACCTACCATTTTGAAAATACTTACTCAAACACAGAGTTATTCTCGTAGACTCTGAGACCTTCGCTTCGATCGGTTAAATAAAAAAATGTCACCGAATTTAAATTGCAACTTACGTAAAATGGTACGTATTGAGACTTATTGTATTTATCTAAATTATAAAAATATAATATTTGTTGGAAATAAATAGGAAAGCTGGCTGGTGAAGAATGTGAATTTAATCTTTTAAGGAAAACAAATATGATTTTTATAAAAATACAAACTAACAGATCGGACATCAGTCAAGTAACACAATTCTAATAATTTAAATAATTGACAGAAACTTTTTGATTACAACAACTAGGTCGTAATACAACATGCTCCCTCAAAAAGTTAATAGAAATTAACCTGCTCCCTTAATCTAAAGAAGATATACAAAACAGTAAATAGCAGCATAATAAAAACTAGGTCACACCCATACGGTCAAAGCATTTCCGATGTTTTGTAGGTCCTAAAGGCTTAGTTAAAACATCAGCAGGTAACATGTCCGTGGGCATATACTTTAACTCTACTGTTTTATCACTAACCTTCTCACGAATGAAATGGTACTTTACGTCGATATGTTTTGTCCTATTATGATGTACTGGATTCATTGCCAATTTTTGCGCACTCTGACTATCCGTGTACAAAACAATATTATGACACTTACTTGTAATATCGTTTACTAGTCGTTTCAAGTATATCGCATCCTTTACTGCTGAAGCTAAGGCCATGAATTCTGCTTCCGCTGAGGATAGAGCCACTGTAGGCTGCTTTTTGGCTTCCCATGATACTGGACCAGAGGCAAGCTCGAAAAAGAATCCAGTGTATGACCTTCTATCTATTGGACAATTGGCCCAGTCTGCATCTGAAAATCCTGTTATTGAATCACATTTTCCTTTACTGTATGTGATACCACAATCTTTGGTATGTTTCAAATACCTGAGACACCTTTTGGCCATATTCCAGTGAGATTCGTCATAACAAGAGTTAAATTGGCTTAAATAGCTTACAGTATAAGCAATATCTGGACGAGTATTTACAGCCAAGAACATTAAACACCCAATCAATTCACGGTAAGGAAAGTCACCACACTCGCCTACACCAGGTTCAAGAGATTTCTTGATCAGCGGGGTGGAGACACCTTTACAATCAGTCATATTGAATTTCTTTAACACTCTTTCAATATAGGTACATTGGGATAACTTTATCCCATTACTATCACGATTAATATTTATTCCTGTAAAGAATTTTATCAATCCAAGATCTTTAATTGAGAAACATTTCTCGATTTGGTTTTTAAAATTGTCAAACGTCATTTTATCTTTGTAAAGAACGACGAGGTCGTCAACATAGCACGCCAAAACCAAAGAGTCTTTGTTCGGAAGTCTTTTTATAAAAATGCAGGGCTCCGATGTTTGCTGAAAACCAAGACTAAGCAAGGTCTCCTTGAGCTTCGTATTCCACGCTCTTGGTGCCTGCTTTAAACCATATAGTGATCGTTTCAGTCGACAAACTTTTGATTCTTCCCCTTCCCGAACAAAACCTTTCGGCTGTGTCATATACACTTCTTCTTCTAAGTCCCCGTTGAGAAACGCCGTATCGACATCAAGATGTTGCACATTATAATCTTCCTGCACTGCGATTGCTAGCAGGGTTCGCAATGAAGAATTGCGTACAACCGGAGCAAACGTTTCGCTATAATCAACACCTTCTTTTTGCCGAAAACCCTTTGCTACTAATCGAGCTTTATATTTAACTAGGTTACCTTCTGCGTCACGCTTTTGTTTGTAGACCCACTTACATGGAATACAAGTTTTATTACTTGGTTTGTCTACCAAAAGCCATGTGCCCTTTTTGAGTAGAGCATTGTACTCTTCTTTCATAGCTGATATCCATTTATCTCTATCATCACTAGTGATAGCGTCATGATAACTATATGGATCATCAGATTCCTCATCTAATAGAGTACTATATGAGAAATAGTCCGGAGGTTTGCGTACTCGTGAAGGATATCGTCTTGAAGAATCAACATCTTCCCCAGATCCAATTGAGGAATCTGGAGACAAATTGAACTGCTCACCTGATTGTTGTTCATCGATATCATCGATATCATCGATTTCTACATTATCTTCAGCATCCACGAAAGAAGTATCAGAAGCATCAACATTTACTTCACTATCCCTAGAAGAAGTAGATGGTACATTTTCTTCTGTTATAACTCCAGATGAAGATGATGACTGAGAAAATAATTTGACAATGTCAGAGTTCACACTACATGTTGGCGCATTTTTATCCTTCAGTCCAGTGAAATTATTTTCAAAGAATGTTACGTCTCTTGACTTCAACAGCCTCCTAGGACACGACGCATTTCGAAAGAAATAGTTTTGTGGATTATCTGAATATCCTACAAAGACCTACTGTGTTCTTCTGCTTTCATATCTAATTTGTTCCTTTGACAGGAGGGAACATGAGTCAGTGCTCTACATCCAAAGATTTTTAGATGAGACAAATCAGGTTTTTTGTTAAACCACATTTCATACGGTGTCTTACCAGTGAGAGCGCGATGTGGTGAGCGATTTTTTAAATACACACTCGTCTCTACTGCGTCTTGCCAGTAAGCTTGTGAAAGTGAACTGTGTGACAATAGCGAACGAGCTTTTTCTACTATGCTACGGTTACATCTCTCACTAACCCCATTCTGTTGCGGGCTGTAAGGTACCGTGGTTTGCCAAATAATACCCTGTGACTGTACAAAATCTGACATTTCTTTGTTGATCATTTCAGTTCCGTTATCGGAACGCATTTTCTTTATTTTTGTACCAGTCTGTCTCTCTATAAAAGATTGGAAAGCACAGAACTTCGACTTAACTTCGGTCTTAGACGACATACAATATAGAAATATAAATCTTGTATAGTCATCAACAAAAATAATGAAATATTTATTACCTTTGAACGAAGTCGTCTGTAGAGGCCCACAAATGTCAGTATGAACCAACTCCAGAGGTGATGTAGCTTTTACGTACTTCAAACTTTTGAAAGGCTTCCTAGCTTGCTTACCCTCTATACAGGGTATGCACGGTTCCTTGTCAACTACTGTGTACTCCACGCCGATAGCTTGACCTTTTCTGAGTAGATCCATGCCAATTCTGCAAAGATGCCCTAACCTTTTATGCCAAAGCTGAAAATCAGAACAGTCAGAGTGCACAAGCTTAGCTGAAACAGTATTGGCCATACTAACTATACAATCTAAAGTATATAGCCCATTACAAACAGAACCTTTAGCTAATATTTCCTTAGTACAGACTTCATCATTTTTCATATTCATGTTATAGATAATGCAACCTTCTTGGTTGAAAACTACAGAATAACCTTTATCTGCCATAATTTTAACTGATAGTAAGTTACAATTCAAATCAGGAACATGGGCTACATTATCTATTTTATCCGCTAATGAGTCAGTTGAAATAGATACATCACCAACTCCTACAACAGGCACTTTCTCTCCATTAGCCACAGTAATCATTCCACCTTGTACTGGTCGATAACTGCTGAACCACTCACGATGTGGAGTCATATGTATGGTTGCGCCGGAATCAATGATCCATTTCTGATTTGTCAGTGATGGTGTCGAAAGAGTCATTCCCTCCATAGCAGCCTGGTCCACCTTCTCATCTTGAAGATAATTTGTGCTTCGAACTTCTATGTTTGGTGACACAATCAATGCCGCCTTCTTGTCATTTTTAACTGGACAATTTGGGCTTTTGTGACCTGGTTGCTTACATTTATAACAGATTATAGGCCTTTTCTTTTTAGTAATTTGAGACTCCTTTGATCGTAGTGCAACCACCTCTTCCTGATGAGGGTCTTTTGACACTTCATTTAATAATCTAGTTTTGACCAGTTCACTACTTACATCAATATTGGAATTCTCTAGGGCCATAATCAGCGGTTCGTATTTTGAAGTCAATCCTCCGAGAATAATCGCTGCCAAAGAGCCGTCATCGATTTTCTTTCCGATGTCGTCAAGATCTTGAGCTGTACTCATAATGGCGTTGATATATGATTCAATGTCTTGAAAGTCAGTCAAAGAATATTTGTACAACTTACGCTCTAGCGACAGTCGTCTTCCCATGCCTCTATCTTCATAAGCTTTCTGCAGTGCAGTCCAAGCTTCTTTTGCACTTTTCGAAGATCGTACATGCGAAATTGCACTTCCGTCTACAGTAAGGCAAATTTTTGATAATGCCTTCTGATCGTTTCGTAATCGTACCTCTTCCGACGACTTATCTGAATCACCATACCCAACTATAGCAGTCCAACACTCCTCGTGAATGAGTAGCATACGCATTTTGAACTTCCAAGTTGGATAACCATCTCGGTTTCTCAACATTTGAATTCCGTGAAAATTCAAGCTGTTGTTCTTCTCCATAACGCTTTCTTCGTGCTGATAACGTGTTGGAAATAAATAGGAAAGCTGGCTGGTGAAGAATGTGAATTTAATCTTTTAAGGAAAACAAATATGATTTTTATAAAAATACAAACTAACAGATCGGACATCAGTCAAGTAACACAATTCTAATAATTTAAATAATTGACAGAAACTTTTTGATTACAACAACTAGGTCGTAATACAACAATATTAAAAATAAAAAACAGATTTTTACACACAAATGTTTAATACGCCTTTTAAATATATACATATAAACTAATAGGAATTATAATAAAACAACAAATTGGAATATTTTTTATAACACTAAATAATAATGAATCTTTACCTCACAAAATATATTAACACTATACAGGATGCTCATTTAAAGTGGATTCCAAATAATAATATTGTCTACGTAAGTATAATATAACTTTTGAAAAGTAATCGTTTTTTCCACTATATATATATATACTACGTATATAAACACCCTGTATATGAATAAAATAATAGTATAGTCTGTAAAATAGACTACACCATGTACAAGAGAAGTAGTATCTCAAACATATATTAAGCTATGTTAAGCATCTTTGGGTGAATTCGATAGAATTTAATTATGTTTTTTTATCCTACAAGTGTAATAATGTACACGATATGTATTTAGTCTAGCAGCAAATAACAGTTCTATATATTATCTATGCTTAAATATTGCTTTGACGATAATAATTAAGTAGGTGTTTTACTTTTTAAGTACCTTCTTAAGCCTTGCTAAGAATGTTTTATATTACACTAGAATGTAATTATTTTTTATAAATGATATTATCATATTATTAACTATTTCAATCACCAATACAGCACCATGTATAAAGTTATTTGCTGTTAAACACTTCCAATATTATCCTAATCATAAATGCACTCGTGTTTAGGCACTAGCTATAAAATATAAATAAAGTGTACAATTTATTATGTTATTGTTCATTTTGTAAATAACAGTAAAGAAAGTACTAGAAACCAAGCGACAGGACCTAAGAGCCTAACCCCCGAATACTGAAACGAGATTTTAACAAAACAGAAAACTGCATAAGCAACATGTTCAGCTTGACAATGTCCCCGACTTCTGTTGGGGGAAGTACAGGAGGAACAAAAAAAAAAAAAAAAACTGATACGTTCGTTAACTTTGATAAGAGATTAATTCTAATACTGCCTTTGTCTGGCACTAAGCAAATGACAAAGGCAGCAATAGACTTCATCTGTCGTCAAAGTTAACAAACGTTTCAGTATTCGGGGGTAAAACAATCTAATCTTTTTAAACTTTAACTTTGACCGACTCCCCTTTACAATTTGCTTAAATTTTACATTATGTGCCTGAAATAAACTATTTACAATAGCTTCTTAGCTATTAGCACTTTTTTTGCGTTCAAACTAATATATAAAGTAAATTGCACGAGCTGCATCTTTCTCTATCGCTCGTTTGAAATAATGGTGAGTAGTGATTGAGGTAGGGCTCCAGTATGGTAAAAGCAAGCAACGCAATAAGATTATTGAATATAATCAATATATATATATTGAATATATTAATATTATATTTAGTAAAGATTATTGAAGTTAAATGCATTAATTTTGGTGAAACAACGTGAACTGATGATGATTTGAAGAAAATTTCCACAAGATAGGGTTTGTTTTATCGTGGTTATGATACTAGCAAGCCTAGGATGCCACCGCGACAAAACTTTCTCTACTATTTTTGTCGTGCTACAACAGGACGCGGCTACGATTAGGTATGTATACGTTTGTCTCACTTCAGCACCATAAAGATTATAGAAGATTTTGTCCTGGTGCGCACGCTATGTAAGGGTGCCTATAAATGGCCTGACCTGACATCATGTGAAAAAGATAGCTACATATAAGTTTCTGGGGGAGCGAAAGAGACAAGCTAAAACCTTAATAGTTTGTTTCTTTTACTCCCGTGAAATTCAAGTCTAGCTGTCCCTTTTGCACTGTCTGGTCAGGCCATGTATAGGCACGCTTAGCTGCCCCTTTATAGAACAGACACAGACCTGGAACGATTGGGGCAAAACATTGGCAAACGAATAACATGTAAATATTAAGTTAATAAGTAATACAAATAATGCTATTAGAATTAAGAAATCAGTGAACATTGAATTAACTTTTTCATGGTCACAGAAAAAAAAAAGTAGTTAAATATGTAATTTTAAAATAAAATTTGTTCAAATATTCGTTTCAACGAATCAATCATAAAATAAGAAATAAACTTACGTAAACAGAAACATTTTACGACTTGAGCTAAGGCTGTGCCAGGATTTAATATTCTATGCAAATATATTAATTTTATTTATTTATTTATATGAGCGTATTACAAAACAAAGTAGTTAGGAAAAAAATTACCAAATACAGGGTTATAAAGAAAGGGTATGCTAACCCGAAAGGGGTTCATAGTACTCACCATTATGAACAACTTTTACTATGGGAGCAAACCTGAAATCGAGAAAAAAAAACAGCTGTTCCATAGAAAAATGTCAATGACACTCGACAAAATGTATGGAACAGCTGATATTTTTTCTCGATTTCAGGGTTGGTCTCATAGTAAAAGTTGTTCACAATCATGAGTACTATGAGCCCCAAGCAGTAGTCTGCAAACATTACTGTGTTCCGGATCGAAGAGCAATGTTTCCAGCGAAATTACTGGCCACAATGACATCTAGTAGGGTGACGAGCGCAGTGCGTTGCCGCGCATGGTTTTGAACTGTTGAAGTTCAAAACTGTCACTGAACTGTTATGGGCAAGCATGTCGCTTAACATCAGGTGAGTGACCTGCTCGTCTCGTCACACAATACCACAGATAAAAATGCCATCTTGGGGATTATTTTAAAAAAAAGGTACCTCCTTATAACATCGATACATCGAACATTCTGTGGTGGGGGTGGGGATTACCATAATCCCCACGCTTGACAGGTGGCCCGTTATTCGGTGTTTTTGGTCGAAGTTTAAGGACATGGCCGGGACGCCGGATATTAGAAATTAAATCTCTTTATGCTTAGTAATTAAGCTGGAAACATTGCCCATTAATCCGGAAATCCACATTGAATAACTGGCAAATAGCCGACGCTGGGCATTTCGGCGTATTTAATGTGCATACCACCCTTCAGGTGGCGAGTCCCACATAAACATCCTGCCTGAAAAGGAGCCGGTGGTAGGCATCGAACATCACCCCCGGGCAAAAAAAAACTGTATTTACCTAACTAAAATTATTGTGCTAAGAATAAACTGTATTAATTTTCAGCATGAAACCTTAGCTCTTAATTCAGGAACATCATTTTAAGTCAACTTTGGTTGCAAATCTAGTCCAAAACACTAATACAAAAATATAACAATCTATTACAATCTAGTAACACGGCTTTATCCGTAAGCTACATAATAAAGAAATAATTAGCCTCTTGGTAATTATCGTCAAGACTCGTCGCAATTAGTCTGAAGATATAACAAAATTAACGAAGCAACGTTCTTTCAGCGCGCCAGATTTAAATTTTATTGCATACTGTTTTTTTTTCTCTTTCCTCCTTAGAGGATTGGCGTCGCACGTCTTATGCATTTGCCAGTGTCAAGTATATTTATATATTTTCAAGTTTTGTTAAATAATATCAAATAAGTCATAGTCACTGTCAAAGTCGAGCAAAGCAAGTCACGGTCAATTCCTAGTCATGCCCCAGTAAAGTGGTGAAAACTTTACTAGAGCCTTCTATGGAGTTTTGGAAACAACACGAAAATTCACGTTTCACGACATTATACCATTCACCAGCACTCGTGGATGTTCACGAACACTTAACGGGTAAAAATTCACAGTTTTTACACATTAACACTCGAAATAACACAAGTAATGGAAAAATAATAAAATGAGGCGACATGATTTCTTCACGTTCCCGCCAAAACACTTGCATACTGTTACTTCGTTCGCGTGGAACTAGAAAAATAAAGTGGCCTATATCCGGCTCCGGCCCGTTTAACCGTGATAACGCGACAAACGCCCAGACAGAGTGACAGATAGACAGAGTTACATTCGAATTTATAATATTGGTTACTATTTTGTCAATTACAGCTTGAATTCTTCGTGGATTTGTAAAAACAGTTTTTGTGCATAATTAGTTTTCATGAACCCACTATAAGTAATTAAAAAAGTTTGAATTTGAATTTGGCGCGCTGAACGGCAAATATAATACTTTTAATGTATAATACAATTAAGGTTGCACCTTAATTATACAGGGCTATAAGGAAAGGGTATGCTA
The DNA here is from genome assembly GCA_947579745.1 of Apocheima hispidaria. NCBI lineage: Eukaryota > Metazoa > Arthropoda > Insecta > Lepidoptera > Geometridae > Apocheima > Apocheima hispidaria. Next base: position 2,421,972 of record OX388166.1, on the reverse strand, counting down.
AGCTGAAAAGAGTTCATAGTTACTATGAGCCCCTTTCGGCTTACCATACCCTTTTCTTATAACCCTGTATATGCCCGGGGCGTCTCGAGTAGCTTTACTTATGCGAATAATACAATACAACTTGTGAGCACACAGCACACTCTAGCGAGTAACTTGAGTGAAGTGTTGCACATGCGCCTCAATTAAATTGGACATCACAATTTAGTGCGGTGTCACCTCTTGTATATAGTACCTAGTGGCACATTATTCTAAAACTAATAAAATTGTACATAAGTAATATAGCTGTGTTCATAAGATTACGTTCATATTTTTAAACGTTAAAATGCAATTTTGGTGTAAAGCCTTAAATATTAAAATAAGTATTGTTTAACACTTACAAAGGACCTAAAACAACATTAGTAGAAATAATATTTCTTTTGTTCAGCTTTTTTTTCGCAAAGTACTTTGGTATGTAAATATTTATCTATGCATGTAGGTAGGTGTATTTTTTTTAGCATACAATTGTAGACTCTTGGAATGGAATAACAATGCTTTATAAATACAATTTAAGTTAATTTAATTTAAAATAGCATTTTCAAATTATTAAACTATTTTTCAATAATCTGACTAATATTTTTTTACCTAATTTATAAAATATCTTAGTTTAATGATGTGTAGTTTTTTATCATTCTTCGTACGTATTTAATAATATTAGTGAAACGGTGTCTTAATATTTAATTAATGAAATAACTAAATGTCAGTTTCGTTCAAAACACATAAATGAACGTGAGGTTTATCATTCATTCATTGAATGAATATTATAGCCTTTTCAGCAGTTGTCCATGTACTTTATTAAATACTAGCTGTTACCCGCGATTATGTTCGTGTGGAACTACAAAAAAAGTAGTTACTAGTTACCTTTTTCTTAAGCTATATCTATGTTAGAATCAGGACGATCCGTTCAGCCGTTTAGCCGTGATAAAACCAGACAGAGAGACAGAGTTACTTTCGCATTTATAATATTAGTTAGGATAAGTACAACCTTGTAAGAGTAAAGTTTTGGTATATTATGAAAGTTAATTAATTAAATACCCCAATAAATAAACTTTTTTAAAAGGCGGCTCTTATGGTTCCCTCTCACTCTCTTGCTACGGAGTGCAAGTGAGAGGGCGAGATTAGCGCCGCAATTTGCAATGAGTTATTTATTGGCACAGATTACAATAAAGTTTAATAAGTTATTATAGGCATAAAAAGGCATTGAAAAATGTGCCCTAAAGTACAGCAAAATTTCAAATGACTTAAATACAAGAGTAGGCGGATAGCAAATTGATAAGACTCATAAGATATTTTGATTATGTCTCTTAATTTTATGTTTTTTTTTTTATTCATTGTGAAATATTTAGTAAATTGTAGTTTATATTAAAGCTTATACGATTTTATTACAACCTATTAAGTATAGCATAATCCCCAAAAAACATTATTTTTAGATATGAAGTCATAAGAGTTAAGAATTTAAGCGTCAATTTCTTTATTTTTGTACAGAATCTGTACTTTCACGGTAACATTATTATTATTACAAAATATAACTAGTATACTGTCGATGGACCATGAAATCTCACAAATAAGTCAATATATTCGGGTTGTTTTGTTCATTACAGAAAGTACAATGCGACAGAAATAGATACTTAATACCAAATATATACGTTTTAATTTTATATGACAAATATTTATGTATTTATTTATTTTATTTAAAAAAAGAAAAAAACACTGATAAGAATGGCTGAAAAGAACACTGAAATGTGAACACTATTTCGTTTGAAATCGGCTCAGTTTTGCTAATTAGCTAGTTCGCTTACTCAAATAATGACGTCATTATATTGTACATTCTCTAAACGTGACTAATTTGACAGCGCTTAAGTTATCTTCATCTCTTTTCATTTGAATGTTTTGGAAAAAGATGGCATGACGAATTTAGTTAAGTTTCGAAAATGGCACGACAGCATTGACATCATTATTTTCTTTTGTTTAACATTTCAAGGAATAAAAGTACTAAACCTTAGTCAAGAATGTAATATTATCATTCACTCATTCAAATATTATTAGTTGAAATAAAATTGTTCATACGTTCATACACTTGTTCATTCAATGATCATTCGTTCACCACGTATTGTTCAACTATTCGAAAGAAACATGAAAATTGTTCATTTGTTTGGTTTCCCTTGAAGACACAAGAGTCTGGGGTGGACGGGGGTGCGCGAGCGGGACCGATGCCGGAGCCCTGGCCGCCGAGCGCGGCCCTATGTGTCTCTAGAAAGGAAATTGGAGCTCCATTAGCTTAAACTTGTTGCAGAAAATCGTTCAGATTCTTTATTGAGAACACACAGTAGTAGTTTAGTTTTACCCGACTGGCCAAAAAGGAGGGTATTTTTTTTTGGGTATACACACGGTTCCACTGACGAATGTTGTATCATGGAATTTCTCTTTATGTCCGGCATAGGCTACATTTTGCAGTATTTTACATTTTGCATTACGCTGCATTTAGCAGTAGTGTTTTTTTATGTTTCTTTTAATAATAATACTCTTTTTAAAGCTACTTTGTCGTATTACGCGCTTCCTCGCTCGATAAAGGTTGCAAGGGTATGAACCTGGTGTACCCGATACTTTAACAGTATACAAAGTTACGTAAGTGGTTGCCGGAAATAAAGAAGAACCGCTCCATGAATCAGTCAGAATACACCTTATAAACCTATATAAATTCACTTCCATGGGTGCATTGCTAGGCGCGAGTTGGCGTTACCTGGGGACGCTGGCTCTCAGTGCCCGCAAACCGCGCGTGATGAAATCACGGTTGCAACTTTGATGCGTTTTTGTTGGAACAATGATCTGGGGATGCGGTATCTTATAGGAAGTAATATATGGGTAGGAGATCACATAGAACAGACAAATATTACTTAGTTACATTTAAACATTACAAAAACTGTACCCTCCTTCTGTTCAGATCTGTACAGAAAGAGGGTACAGTTAGGATAGATAATTAGATTAGATAATTAGATTAATTATATTAATTATAATTAGATTAGATAAAAGTCAGAAACTTACTTTTTATTTTTATTAGTCCGGCTCGGGGTGCTGTGGTTTGACTGATGCGAGCTGTCGCTAACATCTGAACTGGAACTCCGGATGTCGCGTTCCATCTGAAATTGAAGTACGAAAAAACACATACTTTAAATAGGATTCGTCTAAACCAATCCAAGCTAAAGTTGCGCGGCCCTTCTAATATGCTATGGAGTGCAGTCAATTGATTGTAATGGAGTGTTTATGAGTGCAGGTGTCGCGCAGCACTTGCTCAGCACAGCCGCGTAACGATTCGTGCGCTCCCATATCGGTTATAATGGTTCCTTCTATTTATAAAAGCCTTTAAAATGAACCTACCTGTCCAGATCTGATAGCTTTGTACGCGACTTGCAGTATGAGCCAAGTCCACACCAGGTGAAGAGCCAGCAGGAGAATCAATAACGAATTGAAGATATAGTACGCGGGGAACATAGGAAGCAGCATCGGAGCGCGGATCGTTGTACTGGAATCAAGATAATAAAGTTATTAACATTTTTCGTAAACTGATTTTATTTTCTTGCGTTTCGGGTTTTTAGTGACGAATCCAAAATTTCACTGAATATATTAGATGGACGGGGACAGTGCAATATCGCGAAGAATTTAGTTAAAAGCTGTGAGTAATCTGTATTAGAACAGCAAAAAAAAAAAGTTTAAATTTTAGTATTTGTGCCAGGACCACGTTGGGCGCCATTTAAACTTTACTGGCGACGAAATTCACACCTACCTCCAAATAATGTAAAATGGATAAAATCCCAGCCTCGTCGCAATCCACGAGAGTGTCATCACTGCGAATATGAAATCACATAGTTTTTGGAAGTCTGCATATTTTGCAGCTTTCGCCGCATCCAGGAAGATATCCGCGCAGTCATGCAGCAGGAGCACAAGCGTGCCGATGCGGTGCAGGTTGCAGACCCAGCTGAAGGAGAGCAGCGCGATGGTGGCGATGTGGTGAACGAACATCTGCCAGAAGTCCTTGCGCCGCACGTCCCAGAACTGCGTCAGCGTCAGCGACCAGTAGAACGCGGACGATATCATGTAGTACCACCAGATGTCATTCGTTACACCCTGAAATAAGAAAAAAATCGTTGTATTCTTTGCCCTTTGTATTTTCAGCTCGATTTTACAATCTGATAGAAACGAATAAGTAACTAACTATAATAACTATGAGGAATGTGTTCTAAAAATATTAAGATAGTAATTTCCAAATTAGTAGAAAATAGTTTAATTCCACCTCCACTATTATAGACTATTATAGACTGGGCTTTAGATTAGAGATTGACAAATGAAATGACAAAAGAATTCTGAAAAGTCTAAGCTGGATACTTAGCTTGGATTGGAGTTGCCTTAGAGCTTTAGATTGAGCATCAGCATCGGGCTGGCATGAGATTGAGCTTTTTAGAATCGGAGGTAAAGAAATATTTTTGGGTCGCGGCGTCACCAAAATTATTTAGTGATATCAGTAAGTACGTGGATTTTTAAATTGTCCTTACCTGATGTGGATACCCGATATAACAATAGTCTATATTCCACAGCCATTCTTTGTCCCATAAAATGTACAAGCCGTATGAGAAGTTGTACAAATAGAAGGTACATCTCCACATGTTCTCGCAGAATTTGACAAGTGTCGCGGGCTTATCCTGGCTGCGACGGAGCCGCCACCAGCGCTCCACCTGCCGCTCTGTCATGTCTAGCTGCTTTGCTAGACCACATATCTGGAAAAAAAGAGCTGTTGAGATTCGGTTTGTAGCGAAGAATACAAAATACTCTCTAGGCTTAGAAGATGAGGGCGTCGAAAGTACCATTCATAGTGAACATGCTTCATTTTTTCGTATAGTAAGCCAAGGGTTAGAACCAGCCTTAGGTCAGCTGTCCGTTGGATGTTGTACTGGTTGCCGTTGGTCGCGCTATGCGTCGTAAACGTGGTACAGGTTGATACGCTTGTATCACTTGTGATGTCACAAGTGATACAAGCACAAGTGAAATAATACTTTTGTGTTCCTATTTCTGGATAGATATCGCTATTAAATGAGAAAGACTGCTTGTTGAAAATGGTACTAGTTCTGTTTGCACTGTAAAGCTCTAAATAGAACGTGTCTGTTTCGTCACAGAGCTTTTGATAAGGGGATATTCTGACATCGTCCACGTCTATCAAATAATGTCTTCGTAAAATCATTTGCAGTCTGTACAGGGATATAGGGAAAGTGTATGCTAAGCCGAAAGGGGCTCATAGTACTCATGATTGTGAACAACTTTTACTATGGGACAACCCTGAAATCGAGAGAAAAAAAACTGCTGTTCCGTTTAATTTTGTCGAGTGTCATTGACATTTTCCTATGGATAAGGTGTTTTCTTTTCTCGACTTTTGTCGTTTTCTCTCAGGTTTGGTCCCGTAGTAAAAGTTGTTCGTAATAATGAGTATTATAAGCAATTTTCGGCTTTGCATACCCATTCCTTATAACCCTGTATAATTAATTATTATACAATTTATATTAATACGCTATTTTCAAAAGCTGTATAATTTATGCGCAGACAGCTCGGCAGTAAATCATAGAAAGTACAGGTGAGGTGACTGACACTACGATCTAGATACCGACAGGAGCTCGATTCAATTCAAATTATACTCGTAAGGACGAACGCAGTATACATATTGTTACGAGAGCCTATGTGATGTTTGTATACCTTTTTGGAGTGATAGGAATCTTGCAAAGCCGATCTTTTCTAGGGAAAGACCACACCTTTTTTACTGGAAATAGATCTACGTATGCTTTAGTGTGCAAAATATTTACAAAGATTTCCGGATTTAGAATGGCACTGTTTTCGTTTAAATCTTAGGGTGACAAGGGCTATGCAGTGCCAAAGTCCGGTTATAGCTGTAGAGGGCGTTAGAGGCCAACAGTTTCGTCATCCAAAAAAAATAAAAAATTATGCAGTGCCGCGCAGAGTCACGGAATAAATATTTGGCAAATTTTTGAACTGTTGAGGTTCAAAATTGTGTGTGGCACTGAACTCTTTAAATGATGAGTGACTTGACTACATTTTTAGCTCGTCGTTACAGTCGGCAGTTGTCTGCTGTCAAGAATACAAATACACGATTACATACGATAGTATACGATTTTATATACAAATACAAAATCATTTAATATATAAAAGGCGATATAGCTATGTATCAATGTCCCCTATAGACTCCAAAACGGCAGGACCGATTTAGATGAAATTTTCAGGCAATCTTCAGATTAGCGTCACCTGCTAATCTGTGAAGTTTAGCACCCGTGCGAAGCCGAGGCGATCGATAGTAGTCTACTATAAAATTGTATTTCTTGAAACTTTATATGTATAGTTTTTGATCCATAAAATATTTAAACACCTGTTTTTTATTAAAAATACCTTTACGTTTGACCACATCCCGCCTGATGGTAAGCAATGCTGTGATCTAGGGTGGAGTACACTAACCTAGAAGGACCTTACTCGATATTTGAAGACAAATACACGATTTTAATTTGAAAATCAAAATGTTTTTTTTTTTTTTTTTTTGATATTTGAAGACAATATAGTAAGTAGTAATTAGTAAGTATATCAAAAGCTTTATTTTATTTTTCCCTCTTTATTGATATAGATTGTTATAGCTCTCATAAATTCAATATATATTAAGTGCTTGAAATGTTTCATTACATAATTATTATTTTTTGTTTTCTTAGATTTCATTTATTACTTACACTGGACTGTGTCTTTCTGCCACTTGTGAACACTGATAAGGCTTGTTTTTTCTTATCTAGTCGTACTATTTGTATATAAAAAACTGTTTGTTTTCCAATAACAAATAAATAAATATTGATCTTGTAATTTATTGATGCTTCACAGATTGACTATTTATACATATACAGGGTTATAAGGAAAGGGTATGCTAAGCCGAAAAGGGCTTATCGTATTCATCAATATGAACAACTTTTACTATGGGACCAACCCTGAAATCGAGAAAAAGAAGTCAGCTGTTCCATACAAAAAAGTCAATGACATTCTACAAAATGTAGGATGGAACAGCTGTATAACTCGAGTATTTAGTTTCATGTTGTAGGACATCGGCCAGCGTCCTTGGCAGAGTACATTACCATAGACAAAGGAAGGTAAAGATCGATTATGATATGAAGACGAACAATTATTAACGTCATGTGATTGTTAGACCAATTACTAGCACGGAAACCTAGTTAAAGCTCTATGCACACTGAGTTGAAGCTTCACCGTTACTAAGCAAAACGCTATCATATCATAGATTTGACGACCTGTTTCTCTCAATTAGACCGTCTGAGGGAGGAGGTGCCGGGTTCGATTGCCACACACAGTTTTGAAATTTAACAGTTCAAAAATTAATTCCGTGACTCTAAATATTTATTGTGTGACTCTGCGCGGCACTGCTTAACTCTTGTCACTCTAAGATTTAAACGTAAACAGTCCCATTCTAAATCAATTACTTTATGTATGTCCACGCGAACGAAGTCGGGGGTAACAACTAGTAGTAGCTATAATTCAAAAAAGTTTTGGATTCGTTTGATTGGTAAGCGCATGGTCCCACACGTGACGCGAGTTTACAAATAGATAACAGTTATCACTGGGTATCAAGACAATCCACGGATTTGATAAGGCAAGCCTTCACAGACGTTTATACCACTGATAACTTCATAGATAGGCAATCCTTAAAGTTAGTTTCGATGGGATATCCGAGTTTTGACAAGGCCCTTAGGCGTTCAGAGTTTTTTTAATTATTTTTTTTATAAATAGTGCGGCCAAAAAGCCTGATAGTAAGCAAGCCCCCGCCTATGGACACCTGCAACACCAACGGCGTTGTGTTGCCAGCCCGGAGATATGTTTGAAGTCACGCTATCGTATCTCTGCTCACAGTTGACCTTATTGGCTTAGTGATAGCGCATCTGCCTTATAAGTATAAGGAGGTTACGGGTTCGATTCCCTGCTGGACAGTTTTGGGTCTGGGCGTTAGTTATCCTTCTCTTTGTGTACCAAGGCATACCTGACGCAGGAAAACCTAGTACGTCAACTAGATATAAAAACAAAATGATTAAGTGTGTTACTAAAAAAATTGTAAGAGTTTTTTTAAATTAATCATTTAAGGTGCTTTACGCAGAGCGAAAATATCGCACAATGTTAGCTAGCATTCTGTTAACAAAATTTGTACGTCTATTTGATTATACCCATCACTATTCTCATTCATCACTACGAAATCTAGTATTGAGTTTCCGGTATAAAAGTGATAAAGATTATGACGTCACTGAAAGAGGAAGTTAATAACTAAGTGGGTGGGTACATAGTAAGTTCGCTTCGCTAGCATTCAATTATAGTTAAAAAAAAAACAAAATACGAACGTAACTTCCTCTGTTTAGTCGTGCGACAGATATCTCATTCGCACACTTAAAAAAAAAGAATTTTTTAAAATTGAAATAGTGCTTTTAATTTTTCATTAAAGTAAAAATGCGCGGGCGAGAGAATTGTGGCTGCGACTAAGCCTTAAATTACTACGTCATCTTTGGTATCTATCGTCATTATTACGTATCTATATTGACCCATAAATTTATTATCTACCAGCAGCGCCCCGCGGTTTCACCCGCTATTCTACAGAAAATTAATATTTATCCGACATAAAAAGCCGCAGATAAGCTACCTCCGTACCAAACTTCACCCAAATCCGTATAGCCGATGGGAAAAAACTCACTTACATCATTACACACTTACACACCTACGCACAAACTTTCGCATTTATAACATTAGTGTGATGCCTTCGATTCACGGGGGAACTTATCTACGTGGTAGTTTTAGTGAATTACTTCTATTTCAGTTTTTCTCTCTTTTTCAATAACTTCCTAATGGCATACAGCTGCGGCACGAATATATACTCCTTAAAAGGGTAGTCCTGCCGAGAGGTTTTTTTTGTTTTTTTTTTTTTCAAAAAATGCTAATAGTGTTCTAATAACAACTACTTTACTTTGTCGTATTTATCTCGCAAAAAAAATTTCAATACGTGCCTATAACAACAAAGATATTGCGAAATTATACAAAAATCATACATAAAAACATATGTTTTCACGGGGTAGATAACATGGAAAAATCATCGAAATCGGATAACATTTAGGGGTGGGTATCAGACTACGCTTTTTGTATGGACAAGACGGCGGGATATTCTAGTATCAAAGAACTTTTACGTAAGAAACAGAGCCTAGTAACCACGTAGAAACTATGAGGCAATCTGCGACTAGCCTTGATCGTAAAATATCGAACGAACGATCGCTAAATAGCATCGGAACTCTATAAAGCATCCAGGGCCTGTACCGTGAGGTGCTTATTGCGATGATTGTTAGGTTCAACCGACGACACAGCGCGACCAAGAACCGTATCGCCGCGAGATAAGGTGTATGGCCGCGCAGCGTTCTCGGCTGAGCCTAACAATCATCGCAATAAGCACCTCACGGTACGGGCCCAGGTGTACATTATACAATCGATACTAGCTTGTTTTGTATCTATTATCTCTCTGGTTAGCGCGTTCTAAGTGAACGCGTATCGTACCGGTAGCTCATTTTTTTAAAATTTTATTCGTACGATGTTGGACGGTGTATGGTAGTTCTATCAAATTTTACAAATATTTCTATCAACTAAAACTGAATATAAAAACCAAGTAGTTTACAAAAGGAATATACAAACGAATCCTTACACTATTACATAGGTGAGTGCTATTTGTAGGTAGATTTGCTTATATACTCCGATCAGTCCAGGTCCCGCAAAAAGGACCTGTTCATGAAGTTGACGCATGTGTCCAGCCATAGCTCTCCTCAATCATATCGGAGGGAAGCGGGCGACCCGCCACACGACGCCGCCGCAAGATTTTTAGTGAACATGACTGCTCTGGGGTATACACGCAAAACTAATAATAAAAAAAGATTTTTGGGGTTTGAAACCCGTTGAAATCCCAACGATGAGTCAGAGCTACCAGTGAAGGAAAACACCGTGGTGGTAGAGACATTTCTACTGGCTAGCTATCACCCTCAAGTTAAAAATCTGTTGCCAAGCAACTACTGTGTTTTCCTGTAGACATCACTTGAGAGCGTCATCATCATCAGCCAGAAGATGTCCACTGCTGAACTTAGGCCTCCCCCTTAGAGCGCCACACCGTCTGACAATGTACCAATGGCATCCACCGGTTGCCCGTAACTTTCACAATGTCGTCGGTCCTCGTAGTGGGAGGTCTGCCTACGCTGCGTGGTCGCCACTCAAGAAACTTTCTTCCCCATCTGTTATCGGTTTTCCAGTGATGTGGCCTGCCCATTGCCACTTCAGCTTGCAAACCCTGAAAGCTACAACAAAGGTCACTTTGGTTCTTCGACGAATGTCCTCGTTCCCCATTTTATCGCGCAAAGAAACTCCGAGCATAGCTCTCTCCTTTATCAAATATTATTAATTAATAATGATTTAATAGGCAATTTTATTATAATGTTTGAGAATAAATGAATTGAAACGGGCGCAAGTTTCGGAGTGAACAGCGCAGTGCATTGCCGGCGCAAGGTTTTCAACTGTTGAAGTTTAAAAGTCTAACCCCCGAATACTGAAACGTTCATTAACTTTAACAACAGATTAATTCTAATACTGCCTTTGTCTGGCACTAAGCAAATGACAAAGACAGTAATAGACTTAATCTGTCGTCAAAGTTAACAAACTTTTCAGTATTCGGGGGTGTGTGTTACTGAGTGTGATTTTATGACTTTTATGTTAACTTTTGTTGACATTTCATGTTCTGAAGTATTAATTATTATAATTGAATCTAATTAACATTGTATAATGCATTTTAATGATCATTGTATTATTGCCTAATTTGCATACTATTGCCTATGCTTAATTTGCAAGGGTTATTATTTTTGACTTTTAGATGAATATTTACCAATAAATAACGTTGACTTTGACTTTACTGAACTGAAAAAAATAAAAAAATTAAAATGCGTTTATTAACATAAACATAAGGTACATCAACAGCAAGGTATTAAAAATTAGTGCATATAACAAGAAGGCTTATATTTAAGAATGGCAATATCCAAAAAAAAATGTTAATACGGCGATTCCCGCACTAGGCTAAGCCTGTATCGCGGGGATCTGATACGGTTTGTTTTTTTAGATTTATACCTCTAGTTAACAGTAAAATAGTAAAGTACAACAACTAATAAAATAAAATTTTGAAAATTTATGTATCACGGAGAAACGAACTGACATGGGCAAACGTGACCCTTACCATCACATAGCAAAGAAAATAGAATCAGCCGTCGGACATCCTCGGCGTTGAACTTGGAACCTCAGGCCGAGTCGACAGACGAGTTCGGTGAACCATTACATAAATCATTAGCACGCGAGGTTCATCGAGTTTTATTGTACACGCCCTTTGAATCGGATAGGGTAGGTTCTTTCAGGGTAGGAACAAATGTAAGCGAGTATGGTAGTTACGCATTATATCTAACCTGTCCTGATTATTTTTTTCATCATTACTTGCCACCGCCTGTGGAAGTACCACACCTTTGCCAGTTATTTAACCGCCAAGCAGTAGTGTGCAAGCATTACTGTGTTCCGGATTGAAGGGCAATGTTTCCAGCGTAATTACTGGGCATACAGAGATTTAACATCTCAGAGTGACGAGCGCAGTGCATTGCCGCGCATAGTTTTGAACTGTTGAAGTTCAAAATTCTGGGTGGCACTTATGGGCAAGCGTGACGCTTAACATCAGGTGAGCGAATTGCTCGTCTCGTCACCGAGTAAAATAAAAAATAAAAAAAAACAGCCAGAAGACGCCCATTACTGAACAAAACCTCGGAGAACGATTACCGTTTACTAAGAGCACGCTGCTGCCCGGCCTTCGGTGCTTCTGGTCATGCTGACATGCCTGGTCCATTGGACTACATATTTTAACCGACTTCTCACCAAGTTGTAATATGATACTGCCCCAGGACAAAGGCCATATAACCGGTTGACAGCTCGTACCTATTCCCCCTCACAAAAATATTACGTCAATCCTGAGCATAAATTACTAAGAAGTATTTTGACCCGACGAATCAGATTCTCGTTCCGCGCTCGGCAAGGGCGCAGAGAGCTGTATTTTGAAAGAGATTTTTACTGCATGCGCGATCAAGAGGTTTTATTATCTTTGGTTCAGGAGCGTACCCTTATTATGTACGTTCGCGATTTTGATTGTGAAAGCAAGCCACGCACGCCATCTCGCTCGTACCAATTTAGTCGCACCATGCGCGCTACCGCTCGCGCAATCACTATCACAATCAGAAACATCCAAAATAAAGGGGCATAACGAATACGGTACAGCAGAGGCCTATGGTAAGCATTAAGTTAAATGCCTTGTCTTCAATGCCTGTACGCATACAGGCATTGAACGGGTACCATAATCAAATCCCTTACAATACGAAATTATTGAACCTGATTCACTGTTCGTGATAATTTGATTCAAGGTGTAGGAAAAGGAAGTGGGTCAGACGAATCAAGGCCAGGTTTGGTGTGATGTGGAACCGAGAACAGTATTGCCGATTGTTTTACCACTGAATGTAAGGTTATACTGAAATACCATTGATGGTGTACGCGTTGTATGACGCATAAATGTGTTTTGTTACACAAGTAGTGGATAGGTCGTAATTATTTCCCTCCCAAAATATAACGCGCAAAATAGCCAACTGTTCTCTACCTTGCACCTCATTGGATGTAGATTTGAGTTTTTAGATATATGTTCATTGGTATTATCGTATTACATTACATTATCAGCCAGAAGACGTCCTCTGCTGAACATAGGCCTCCCCCTTAGACCGCCACACCGACCGACAATGTGCCACTTGCATCCACCGGTTGCCCGCGACTTTCACAATGTCGTCGGTCCACCTAGTGGGAGGCCTACCTATTATCGTATATTGTGGCTAATTATAAAACATAATAATTTTTTTCTTACTAAACACTATAGTGAGAAGACAAACGCACGAAACCTTTTGAGTTAGTTTAGTGACAGTGTAAGTAGTATATTGTACAGTGCTAACAGAACACGAGAACAAAGTGTCCCCCCCTTAAATGGAGACAATAAGAAGTGTTAGTGGACACGTTCTTAGATTTTACTCTACTTACCCCCGAATACTGAAACGTTTGTTAACTTTGTGCCAGACAAAGGCAGTATTACAATTAATCTGTTGTCAAAGTTAACAAACGTTTCAGTATTCGGGGGTTAGCAGGTTAAGTTAAAGTTAAATTACTTATTAGTCTCAAGGCTAGATTGTAGTATTGATGACGCACCATATTATAATATGGTAAGTACGACACATAAAAAAAACGCTTTTTTTAAATCCTCTTTTTTTTCACATTTTTTGCCAGATCTCCGAACCGTGTATAATCACCAAGTGTAAGATAATCCAATAATAACATCGTCCCCCGCCTGGCGTGGTGAGATGTATTTCAAAAAGAATTGATCTGCATCCGTGATCAAGTGTTTTTATTGTCTGTGGTATAAAATAATGCAGCGTTTGAAAACCTTCACATAAAGTACAGACGCACTGGCAGCGAATAAAATTTGTAGGCGTTTGAAGACTCGGACTCGGACAGTGGTTACAACATTCATATATTATTTAACGAAGTGGGATCGCGGTATGTATGTATGTATTTTAAACTATAGACACAATCCTAACTAATATTATAAATGACAAAGTAGCTCTGTCTTTCTGTCTTTGAATTTTTAAATAATAACTATAAAAACTTCCAAGAATACTAGCTGATGCCCGCGAAGCTCGGCCTTCGGCCTCGCTAAACTCTTCATACACACCTTGTCCTCACAATTAAGAACACAACAAAAAAGAAATCATCAAAATCGGTGCAGCCTTTCTCAACCAGCGTGACCAGAAAAAATACGTTCATTTTTATATACAAAACAAATACAAATATTTTTATTTCCAAGCAATATATTGCTAATCCATTCAATTTAAGTTTTAAAGGTTATTTGCTTATAGACAGATATATACAGATTTTTGGTAATTTTATTTTACACTTAACAATGCTTTATTATTATGTGATATAATTTTAATGGATTACTGTTGTAATCACAGAATTCTCCTTATAAATTTGTATTTTTTTAATTATTTTTTTACCTTTTTGACGACTTCGTCAAAAATGTCTATTTGTTTAATGGTTAAGGTTTGAGTAAAAGTAAAATTCAGTTCATGAGAAACCACGTCAGCTGTATACAGCTGAAAAAAGAAAAGGTCTATAGACCTTTTTGGCGACTTTGTCAAAAAGGTCTATACAGCTGACGTGGTTTCTCATGAACTGAATTTGACTTTACTCAAAAATATAATTGATAAATCCTCCTAATATTGACGTTTTTTGAAGGAGACACCAAATGCCAATAATATTGTTAAAAATTGTAGCAAGTCGACGAGTTCATAATGGAAGCATTCGTAACTTTTTCATATTTTGTAATTGTTATAAATGCAACTGTATGACAATATAATATTCATTCATTCGTTCATTTCCGTCTGGGTGTTTGTCGCGGTATGACGGCTAAACAGCTGAACGCATCGACCTGAATTTTTGCATATATTTAGCTTAGGGATCGGAGACGGACATAAGCTATTTTTTTCTTGTGAGTCCACGCGAACGAAGTCGCGAATAACAGCCAGTATAATATAAAATCTATACCTATAAAAGGCTTTCTCCTGACTGACTGACCTATAGACAACGTATAGCCTAAACCGGTGGACGTAGAGACTTGAAATTTGGAGGATATGTTTATTGAGTGGTGTAAATGCACACTAAGAAAGGATTTTTTGAATATCAACTCCTAAGAGGGTGAAATAGGGAGTTAAAGTTAGTATGAAACTTTTTATTCTCTTGTTCGATTGACACCAAACATGGCATAGATACTCTACAAGAAAAATAAGAAGATACGGGTATCACAGTTTTTTCAAAATCAGCTCCATTAGTACCAAAAAAATGTATAAAAATTTTGGTAATAACACGTTTGTTTCTCGTTAACTTTGTAACGGCTGTACATATTTTGATGAAATTTGGTTTCAGGGTATCTTACAGCACGGATAACACAAGCTATTGTTATCCCGGTAAAATATATAGGTTCTGTGTGATAAGTATAATTATTAACCTTCATAGTAGCTCAATGGATTATTGTTCCCCAGAAAAACGCGGGCGAAGCCGCTGGCAGGAGCTAGTTACCAATAAAACTAATAAAATTGTGGTTTTTAAATGAACAAACGACCACTCTCTTAAATCAACAACATTGCAAATCTTTACGACAAATTGTTCAAACGCGCGAGATTAACGGCTTGCTTCCCTTCCCGCCTGTATTATGCGTTGCGCAAAGACATTATAAGGAGAATTCTGTGGCTCTGCGTTTTGTTTCCGTTTGCATCTTTGCTATAGGTATAGGTACTACTACAGCATCATACGTTTCTTCCACGAATTCCTAGTCACATCTGTGTCCATCGTCTTTTACAAGTTACGCAGTCTATCCAAGCCTTCCTTGGCCCGATAGCCAAGCAAACGGCGTTATTGTTCAAACCTACTGACACGAAACGAAACATTTTTCGCACATATCTATAGCAAACTAGCAACCGAAGGTGGGCCGCTAAGTGCAGGAGAACCCTGGCACCAGAGAAACTGGGTCAGCGTATCAAGGCCAGCCTCAGTCTGGTGGGCGATAATTGGACACCAATCAACGCATGATGGACAATACACAATGATTATGGAGTCTCAATATAGGATACAGGCTTTGGGTTTTGTTATGATATATGCAAGGCTTGTCACGTGCAAACAGAACAACATAGTTCCGAGATTGAATAATTTTCATCAGATCAAAGCTCAAAGCCTGTATCCTATATTCCGACTTCTAAATCATTCTGTATTGTCCATCAGCGCTTACCCATAACAGTTCCTTCCGAAATGTAAAACTTCAACCGTTCAAAACCATGCGCGGCAACAAACAGCGCCCTTCACCCCGAATGATGATTAGTGGTTAGTGTTATGTAAATCCTGAACCATTTTAATGTTACTTTGAAAATATTATTATTTTAGGTTTCTTTAGCCATAGAGAAATTATCTATAGAAGAGTGCCAATGGCCATAGAAAGATGCGTAACTCAATTGTAGTAACAGATAAGGACGTAAGGTGTCGCTAGCGCTTTTAACTGCGTTTCTGCTTGACTTGACATAGAAACCTAAGCTAACTCATTCGTAAATGGTACGGAGAAAGAACGCTACTTATTATGAATATTTTTGCTTTAATAATATCAGTAAAAATATTAATTTTATTTTTTATTTGGTAAACACGCTAGGTTCTCAAGAGATGGCGTTGGAAACATTATTTGTGGAAACAAATTTTTTGCGTCGGTGGCTGCAATCTAATTTGAACTAAACCTTACATTACGGACCTATACTATTTTTCTATATTAACCATATTTTCATCAGATTTTATAGCGGTTTGAACATTAGCTGACTAAATACGTGAGCGCCATCTAGTTTTATGTTGTTTTTTTGTGGGTTATTTTGTATGAGATTGTCATTCTTCTCGTCTCGTAACTTTCTGTTTTTTTGAATTGACAGCATTTATGACGTTTTCTAACAAGAGAGCCTTAAGATTATGAGGCTTACGCGCTGCCTACTGCGCTACCGAAAAAAAAAAAAAACAAGAGAGCCAGTGAGAGATAATCTCAACCGCGCCAGAATAGTACCCCAGCCCGTGTCCGTTTATCACAACAGTGTGAAATTGGAAATAGACACGACAGCAAACAGACAAACACGACTGCTTTCACCACTTTACGATGTACAAATAAACTACTGCGTTAATCTCTTTCCCCTTATTAATAAACGCGGAGAAACCTTGGAGCAGTTAGTCTTCTGTCTTTTTCAATCGAGTTCTAATTTCGAAAAGAGCGAAAAGGACCTAAACTCGTGGTAACTAATCCTAGGGCGCTCCACGTATATAAAGAATATACCTTTTGTTTTAATAAAACGGGAATACTCACGTTAAATTGAGTCGGTTATTCCGACTATAGTTTCGATCACATTCGGTGACCTTTATCATAAGAATATACCGCCGTCTCGTCCATACAAAAAGCCTAGTCTGATACCCATCCATAAACGTTATCCGATTTCGATGTTTTTTTTATGTTATCTACACCGTGACAAACTATGCTTGTATTTGTATGTTTTTTCCGCTATATTTTCGTTATTATGAGCAATTAACGTGACAATTTTTTTGAGACGAAAATACGACAAATTTTTTATTTTATTTATTAATAGACCAACAGCACAAAATCATAATATAAAAAAAATCTTAAACAAAAATATAGTACAGCCAATAAAAGGTCTAAACATATAACTTAAGTAGGTAGAAACAAATCGTATTATTATTATGTGTATATATAGGTACTATAAAGAAATAAACTAAATGATGTTTTACAAATAGTATAAGTGAATATATATATGAAACAAAAAATAATAAAAGTAGTTCTTATTATCCAAGCCATTGACACCAAAATCAAATGATTTTGTTAAGATTTAGGGAGCGACAATAGACTAGCCCCGAAACGTAATTTCATCAAAAAGTTGGGAAAATTCACTAACCCTCTCCATCGCACGCACGAGAGACAGAGCGTCAGCTATACAATTTCAAATATCGAATGCGCCGAAACCTCGCGGAAGGACTATCTTCTTAATACGGGGGTTCTTGTCTCGCCACAAACACCTGAGGATCTAGTCTAGAGTCACGCTAGAACCACAGAATAGGGAATAGTAAGCAAAGCAATGTTTCATTCAAAGATCTTTGATTACGCGGTATCTTTATGCGGTATACTGCAGACCGCAATGCGTAGATCGAATTCGCTGAGGCCGCTGAGAGGATAGTCCTTCCGCAAGGTTTTGGCGCATTCGATATTTGAAATTGTATAGCTGTCGCTGTTTCTCGTGCGTGCAAGAGTTAGTGAATTTTCCAAATTTTTTGATGAAGTTAGCGTTTCGGGTGTATTCTGTTATCACCCCGTAAATCTGGACAAAATCTTTTGTTTTTGGTGTCAATGGCTTGGATAAACCGTAATCTATGCCGTTATCAGGCAGCTGTGTCGCACGTGCATTTGCAAATTATTGAAGATATAATATAAATAAGTACCTGTGAATTTCCAAAAAAATAATAATGTTGTGTCCGTTTATGATAAAATTACAAATGTTTTATAGAAATGTAAATCTCTTAATTTAGTAGTTTTTTTACTTGAGTAGGCAAAAAAATTGTAAAAAGGTAATATTAAGGGGTTCGAACATTTTTGTATGAAAGCTGGCATATTTGAATATGCCGCAATTTTGTTCTGATGTTTCCGCGCATGATAAAAGTAGTATAATATATGGGTAGAGATTAGTTAAACGAACGAAATATGTTCTGTAACAGTGTCTAAAGTGTCACGTTCCCGAGATATTTGGTGTTAAAAAAATCTTTGTTCCGATTTTTACCTTCAAATATCTCGGGAACGTGACAATTAAGTACACTATGACACGGAACATCTTTTGTTTGTTTAAGTGTCTTCTGCCCATATATACTTATTCCATCTTGTGCGGAAGCTTGAAAAAAATGGCGGCGGGTGGATATGCCACAAATGTTCTATCCCCTTTATTCTGTAAGCTAACATAAATTATTGTATTGGATAATAAAAACAGTTCTACATGTGGCAATCTACGGGATATATCCCCTAGCATGTGGCTTCAGACAATATTCCTGGGAATAGCTGGGAGCATTTCCCTTCCCTCGCTCTACACCGGCACGGGGCACACCGCTCCGTTGTCTTCCCTGTGATCACTTAAATGGCAGGTTAGATCCCCAAATTAAACAACTCACTATCCTAAAGAACCCCCCGGCTCCCGGAGAATCGGCTTTTACGATAGGCAGGGCACCAGAGCCGTACGTATCCTTCAACACCAGGCTCAAGTGTTCACAGCCCTCATGTTCACGAAGTAGCACAATACTAGTAACTACTTATGACGCATAAAAAGATTTATTTATCCGCGTCAATGGAAACAGGTCACGGCAGCTCGTTGCGGCTCTCAACCGCGGCACAGACTTCATTGAGTCTGTTTCCACACCACTTGCCACGTGATTTCAACAATTTACGCAACGTGCTCTTGATTTGATGTGATTTGTGTTATTGGTTGTTGTTGTAGAGTTAATGTATAACACTTTTCAGGGCGTGTAAAAACTTCAAAACTTAGTGTACTCGTTCATGCTCTTACTTTGTAATAAACAGAGTTACAAGTAGAACTACGCCGAAGGGTGGTCATTGCAATCGTTATCATTTGCCTTCAGATATATGCTGCGCCCACATACTCGTCGAGTGGCGAGGGAAGTAAGCATAGAGGTATTTTTATCACGTTACTCGTCCTGCCAACCATCAGACTCGCCTTGCTCGCAGTCAAAACTCTACCACCAGGTAGTCTGTCTGTTTGTTTTGGCAAGCATTGGCATAAAACAACAAATTTCCTAAATCTAAGAAATGAGAACTTGCGTTACGTTCGGGAAGTTGCGTGATTACTTCTAGTCCAAAATTCCGCAGTGTTTGAAGACAAGGGACTTCAATCAATCGGTGTTGCCAGTGATGACATATGGAACTGAAACGTGGTCCTTAGCGGCTGGCCTTTTGGAGAAACTTAGAGTCGCACAGCGGGCAATGAAGAGAGCTATGCTCGGAGCTTATTTGAGCGATAGAATCCGGAACGAGGATATTCGCCGAAGAACCAAAGTCACCGACATAGCTCTCAGAGTTTGTAAGCTGAAGTGGCAATGGGCAGGCCACATCGCTCGAAGAACCGGTAACCGATGGGTAAGAAAGGTTCTTGAGTGGCAACCACTAGCTGGAAGATTCCTCCCTCCCATAGATGGACTGACGACATTTTGAAGGTCGCGGTAACCGGTGGATGGGTGGATGCAAGTTGCAAATTGTCGTTCAGTGTGGCGGTCTAAAGGGGAGGCCTTTGTTCAGCAGTGGATATCTTCAGGCTGTTGATGATGATGAAGAATGAGAAGAAACGCAGACCACTTCAATTCAGGCCTTACCGCAACACTGCGCCGTACGAACCTTGGGTCCGATTTTTGCGGTAGATATCGTAACGACAACAACAATCGTAACGAAAAAAACCTTATTGTTTAAACAATAAGGTTTTTTTCGTCTCCGCGGTAATTTCACGCTCGCTTCAGTGATTTGACCTTCGATTTAAAGAATACCATTCAAAATATTAGGTTAATTTTAAATGGTACTCTAAAGAACAAATATGTTGCATTTTTTGTAGGTTTTTAAAGAAGTTTGTGCTTGTTATTATTTATAACTAGCAGCGCCCCTCGGTTTCACCCGCGTGGAAATTCCGTCAATTTTTCGACGAGCCTCCTGGCTTAGTTGGTAACGCGTCTGCCTTATAAGCAAAAGTTCCCGGGTTCAATACCCGACGGGACAGAAGTTTGAGTGATAAAATTTAAATTTGTGCTCTGGGTCTGGGTGTTAGTTGTCCATGTGTTTCCGCGGCATCCCCGACACAAGGAAACCTAGTAGTGGATAGGTAAAAAATAGCCTATGCCACTCTCCGGCCCTTAAACTATACCCACGCAAACAATATTTATATTTAAAAAAAAACCTGACTGCAAAATTTAGCCTATGGCACTCCGGAAGTCCGGACATAAGCCGAAAAATAAAATGTGTCAAAACTACGTCAGTTTTTATAGTAAGATAAGGAGAGGAATAAATAATTATTTACTTTTAAGTGTCTGAGAGGAAGACTATAAAATATAGGCTAGTGTGTTTACCATCTTCGAACACGTCGGCTATGTTATAGTCAAACGCCTAGTCTATCGACCATAAAAAGAAAACCATATTTATACGAGTAAAACATTTGTATGTCTTACGATCTTGAAACATTTATCACAACTTGGCATATTTTTCAACAGCCGCGCATAAATTTTGAGACAATAACATAATCCCTGGGCCATAGCCGTAATCCCTATTTACAATTTAGATTAACAAGAAGACAAACACTAAGCTGGGCTATTTCGTACCGTAGATAACTCGGCAAAGTGACGTTATTCGTCAAAACTGTAGCGCGGATCGCACTAAATTAGGTTCAAATCCCAACAATGAGGTTCAGCTATCGGGAAGGGAAATACGGTGAGGAAAACATCTACACAAAAAAAAGTCACACCTTTTCTAGGGTTTTTTTTTCTTATGTTTTGGCTCCACACGATGTGTATTTAGCCAATGTCATGTATTGTAATATTTCAAGTAATATCTAATATTTCACAATAATAAATAAAATAAGTCTCAGTCATAGTCTAAGTCAAGCAAAGTAATTCACGTAACCGTGAATTGAAGTGGATTTATTGAAACCAATTTTGCGCCAATAAATAAGTTGTTTTAAGAAATTACGGGTAAAATAATTACTTAAATAACATTGGTTTAGCTACAAATATCAATAAGCTGATTTTCATCTTGGTTTTTGGTTTAGTGAGAAATGTACTTATACTAGCTTACAACTTCAATTTTTGGTTGGTGTAATTTCTTGAAACAATCTTTTTATTATCGCAAAATTAGTTTTCATGAACCTACGATGAGTAATTAAGCTGTAATTGACAAAAAATGCAAGAAAATTTGAATTTCGCGCTCTGAGCGAAACGTTGCACCTTAACACTCGTTATAACACATGTTTTGGAAAATATTAGAATGACGCGACATGACTTCTCCACGTTCCCGCCAAAAACTCAATTTTCTAGGGTTTGGGACTTTTATTGTGGGTTTAGTATTCAATTTGGGGGCGAACTCTCACTTACGGTGAATTTCGGTCTGTCTTGACAAATAGAGAAGAAACAATGTGGCAATATTAAGATTTAATATTAGTCACAATTAACAGACCAGTTGGACTAGTTTTGTTAAACTATGATTTAAATTGTCTCAATTGAGCGAAGTATTTTTATAGAGTAACAAGCGGCTGGGCGCGACTTTTCCCGTTTAGACAAACGAAAACAGATATGTACTCAGATTTTAGGGATTAAATTTATTGTGTTAAAAATTATATCAAAATAATGTCAATGTATATCGAAAATAAATGTAAATTTTGGGTGGCATTTAACTGTTATGGGCAAGCGTGACGCTTAACGTCAGGTGAGCGACCTACACGTCTCGTCAGTCAGTAAAAAAAAAAAGAGACCACCAAATTTTGATGACCAGTAGTCCAGATTTTGATGTCTTTGTATATGAAGATTCAGCTTCAGATAAAATTCGTGTTGACTTTACAAGTCTACAAAACATTATGCGATTTCAACTTTTTCCGCGTGGAAAATCCTTCAGAGAAAAAAAGTAGCCTATATGTCTCTGGCTCTTGAACTATAACCATACAAAATCATGTCAATTAGTTTGTCTGTTGCTGCGTAAAGGCCTCGCTACATTATCTGACCCGACATCGTGCGAAAGGGACAGTTAGACTTGAATTTCACGGGAGCAAAAGAAACAAACTATTAAGTTTAGAGCTTCTCCCTTTCGCTCCCCCGGAAACTTATATATAGCCATCTCTTTTACATGATGTCAGTTCAGGCCATGTATAGACACTCTACCACGGTTGCCTCACTACCATGTGGAATACATAGTCGGGTGCTCGGGATGATAGAAAGAGATAAGTACGAATATCATTCACCGTTTAAAAGTTAAAATCAAAAGAATCCGGATACTCGTAGTTAATCAACTTGGCATATCTTTTCAATGATAAATTAATCGAATTACTATAAAGATAAAAGAGATAACTCGTAGTGGAAATGAAAAACATAGATACACAATATAAGGTAGCAGGTAGCAGGTATCGGACACTGTTTACTTTAGCAATAAATTGGGGGGAAAAACCTTCGGCCACTTGGGCTACACACATTTTTTTTACACGTGAGGTACGCAATGTGTCCACGCGGACGACGTCGCGGGTACCAGCTAGTATAAAATATAAGAGCAATGACAAATACAATAAAATAATGACATTTATTAAGTTTTTTTAATAAGTATTACAAACTTTATAAGTTAATGTGGGTAGAAGATGGATGGCTTCCTCCATACCAAATTTCATTTAAATCCGTTCAGCGTTTACAGAGTTGAATGGGAACAAACACACTTACATACAAACTTTTGTAATCATAATTTTATTGTGATTTAAGAAGTAATTTAAAATCTTAACAGCGTTAACACAGATTATCTACACGCAGGTGTTAAAAAAAACCGCATAAAACATATAATCATATTTAGATATGTAATCGTAATATCCTAGGTGAGTAGATATGTGTAAATACATATTGTGTAGTACAAATAATAAAAATTGTAACGGAAATCTTCACATTATACCACTAAAACCCCCCCGCTGGCCTGCCTTGGTGCTTGACCGAGGGCTCCGGGATCTCCTAGGGAACGCACCGGAGCCCTCAGTACCACGCTTCAGCTCCTCCCGGGACAGCTAGCGTCTAAGCCTACAACAGCGTCGGCCACCCGACGCTGTTGTCCTCCCCGGGCTCGCTTTGGCATATGGTGGTTAGAGCCCCACCTCCAACCACCCCTGAGCCCAGAGGTCCCCTTTTAGTAGGCTCTTACTAAAGGTAGGGGATACCGATGCTGTATTCTAGTGCCCCGGCATCAGGGCAAAACGCTATTAGGACCTACAAGGTTTTTAATACATTCTGCATAGTAACTCACCTGTTTGTGCTTTATCTTTGGTGAGTTGAGGTAGACAGCCTCCAGTTTGGTATTACTTTGCGCTTTCTTTGGTCTTGTGTTCTTAACACCTAATGACTTGCCGAAGGGGGCGAAACAATACCTGTAACAAGTCATACAATCATTTATTCTAAATAATAATAAATTTCTTAAGTTGCTTTAAAAGCAGACTGAAGCTTATCGAACAAACATTTTATGACTTTAATGAGTTCATTAATAAATAAATGTAAATTGTAATTTGAGGAAAAAATTATGTTAACTTTTTTTTATTGACATTTCATGTTCTGACGTAATAATTATTATAATTGAATATTATTAACATTGTATAACGCATTTAAATGATTATTGTATTCAATGAATAGCCTCTACTTAATTTGCATACTATTGTATACAAAAGGTTATTATTTTTGACTTGTAGATGAATATTTACCAATAAATAACTTTGACTTTAATAAGCCCCGGTTTGCACTCGCTGGACTATTTATTGGTCGAAAAGCGGTACCGGCCGGTTTCGAAACTGTCCGACCGACCGATAAAAATACCGTGAGTTTATAGTGAGGTAGAGTGGTAGGGCTCATCTGCAGAGTCCGCCTGGGGAAGTACCACACCTTTGCCAGTTATTCAACCACCAAGCAGTAGTGTGCAAGCATTACTGTGTTCCGGATTGAAGGGCAATGTTTCCAGCGTAATTACTGGGCATACAGAGATTTAACATCTGATATCTCAGGGTGACGAGCGCAGTGCATTTCCGTGCATGATTTTGAACTGTTGAATTTCAAAACTCTGGGTGGCACTGAATTTTCATGGGCAAGCGTCACGCTTAACATCAGGTGAGCGAATTGCTCGAAAGTGATCACTTTCGCATTTATAATATTAGTTACAATATATGGTAAAAACTTTTTTTTAATGGAAATTTGTGTCGAGACGAGCAAGTCGCTCACCTGATATTAACATGAATTGCTGGAAAAGGTGTGGTACTTCCCCAGGCGGACTCTGCAGAAGAGCCCTACCACTGTAACTTACTATAAACTCACGGTATTTTTATCGGTCGGTCTGACAGTTGCGAAACAGTCCGGTAGCGCGTTTCGACCAATAAATATTCCAGCGACGCTTAAGCGTCACGCTTGCCCATGAAAATTCAGTACCGCCCAGAGCTTTGAACTTCAACAGTTCAAAACCATCTCTGGGTATTTGTCGCGTCATAACGGCTGAACTGCTCAACAGATCGTCTTGAATTTTTGCAGACGGACATAGGCTACTTTTTTTTGTAGACCCACGCGAACGAAGTTGCGTGTAACAACTAGTGTATAAAAAAGAAAGGTTTAATTTAATTATTTAACACAGTTGTTTGTTATATACAATATTCTTCTTAGATCCATGTTTATATAATCCAATGTGATAAGTTTTCTAATTTAACTATCATTCATCAATCTTTAAAACTATAGACTCAACCCTAACAATAAAATTGTACATACTCAAATTGTGGACAGATTTTCAAATAATTATTGTTTTGTGGTTTTTGTGAACAATAATTGAATCTATTTAGGCTATGATAGTTATAGGGAACTATGAGTTTTTTTGTGTTATTTTATTTTAATATGTAGAGGGTTATAAGGAAAGGGTATGGTAAGCCGAAAGGGGATCATAGTACTCATCATTGTGAACAACTTTCAATATGGGACAAGGACCTGAAACCGCAATAAAAAAAAACAGCTGTTCCATACATTTTGCGATTTTTCGATGCGATTTCATGGTGTGTCCTTTCGCTCACTCGGTAAATAACATGTTCCCTATATCATAGCCTATGGTTCCCTATATCATAGCCTGAGTACATTTCCCCGTGTCGGAATAGCATGTTATACACAAAATCATGTACAAGTCACACCCAACCAAGAGCAGATATAAAAATTCATCATTCATACATCTACCCAGCTGGGAATCAAACCCAGGACCTCCTGTTGACAAGGCAGATGCGCCACCAATAATCTATTTAGGCACTGAAATTTGGCGTCGTTTTTGGCGCATTTATGTAGAATATACGGTTTTAAAGATGGTTTGATTATTATTGACGAGAAATACAAAAATTGTGTTTAAATTAACTAATCACTTTGAAAAGTTTAAATGTAGATGGGTTGTTTTCAATATGAGTTAAGTCCTTGTTCCTATCCTGACTTGTAGTTCATTTTTGCATTTTCCCTGCCTGTTACTGGTTACTCCGTGGCACAGATGAACCGTGGAAAAGAGGAGTTACATTTAAATTTCATATTTCGAATATAATTTAATGTTCCAGCAGGATATCTCTCGATATATTAGATTGACATCAAAAAATCCTTCACTGCCTGATAGGTTACTCTTCAGACCACAACATAGGGTACTATTTACATTAATAAACCAAATAGTTTTAACAGAAAAAATTAGATACCGAACAAGAAATATAATAAATAAAACTTTTGTGTTTTGCTGCCAAAGTTGAGGTCTGCTATTTTTATTTTAACGTGTGATAAATGCTCATAAAAGAGTACAGAAGAATTATTATTGATTGTTATAATGCTTTCGCAAAATAGATAAAACGTGAGTCAGAGCTCATCATTTTCATTAATCATCCAAGCGTGGTACCGACATACTAGCTTATAGTTATCGCGGCAGAAAGTAGGTTGACTTACTTTTCAAGGAATTGTCTTATGACTATGAGCACTAGGGCTAAGGGCAGAGGGTACAGGAGGTGCCTGTAGTCCGAGTAAACCACTGATTTATCGGGCCCCGGCGCCAGGTCTGCCCAAGTTGTATTTGGAGGCAACCACACAGCTTCACTCCAAAATGTATTCAACACCGTACGCAACATTATCACTCCTAATTAACGAAACTGGGAGCAGAGGCGCTCTTGGGCTCGGCAGTTATAATTGTAATTAACACTTCATAAACACACCGAAAAATAATTTGGGCACGTCCGCTCCACAAACAACATTACAGAATTTTGATAAGTCACAGATAAAAATCGGAGAAGAAAATATGAATGAAGTAGTGAATGAAGCAGTGAATAAAGTTTTCAGTCTGTCAGTCTTACCGTTAAACTTCCGACACAAAAACCGGCAAAATTCCCTAATTTCTATACATCATCGTCGGCTGAACACAATATGTCTGAGTTTTGGCGGCAACGTGAAGAATTCATGTCGCGTCTTTTTATTATTTTGCAAAACTTGCGTTATTTCGAGTGTTAATGTGTAAAAACGGTGATTTTTTTACCCGTTAAGTTGTTTTACCCGTTTCGTGAACATGCATGAGGTGTTGGTGAATAGTATAATGTCGTGAAACGTGAATTTTCGTGTTGTTTCCAAAACTCCATAGAAGGCTCTAGTAAAGTTTTCACCACTGTACTGGGGCATGACTTGGACTTGACCGTGACTTGCTTTGCTCGCCTTTGACTGCGACTATGACTCGTTTGATAATATTTAATAATAACTTAATAATAATAATAAAACTTGAAAATATATATGTATACTTGACACTGGTAAATGCATAAGACGTGCGACGCCAACATCCTCTTAGGAGGAAAGAGAAAAAAAAAACAATATGCCAAAATTACAAAAATAAAGTGCATAAAATAACCTCAAATTAAATTATTATGTTGTGGTTTTGTTTTCATTATATCTATGGAAAACACATGCCTTTAGGGAAATGTCTGGACTTAATTTAAATCACTAAGTTCTTCCTATATATATATATCTAACTGAAGTTGGTGGATTGTTGGGTTCACATGAATAATTGAAGCAATTTTGCGCTATCAGAGATAATGTTGTTCTGTCCAACGTGTGCTAACTTACTTATGGTAGAAGAAGGCCCTGAAGCGGCGCTAAGGTACGCCTGCAACTCATGCCCATATGTGTACAATATACAATCAAAAGTGTCTGCAAGGACATTTCCTAAGTTGAAGGTAACTTTTTTGGCCATGGATCTACTTCTGTTAATGCATCTTACTTACCCTAAGAAAAGAGCAAAGCACTCAATAAGTCAGTACTATGAGAAGATACCACTTACATAAATGTATTACGATATTATGTTCTTGGATTATAAATAAGATTGGTAATGGGATAGAGACTGAGAACTTTCCTCAAGATATCATCAGCCGTAAGACGAATTGCTGAACATAGGCCTCCCACTTAGAATTCCACACTGAACAACAATTGGCTACCATGTTTCCCACGACATTTACTATGTCGTCATTCTGGAGTCCAGATCTAATATCTCAGGTCTTTTTCGTAAAATATGTATCAATTAAAAAATCACTCTAAAACTCTAAATGTATCTTAAATCTTTTCAGGAGTTGGACTACATTATGGGTGGTGCAGCCGCCTGGGAGAACGTAGATTCGACCGATGCTGTTTGTCCCAAGTGTAGTCACGGCAAGGCCTACTTCATGCAGTTGCAAACACGGTCAGCTGATGAGCCAATGACTACCTTCTACCGATGCTGTAATCATAAATGCGCTCACAATTGGAGGGATTAAGCATTGCCAAGAATAATTAACTTTAAAAGTGAAGAGTAGCAAGTGATTATGAATTTATTGAAAAAGTTGAATGTGTATCATAGATTTTTAGTTTGTCATAAAAGTGCTCTAATGATGAAGTTAGATAAAATGGCGCCTGTTATTCAATGCACTGAAGAGTTGTCATCAGCGAAAGCTGCAGAGTATTTAGCAAAAGGCCAAGTTATTGCCGTACCGACAGATACTATATACGGGTTAGCTTGCAGTGCAAACTGTCCTGAAGCAATCAAAAAGCTGTATACAATCAAAGGAAGAGATTCAGCCAAGCCCGTAGCTATTTGCGTTACCAATATATCTGATGTACGTAAATGGGGAGAAGCGTACCATTTAACGGACGATTTGCTTTGTAACTTACTGCCTGGACCAGTCACTGTGGTATTAGAAAAGACAAAATTGCTGAACAATCCTTATTTAAATCCCGCTACAACCAAAATAGGTATAAGAATACCAAAATATGACTTTATAAATACCGTCACTAGGATATTTGATATGCCGGTCGCATTAACAAGTGCCAATTTTAGCAATGAACCTTCAACATTGTCTGTAAAAGAGTTTGAACACTTGTTTGGACATTTAGGTGCCGTTTTTGATGGTGGGCTATTAAACCAAGGGATGGACCAAAGTAGGACGGGGTCTACGGTTATAGACTTGTCTGAAATTGGATTTTATAAAGTGATTAGGCCAGGGGTATTGTCCGAGAAAATTGTTGGAATAGTAGAAAGTAATGGCTTGAAAAGTATAGAATAAGTTAACTTGTACGATCCCTGTGATAGAGTTAATAAGTATTGTTAATTTATTATTTCAGTGTTTTATTGTACCTTTAACTTAGGTTTGTTATCCTTGGTACCCCTAATATAGCCAACAGTGGTATCACAGTTTTGATAAACAGTAACAATTTTATAAGTGGTATTTTGGCACCACATTATGGACTATTCTAAGTATATGCCGGTGGACAATTAATTCCAAGGTAAAAACTGGGATGACACTTATGACCTATACAGGGCTATAAGGAAAGGGTATGCTAAGCTAAAAAGGGCTCATAGTAGTCATCATTATGAACAACGTTTACAATGGCAAACATGAATCAGCTGTTCCATACATTTTGTCGTGTCATTGACTTTTTGTATAGAACAGCTGATATTGTTTTCGCAGTTTCAGGATTCGCCCCATAATAAAAGTTGTTCATAACGATGAGTACTATGAGCCCTTTTCAGCTTAGCATACCCTTATACAGGGTTATAAGGGTTTGCTAAGCCGAATTAGCTATGATATTGAGTTGCCACTTACGAAAATGTAACGTGATTCCACTAGTAATTCTTGGGTGTGACACGGATAACCAAAATTAAATTAGGTAAAATTTTATTTGCTAAAGAAACAACTTTAGATACAATACATATCATCGGCTAATAATACAACACTGCTCGAAACCAAATTTGACGGTTTGGCAGATATCAAATTTGGCAACATGACAGGTGTCACATTGAGAAATTTGGCAAATGTTGACGTGAGTGTCTTATTTGCTAGCCAACATTATGAATTCCAAGTTTAAATTGAACTTATTTTCTCATAAAATGGCAGAAAGCAATAAAATTGTTATAAATGGTTATAACTTTATTTAGAAATAGAAGTCACAACAGGAACTCACATTTGAACCTTAAAATTATAATTTTGATATTTCAGTTTACTCAGGCCTCAACAAAGTTTAATTACACTTTACAATATTTTAACAATTTTAGTACATATTTAATTTTTACATTTTTTTCTTTCTATTGCAGCATTTTATGATTTTTATGAGCTTGACAAAGAAAGTAGATAAGAATAGACTAGCAGAGAGATCAAAGGTAAACCCAATATAAACAATGTCAGAAAATATATTTACAGTCACCCACAGCACACCAAGAAATGATAAAATTTGCCTAGAAATTGAGGATTCGTTAGCAGTGTCATATTCTACCACATAAAACACTTGGATTACCTATTGCTAATTTATACAAATACTAAATCGTAAGACATTGTACTAAAGTGGACTGCTTAAAGGCTTCCTGTTAGCGGGAACTTTGGCTTCGAGGGTTTGCCATCGGTTTGGTGGCCACACAATGGCAACAGCTTTAGCGTTCACAAGACCAAGCGAAACTGGTCCAAATGTATTGCTGTCCAGTGTGTGTCCTGTATGGTCACCTTCAATCCAGCAATGCCCTTCTGGTACTTTCACATACTGGTTCTTGTAGCCCAATGTGCTCACAATGTCTCCCTGAAGCCCTACCACTCGCTTGATTATCTTCTGGTGAGGATCCTTTGGCGACACCACTGATATAACATCACCTCGCTTCAGGTTATAGTCCCTGACCGCCCATCGTGATAGGAACACGTAGTCGGTGTTACGCGACTCGGGATTAAGCACCGGCTGCATAGAAACACCTTCTACTCTGGCCACATAGCCGACAGTATCGAGAAAGGTTATGCCGATAGGAACTCCAAAGATCACGGATCTACCGAAGCCTCTGAGAAACATGAATGTGCCGTTCCGTGACTTTGTACCAAGAAAGAACCCGACATAGTCGTTTCACTGCATAGTGTTAGTTTTGTAATTTATAATTTGTGTTCAT
The DNA here is from genome assembly GCA_947579745.1 of Apocheima hispidaria. NCBI lineage: Eukaryota > Metazoa > Arthropoda > Insecta > Lepidoptera > Geometridae > Apocheima > Apocheima hispidaria. The sequence continues at coordinate 2,390,936 of OX388166.1, read as the reverse complement.
TTTTTTTGCACAATTTTGTAATGACATTACACTGTGATCCAAGCCAACCAATCTGAAACTAGTATACATTCATCTATGATCTGAAATTCGTTCGCTTCTTCAATTTTGACGTCGTTTTGATGTTGGCAATGACATATCTGACTACCTGGGACCCTATTCGGAGATATGTCATTTTATCTCGGTCACTCTCACTCCCATTAAATTCTAAATTAGAGAGACAGTGACCGAGATAAAATGTCATTTCTCCGAATAGGGGTCCTGACATGACCGCCCCGGTGGCTCAGTTGGTAGTGAACCTACCTTCTGTGTTTGGGGGCGTGGGTTCGATTCCCATCTAGGACAAAAATTTATGTTATGAATATTTGTGTTTGTTCTATGTCTGGGACCCTATTCGGAGAAATGACATTTTATCTCGGTCACTCTCACTCCCATTAAATTCTAAATTAGAGAGACAGTGACCGAGATAAAATGTCATTTCTCCGAATAGGGTCCCAGGGTGTTAATATATATATAAGTATGTATTTAAAAATATCTATGTACGTATATCAGTCTCTGGCAGCCATATTACAAGCTTTGCTTAGTTTGGGGTCAGATGACCGTGTGTGCAATAATGTCCCAGATATTATTATAGATATTATTATTATCTTTCAAAGACTGAAAATAAATATTTTTGACTCGATTTTGAATTTTGACCGTGGGAGGAGAAAACGATAGCAGGCTGGAAAAACTCCTATCAAACCACATCACAATATTATGTTGTACAACGAAATTGTTTGGATAGACAAAGCGTTTTCAAAAAAAAAAAAAATATCATTATGATTTACTTATTATACAATCTTTTTATATCATTTTTCTCTTTCCTCCTAAGAGGATTTTGGCGTCGCACGTCTTATGCATTTGCCAGTGTCAAGTATACTATTTTCAAATTTTGTTAAATATTATCAAACAAGTCATAGTCACAGTCAAAGGCGAGCAAAGCAAGTCATGGTCGAGTCCAAGTCATGCCCCAGTAAAGTGGTGAAAACTTTACTAGAGCCTTCTATGGAGTTTTGGAAACAACACGAAAATTCACGTTTCACGACATTATACCATTCACCAACACTCGTGCATGTTTACGAACACTTAACGGGTAAAAATTCACCGCTTTTACACATTAACCATCGAAATAACACAAGTTTTGGAAAATAATAAAATGACGCGACATGAATTCTTCACGTTCCCGCCAAAACTCCATATACAATTATACAATATTTTTTTTTTCTCCTATGCTCTGAGGCTGTGACAACGCCAAAATCAAATCAAATTCAAATCAATTTCTAGCATCGCATGTCGCGTCAATAGATATTTAATCTTTTAATCGAGTTTTGAGTAGCCTTTCAAACGCACATAGTGGCAGCATTGGCTATCTAGTCTGTTGTATTTGTCATTTTCGCAGTTCAGTAACTCGTTCATTTCATTCAAAAAATAACGATCACAGACTGCAATTCCGGTCTTTACAAATACTCAAAAAAGTGTTGATGCTTTCTAGTAAATTACGACAAACCAAACAGAATTTTAGACATTTTATTTGTGTAAAACGAGGAATATCTATTGAACAAAGCTGTATTAACGCATACTTCTATCGAGGAGACGCCGAAAAGAAAATTGAAAACTTATGTCGACAGATGGAAGTGTTCCGTGGTCGAGAAAGAAAAACTTACATTCTGCATAATCAGCTGTCAGTGAGAGATCATCTGTCCCTGTAAATATAAAAGCTAAGACAATCACAACACGTTTCACTATAGCGTGTGTAAATGATGAAGTAAACAAGCAAGCAACGATGTGACCCTGAAAGCGCTCGCGACGAGCACCGATCACGCAGGAGATATGGGGTAATAACCTATCAGGGGAGCGAGGCTGGTTACGCTATGGCGGGGCTCCCGTGAGGTCTCGAGACGATTCCCAGGTCGGATCATCAGGAAACCGCGCACCATGTCCGGCGACTACCCGTTCTCGACGAAGATAGTGAGTCCCGCAAAGTGCAATGAAAAGCCGTGGGACTTGTGGATCAGCGAGATCGGACACTTGTCGCCGCGGGCGGACGATGACACGTTCGTGGCGCCGGCGCCGGCGGAGGGCAAGGGTGGCGCGTCGCGGCGAGTGCACGACGCGCACCCTTACAAGGGCGAGCGCGCCGCCGCTGCGCGCTACCGCCGCTCTGGCCTCCACCGCCTTCGCCACTCCAGCATGAGCCTGCACGGCCTCTTCCCGCAGATGGACAACCTGAACGCCGCCGTGTGTCACATGTGCGGCGTCATAGTGAAGTGTAGTGCCGCGTACAGACACTTGGTGGAGGCGCATGCAGGCGCCGAGCCACTGCTGCCGCCGCCGCCCTCCTCCACATTGCCTAGAAGCCGCAGTCGACATAAAAAGGAACAGCTCCCACCCTCCCCTGTAGAATCGCTCCCGGCAAAGAGAGAGATGTCCCCGGCTCACATTGCGACACCTCCTCTCTCGAGGATAGCATTACCACTGCAGGAGTTGCAGTACTTAGAAGAGCCAAGCCCGGCAGCAGTTACGGGTGAGGTCCAAGTGTGCATGCAGAGCGGGGAGCTCCCGGTGGTCAGTATACAGGACACGGAGGAGTTGCCGCTTGGAGAGAACCTCACAGACGACATCTTTGCCATCATGAACTCGGAGGGCATTCAGAGCGCCGACGATATCACAAATTCAGCAGACTGGAAAAATATTATTAGAGATATAGGTAACTTGCAAGATTTCACTCAGCCCACCGAGCCGGTCCAACCGGCGGACCTGTACGCGCCGGCGCTCCACACCCCTCTGTCGACGTACGCGATCCCGGAAACGGAGCTCGCGAGTCTGCAGTTCGCAGCTGCGACGCCGCCACTGCTGCCCACGCTCGATGCGCCGGTGGTTCCCGGGCAGCAGCTCAAGCCGGCGCTCACGCCCACGACGCCCACCGCCAAGCACTCGCGCAAGTCCAGCAAAACGAAGTTCAACCTGCGGGAGTACGATCCTAACAAGCACTGCGGCGTCCTCACGGCCGATCTGAAGCCCTGCACGCGCTCGCTCACGTGTAAAGCGCACGCGCTATCTCTGAGAAGACTGGTTGAGGGCCGAGCTAAGTCCTTCGATACCCTGCTAGCGGAGCACAGAGCGTCGAGGGACGCGACTGTGAACGCGGCGGCGGCGGCGGCGGCGGCGGCCTCGGCCCCGCCGCCCGTCACCCTCCCGCCGCTGCTAGTCAACACGCAGCTGGACCTGAGCGCGTTCAATGGTCTCACTGCCGAGCAGCAAGTGAACGACATCTACGCGAGTCTGTTGAGCGCCGAAGACCCGGTGCTCCCCGATACGTCCAGTATAACGTCGCTGCTGAGCCAGCCGATGGAGTTCGTGTTGCCGGACGAGGCCGAGCTGCCGACGCAGGTGCCCATCATTAGTATAGCGTCGCCGGAGCGCGCCACACGGCCGCCCGCGCGCGCCGACGACGCGCCGCCCGCAGTCGTCCCGACCGACGTGTGTTGGTACGCCTCCTGCCCGCGCCCGCTAGCTCTCTGCACGTACAACGCGTCCCACGCAGGCGGCGCCATCACTCTCGGCAAACGCTACGCCACCGTCCGAAGCAACATCAAATCCTCCCTCTCCCGGTCTTGCAAAACGGGCACTTCGAACAATTTCTACTACGGTCAGAACGCGCTGGCATTATCGAAAAGTGTACATATGAATGCGAGTAAGAGTAACAAGCCGGAAGTGCGTAAACTGATAGTGACGTGTAGTGATAGTGGGGGGAAGGTGCAGCAGACTCTGAATGAGCTCTTTGGCGGGGAAGTGAGGCACACTATTAATGGACATGTGAGCAAAGCGCGGCCGCCTCTCAAGCACGGCAAGGCTTCGGCGACAGGGCTCGAGCTCGGGTTCCTCGACCCTCTGTTAGCTGACGAGAAGTGCTGAGCTCTCGCCGCTTACTAAGCAATTACCGGTTGTGTAGTCGCATTACGTTTGTATAATTTATTTTCTGTAAAGAATCGAATCGGACTCGCTAATTAATAAAAAAAATATGTAAATTAATCACGAATTTCTCCGGAAAGGAATAAATGTTACGATAACGTTAAATCTCAATTGTTTTCGATGAGGAGCGAACTAAATAATGTTTGTATTATTTTGTATATTATTTGTAAGATTGTTTTTAAATCGTTCTGATGCGTGCGGCTCGGTCTGCATGTTTTAATAAACAATTAAACAGATAGATTTTATTGCAGATGGTTGTATTTTTTTTCAACGTTACTCATTGTTGATACTGATTTGAATACTGATAAATGGCCTAGGACTAATAATGGTTAATTGTGATGAAAATTTCCATGTAAAAATATAAATACTATTAAAAATAAGTATATCCGTAATAGATAAATCGCCTCCTTTTGAAAATAAAGGCAAATACCTCAATATCTATGAGCTTGTTTTAATTGCTGTGTCGGCAACATTGTACCTATCGCGGAATGTAGGCCTCCGCGGAAACAGGTTCTTCGGCGGTTCCCACGCAGCTACGACACTTTAATTACGTTTGATAGCTAATATTTTTTTACTATCTCCACTATCCACTTGCCACTTTGTAGCGAAGAATATCCTGGTCTATTTTTTTTATGCTTTGTAGTGAACCTAGGGGCTTAGTCAAAAAAAGATGGCGCTATACAAATTCACGTGTAAATAAAAAGAGATGGCTAGTCAAAAACCAGCTAACTAACCCCCGAATACTGAAACGCTTGTTTACTTTGACGACAGATTAAGTCTATTGCCACCTTTGTCCTTTGCTTAGTGCCAGACAAAGGCAGTATTAGAATTAACCTGTTGTCAAAGTTAACGAATGTTTCAGTATTCGGGGGTTAATCAATTAAAACTACACTATGCTATTCAAGAAATTATTATTAACTCGCTAGACTAGAGTATAATCACTTGAATATACATACACTAGGCGTTTGGAGACCTAGCGAATTATGAGTATAATTCGAGGTGTTTTCGATAAAAAAAAAATGAGATAATTTCGTGTACCTAATCATGTTTTTTGCCGGAATGCCCAGTACTAGACAATAGAACCAAAAAACATACTTACTTCGCCCTTACAGACCTGCGGATTGGGTACAGGTTACAAACGCGAGGGAAAGAGAAAATAAAATTTTCCTCTTATTTTTTCCGCTGTCCGCGGTTGTTTTCCGGTTTTCATAATGTAAATAGAAAATCTTAGCTGATTAAAAATATAATAATTACAATGATTCCCTGTTAAATAATCCGTATATGCATCTAATTTTTTTAAATGGTTTTGTAAGAAGTTTGACAACAACTCGACATGATGTTAGGTGACGGTGTGGTGGAGGACGGTAAACACCTGGAAAGGGAACTGGCTCTCAAGTGAGTTTTCGGAACATACAGAGCTGCTCGGCGACAGATCCTCAACTCTCGTGTGGTAGCGTCGCCAGCCGAGTCACGAGGTTTTCCTTCACATTCAGCCAGGCTTATTCTTAGGATTTGAACCCGCCTCAGCGACGTGCAATCCGAATGCGCCACGGATCACCCTAGATTCCTCACTACGACGATTGAAGCGCACTACTTATCGGTCAAAATACACCTAAAACAATTTACACATTGGTGCATTGCTATAGAAGCGAGTAGGCGTAAAGTTTAAGATAGCGAATGAGAACGCCTGTCGCAGTTACCCCAACCCACCCGTCTTTCCTCCAAGTATTTAATTTAAATAGAATACTTATTAAGTATATATTACTTAAAATATTTTTGTTTTAATAAAACGGGAATATTCTCGTTAAATTGAGTCGGTTACTCCGACTATAGTTTCGATCACATTCGGAGACCTTTATCAAGGAACGCTACAAGCGTGACACGCGCGCGACCTCTTCTTGCCTTGCACTGCGGTCCGCGCGTGACGTCATGCTTCTCTGCAGGGGCGGGGGCGGGCAGAGTATTGTGCTGCGTCGGCGCACACTGGAGCTCCTCCTCACTACACTCCCCAGGCACAGAATATATAATGCCCCAGGCGTAATATCGGGATGGCTCCTGCACACTGCTCACTACGTCACTACACGTCTCGCAGGCACTCTCGTGAGCTGCATGAAGACAAGATCTCCAAGTCGGTGGCCGGTGCCGACCTCCGTCCATGTTGAATTTTGCACGTATGGAGATTTCGAAACTTCGAATTTTATCGAGACTACAGTCGGAATAACCGACTCAATGTAACCTGAGTATATATTTTTTTATCTATGATTCCCGTTTTATTAAAACAAAATGTGTCAAAACCACGTCAGTTTTCATAGTAAGCAAGTTTACAATAGCTCAGCTGATAAAGTTTCGGGGGTCGTTGGGACTCTTATGGAAGACCTGATTATGTACCCAGCATTATGCAAACGACCTTTTCCTATAATTATACTTATCTATATATCTTACCGCTCGCCACGACTATTAAAAAAAACCACTTGATTACACCGGGTGCGGGGTACGTAATTAGTTGCAGTGACGATTGGGCGACTCAAAGCCCATTCATTCAATTTGCGCCTAGGATCGACGCTAGTAAAGTTTAATCGTGAAAATCGTAATTGATGAACAGTCCGTATAACTCTATCCAGGTACTAACCAAATAATTACAAGAAGGGTAGGAGTTGTATAATTTTTTTATTCAAAATGTAGTCCTATTTTAAAAGTTTAACAAACAGTCAACAAATCAATTAATTACATATGCACTTGCAGAGGATGAGATAAAGGTAATAATGTATGATATACCTAAGTTATTTCACAGAAGATAATAAAGCAAAGCAGGTCTCTGATTATGTGCCGACAATCCTAATAGGTATTAAAATTCATCTCTCGTGACAATCTGTTAGCGCAGAAAAATTATGCCTATATTCCTTCCCTCTACGCCCTTAGTAAAAATATCCACAAAAAAAAAAACAATTCGGCGAAAATTATGGGTCATTTGATTTCCCGCTAACCGGACCACATTTAAATTCCACCTCGATCCCGGGTCTCATCATACTGTTTTATTCCAATACAGCTAAGGTTGGTTTTTATTTTATGTACCATCAAAATCTAGATGAAACTCTGAAGTTTTCGTTCTGATATCGTAGCGGTATACGTATACATAGTTGCATTTTTGGCCCTACGACTAGTTTTGTAGATTTTTTACGCGCTCCGTAAGCATAAACCACATACCTTAAAATATCCAGTAGACAGATCATACCTATTCCTCTCTCACGAAAATAATACGCTCAAAAGCGCCTAATCTCGTCTAGGTTTGCATAAACGAATTTTGAATTGCTGAATCCTAAGCGCGATTTATTACCTCATACCACTACGCCAGACACGGTAAGATTTATTATAAAGATAAATCTTCTGCATGCCGATCTAGATTGTGGTGTTCTAGGCCACATCAGGCAGGTTGTGGCCAAAAACAAACCCATGTTTTCTAGAGATCTTGCGCATATGCAAAGCATGCGAGCGCGATGGCGCGACTGCGACTGATTAGCGCAATCAGGCTTCATTTGTTGACGTTGGTGCAGCTTAATTATTAAAAGCCAGTCCCAATACACACGTATGTATAGTCTCTGTAATGAGAGCACGATTCGTAAGATGTATACACAATTTGAACAGAATATCTCTGTTTCTAGACACGTGAAGGGTGAATGCTAATAAGGCCGTTGACTGATTTTTTATTAGCTAATAAAAATACAGCAAATCAACGAAAACGCTATTAATATCTGTAAGGTAGATAAAGTTATGAGCATTAGGGTGTCTATACATGGCCTGACCTGACATCGTGTAGAAGGGACAGCTAGATTTGAATTGCACGGGAGTAAAAGAAACAAACTATTAAGGTTATAGCTTCTCCCTTTCGCTCCCCCAGCAACTTATATATAGCCATCTCTTTCAAACGATGTCAGGTCAGGCCATGTAGCGAGGCCTTTAGCCTTATTACGATTTGAAGTCAACTCACATGAGCATTATATTATATAACATACAACATTATAATCAACTTCGTTTCGAGGAAGAGACAGATCACCCATTTTGTATCCTTACGAAGAGTATGTCAAAACATTATTAGCCGATAGTTTTAATAGGCCTCCCACTAGGTGGACTGACGACATTGTGAAAGTGCGGGCAACTGGTGGATGCAAGTGGCACGTTGTCGGTCGGTGTGGCGCTGTAAGGGGGAGGCCTATGGTCACTGTGGACGTCTTATGGCTGATGATGAGTTTTTAATGTTACCGTACCGAGTTACGATACGAGTAGACGATCAAGTCGCGCTCGCCTGATGGTACAGGCCAGTCAAGTTACGGGACTTAGTATGAAGGACCCGGACATAATTCATAACATACATATAAAATAGTCTTTGGTATAATTTGCTGACGTATAATCAATATTAAATTAAATTATACGCTCTACATATGAGAGGTTGGTTCTACAACACTCATCTGTGGTTCCGAGTCAAACTCTAAATTGACTGCGCTAGGTTAGAATGTTCAGTGTTTTTTTCCTTCTGGTAGATTCTTGTAGTGGTAGAGCTCTCTTGCAGAGTCCGCCTGGGGAAGTACCACACCTTTGCCAGTTATTCAACCGCCAAGCAGTAGTGTGCAAGCATTACTGTGTCCCGGATTGAAGGGCAATGTTTACTGGGCATACAGAGATTTAACATCTAACATCTCAGGGTGACGAGCGCAGTGCATTGCCGCGCATAGTTTTGAACTGTTGAAGTTCAAAATTCTTTGTGGCACCGAACTGTTATGGGCAAGCGTGAGGCTTAACATCAGGTGAGCTACTTGCTCGTCTCGTCACCGAGAAAAAAAAAAAAGTATTGTTGTATACCGATTGACGAACGATCGGAAACATTGATATCTAGACTAGGACAAATATAATTGACTTTTACAAAGAAAACTGCCAGCATTCATTTATAGACCTGTATTTTTTTTAAATATCTTTTTAAATAGAACATTTTATTTCATAAATGTGGTCTAGCTTCAATTTACAGGATGATCATTATCTATTTCTTCTTAGACTTGATTTTGACACCTTTCGTTTTGGACTTGACTATGCCCTTGAACTGTTTCGACGTAAAAGCTTTTTTCCTGTAACAATATGTACATAGATTAATAACTTTAAACTGGAATAGTATTCGGAAATTCCCTAAAACTGACAACGACGAAAGGCTCAGATTTAGGAACCCAGGAGGTACTACTACACATTGGCGTCGATTCTGTCGAATCACTCACTAAACTAAAACTAGTAGTTCGCGCCGAACTGAGACCTCGCGAGCCCTATATCTTCACAACCCCTGGACCGATTCAGCTCATATTCGAACTTGAAAATAGTATTGCTAGTAATTGTAACTACTTGCCTACAAAATTTCATGAAGATCGGATCAACGGTTCGCAAGTTATCATCGGACAAATATACACACAAACATACATACAAATGCCGATTTGTCCCAGTAAACTCTGAGACCGTCGCTTCGCTCGGTCAATAATCTGACGGGACTTCAATTATCTGCGTCTCTTTTTATTTCAATATGTAAATATTGGTGGACTTTTTTACACACAGCGCCATCTAGCCTCAAACTAAGGGTGGCTATACATGGCCTGACCTGACATCGTGTGAAAGAGACAGCTAGACTTGAATTTCACGGGAGCAAAAGAAACAAACTATTAATGTTATAGCTCCTCCCTTTCACTCCCCCAGAAACTTATATATAGCCAGGTAAAGTTTTCACCACTTTACTAGGGCATGACTTTTAGACTTGACCGTCACTTTCTTTGCTCGCCTTTGACTGTGACTTTTAATTTATAGATATAGTTAGATATAACAAAACTTGAAAATATTATGTATACTTGACACTGGCAAATGCATAAGACGTGCGACGCCAAAATCCTCTTAGGAGACAAAAAAAAAACTGACCTCTTGTTAAGGTTCGTCCTCGAGAGCGGCAGGTACGCGTACGGATCGTGTTTGCCTTTCTTCTTGACGTCGCCCTTCGCCTTCTTCGATCTGAAGTCTGTGCCAGCCGCGGACGCCGCGGACGCCGCCGACCCGAGCGGTCTGCGGAAATGGAAATAACAAAATGCTGAAATATGAAGTCAAAATTAAGTCATTCTGGGGCATGTTTTGCACACACGGTCATCTGACCCCAAACTAAGCAAAGCTTGTAATATGGCTGCCAGAAACTGATATACGTACATATATATTTTTAAATACACACTTATATAGATATTAACACCCAGACATAGAACAAACACAAATATTCATCACATTAATGTTTGCCCTAGATGGGAATCGAACCCACCCAAACATAGAAGGTAGGTTCCCTACCAACTGCGCCACCGGGTCGATTATACCGCCCTTGAAATACTTGAATACCCGTAAATACTCCCGTACACTAACTAAACGAAAACGAGCTATCGCTGTCCTTTACTAAATAAAAACACAAGACAGAGACAGCACGAATTATAGTGCTGTCAAATTAGTTAGACCTTAGTTCTCCATACAAGCAAACATACCACAGTACACTCACTAAAAGAAATCAAGCTATCGCTGTCCTTTACTAAATAAAAACACAAGACAGAGACGGCACGAATTATAGTGCTGTCAAATTAGTTAGACCACAAACAAAAATTCCACAGTACACTCACTAAACGAAATCATGCTATCGCTGTTCTTTACTAAATATAATCACAAGACAGAGATAGTATGAATAATAGTGCTCTCAAATTAGTCAGATCTTAGTTCTCCATACAAGCAAAAATTCCACAGTACACTCACTAATAGAAATTAAGCTGTCGCTGTCTTTAACTAATTAGAAACACAAGACAGCGATAGCATGAATTATAGTGGTGTAAAATTAAGTCAGATCTTAGTTCTCCATATAATATAAGACCAGACCGGAGCGGGTTCCGACTAAAAACAAGTTTTAAGTGTCGCTTGTGTACGTTTTTCTTCGCCGCTTAAGTCGGTAATGGCGATTGACAGCACTAAAAGGCATGCTATCTATTTCTTGTGTTTCTATTAGTAAAAGACATCAATAGCACTATATTTAATTTAGCGAGTTTTACTGTTTCCAAAAACTTCATCAAAACCTCTTTACTGGGGCACGACTTGGACTTGACCGTGACTTACTTTGCTCGACTTTGGCTATGGCTCGTTCCAGTTGTGAAATATATTACTTCACGTGAAATATTACAAAACTTGACACTGGCTAAATACGCAGTGTGCAGCCAAAAAGTAAGAGAAAAAAAAAACCTGTTCCTGGCAAAATTCAAAATGTGTTGGCGAAAAAATCACAAAACAAAGAAAAAAGCACCAAATATTTTCGTGCCGTGTTGGTTCTTAGAAAGGATGAAAGAAAAAAAAAAAAAACAACACCCCAAAATAAACTATAATGCAAAGGATTTGTGTAAGAGAGCCTCAAACTCGCTTAAGCCCATCTCTTGAGGCTCTCGATCATCTCTGATGTTGTCGTCACGAACCCTCACCTGTGGATGCCCTTCCCGCCCGCTCTGTACTTGGACCCGACGGTGACGGTGGACGCTCGACTTCTGGACGACTTCCCGCTTTTCACGCTCAGTATGTCGTCGTAGCGACGCTTGGCGCCCGGTTTCAGTAATTTGGATGGCTTGTCTGGTTTTTCGTCATCTGTGGAAATATTAATCACTGCTATACAATTACATTTTTTTTGAGATATGATTTTAGCGCAGACAGATAGATAGATTGCATTATAGCTATCTCTTTTACTCTCTTACTTTTCACATCTTCATCTTCATCTTTTTCTGCATTGTAACAAAGAGTGCAAAAGCACTCTTTGTTACAATGCAGAAACTAGCTGTAACCAGAGCCGAATTCAAAGCGCCAATTTGAATGACCTATCATAAGTGAAATATTATTATAGGGACAGACCCTGAGTGGATCATTGCAGACTCAAAATGGATCATTACAGAGTCTGAGTGGATCATCGCAGGCTCTAAATGGATCATTGCAGACTCGGAGTGGATCTATGCAGACTCGGAGTGAAACATATTTATTCAATTTTAAAATCTCGAAATAAATTTGTACGCCTTCTAGGCAAACCATGATTTAAAGCGACAAAAAATATTTTAACATCCATTTAATTGTGAATGCACACAAAACACGAGAACATTGTACATTACACTACAATGTTCTCGTGTTTTGTGCAAATAAATATTCTTTATCTTTAGCATTTTACTCTGGTTAGATCATTGCAAACTCGACTATCGATGACTGTGAATCGTGTCGTGTCAAATTTAGTTAGACAGGCTTCGGCAGGCACGTAGGTGATACTAGGCATCGGATACTCGCCGGCTCGAGTAGCGTTTGAATGGAGTTCCGTCCACGAATCGGCAAAGTATCGGTTTTGTGTACCAATAAAGTACACTATGATGTACACTATTTGCGTTCCCTTGTGCAGAAACAGTCTGTTTTAAACGCTTGAATCACATCCTAACTAATATTATAAATGCGAAAGTAACTCTTTCTCTCTATCTGTCGCGTTATCGTGGTTAGACGGCTGAACGGATCGAGCTGATTTTTTGCATAGATATAGCTTAAGGGTCGGAGACGGACATAGGCAACTTTTTTTTAGACCCACGTGAACGATGTCCCGGGTAACAGCTAGTTAAGTATAAATTTAAAATGCTTAGGTGCTTTTTGAGTTAGGTCGACGTCGAGTTGATGTAGTCTGCGATGACCTTAGGTATTTATAATGAACTAGCTGCGCCCCGCGGTTTCACCCGCTATTCTACAGAAGCCGAATATTTTTCCGGCGTAAAAAGAAACCTATGTGTTAATCCAGGGTGTAAGCTACCTAAAAACCCAATTTCATTCGAATCCGTTGAGCCATATACAGAGTTGAACGGGAACAAACACACTTACATACTTACACAAACATTCGCAGTATCTTCGTAGTCAGTTTCGATGTCACCGCTCGGGCGCGGATCGTCATCACCATCATCGTCACTGGCTTCGTCAGTGATGATGAGCCTACTTGGACGCTTGTACAAGTAGGACCATGAATAGGCAATTCAATGTCTTTAAATTATGTGTCAATGCCTAGTGGGTATGTAGTGTCCTTTGTTTTTTTTCAATGTTTTATTTTTTTCGTGTATGTTTTTTTAAATCATGTAGTCACAGAATTATGTTTTGAATTATTTTATTGTAGATATTTGCATGCCGAAAGGCGGAATATGGCGCTCTGTATCTACGTTAATTCCACCTTATTATATCTATATACGCAATAAATGAATTATTTTTATTTTATTTATTTCAATTAGTACCGTACAACACGAATTACAACTAATGATATAAAAACATATTAAATTAAAGTTAAGAAAAATAAAATAATTATGTCAATTATATTATGAATTACTATCGGAAGTAGTCCTGTTAATTAATATTACTAGTTCTTACCAGTATCGTCGGTGTCGGCGTCGATATCACCGCTCGGGCGCGGATCGTCATCACCGTCGTCATCACTGGCGTCGTCAGTGATGATGAGTCTACCGTCGGGGGCTGTCTTGAATCCGCCGTCTTTTTTCTTCTGTTTCACTTCTATTGTCTTCTGTTGGCGGGTCGGGTCCGTGGCTAAAGAAATTAAGGATAAATTAAATTATATTAAGATTCTATTGTTTGCTATTGTTGCTGATATCATAAACTAATGACAGATATATTAACGGCTAGCAAAGAACACCTCAAGACGAAATTTGGAAAATTTGGCCGGTTAATGGATATGAAATTTCAACTTGAGCAGTGTTGTTTGCAAAAAATAAATAATAGTAATAAGATATTCAAAATAATATAAGCTGATATATACTTTGACAACTACCCGCGCACGAAAAGTGTTATGCGCGTAAACGAGACAAATATCATTTAAAATGTGATTTTTCTATTTAGTTATGTCCTCATTAGTTATGTAGATTAAAAATCTTATTTTGGGATATATGTTTTTTGGTTCTGAAATCTAGCCATTGCAAGGTGGGAAACCTGATAGCATGACATTTTCTCGATAAAAAAACATTGAAAAGACCTCGACTTACACAGTTTTTTCTCTAGCGCTCGGAACCCCTAGTGTATACTCAAGTGATTATTACACTAATATGTAGTAATAATATCTAGGTTTGCACGGAACAGAATTTCGATTGATTTCCTGGTTTAGATGTAATTAGCAATTATCTGGTTTTTAGACAAGCCATGTCTTTTCATTTGCGCGCGAAAATGTATAGCGCTATCTTTCTCTCGAAACACCCTCTTATAAGAACATAAATAAGTGAACTTAGAAAAGTATTCGTATAGTACGTCGCTTAGAGCGCAGCACATGAGACAAAACGTCAATATAACAACCAATCACGATTACCAATTTTCGACCAATCAGGATGCAGTAATAGTAGCCGAACGTTGAAAAAAAAAAAATTATAACTTTGTCTTTTTCCTTCATGAAAGTAATACTTAATTTTCCATAATTTTTTTCTGTGGGAAAGAGACACGTATTCAGCTTTCACTTAATAATAATAATAATATTTATTTGTACAAAAAACTATGATCTAAAGATAAGAAGTGTGCGCTGGATTCCACACTAGAGCGACCTGTGTCGTGGTCTCCAGGCTCTTCTTATTACAGAAAGTACATTACAACAAATTCATGAAGAAATCATAACATATTTAATTTAGAGTGCGGTATAAAATGCGCTCACAGTGCAAACACCACATACACTGCTAACGATCGGTTTAAATTGTTAGTACGCACACAGCGCGCCAACAAATTGAAATGATTAGAGTGCTCATGTCAGATAGTTTCATTTTTCAGGTTATCTGTCTCAGTGTCTCATAATTTCATGGCCACAGTTTCATTTCTGTCTTCACAGAAGACTTTGGCCTGCATTAAATCCATTTTTTTCTTAAAAAAATAGAGAATAGCGAAATTCCCAGATGTCAATTTGAATTTGACAGTAGCGCACACAGTACCTCAGTTATCTCAGTTTTGTGAGCACCGTGAGCACGCTCAAATGACGTCATGTGTCTGACAGGTGTCATGTGCCCATAAATGGGCATTTTAAACCGACTGTTTGCACGCTGACAGTGCAAATGGTAACTATGTGCGCATTTTAAACCGTACTCTTAGTAGGGTAGTTTTAAATGAAACTATGAGAGTGCAAAAGCGTGCGGATTTAAATGTACTGTGTCATAATGACGTAAGTACCTGTAATCTTCCTAGAAGCTGATACATCAGCCAAGTCCACGATATTCTCGGGGTCGTCTTGGATCCAGGCTTGGGTCTTCGCTTTCTTCGCCTTTACATGGAAAAAAAACCGATGAAAAAAAGTTATGTGTTGCTGACTCATCCAATAGCAACTCGAAAACATACATACTCAAAAACATTAGCCTCATTTTTAGGGTTCCGTAGTACTACAAGGAACCCTTATAAGTTCGTCATGTCCGTCTGTCTGTTTGTCTTTTAGATTCTGGGGAAGTACCACACCTTTGCCAGTTATTCAACCGCCAAGCAGTAGTGTGCAAACATTACTGTGTTCCCGATTGAAGTGCAATGTTTCCAGCGTAATTATGTTAAATAGATTCGAGCGCTGTGCATTGCCGCTCATGGTTTTGAACTGTTGAAGTCCGAAATTCTGTTTGGCACTGAACTGTTATGTGCAAGCGTGACGCTTATCATCAGGTTAGCGACTTGCTCGTCTCGTCACCAACTTTGTACGATAAAAAAAGATTATATATCAGTGGTCAGTGGTCGTCGCCACCTATAGACAACTGCAACAACAGAGGCATTGCCGGCGCATTGCCAACGCTTTGGGGTAGGGATTTTGTTAACATATATCTTGTAGCGATCCAAGTTACGTTGTTGTGTACCTTCGGTTTCCTCGGCCGCTGGTCCTCATCATCGTCCAGGAATTCCATCTCTGAGTCGCTGTCTTTGAGGATATCGTCCAAGGTCTTGGATGTGCTCCTGATTTCATTGTCCGAGTCGGATTCCGCTTGTTCCCTGGATAAAAGGCATTTCAATAATTGTGAAATGCAAAAAACACGATTACGGCCCCGCATATGAAGCCGTAAGTATTAGTATATAGTGTTAACCATAGAAAAAGGTCATTGGAACAAGATATTTTCGCAATTTCTTGATTGGTCCCATATTAAGTTATTCATAGTGAATGTCAGCTGCTATTCCAGGCTAAGTGTCTTTACCATTCGACCATACCGTCACTTAACATCAGGTGAGTTGTGGTCAAAGGCCTAGTCTGTCGACCAAAAAAAATATATTACCTCGAGTCCTTTTCGATTGAGCATATTTCAGAATAATAGTAGATAAATCAGATTGGTATCAAGACGATACTGTGTCAGATGACCATAATGTTTTCAAAACTTGTGTTATTTCGAGTGTTGATGTGTAAAACGGTGGATTTTTATCCATTAAGTGTTCATGGACGTACATAAGTGTTGGTGAATAGTATAATATCGTAAAACGTGACTTTTGGTGTTGTTTCCAAAGCTTGTTTACTTTGCTTGACAATGAGCCGTTTGCCCTTTTGACACTTCATGTCCGTTTCTTTCATCCAAAATAGATGGCGTGGTAATCTTTAAACAATATCCTTCAACTTTGACAGATATTGCTTAAAGGTTCAATGAAGGACGGATATTGTTTAACGATTGCCACGGAAAACGGCTCAATTCACTATGACTAAGACCTAATTAAAATCTAAAATATTACAAAACTTGACATTGGCTTATTACACTATGTGGAGCCAATAAAAAAAAATGCGTCATTACTCACTTGTCATTGTCTCGCATTCTTTTCTTCCTGTTGTCCATTTTGCGAATGTTTCGTAGCCTCCTCAGCATCACGTCGTCTGTCGGAGGTATCAGCTTCTCGACCGTCTCCGCACCGTACTTACGTACTATTCTGTAATTTGGTACTTATGTACTACCCTCCAGGGAATCAAAAACGGCAACAAACTGCTGCACTTACATAGTCTTCACGCTAGAGGGATTTTCGCTAGATTTGATAATTTGTAATTTATACACACAGATCACACTAGATACCGCATTACGAGATTCATTGTTCCTACAAAAAGTTACCAAAGTCTGAGGCGCGGCGCGGGTCGCGGGGAGTGCGACCGAGAGTTCTCATTGGCTATATCAAGATTACGCCTACTCGCGCCTAGCAATCAACCAGAGTAATTTCTTATAAGTGTATTTAGACTGATGCATGGTGCGGTTCGAGCGTCCTGAATGCAGAATCTAGGGTGTGATCTGTGCTTATACACAACTAGCTGCAAGGAAACCTGCATATTTCCGGAGAAGAGATTCGATGGCGTATGTGAATCCGCCAACCCGCACTGGGCCAGCGTGGTGGATATGCTCTAATCAGCCTTCGAGGGTAGGCCGATATCTCAGCAGTGGGATGTTTAAAGGCTGATGCAAAAAAAATGGTCTAAAATACAATTGCAACATTTGACCCGAACATACATACTTACATACAAACAAAAAAATAAAAAAAAAGCTAAAAATAAATAAAAGCTTAAATCAAACCACGATCAAACCTATCATACGATCGTTATTTAGCATTTCTTGTGCTCCTGCGCCAACTTGCCAGCTTTCAGTAGGACACTAAAGAAATTTGTGTGTTTAATATCTTCGTGCGACGAAATCGCATCGTTTGCTCGTACGATCGCAGCCAATTAGGACGGATGCCACAGACAAAAAAAACATGAAAAGATTACAAACCTGGTGAGAAAGTATCCGATTTCGAGTCTGGAGTGTCGCTTGCAGTCCTCGTTCATGGTGGACAGCGTTTTGAGTATCAGCGGCAGGCTGCCTGCCAGCACGTCCGTCGGGAGGACTTTGGTGTACACCTACATTGCATTACATTATTGACTATTTTACAAGTATTTTTATTAAGCATGCAGCGGAGCTATGGCCAATCTGGATCCGTACCATACATCCTTAGCGCGATGATTGTTAGGTTCAGGCGCCGACGCCGCGCGACCATGAACCTTATCGCGCCGCGACAGGATTCTCGGTCGCGCAGCATCGGCGTCTGAACCTAACAATTTATTTATTTATTTAAGTATACATTGCCACATAATGCGTAATGGTTACATTTTTCAGAATGTACTAAATTGCACATTATACGCTGTTATAGGATGTTGCAAACAGTATAGTTGCCTACATATTAAAAAAGTAAAACTACCTATTAATAAATACAGAAATACAGAAAACTTATACGACTTATAACAATCATCGCTTAGTGTCATAGACATCATCATCATCAGCCATAAGACGTCCACTGCTGAACATAGGACTCCCCATGTGTCTTAGACACTTGGCATTTATTTTTGCTAAAATAATATTTTGCGTTTTCGGCATATATTTTTTTCCTCAAATTTTTTTCAAATGCGAAATGCTGCTTTTTGATATATAAACCGTAAAACTACATCTCTAATTTGTAGGATAATTATATATGGTATTCCCCACACGGATATAATATGATCTCAAACCTCGTAGATAGTGGTCCATGTGTGTAACTTGCACTGACACTGTTTCCAGTCTCGTATCTTCTAATAAATTAAACAGTGCAAATTATTAATGAGTGAATGATAAAACGGACCGATAAATCATTCATTCACTGATATTATCAGCTTATTCATTCAATTTTCCTTCAGATATTTCACGGAAGCAGCGACACTGGTTTAGATTCTGTTGTACCATTTTCTAAACTAAAAGTAAAACTGTTACGATCTTCTTCTCACGTATTGAAATAAAAAGGGACGCAGATAATTTTAGATCAGCCAGTTATGTTTATTGAGTGGCATAAGGCCAGTCTTTCTATTTCCGATCTACCCCAGTTACTGTCTTCAATCCCGTAATCTCTAATAAATTGAAATTAATCAATAAATAAACATGAATGAGTGAACTACGAATTATTCATTCACTCGTTCATTCGGTCTCACCTTGAGGAAGCTCATCGAGGCGGCGACAATCTCCCTGTTCCCGCTCAGCATCTGTCCAGCTACTGTCTCGAGCAGGCCCTGCACCGTCTCCAGCCCCATGTCCTCGGACAAGTTAAACAGCGCGGACGCGACCGCGCGAAGTGTCGCGCTGACTACCCTGGGCAGAGGCGCCGACAGCCCGGACAGTAGCATCGTCACGTAGGCTTGCATACCTGTACGAGAATAAGATAAGTAATAAATTCTTAAACAGCATTTTAGCAAGCACATTAATATTACAAATGCGAAACTTTGTGTGTACTATGTACGTATGTAAGAGAAACGTATTTTTTTTATTGTTTGTGTGTTTTGTTTTAATAAAACGGGAATACTCACGTTAAATTAAGTTAGTTAATTAATTAATTTAACGTGAGTATTCCCGTTTTATTAAAACAAAATGTATCAAAACCACGTCAGTTTTCATATTTGTGTGTTTAGTTTGAACATTGAAAAACTTTAATCAATTACAAAATAATTATCTATTGTCTACATAAATGTAGACAAAACGAGATAATAATAATAATAAACATAATAAATGTATGTAAGTGTGTTTGTTCCCGTTCAACTCTGCAACGGCTGAACGGATATGGATGAAATTTGGTATGGAGGCAGCTTATTCCCCGGATTAACACAGACTACTTTCTATCACGAAAAAATTAACCATTCCCGAAGGATAGGGGGTGAAACCGCGGGGCGCAGCTAGTATCTAATATAAATATCTAACTAATATTATAAAAGCGAATTTATCTGTCTCTCTGTCTGGGTGTTTCTCGCTTTATCATGGTTAAACGGCTGAACGGATCGACCTGAATTTTTGCATAGGTGTAGCTTTGGTCGGAGACGGACATAGACATTTTTTTTGCTCGGGTAAATGTATGTTTTTTTTTGTAGCCTCTGATAAATAAAGTGTAATTTCGTTAAACTTACCTCCTTCTTGAGTTTTCAGGACGTTTCCAATAGTATTGATGAGATTAAACGCGCACTGCCTACACTTGGAGTTGATGTCCTTGGTGCATATCACAGATTCAGCTATTGCACTCTTTAGCAGCTTGCTCTCGGCGTTTAGGGCCTGTGTCGATGAAATTAGGTATTCTATACACCTGGAAATATATTTTCAATTACATTTCATACATTTATAAAAGTTTTGAAAAGCTTTTTATTGAGAGACGCGGGAAATTAAAATTTTCCTGCGTTTTTGCCAATTGCAACTCAACTACTCATCGTAGATTTATTGAAATCAATTTTAGTGCGCTAATAAAAAGGTCGTATCAAGAAATTATGGCTAAAATTATAACCTAGATAAAAATAAATATACAATAAAGATAAAATATACGAAGCTGCGTCCAATTTACTGAATTATTTAAGTCAAAACTGAAACTCTGGTTGTTAGACCATCCATTTATGACCTAGATGAATATGATTGTATGAAAAATTTATTTACGATTTATTTATTTAAGACCAACAGCACAATAATACAAATTAAAGAACATAGATACATTTTATATAACAGCCAATTATAGGTCTATTATATTTTAAGTAATATAAACAATATCGCTTTTAAGTCACTACTAACAAAGTAACATATTTAATATTAATTTATTGTTTATATGGTTTTAACTTTATTGATTGTACCTTATTGATCCTGACCGACTTGTAGCTTTGGTACCAATAAATATTTAATTTCATTGGTTTATTTTGGTTTAATAAAACGGGAATACTCAAGTTAAATTGAGTCGGTTATTCCGACTATAGTTTCGATCACATTCGCAAGGCAAGACGAGGTCGCGCGCATGTCACCCTTACGTCATCCCTCGATAAATGTCAACGAATGTCATCGAAATTATAGTCAGAATAACCGACTCAATTTAACGTGAGTATTCCCGTTTTATTAAAACAAAATGTGTCAAAACCACGTCGGTTTTCATAGTAAAATATTGGTTTAGCTACAAATGTCAATAAGCTGATTTTCATCTTGGTTTTTACTTTTTTGTGACAAATATTACCAATAATGAGGCGTTTTCAAAAAAAAAAAAACCTGGTAATAAGAGTACCCGATAGATGGCGTTAGATGTACCTTGAGGTTTTTCTGACACTGTCAAGACATGAAAGAAAAAAAATGTACGTGTGCCTTTTTTTTCCTCGTGTTTTTTGGCTCCACATGTGTATTTAGACAATTTCAAGTAATGTAACTATATATTTGGCTTCATTTGAAATATTACAATAGTTGACACTGGCTAAATACACAACATGTGGAGCCAAAATTTACGATTTAAAAAATAAACAAAATGTGTCGACAGAAATGACAATGACAGGTAAAACGATAGGACTATTACGCCATCTAGTAAGTATTTTAGAACTTTTTTTATTTTTTTTGAAAAGGCTCATTGCTTTCACCTTGGTTTTTTTGGTTGGTGTAATTTCATGATACAACCTATATATTAGCGCAAAAATAGTTTTTATGAACCCACGTAACGTAACCGACCCAATCAGTATACAGAAACTACATAAAAGTTACATGCAAATGACTGGCGCTGGTTTAAATTGTAAAAAAATACTATTACGAAGATGAAACTTGACACCGGCTAAATACACTATCAGTGGAGCCAAAGTTGCAAACTAATGAAGGCGAGGTCTAAGCGCAAAAACTACAAAAAGTAGTATTTTGAGCGCCTAGTTTGAAGTGACGAGATTAAATAATCAGGAGCAAAAGCTACTGCGCGTGTTAAATAAAACTAAAAATACGTTTAACCAAATAAAATTCCGAAAATCTGTCTTAGTTACAAAATAAAAAGTTGGAAAAATGACCCCCTGAAAAATCCTTCTGAAATCAAATGCTCTGAATTTTCAGCGGTAACTACAAATTTTCTTTTACAAATTAAATATCCAGGCTAACGGTTTATACGTCGAACCAGGTAATTTTTTATTTGTTTTGTATATTTCCGATAATAATCGGCAAAAGAGCAATGAAAAACTACAATTTCCCGTTTTTTTTCATCAAGTATGATATGCGACTTTCAACTTTAAACCTTAGAAATTTGAGCGGATACAATACTCATATGAAATCACGATCAGGCTGCGCCTTAACTAAAGGCCTGTGAGTGTGAATGATAGCGTTAAAAACGTAATGGAGTACCTCAATCTAGCTGCTTTACTGCTATCCGCGACCTTATTCAACGAACTCATAAGCAACTTCTTAATCTTCTTATAATTATTCTTCAAAAACTTCTTACAACTAGCATTATCACTTTTGAAAATCTCCTCCAGAATTCGATACGCTTTCTTATGCTCCATTTCTAACAACTTCGCTTTTTCTTTGTATTTCAAAGTAGGTCTCTTTTCGCTTTCGTCCGCTTCCATCGCTTCAGCTTGTTTCGCTTCCGCTTTTCTTGCTTTTTTGAATTTCCTCGGGTCCTCCAAGACCGTTTCGCAGAGCGGGTAGACCCATTCGTCGAAGAGTTTTGCGATTTTGTCGCTGTTTTGGTAAAGAACTAGTAGTCTGACGATGTCTAAGATTGATTCTCGTTGGTGATGATTGTCTTTGGACGATTCTAGTTGTTGTAATGCGTTCGTGAATAGTTCCTCTTTCAGTGTTTGATCGGTGATTGTTAAGTAAACCTGGGGAAGAGTATGAGGGTGATTTCATTGGATCAAGCGCGGAATTGTCAAAAGGACTAATATTTGGCTAGGCTTGTGGCTCAGTGGGAGGATTTAACCTTCTGAGCTGTAGGTTGTGGGTTCGATTCCCGCCCAGGACAAACATTTGTGTGACGCTTATCTAGGTCAGAGTGAATAGGTATCTTCTAAGTCTGCGTGGTTCATCTTCGACCACATCATCACTTATCAACAAGCGAGTTGGTGGATGCAGACTTATAAGCAAAAACAATGTGAATATGGATGTTTGTTCTTTGTCGGGGTGTCACTATGTATTGCATGTATAAAAAGGTATTTATGTATGTATTCTATCAGTTCAGGCTTAGCCGAGTTTGAGGTCCCCTAGAAATGTATTATAATATGTTATAAAATAATTATGGATAAATATTATTTTTTTAAGTTATCTGGTTCCCATAGTACAAGCTTGCTTAGTTTGGGGCTAGATGGCGCTTTGTGAAAAACGTTCATCCCCAATATTATTAATTTATTTAGTCTCAAGGAGCCGAAAAAATGGGAAAAAATATGGCTGAAAAAACTTGGCGTGTTTCATCATCGTCCACACCGTCTTAGAATATCAGATGACCACAAAGGTCAAAATAACAGGACACCTGTCATTTATTAAAAAAAGAAAAAAAAAAAGTTCTGTAAGTAAAAACTGACTAGACTAACCTGTATAGTCTCCAAAGCTGCCAGTCTCTGCCCTTCCGCGATGCTCCCCTTAGCCGGTGACATGTAGATATTTAGCAAGATCGGGATATAATTCTTAGCAAACCTCGCCAGTTCCGCCTTATCTTCCTCTGACTCACTACCAGTGATCAGCTTCCTTAGCGCTTGCATCACTGACATCCTTAAAAGTAAAGTAATCATTGCATAGGGACTCCTACCTCTAGTTACTGACTTTTGGCTCCTTGGAAGCTATGGTATGTACATGCCTATGTATGGTAACTTATAATTAGCTTTCAAGTTAAAATATTACACCTGATATTTAAGTGCTTGCTGTTAGTTATACCAAAAGAAGATCTACACGAGAAGAATAACCATCTCATACAAAAAATGTGTACCCCGAAAAAATCTGCTTAGAACTAAATGGCGCTTACGTATTTAGCCTCATGTCCAAACCGCTATAAAATCCGATTAAAATTATGGTAAACTAGCTGCGCCCCGCGGTTTCACCCGCTATTCTACAGATACCGAATATTTGTCCGGGTTAAATAGTAGCATATGTGTTAATCCAGGGTATAAGCTACATCCATACCAAATTTCATTCAAGTTATGATGCTGTGACAGTGACAAACTGCAATGAATGCATGGTCAGGTAGACAAAACGATATTATAAGGCTACTAGCTGCACCCCGTGGTTTCACCGGCTATCCTACAGTAACGGTTAAATTTTTAAAATTTCCCCATATTTCATCCAAATTCGTTTAGCCATTACAGAGTTGAACGGGAACAAACACACTTACATACTTACAGACTTAAACACAAACTTTAACATTTATAATATTAGTGTGTTATAGAAACATAGTATTGGTATATGGCCGTTATTTAAGTTTTAGTTCAAATTAGATTTTTTATATTTACGTAATAAATATGTTTCGAAAAATAAAGTTTTCAACGCCATCTCTTGAGAACCTAGCGAATTTTTCAAATAAAATATAAAATTAATAGTTTTATTATTAAATAAAAATATTTGTGTCGATCCTGTCGCAGATTTTAAGTACTAGGCGACATCTTACGTCGTTATCACTACTACCATTTTTTTAAGCATCTTTTTAAGGATATTAGTGCTCTTAGTATAGTTTCTCTATGGTTATACTAAAATAATAAAATAAATTACTTCAAATTCAAATTATATGGAAAAACGATTTATACGTGTTATTAAAATAACGCAAAACCTCAAGATTTAATTATTGATTAGTGTGCAAAAATGCCGTCAATGTCAATGTTCCAAGTTAAAAGTCTCTCAATGTCTCCAGTTTTTTTTAGGAATAGATAGATAGATAAGCTATTTCTTGTTCACACCAAAGCTTAAAACTAGCTTAACAGCAGGCGGCCTCATTGCTGAAAGCGATCTCTTCCAGGCAACCTTAAGAGATTTAAAGATAAGAAAATATTCTATGACAAGATATTCAACAGATAGCCCAGCAATGGGATCTAATTGGTTAAAAAAAATAAGAACCTCACCTGAATTCAGGGTTATCTTTTAAAACATTGCCCAAAACCCTCGCCACTGCTTTGAAATTATCTTTAATATCCTTCGGACTATTACAGAAGCTGGGCAACAGAGCCCACAGTTGGTTACACAGCAGCTCGTATGTATGCGATCCGGGTATGTCCTTCGCTTGCGATAATTCTCTACCTTTTTTCCGGCAGAATGTTGCCATTTCTAAAATGTCCGTGGCGAAGAATTTCAAGTGAGAGTTTGTGATTTTTTCCTTCATGACCGGGAGTAGCCAACTCCTATTTAGGTTGATAAGGTCGGGGTTGTCGCGCAGAGGTATTACTGTGAATGAATAAATGGTTTTATTACCTGGGGTCTTTTTTCTTTCTTATTTGGCTCCACACGTTGTGTATTTAGCCAGTGTCAAGTATTGTAATATCTCAAGAAAAGTCAAATATTTCACCATTAAAATGAGTCTCGGTCATGGTCTAAGTCAAGCAAAGTAAGTCACGGTCAAGTCCACGTCATACCCCAGTAAAGCGGTGGACATTTTACCGAGGTTTCAATGGAGTTTAGAAACAACAAGAAGAGTTACGTTTCACAACATTATACTAAAGCACTATGTGTAAAGATGGTGGATTTTTTCCATTGAGTGTTCGTGAACGTGCATGTGTTTGTCGCCAGTACGTATAATGTCGTGAAATTTGACTTTTCGTGTTGTGTCCAAAACTGCTTAGAAATCTCTAGTGAAGTCTCCGCCACTTTACTGAGGCATGTCTTGGACATGACCGTGTTTTACTTTGCGTGACTTAGACTATGACTGGGGCTTGCTTAAATTGTGAAATATTTTACTTCACTTGAAATATTACAAAACTTGACACAGACTATGTGGGGAACAAAAAAGTAAGAGAAAAAAAATATATATTGAAAAATGACGTCTTTTGCGCAACTGCAATTTATTTTTAGATCTCTTTGGTATTTTTTATTTTATTTATTTATACCTGTGAGTACGAAGTCCGGTCCAAGTGATTTAATAGCGCATCCAGTCGCGTGTTCAACTTCTTTATCGTTATGGAAATTATGGCTCTCGCGGCGCTCGTTGAGCTTCCTTAGCAGCGGCGCGAGGAGGTGGCTTACTCGCGCGTTCGCGATCTGTCGACAGGCAACTTTATAAACAAACTAGTTTCGAGCAGCGGTCTGGGGAGTTAGATAGATAGATAACTCTTTATTGTTCACATCAGGAGATATGAGAAATTGATGTCGATTTCGAGATTCCATTCTCGACTGTTTCTCGTCTCGATTGCCTCCGACCACAGGATGTATCTCGTACGCTAGCCATCGTGAATGTCTAGAAATATAGCATTCATCATCATCATCATCATCCACAGCCTTCCTTATCCCACTGCTGGGCATAGGCCTCTCTCTCGCTATGCCATCTGCCTCGGTCCTGTGCCAATCTAGTCCAGGTTCGACCCGCGACGGTCCCATCTCGCAGCTGGACGACCAACGCTCCGTCTATCTTGCCTCGGCCAATATAGCGTTGAGAATAAGTAATCTCGAAATTCGACATTTTTTTCGAGACGAAGGAGCCGGTTGCCGGTTAAATAACCACCAGGGGCGGACTCTGCAAGAATCTTACCACAACAGCACTTCAAAAGGGTCGATCGACCTTTAAAGACAAAGATCTTTAAAGTATGTTTTTTTTTTGTTTATGAAGTTTTTTTTTTAATATTAAGTGCGGTAAACAAGCAGACGGTCCGGCCGATGGTAAGCGGATGGCACTATCGATGCTGGCTGTTGAGGAAGGTGGTAGTGGTACCTCAAAGCAAACAGCGATGGTCATGACGACATGCCGTATGGCCTGGTTGAAGGGGTTGTCGAGGCCGGTGCCGATGTTCCTGAAGATGGCTTCCACGTGGGACTTGTGCTTGGTGAATGTCTCCTCGGTGTCGATCGCTGGCTTCACGCAGTCTATTAGTACAGCCTGGAATTAAGAAAAAACTTAAGGCCTTTAAAGCTTTAACGATCCTCCTGGCTTAGTTGGTAGAGCGTCTGCCTCATCAGGAGGTCCAGGGATCGATCTCCGGCCGGGTTATTTGTCCGTGTGTTTGTGTGTGTGACACAGGGAATCCTGGTGGGGAGCAAAGAGTGCGAAGCGTTCTTATTATATACCATAGGAATAGCATATTTTTCAGGATAAAAGGTATCTTCGAATCAAACCGAATACTTTGATAATGTCTACATAATTATATGTTAACACTAACACAAGTTTTTAAAATAGGGCCAAAACTTAGTGTATTTATTTTTGTTTAAAACTAAACAATTTCGAGGTCGACCAACTTGGGGCATCCCCTGAAACTAGGATAAAAAGGTATTACCTCGAGAATTACTACTTCTTTTGAAGTTGGTGGGGAATACCCGTGAAACATAGAGAAGCCGAAATAGTTTTCAAATGAGGCGATTTAAAAAAAAATTACCATACTTACTAGATGGCGTAATAGTCATAGAACTCTACCTGTCATTGTCAATTCTGTCGAAAGATTTATTGTTTTTTTTTTAAATCATAAATTTGGCTCCACACGTTATGTATTGCCAGTGTCAAGTATTGTAATATTTCAAAAGAAGTCAAATATTTCACAATACTTTTTTTCTTTGTAGTTTGTTTATTTAAGTATAGTTTATATAATATTTTTAAGTTTTTAGTTATTGGCTAAATACACATGTGGAGCCAAAAAATACGAGAATAAAAAAACGCACACATATTTTTTTTGTCTTTCATGTCTTGACAGTGACAGATAAAGTTCAAATTACATGTATCGTCATCTATTGTGTACTTTTATTACTTTTTTTTTTTTTTTTTTAGAAAACGCCTTTTTCGGAAATGTAAAATTGGTAAAAAAAAAAACAGAAGAATTTCCTTGTATTCTTAGAAATAGTGGGAAAATCTTTATATTTAAGTATGTCGGTAGAAATACCGAAAATTGGTATCTTCGAGACCCTGCAGGGGGGGC
This sequence comes from Apocheima hispidaria, assembly GCA_947579745.1. Lineage (NCBI taxonomy): Eukaryota > Metazoa > Arthropoda > Insecta > Lepidoptera > Geometridae > Apocheima > Apocheima hispidaria. The sequence continues at coordinate 2,363,065 of OX388166.1, read as the reverse complement.
GGCAATCTTCCACAGGCATAGGCAGCCAAGATCACCCAACAAACAACAAATCCACCCCTGAGAAAACTAGCAAACTGTAATGTTTGTCTTAAAGTTAATACCTTACCTTCAATGCGTTAGTAGATGCGGAATTAATATCTGCGACGTCAGACAACCACAGCTCAGAGACACAGATGTTCACGAAGAGAGGTAAGTTGGGCAAGCAGAGATTTAGGTCCAAGCTGAAATAAAAGATTTTTATAAAACAATTACACACTATGCATAACACACTCAGCTCGATCGAAGCACCGTTTCATGGTTGATATACCAAAAACTCGTACGAAACGGTTTGATTCCACTTTATTTATTCGACCTGCTGAACAGTGGAATGCGCTGCCCGAGTGGGTCTTTCCTGATAATTATAATCTGGGTGTCTTCAAGTCGCGAGTGAATCGGTTTCTTCTAGGCAAGCGTGCTCCATCGTACGCTGCAACCTCGTTTACCATCAGACGTGATGGCAGTAAGACGCAAGCCTATAAATAATAATTTAAAAAAGCATCCACGCCCCGGAGAAAATACACATTAAAAAAGTCACTTTTAATTGGTTCACTGCTTATTGGTTAGGGGTATCCTTGAGATAGCTAATAGGAACGCTTTGTCATTTTCTATGGGTGGTCACCGGCCGTTATTTGTTGAGAAAAACACTGTTGAGACTTTAGTGGTATATTTGCGATAATTACAGTTATTTTTTTCTTTTGACCGTATTTTAAAGATATTATAGGCGCGGTGCGTGACAGCACAACCGCTCGGTTTCTGGCGGATTTAAACAACTTAATGGCCGCGCCAAGTGCGCGACCTACCCTCTGTTAGGTGGACTTTCGCCTTCTGATCTGTAGGTTGTGGGTTTGATTCCAAGACAAGCATTTGTGTGATGAACATGTATGTTTGTTCTTTGTCTGGGTATTTCTATGTATTCTATGTATGTATTTATAAAAAATAAATAAATGGATTCTATCAAGTCAGCTGATGAGGTCGTTGACCTCTCACTTCAATACTCACGTAGCAAAGCACAAGCATTACCACGCACCGCGCACTATACGAGCATTTCCTCCGCGTCGTGAGCCGGTGTCGCGCCGCTTGCAGTGGTCCAGTCAGCTGACGAGGCCGTTGACGTCCACGCCCGTACTCACCTAGCTAGGCACGAGTATCCTTGTTGCAGGACCGCGCACCAGGCCAGCACTTGTCCCGCGTCGTTGGCCGGCGGCCGCGCCGCCAGCAGCGCGCGGGTCAGCTGGGCGGTCAGCTGACCGGTGAGGTTGTTGACCTCTCGCGGCGCTTCGAACAGCGCGTGCAGCGTGTGGAGGCAGCACGTTTTTATGTAGACGTTGTTGTGGGTCATTAGGGAGAGGATCGCTTCACAGGTTGACTAAAACAGAAAAGCATATTATGATTATCTATTATTTTTCAACTACTAACTGTGGGGTCGCAGTTTTATCAGCGATTTTTTTTGTAGTCGTGAAAAGATAATAAATGGACAGAGACAGGTAGTTGTGTTCCTATGGACATGTGTTTGGGGGACGCACAGATCACACCTAGATTCTGCATTCAGGACGCTAGAAGCGCACCACGCATCAGTCTAATACACTAATAAGAAATTACTCTGATTGGTCGATTGTGAGCCTTGAGATAGCCAATGAAAACGCTCGGTCGCACTCCCCGCGCCCCGCGCCACGCCTCAAACTTTGGTGACTTTTTGTAGGAACAACGAATCTCGTAATGCGGTATCTAGTGTGATGTGTGGGGGAACGGCATCGGAAGGCAAAGTTACGCAGAGCTCGAAGTTGTTCAAAGTTGGTAAGGTTTTATTTTAGCAACTTCGAACAAAGCGCTTCGAGCCGGCAGCGTGGGGCACCGAACGAGTGTTGTTTGGGAGGTTGTGTGTAAGCTTGAAAAACACGACGACTGTAAGTTGTTTATGCCGTCTCTGTCCCTAGTCTGTGGATTGGGCTGAGATTTGTAATATCTCCTGTCCCTAGTCTGTGGATTGGGCTGAGATTTGTAATATCTCCTGTCCCTAGTCTGTGGATTGGGCTGAGATTTGTAATATCTCCTGTCCCTAGTCTGTGGATTGGGCTGAGATTTGTAATATCTCCTGTCCCTAGTCTGTGGATTGGGCTGAGATTTGTAATATCTCCTGTCCCTAGTCTGTGGATTGGGCTGAGATTTGTAATATCTCCTGTCCCTAGTCTGTGGATTGGGCTGAGATTTGTAATATCTCCTGTCCCTAGTCTGTGGATTGGGCTGAGATTTGTAATATCTCCTGTCCCTAGTCTGTGGATTGGGCTGAGAATTATAATATCTACTGTCCCTAGTCTGTTGAATGGATTGAGATTTGTAATATCTCCTATCCTTAGTCTGTGAATTGGGCTGAGAATTGTAATATCTCCTGTCCCTAGTTTGTGGATTGGGCTGAGAGTTGTAACCTCTCCTGCACAGAGCTCGACCAAAGGTCGGAACTCAATTCGAGTTCATAGAACAGATAGGAATCTAAAAGTACTCACTTTAATGAACTCCTTGCTAAATACAGGAAGAACGTCTCTGAGCAAAGTCAATGTGTGTAGGACAGTTCGGTGACCGGACAGTAACGCTTCCGCCTTGATCTGGGACAGGCAGTACTCCGCCACGCGGTTGGAGGCTGGGTGGATCCGTGGCACCTGCTGGTCGATATCATATTAGCATTATAACGTAAGTAAGTTTATAAGTGTCCTGGTACACAACCAAAGCAGAAATTCACAGCAACCTAGAGATGACCACAGTCAAAGAAGAAATATCAAAATCTCACAAAAAATATAGGCACCGCCTACTACAACATCCCAATCAGTTGGCTGTGGAACTCACGGAGCAAGGATACAAACCCAGGCTGAAGAGAAAGCATATGCTCAACAACTGACCACAAGTCACCTTATTCATAAAAGGAGATGTGCTCACTGGAGCGCACACTTACCCCGCCAAACCAGTCACACCAAAAATCTGCTTATAGTCCAACTGATCGCAGATATAGTAAAAAAAAAAGGTGGAATAAAACGCTGAGAGATAGGTCGTTCAGCTTGTTGCGTTGAAGGTATTAGCCCAGTCAATTTATCGTTTAACCCGGAAGTAATTAATAACAGGTTTTTTTTTATGTACCTAATTGTGGAACCAACCTCTAATGTAATGTAATATATAATAATTAAACAAAATACGTATCCGGAACAGACTCAAATTTTACATTTTGCAATGTTGTCTCTATTTGCACTATGTTATACTATTTCAGTCACGGCACGGCACGGCAGTGAGTCGCCGGCGACGATATCAAGCATAAATGCTATTTCTATGTTCCGTACTTCCAGACTGTTTAATATAATTTAATATTGATTCTACATCAGTAAATTATACCAAATACTATTTTATATTTATGTTATGAATTATGTCCGGGTCCTCCACACTAAGTCCGGTAGCATGACGGCTAAATTATAAAAATTGCGGGTCGATATTCAAAATCATCAAATAGTATTTTCATTAACCGAGCGATGCGAAGGTCTCAGAGTTTACTGGGACAAATCGGCATTTGTATGTATGTTTGTGTGTATATTTGTCCGATGATAACTTGAGAAACGTTGATCCGATCTCCATGAAATTTTGTAGGCAAGTAGTTCATTTCAATACAATTTTTTAGATCGAATATGAGCTGAATCGGTCTAGGGGTTGTGAAGATATAGGGGTCACGAGGTCTCAGTTCGGCGCGAACTACTAGTTTAAGGATAGGCAACCGGATTTTGAACCAAAACAAAACTTCACCGTTTTCTCAAAAATAGAAATGTGATTTTAAAATAACATTTTTACCTTTGTGTTCTGGTCATCAGCTGGTATCATGAAACAGCTACCTCTTAAAATTGACGTGAGCGCATGATGCGTTGCTTTTCTGACCTGAATTTAAAAAAATATTATTTTAATATTCATGGAGACATGAGCTGTGGTCGTGATGCAATGTTACTTACTTTAGGTTTCGAATGCAGTGCGAATGCTAGCACAGAATCAAAAACTTTCATTGTATGCGAATCTCCCCACAACGCGTACTCCTGAGCACGTAGCAACACTGATAAACATCCTATGGACAAACAAAAATAAAAAAACAAATTATTTTATACGACGAAAAAAACGAAATAAACCAGAGGACTAGCTCCATTCTACTATAAGCACCTCATTTATACACATATCTGGTAACTATCTGGTAATCGATATAGAAATATGAATCTATGTGTTCTCTATTGTTGACCGAGCGAAGCGAAGGTCTCAGAGTTTACTGGGACAAATCGGCATTTGTATGTATGTTTGTGTGTATATTTGTCCGATGATAACTTGCGAACCGTTGATCCGATCTTCATGAAATTTTGTAGGCAAGTAGTTCATTTCAATACAATTTTTAAGTTCGAATATGAGCTGAATCGGTCCAGGGGTTGTGAAGATATAGGGGTCGCGAGGTCTTAGTTCGTCGCGAACTACTAGTTAACTAATTTGTAAATGGCATCTGATGAAAGAGATGGCATGCTTTCTGCATATTCCCAATTGGATACCTACTCCCGGCTACCGCGCCGCCATGTTAAGGGCCGTAGTTTTGTACTCTGTGGTCTGTTGATTTGTTTGTTTTGATTCAAGTCATAGTCGTCATTTTTAGGGCCGGGGTATTGTAGGTATACACATTTTTTTTGTAGGTATTTCAGGTCCTCTGGTTTCTTTTGTCGTAGATACCCATAAAAAGACACAGATTTATACCACTAATAATTTCTCCCGATGTACCTGGGCAGTAGTTTTAGTAGAGCGGCAAATTTAGAACTACCACTGGCAAATTAGAGTACAACGCGAACTAAAAACTTGGTCTGTTATTGGTTGATGTGGCTGTTATTTCGCGGCAAAATCGCGGTTATCCGGCCGCCCATGCGCCGACATGTCTGTTATTGGCTGCCGACCGTTCGATAGTGTACGAATCGTGTAAGCGGGACAGAGCTAAGAATGCATAGCAAGCAATATTCTGCCATTTGCGTTCAATGTCGATTATTCGGCCGGATAACGTTCGGCTACTCTCGGAACAGGTCTGCGCTAAAGAAAACTGCCGATCGGAATTATAAATTGTGTAAAACTGTACCCAGTTTTTTAAAACTTTAAATCATCGGAATTCTACCTTTAGAGTAACGCAGGAGAATCACACACAAAGTTTGTGTGTAAGTGTGTTTGTTCCTGTTCAATTCAATTTTTGTAGTGGTAGGGCTCTCTTGCAGAGTCCGCCTGGGGAAGTACCACACCTTTGCCAGTTATTCAACCGCCAAGCAGTAGTGTGCAAGCATTACTGTGTTCCGGATTGAAGGGCAATGTTACCAGCGTAATTACTGGGCATACAGAGATTAAACATCTAACATCTCAGGGTGACGAGCGCAATGCATTGCCGCGCATTGTTTTGAACTGTTGAAGTTCAAAATTCTGGGTGGCACTGAACTTTTATGGGCAAGCGTGACGCTTAACATCAGGTGAGCGACTTGCTCGTCTCGTCACCAAGTAACATAAAAAAAAAAAAAATAACACATAGACTACTTTTTATCCTGTGGGCTTATCCCGTAACTCTGAAAGCGATAGCGAGAGTTGGGCGAGCGGGACCGCGCATAGTGCGACTAAGTTGGTACGAGCGAGATGGCATGCTCTCGTATCAGAATCACGAACGTTTCAAAGTTAGAGGATAAGCCCGCTGATTTTTGTTACCGTTCCTATAGAATGGCGGGTGAAACCGCAGATAGTAATAAATAAATAAAATAAGGAAAGACCTGGGCCCGTACCGTGAGATGCTTATTGCGATGATTGTTAGGTTCAGCCGGTGACGCTGCGCGACCACGAACCGTATCGCCGCGCGATAAGGTGTATTGTCGCACAGCGTCTTCGGCTGAGCCTAAACATCATCGCAATAAGCACCTCACGGTTCGGGCCCTGGTTGTGCTTGAGAAAACCGCATCACAATCCGTTATGTGGTTTAGGAGTTACAGATACCCAGAAAGACAGAGATATATATACTATATATACTATATAGAGAAGAAAAGATAGAGAAGAACAAAACTTTGTAATTTTGTTTTTGTTTGTAGGAGGTAGGTAATCTCTGGAACGACTGATTTAATTCTGAAAATTTCTTTTTGATTAACATAGACTATTTCTTTATACCACAGGTGAAGCTGCGGATAATAGTTAGTAATAAATAAATGAAGTTCCAGGTCTCAATGATCAATCTGTATAAATTTGTGACATACCGATAGCAGCTCTCAGTAATGCCCCATTCTCACTAGCGGCGTTCTTCTCTAGAATCTCGATGAAGATGGCAGATGCATCAGAGAACTGCTTACGGAGCACAGCTTGTGGCACGGCTTTTATTCCCATGGAGAGGAGGGTTAGGGTTGCTACGAGACTGTCTTCCAGTTCAGAGGCTTTTAGGGTTTCCATCTGCAAAGGTTTTTAATGAGTTTGTATTTTCTATAGGTAAAATATTTGATCTTTAACAGTTACTTATCAAAGAAATGTTGAAACTTTCTGGCTATATAGAATCAGCCATTTCATGTACAAAACACCCTTAGCGGGCCGTCAGTCAGGTCTTATCACCCCCAATTAGAGACCGACATTTGCAACAAACAAACATACAATTTTTCGGAAACTGCTACTCTAATATTGACTAAACTGTGTTTATATATATTTTTCATTTGGTAATGTGAAAGCTTGTAATGCACAACTATTTGAAAAATGGAAAATTATATTTGAACTTTTATTTTATTAGGCTCTATTAGTAACATATAAAAAGATTTGGAAGAAAATTTTATTTGATTTGCTATTTACAAAGCACTAACTCAAATTTATTTATTTATAGGCGAGCAGCATAGGCTGATGTGCCTATATCACACAATGTTGAAACTTAACAATGGAAATCAAATCAAGGAATACAGCCAGCATTCTTGGTACTTTGCCACACGGATACCAACTCTTTTTTAAGTTTAGTGAATATGTATATAAATTATTGTGTTTTTAAATTAATAAAAAATATATATAAAAGGTAAAAAAAATAATAATACATATATACATAATACATTTTTCTTAAAATAAAACGGTAGAAGTATTTAGGAGATGCCCCCTTATTACGGATGTTCCTGATCATGATAGCGAGAGTACTTGAGCGGGACCACGCATAGTGCGAGTTAGTACGGGCGAGATGGCAAGCTATCGCAATCAGAATCACAAACATTCATAATAAGGGGGCAGCTAAGAAACTAAAACGAACTTCTGTGCATTTTTAGTATTTTTGTACCTATTGTGAGGTTTACACAACAAACACTGATCGGCAGTTTATGTTGGTGCAGAAAAGTGCCGAAAAGTGGTATCCGACAGAAGCCAAATGTGTAAATGATTATTTGCACATATTAAACTTTTTTGGAAGCGCAAATGGCAGAGTATTGCTTGCTATGCATTCTTAACTCTGTCATGCTTACATGTTTCGTACACTGTCGTACCAAGATGACAATTTTGCAGGTGATGAGGTGCAATTTTTTGGCAGCGCGATTTTGTCACAATATCATTTGTTCAATTACAAGGTAAAATTTTAGCGATCCACCAATGACAGCGTAGTTGCCAATTACTAGGTAAGGTTTTAGCGAAGTTTTACACTCTACTAAAATTTTGTCTACTACGCAGGTACATTGGGAGGAATTATTTATTGTGTAAAACAGTAGCTATCACCACAATAAAAGATCCTCTTAAATAGTAATTGACATTAGTTCTTACCAAAGCAGCAAAGTATTCCGTGGTAGATTCTTTTCCACCCTGTTCCTTGATGACCTCTGTAACCGCAGCTAGAACGGCCAGCATCTCCTTGTGCAGTGCATTGTTGGAGTCAAATCTGTTTAGTAATCTGTAAAATGTATATATGTATAAGGAATAAAATAATGTCTATGTATTTTACAGCAACACCTGGATTGATACAAAACAGGTAAGATTGGTCATTGAAAAGGGCTTATGTTCTATAGTGGGCTGCGTAAGCTACTGCTGCCTGGATATGAAAAATAAGCCTGATCATTAGCATAAGTAAAGTTCAAATCGATATTTATTTCAGTGCTCACATGTGTTTTAATGAAGTTAAATACGAACAAGTCATTAGCGGCCGCTCTAAGCACTGCTAACAATTGTTTGCTTTTATGATATTAATTTCATTTTATAATGAAACCTTTATACATACTTGCTAAAACTAATATTGGAGCACTGGCTCCAGTCCGATGCAAACGTTTGAAACGTCTTATAAGTCCCGGATCTCACGCTGGCCGTGTATTCTGATTCACTACCCTCATCCCCTGTTTTAACTGACATGTTCTCAAACTCTTTAGCAATTGTCAGCTCATTCTCAGCTTCAGACTTTTGCTTGCTATGGCTGTATGTTATCATAGCATCGTGCTTTAGGACTGCCTGCTGGGTAAGTCCTGTATTGCCTGAAATTATTAAAAATTAAATTTTGTTATGAATATGGGTGCATTAAAAGTAAGAACTTAGTTATGATAGGATGTTGTTCATGAGCCTATGATTCTTCGGGGAAAGAATATCCCTGGCAAACTAGTTCGATTAGTTCATTAATGACTGGAAAGTAGTTTATTAAAAATACAAACAAACCTAGATTCTCCTGAAAGAACCGGGATTTGGCCATCTCTCGGTATTTTTGTATCTTCGGGTTGGAGTTGGAAGATTGTCCTTTCTGCCATCTCTTTCCTTTCGATTTTCCTTTGAGTTTAGACCTGAATTTCCCCATTTTCTTATTTCATTACACGATTTTTCTCAAAAATAAGCCGCACGTGGTATTCGCGTTTTCAAAATGAAGTGAAGTTAGCCGCGCTTGTAATAATAATGCCACTGTCAATGTCAATTTCAGACGACAGCTCAAAATAGCGCAAAGAGTTTTTTTTTTTTGGCGGGAACGTGAAGAAATCATGTCGCGTCATTATATTATTTTCCATTACTTGTGTTATTTCGAGTGTTAATGTGTAAAAACTGTGAATTTTTACTCGTTAAGTGTTCGTGAACATGCACGAGTGTTGGTGAATGGTATAATGTCGTGAAACGTGAATTTTCGTGTTGTATCCAAAACTCCATAGAAGGCTCTAGTAAAGTTTTCACCACTTTACTGGGGCATGACTAGGACTTGACCGTGACTTGCTTTGCTCGACTTTGACAGTGACTATGACTTGTTTGATTATCTAACTAAACTTGAGAATAAATATGTATACTTGACACTGGCAAATGCATAAGACGTGCGACGCCAAAATCCTCTTAGGAGGAAAAAGAAAAAAAAAAAAAAAATAGCGCAAAGAATAATATTTTTACTTGGGGAGCCAAAATAACAAAAAGAAAATTGTAAGAGCTTCCACCAAAAATATTACTAATTCATTCCTTCAAGATTACTAAAGTATTTAATGAAGACCCAAATTCCCAATAACCGGAGTTTTGGCGGGAACAGTGAAGAAATCATGTCGCGTCATTCCAAAATTTCTTGTGGTATGAGGCGTTTTCCGAAAAAAAAAAGGTAGTTCTAAAATACTTACTAGATGGCGTAACAGACCTATCGTTTTACCTGTCATTGTCATTTCTGTCGAAATGTTTTATGTTTATTTCTTAAATCGTAAATTTTGGCTAAATACACATGTCGAGCCAAAAAACACGAGAAAAAAAAGGCACACGTACATTTTTTTGTCTTTAATTTCTTGACAGTGACAGGAAAAACTCAAGGTACATCTAACGCCATCTATTGGGTACTTTTATAACAAGGTTTTTTTTTTTTTTGAAAACTCCTCATTGTGTAAAATTGGTAGATTTTTATCGACTAGGTGCTCGTGATTGTGCATGAGTGTTGCTGAATGACTCTTCGGGGTTGTTTCAAAACTAAGCATGAATGGGACTGGGTAGTGACTGTATTTTTTAAGACTATAACTTGTTTTTATTGTGAAAAATGAGCTTTACTAGAATATACCAAAACATGACATTGGCTAAAAACACTATGTGGGGATCTCCAAAATATAAGATTTAAAAAAACACAAATGAAAAAATATCGTTCCATTCTACGTAAACACCACGACAGCTTCTTCTCCAATGGTAACCGAGAACGGAACGTAATTTATCAATAAAATTATTTTTCATTCAACACCCGATTATTTCATTGACGTTTTTCTTGTTTGTAAATAATAACCGCTGGAAATAGTACGCAATGCGAAAACGCGCATTCCTCTATCAACCGCTCATTACGTAAACGTAACATATTGCTCGATAATTAGCTAAAGGGCATTGTTATTATCCTAACCTATTCTGATTTTGTTTGCGACTTGCAGTGTTATTGTAATTGAGCTATGAGCCATTATAATGCCTCCGTTTTTAAGAAAGAAGGCTACTAAATCGTTTCCAGTTAAAGTGTGCACGCTAGATGCGGAATTGGAGTTCAACCTTGAGGTAAAATGCTATAAATACATAGTTGTTGTTTATTTAGTGTACTTAATTGTGTGGTGTAAGAACAACGATATCCCTGTGACTCACGGTTGCAGATTAATGTATAGTGTCTTGGGGCCACAGAGCTAACTTGATAATTAATTAATTTGTTGAATTAGTACCTCTAGTTTCAATTGGTTTCAAACTGCTTTCTTAACTAAACTTGACATTCTTAGGGTATGTATTACCTATCTCATCATCATGTATCTCCTTGACTAATCCGCTAATGGCCAGCGCGGCTAGCTTCAGTAAAGGGGATAACTATGTGGTTTGAAAAATTTGTAAAGGCATTTTTTTTTGTTAACTCTCTTTACACAAGAATACTTTTAGTACATTGTAACACAATGATGTTTTAGTATTGTATGAATAACATGTAGTTGTTTTCTGGAGTCCATCTGGAAAAGTAGCAGTACCAGAATGCAGGACAATACTTTCACTACGTAAACTATGATTTTGACAAATAAAACTACTCATGTTAAATTACTGAGAATGTAAAGATTTAATATCTCATCATGGCTTCATAACAGTCCTTGCATGGTTTTGAACTGTTGAAGTACAAAATTCAGGTTGGCATTGAACTGATATGATGCTAACCACCAGGCGAGCAAATTGCTCTTCTCGTTCAGTTGCAGGAAGTTTCCCACAGGTCGCAATTTAAAAGAAATGTAGCAACATAGTGTCTAATGTGTCTCATCTATCAAGTATTTAACAAGATGTCAATGTAACGATGAAAGTTAATCATCATCATCATATATTGTAAATCTGGTCTCCACAGTACAGGGAATCCTAGTGTGGAGACCAGGGTTTAACTAGCTAAATTAAATTTTTAACTTCATACATAAAATATTAATCTCAGCTTAGATTTAGTTTAGCTCATAAGTAACAAGTGTACCTATGTGGAAATAAAAATAAATTATTATTATTATCAGCTGGAAGACGTCCACTGCTGAACCTAGGCCCCCTTAGAACGCAACACGCATGTACTGGTTGCGGTTTTCACAATGTCATCAGTTTACCCCGTGGGAGGCCTACCTACGCCGCGTCTCCGGTTTTGTTGTCGCCACTCAAGAACCTTATCCCGATCGGTCATCGGTTCTTCGAGTGATGTGGCCTGCCCATTGCCACTTCAGCCTGCAAACTCTGAAAGCTACAGCTGAAAAAGCTACCTTGATTCAAGATATATTCAATGGAAGCTGCTAATTAAAATCGTTTTACAATTATAAACATAAATTAGAATGTTCACACATCACTTTCTGTAGCACAAATGCTCTTTGACCCTAGATAACAAAGTTGCGCTATCTACTCACATATATATATATAAAAACTATACCTACCTAAGTTTGCATAAACTACATGATTGTCCTAGTATGCCTCTTTATGCATAATGCAACAAACATGACTGGCATTAGTACAACGATGTATATATTTAGTACAACTGGACCGGAAGACGCAGCGTAGGTAGGCCTCCCACTAGGTGGACCAACGATGTTGTGAAAATTGCAGGCAAATGGTGGATACTAGTGGCTCTTTCTCTGTCAGTGAGACCTATGTTCTGTAATGGACGTCTTATGGCTGATGATGATGATGATGCTGTAACAACAGAATAATTGAAAACTGCTTTAGTTACATTGCATACATAATTTGTCATGTTTGTACATAATTAAATAGCATGTTAGTTATGCTGGACTAAAATACTTTTCTGAACTGGAAGACGCAGCGTAGGCAGGCCTCCCACATGCTGGACCTACGACATTATGAAAGTCACAGGCAATCGATGGATGCAATTGGCAAGTTGTCGGCTGGTGTGGGGGGTTAAGTAGTGGACATCTTCCGGCTGATGATGATGATGAAAATACCAGTCAGTTGCAAACGTCAATCATGCATGTTCAAAACGTACATAATTTAATGTGCACTTGTTTACATCATCAGCATCGGACAAACATTACCTTAAAAGAAGTCCTGGATGCATACATAGCATGTGCACTGTGAGAAAATGTATATTTATACTCGTATACTTTTAGCCCACAGATCACACCCTAGATTCTGCATTCAGGACGCTCGAAGCGCACCACGCACCAGTCTAACTACACTTATAAGAAATTTCTCTGATTGGTTGATTGTTAGGCGCGAGTAGGCGTAACCTTGAGATAGCCAATGACTGTATAATTTATGTCATTTGCACAATCGCGGGTCGCGAGAAGTGCGACCAAGTATCGCTTGGTCGCACTTCTCGCGACCCGCGCCGCGCCTCAAATTTTGGTGACTTTTTGTAGGAACAACGAATCTCGTAATGCGGTATCTATGTGTAATCTGTGTTTTAGCCTTACCTGTCTCCGCTTTGACCACATTTGACAAAAAAGTTTAGCTGAATTTTTGCGATTTTTTTAGCAAATGGCTAAGAATAAAGAGTTGTGCAAATGACATAAATTATACAGTCAATTACACAAAAAAAAATGCTCTCTGTTTGTATCTCTGTCCATCTGTGTTTGTCGCATTATCACGGCTAAGCGGCTGAATGGATCGACCTGAATTTTTGCATAGATATAGCTTAAGGGTAGGAGACGGACATAGGCTACTTTTTTTTGTAGATCCACGCGAACGAATTCGCACTAAGATTATATATATTAATAATGGTTGCCTGGAAGAGATCGCTTTTAGCGATAAGGCCGCCACTTGTGGCACTAGCCTATAAGATAGTTCTGTACGTGTGTTATTATTATTTTGGTGTACACAATAAAGAGTTTCTATTTATCTATCGATATTGTATATGGGAGAGTAATTCGCATCTACAGACCACTACCGAATTTAAAAGTGACAAAATTAATGCTGTAAAGATGATAGTGATTGGACAGTTGGACACCATGCAGCAATGTGGGGGTTCAAATTCCGACAATGAGCTCGGAAATCAGTGGCACGACATTATTTTCTTTTGGCTGTCTTGTATCCGAGTTGCACTAAGAAACATTCTGACAGCTGCGCGACCTTAGAGAAATTATAATTTTTCTATGGCGTCTCTAACATTGTAAAATGCTGATTAAAACATAATCTTTTAAAATGACACTACATTTGATAGCTCAGCTACACTATTACTTTAAAATAACTTGCAAAAGTGATCAGAATGAACGGCTACGATGCATCTTATATGATTATTGTAGCTGTTAAAAAGCTTCTTAGGATGGCACAGGTGCTGTTATTAAGTGGAAAGCCTGGTTAAAAAAATATGAGTATAGTAATTTATTAATTAAAACTTATTTAATATAAGTTAATGATAAATTAATAATTAATACTTATTTAAAATAAGTTAAAAAAAAGAAATATGGTTAGTAATTATCTCAATTTCATAATATTTTTAAATGTTTCATTTGAAGTATTTTTGTTTTCAGTGGCGTGCAACAGGGAGGGACCTATTTGATTTAGTATGTCGGACCATAGGGCTGCGAGAGACGTGGTTCTTCGGACTGCAGTTCGAGGATACCAAACACTTTATAAGCTGGCTGAAATTGGACAAAAGAGGTATCATTTTATTTTTTTACCGACTTTTTTTTTGAAAGTTTTTTTCTTTTTTATTTTTTATTTTTATTCCGGTTTATTTTTACTTAACATCAGATGAGTTGTGGTCAAACGCCTAGCCTGTCGACCACATGAAATATGATTCAAATAATATTTTTCAGTGCAAGACCAATGCGTCTCCCAAATGCCGGGCACGCCGTTCATGCTGCTCTGCAAGCTGTACCCCGAGGACGTGGCCGAAGAACTCATCCAGGAGGTGACCCAGCACCTGCTGTTCCTTCAAGTCAAACAGGCCATCCTGACGATGGACATCTACTGTCCGCCGGAGGCTTCGGTGCTGCTCGCGAGCTACGCTGTCCAGGCCAAGGTAGATAGATTTGTGGTTAGTGGAAGTTTTGATTCTCAATATATTTTGAAACTAGCTCTTGCCTGCGGCTTCACCCACATTAACTAAACAGCCTTTGGCGCTTAGGCATAGTGTACCTTTTCTATCAGAATTTGCCCAGTCTCCTTTAAAGTTTATTGCCGGTGAACTGAAGCCCTGTCATTTCAAAAACTCTCTTGGTTACGCACTTGCTGGGGGAATGGCACAATATTCCCTTCTAAGACTTTTTAGTAAGGGTCTGGCAAAATAGATGAAGATTTTATATTGTAACCATCCATGTACAGGCGTCTCTCCCACGCCTCCATTCCTACTACTATACTAGAAAATTAGACATGCAACTATCTATCCTATGACCATCCGTATAGAGGCTCTTCTCCATTGCCCCCAGTACGGTGATTACGACGAGAGCGCGTACAAGCCGGGCATGCTGGCGAGCGAGGACCTCCTGCCTCAGAGAGTGATAGACCAGTACCAGATGACGCCCGAGATGTGGGAGGATAGAATCAAGATCTGGTGAGTGACGAGCCATCAGAAAGTGAGGGAAAGAGTTCTTAGTTCTCTGGCGAGTGGTTATCAAAAAAAAAAACTGTTGATTTGGGAACTTCCTCCTTTTTTTTGGAAGTCGGTTAAAAATTAAATGTATTGACAATATTACTTCGGGTGTTTTTGCGGGAACGTGAAGAAGTCATGTCGCGTCATTGTATTATTTTCCAAAACTTGTGTTATTTCGAGTGTTTACTTGTAAAAATGGTGGATTTTTATCCATAAGGTGTTCGTGAACGTGCACGTGTGTTGGTGAACAGTATAATGTTGTGAAACGTGACTCTTCGTGCTGTTTCCCAAACTCCATAGAAACATCTAGTAAAGGCGACACCACTTTACTGGGGCATGAAGTGGACTTGACCGTGACTTGCTTTGCTTGACTTAGACTATGACTATGACTCGTTTTAATTGTGAAATATTTGACTTCACTTGAAATACTACAATACTTGACACTGACTAAATAGAAAACGTTTTTTGAGCCAAAACATAAGAGAAAAAACTTTTACTTCGTACTGAAATATTTCTGTTTTCTCTTTCTACAGGTACGCAGACCATAAAGGCATGTCTCGAGATGAAGCCGAGATGGAATACCTAAAGATAGCGCAAGATTTGGACATGTATGGCGTTAATTATTTTGCCATAAAGGTAAGCCATTTCTTCTTATGCTGCGGCCACACTAATGGCAAAAATGTTCGTGTCGGGAAGTCGATAATCACACTAATATTATAAATGCGAAAGCTTGTGGCTAAGTATGTAAGTGTGTTTGTTCCCGTAACGGCTGAACGGATTTGGATGAAATTTGGTATGGAGGTAGGTTATTCCCTGGATTCTGGTTCCTGTAAAATAACGGGTGAAACTGCGGGGCGCAGCTAGTAACTCCATATTCGGCCATCGTCATACTTGTCTATTTTTTTTTTTGAGACGACATATTTTGTCACAAACTCACTTGATGCTATGATGTGACGTTGTGGTCGAGAATGGTAAACATACTTAGCCTGGAATTGGAACTAGCTCCCAAGTGAGGTTACCGGAACGAACCGTTATGTTCTTGGCGACTGATTTTTCTCTCTATGCTACGTAATAATTATCTATTATGTAATTTCAGAACAAGAAAGACACAGAGCTGTATCTAGGCGTTACAGCCCTGGGTCTAAACATATACGAAAAGGACAACAAGTTGACTCCGAAAACAACTTTCCCGTGGTCGGAGATTAAGCACATTTCGTTTGACGATAAAAAATTCGTCATCAAGTTCGTCGACAAGTCCGTCAACAATTTTATTTTCTTCTCGCCTAAAGGGATGAACAAATTGGTAAGTTTATCTGTCTATTTCCAAACAGAGACTGTTCGATAAAACCACAGATCACACTAGATACCGCATTACGAGATACGTTGTTCTTACAAAAAGTCACCAAAGTTTGAGGCGCGGCGCGGGGCGCGGGGAGTGCGACCGAGCGTTCTCATTGGCTATCTCAAGGTTACGCCTACTCGCGCCTAACAATCAACCAATCAGAGTAATTTCTTATAAGTGTATTTAGACTGACGCGTGGTGCGTTTCGATCGTCCTGAATGCAGAATCTAGGGTGTGATCTGTGGATAAAACGTAGTTATCTTTAGACAACCAAGTAAAGCATGTTACATATTCGGCTACACCCGTGGGTTAGTCCGTGTCTTCGTATTGGCACAGCACTTAGCACGGACTCTGGTCCCTGGGAAATAAAAAAATGCGGATTATTTTGATACGGGCCGGGATTTTGTAGAGCGACCCCGCTGCGGTCGTCTCCCAACCGCGGCCCGAGCCACATTGGTGTAATATCATTGAAAATAAAAATAATTTATTATTACATCTAATAATTTCCGGTCTTTAACTTTGTCGCTGTCCAACATAATAAGAAATAGACAAGTAATAAGATTGAACCTCCTTCAGAGTAATATATAGGTTCAACAATGGTAAATAGGCCCATTAATCGCAACCCAATAAATATGCCTACCGGCCCTTCGGCACCCCCACTAGTTACGTCTCTGAAGTACGCGAAATTGTTATAGATATTAGACCTATGCATCGGTAATCACGACCTGTACATGCGGCGCCGGAAACCGGACACGATGGAGGTGCAGCAGATGAAAGCGCAGGCCAAGGAGGAGAAACAGGTAGAACTTTATTTATTAGCTCCACACTCTTCGACCGAAGTAAAATTAATGGACAGCCCTAACCACACAACTTCCTTAAAAATAACAAGTCCAAACAAATACGCTTATATGTATATAGGCTTCAATACGTAATTAAAAATATAATAATAATAATAATTGTTTATTTGTTACAAGTAATAATATGAGTACATAGTATTATTGTTTGTTTAAGAATTAATTACAATTGCTTACAAAAAAATTGTACATACATAATTATTATATAATTTCAGTATGTAAGTACATTTGTATAAATAAAGAATGTAAAAAATATAATGTATATTATATTTATATACATTATTATAATACAAATCTAATACATACTAATCTAGTAACTACTAATACCAATTTAAATTCTAAAATAAAACTGAAAAATTTAAAAAACTACGTATGTAAAATAATTAAATGTAATACTAAAATTAATAATACTAAATAAGATTAAATGAATGTTGATAAAAAAAATTGTATAATATAAAATTATAAACGAATATTAATATTATAATGAAGTTAATGTTTTGTAAGGGAAGGAAATTGAAAGGCTGTTTTATTTTATTAATTAAAAGTACATTTGTCACAAAAAAAAGATAGCGAATCACACTAACATTATAAATGAGGATGTTTGTAAGTATATAAGTGTGTTGGTTCCCGTTCGATTCAATAGCGAGTTTTGTTTTCAGCGTCGTCAAATCGAGCGCAACAAGCTGGCGCGGGAGAAGCAGCTGCGCGAGGCGGCGGAGCGCGAGCGCACGGCCATGGAGCAGCGGCTGCTGCAGTACCAGGAGGAGATCCGGCTGGCCAACGACGCGCTGGTACATATATTACACTTTTTAGGGTTCCGTAGTACTACAAGGAACCCTTATAAGTTCGTCATGTCCGTCTGTCTGTCTGAATCCTTTACAGCCTTATAACTTCCAAAGTTATAAACTTACATGCATGAAATTTTGCACAACGATAGTCTAAGTAAAGACATACAGTTTCAAAAAAAAATTTTTTTTCTTGTAAAATAAGGGTAGCTCCCATACATATCATTGAATAGGTCTTTTAAAATGGTGTTAAAGTTTCCTACACTATATTTTTATCAAACGAACTGCTTGCGAAATATGGGCCGACAAAGTTGCTTGCAATGTGTGTCGTCGTCGTCGTCGTCGTCCCCCCGCCATTTCTAAACTATGCATCTCAGAAACTTGTAATCTTCCATGTTGATAAATCTTAGTAAAAACTTTCTTTCAAAATTGTTTCGGACAACATGTGATAACTACTTTTTGAGATATGCGGTAATAACGGATAAATACTTCAAACGTCCTACGCACCTACGGAACCCTACTAAGCATGTCCCGACATGCTCTTAACAAGTTATTTTCCATGTAATGAACAGGACTCAAACATTTTTTCGACATAGACAATTAATTGCGTCCGAGAAAAAATATTTGAATAAATGATTATTACATGTGCTATAACTAACATCAACATCAGATCCCGAAATAATGAGGTGCATTGCATAGAAAAAAACCTTTTCATTTATCTAAATAGCTTAAAAATTAAAGTGAATGGTTATCTTTTTCAAAGGTCGATAGATTAGAATAAGAGTGTTAATTAGTTAGTAATTTCCAGCGTCGTTCCGAGGAGACGGCCGAGCTGCTCGCGGAGAAGGGCCGCGTGGCGGAGGAGGAGGCCTCCCTGCTGGCACAGAAGGCGGCCGACGCCGAGCGCGAGAACGCGCGCCTCAGGCTCTCTAGCATCAAGCAGGAGGAGGAGAAGGTAGGTCCGGACGACCGATACTCCACGGACTTAGCGAAACAGGCAGGGTAGCTCTTAGGCTAACCCTCAAATACTGAAACGCTTGTTAGCTTTGACAACAGATTAATTCTAATGCTGCCTTTGTCTGGCACTAAGCAAATGATAAAGGCAGCAACAGACTTAGTCTGTCGTCAAAGTTAACAAACGTTTCAGTATTTGGGGGTAAGAGTCTTAGCAACTCAAGTCAACTCTAGTTTATTTATTAATTAATTGAGATACGCCAACAGTGAACATATTTTACATTTTTATAATATATTTCTACGTGAGTACATGGAACTGATATGATCACCCTTTATAGGCATATACAACACTCGCCATAAATAGTGATTAGACTGGGAAATAAAAAAAAAGTACACTATAATATAATCGGAATGTTAGTTAGAAAATATAACATTATCTATGATAAAACAAAATAAAACATCGTAATCAAAACATTATTTTATATTTTTTTTTTTAGTTTACTAGTTTTCGAAAACAGTTAGAGAATCATTAAACATCCATTCATCTAGTTCTCTGTAGTACAGCACAACGATACCTTTGACAACGGTGGCTCAAGATACCACCTGTCGCTTAATATTACTAAAATAAATCAAGACAACTAAGCAATACAGGACAAAGGTATTTTTTTTTTTTTATGTTACTTTGTGATGAGACGAGCAAGTCGCTCACCTGATATTAAGTAAAACAGAACAAAGGTGGCTCTTATCAGTACAGGACTATAATAACTCTCATCAATAAATAACAAGGTAGTCTACCTGTTAGCAATACACGACAAAATATAGTTAGTTCTTATCGTGAGAAAATTTGGAAAATAACCCCCCGTAAAACCCTGCTAGTTTCTGAGGAGTTCCGTTTTCCACCTTCCGTCTCCATCATCAGATCAGCTCGCTCTCATAATAATTATTGCATTGTCATCGGAACTTGACAGACATGCAAAATTTCAACTCAATTGAAGAAGGGGAACTGTGGGCTCTGAAAGCGATAGCGAGAGGTGGACGACCGGGACCGCGCATAGTGCTACTAAGTTGGTACGAGCGAGATGGCATGCCCTCGCAATCAGAATCACGAACGTTTCAACGTTAGAGGATAAACCCGATGGTCTAAAATTCAGTTGGAAGATTTGACCCGAACATACAAACATTGCTAGTTAAACTAGTAGTTTGCGCCGAACTGAGACCTCGCGACCCCTATATCTTCACAACCCCTGGACCGATTTAACTCATATTCGAACATATTTTTATTGAAATGAACTACTTGCCTGCCTTTCATGAAGATCGGATTAACGGTTCGCAAGTTATTATCGGACAAATATACACACAGCGAGTATATACGCAAATCTAGCACTTAGCTCTTTATTAGTATATTCGTTGGTATATTCCTTTTGTAAAGTCTTTAGTTTTATATTCCGTTTTAGTTGATAAAATATTTGTGAAATTTGATAAATGGCACGGACCCCGGAGTCCGTGGAGCAATATTATAAAATTTAAAAAAGTATACATACAACCATACATACAAATGCCGATTTGTCCCGGTAAACTCTGTAAAACCTTCGCTTCGCTCGGTCAATAAAAGCTTGTAGAATATAATTTTTTGTTCCCAGGTTCACTTAGAGCGGAAGACGCGCGAAGCCGAGTACCTGACGGCACGCCTGGTGGAGGAGTCGGAGAAGCGCGCGGCCGAGGCGGAGAGGCTGCGCGGAGAACTGATATCCGCGAGGAACGCGGAGAAACAAGCCAAAGAGAAGCTGTTAAACTTCTTGACTCGGACCTCCAACGGGTCGCTGCCACCGCCTTCTGTCACTAATGTAACTTACTTTACTCTAAATTTTGGCTTAAGAATAGAGTATACCGCCGCCGTTTACATACAAAAAGCGTAGTCTGATACCCACCCCTATATCTAATGGCCCAATCACAGGCCTAGAGCCTAGTTCGGCAGCAGCTGACCTGTTTTTTATGTATCACCTAACTAGCCACTAATTAAAATGTTATCTTGTGCATTTTTAGTGATATAAATTATTATTATATGTTACCCGATTTCGATTTTTTTTAATGTTATACTAGCTGCGCCCCACGGTTGCACCCGCTGTTCTACAGAAACCAAATATTTTTCCGGGATAAGAAGTAGCCTATGTGTTAATCCCGGGTGTAAGCTACCTTCATACCAAATTTCATTCAAATCCATTCAGCTGAACGGGAACATATACACTTACATACTTACACAACAACACACAAACTTTCGCATTTATAATATTAGTGTGATTATTTTTTTGTTATTTTTTTAATTTCGCTATATCTTCTTTATTATAGATACTTTAAGTGACCATTTTTTTTTCTTAAACAGCAGAAGCAGGAAATGTCAATGACCATAATATATTTTTCCAGTCGTCGACGGTCCCGTCGAGCCTGTTCCCCTCGACGTGCTCGCTGCCCGCGGAGCTGGGCGGGGACGGCACCAACGGCACCAACGGCACCAACGACACGGACCACGACTCGTACCAACTGGTGTCCGACGACGACCCGCACATACATCGGCTCTCTATCGAGATCGAGAAAGAGAGGTGCGTATTGTGGCCTCTTTCTAACCCTGAGTGGTTTTTTGTAAAACATTGGTGGACGTTTTCCACACGCAGCGCCATCTAGCCCCAAACTAAGCAAGCTTGTACTATGGGGACCAGATAACTGATAGAATACATAAATACTTTTTTTTTGTAGATACATACATACAATCACCCAGTCATCATTGATATCAGTTGCCATTTTTATCAAATCTCTTTAAAAACATTGAAAATTAACAAAATACGAACAAATTGACTTCCATCATCATTATAATCAACCAGAAGTAGTCCAGTCTTCCGTATAATCTGGCGGAGTGTGTGCACGTGCTCCATGTTGCCAATGCCTTTGAACGACAAACAGAAGCGACATATCTACTAATATGGTATACTGTAAAAGAGAAGTACCGAGTAGCAAGCATGTCCTAGAGCGTAATGAGGTGATTCACATACGCTTTAGATGGTTATGCCGTCATATCATGTACTTTTAACCCAATACCGGTATATCGGTATTGAAATGCTCAATGCCGGTATTGTAATACCTGTTCGTAATACCGGTATTACGCAATACCGGGATACCGGTATTCATGCCCTAGCCGTGCCACTCTCGCAAATATTCTTATTATTACTTTGCTCCGGTAATCTGTTTTTTTTTTTTTTTTTTAAAGCTTTCTTAAATGTAAATCAACCACACTTATGAACAACGATGATATGGTGATAACGAAGTTGTTTCTGACCGAGCAGGGTGGAGTACCTGGCGAAGTCCAAGCACCTCCAGCAGCAGCTGGACGAGCTGCGCTGCGAGTTCTCGGTGCTGCGCGTGGACCAGGCCGCCTCCACCCTGGACCGGCTGCACGACCAGCAGGCGCAGGCCGGCGACAACAAGTACTCCACGCTGCGGAGGCTCAAGCAGGGCTCCGCCAAGACACGCGTCGCCTTCTACGAGGAGTTATAACCGCACTACCTCCTCTCAGAGCTGCGCTCAAGGCCTCGCTACATTACCTGACCTGACCTGGCATGAAAGAGATGGCTATATATGAGTTTCTGCTCAATTGAACGGCAATATTCGGAATAAATTTAGTCTGCACCTATAAATGTGGTGACGTTTAGCCTGGGACCCTTTTCGGAGAAATGACATTTTATCTCGGTCACTCTCACTCCCATTAAATTCTAAATTAGAGAGACAGTGACCGAGACAATCTCGAGCGCACAGGAATAGGGTCCCTGTCTCCATTGCTTGCCTCCTTCTTTGTTACAATGACGCACATCATGTTGGTGTCTATTAAATAAATAAAACTAGTAGTTCGCGGCGAACTGAGACCTCGCGGTCCCTATATCTTCACAACCCCTGGACCGATTCAGCTCATATTCGAACTTAAAAATTGTATTGAAATGAACTACTTGCCTACATTTTATGAAGATCGGATCAACGGTTCCCAAGTTATCATCGGACAAATATACACACAAACATACATACAAAAGCCGATTTGTCCCAGTAAACTCTGAGACTTTCGCTTCGCTCGGTCAATAAAAATATAAATTAAAAATAAATTATGACTGTTAAAAAGTCGATGATAAGCCTGAAGAACTTGTGTCTGGAGAGGTATGTCATTTAATCCTATATCCAGCAGTGAACTGGACAATTATAGTGAAGAAACAGAATTTTGGTGAGGAAAAAAACATTGGCACTTCACTACAATGTTGTCAGCAGAAAATGAATGTGATGGAGCCAAGTTTAGTCATTTCTAAACGTGGCTATACATGACCTGACATCGTGTGAAAGATATGGCTATATAGAAGTTTCTGGGGAGCGAAAGGGAGAAGCTATAACCTTAGTGGTTTGCTTCTTTTGCTCCCGTGAAATTCAAGTCTAGCTGTCCCTTTCGCACGGTGTCAGGTCGGGTAATGTAGCGAGGCCTTTACAGTGAACCGGAGCGGAAACTTCACTTAATTACTTGATCTATTGAAATCAGTCAAGATACTTTCCGCATTCACATTAAGGGTGTCTACACATGGCCCGACCTGACATCGTGTGAAAGGGACACCTAGATTTGAATTTCACGGGAGCAAAAGAAACAAAATATCAAGGATATAGCTTCTCCCTTTCGCTTCCCCAGAAACTTATATATAGCCATCTCTTTCAAGCGATGTCGGGTCGGGCCATGTGTAGACACCCTTAAGCTACCATTGCCTTTGTCAATTAATTTATAGTCTTCATTGAGCATTGTACTACGTATTAGTATAGAAAATAATAGACACAGCATAGCGATATTCCAATTAACGGCCTACTTCATTATTTGGTTGTTGGTAGTATTTCTTGGCGGGAAAACATTTTCAAAACGACATTTTCTCGATAAAAAAAAAACATTTAAAAGACCTCGATTTATACACATTTTTCGCCGGCGCTCGGAACCCCTTATTTATATTCAAGTGATTATTACACTAATAGTGAAGTCTAGGTTTGCATGGCACAGAATTTCGATTGATTTCCTGGTTTAGATGTTATTAGCAATTATCGGGTTTTTTGTCTAGCTGCCATCAGTTTTCACCTGCGCGTGAAAGTGTATAGCGCTATCTTTCTCTCGAAATACCCTTCTAATAGGCATTATGACTGATTATTTTTATTACTTCGTAAAAAAGATAAAAAAAAATTTTTTTTTCATTATTAAATAAGCATTTAAATTTAATGATAGACACAGCGCAGCTTATTGAAATATGACGTCACGGTTCATCTGTGCCCTGAAAATTATTTACTAACATACGCTTTGCAGGAAAGAGATAGAGCGATCCCCACCAAAAACTATAAACGCTTACATCTCAGAATTTTATTATCCTATTTATATATTTTTTTGAGTATACGTGTCATATTTAGCTATATATTTCAGTTTTTTTTTTTAAATATTCATCCTATTATGGCAGCCAAATTTCACTAGATAAGTCTTTAGAGAAAAAGACTTTCGTATCGTAGTACACATCTCGCCATAGTAATGCGAAAAATAAAACACCATGTGGTGACAAAACACAGCGAGTTAGTGATTGAATGAAGTGTGTATAAAGTGACCACAATTACATGGGACATCGCAAAGTACACATCGCATTGACACCTCCAGTACGTAGTACATATTAGCTCAATTATAGTCTAACAGGCAGGCTTATCCTATAACTCTAAAAGCGATAGTGATAGTGCGCGAGCGGGACCGCGCATAGTGTGACTAAGTTGGTACGAGCGGGATGGCATGCTCTCGCAATCAGAATCACAAACGTTTTAAAGTTAGAGGATAAGCCCGAGGGATTTTGTCTTGCTTATAGGTGAACATTCAGTGTAAATTCCGTACCGCACAAAACAATGAAATGACAATATTATTATATATAAATAAAATAGCCATAAATAATAGTATTACTATAGATAGAAGTCTTCTAAAAAATGTACACGTTTCTGATAATTCCTTATGTCTAGTTTCATATGTTAAGGTGCAACGTTTCGCTCATCGCGCGAAATTCAAATTTTCTTGCGTTTTTTTGTCAATTACAGCTTAATTACTCACCGTGGATTTATTGAAACCAATTTTGCGACAATAAATAATTTGTTTTAAGACATTACGGGTAAAATAATCGCCTAGATAACTTGGTTTAGCTACAAATCTCAATAAGCTGATTTTCATCTTGGTTTTTGGTTTAGTGATAAATGTACTTATACTAGCTTTCAACTTGAATGTTTGGTTGGTGTAATTTCTTGGAACAACCTATTTATTATCGCAAAATTAGTTTTCATGAACCTACGATGAGTACTTAAGCTGTAATTGGCAAAAAACGCAAGAAAATTTGAATTTCGCGGGTTGAGCGAAACGTTGCACCTTAAGTCAAGTATCAGAACATTGTAGAAATAGAAATATTTCGAGGTTTAGTTTATTATGTCGGCTTGCGTCATCTTCGACCACATCATATCTTACCAACGACCGTAATTAACGTCGAGTTAGTGGTCAGGCGAAATCTTTTTTTTTACCACTGATAAACAAAATAGATGTTATCTAATTGAAGTTTGCTCCTATAATTTTCGAGAGGAAGAGACTTAATTAACCGACTTCCAAAAAAAAGGGGAAGGATCTCAAGTCGACTGTTTTTTTTAAATATACTTTCAAGAATGTAATCATGCTACAGTATACTGTAGCAAAATTACTGTTACTGTTTTTTACAGTATACTGTAGCAAGATTACATTCTTGAAAGTATATTTTTTTAAAACAGTCGACTTGAGAACCTTCCCTTTTTTTTGGAAGTCGGTTAATTTGTATCTTATAAGTTACAAATGATCACATACATCAATTCTTTTACTCACAGAGCAGATACAAATAGAAACTTATTAAAGTATTTTTACAGCTTTTCTTGACCCTGCGCTTCATATGTTGTACTAAAGTTACAAACAGGTGTTCTTGTCATGGTTAAACAAAGGCCGTAAACGGGACATGCATCTTACTATCTTACTATCAAGTTTTTGATTCTCTTGTGTCGTTTTGCGCCTGGCTTAGGCCAGCAAATTACAACTACATAGTTGCAGTTCTCCTGCCATCTATCGAGTCAGTCGGGACTACATCTTTCTAAGAACGGTTTCTGAAAAGTTCTTATTGGAACCGCGCAGCACAATTTTTTGTATCTACTCCATGATATTTTATTTTTAATTATTTCAATGTTGCTTCCCGTTTGCTCTTATTGTAAAATTATTTTTATAATAGGTACCCATGCATAATATAAGTAAGTACGTACAATTTTAAGCAACGTCACTAACATTTCGTAGAATGTTGTATGCCAAATATAAATATATGCAAAATTATATATTGCAAAAGTTATAATTTTAAAATGGACTGGCAACATGTTCCTAAAGAAATATTTAGAAGAAAAAAAAAGTTTTAATCTCACGTACTATGACATAAAATAATAACTTTTACATTAATTTAAATCCCTCTTATTTTATTATTCTAATGATCTCTGAAATAAATTAAACGTATTTTTTTAATGGTATTTCACTCGTGAAGCTGTTGTAGTAGAAAAAAATAAATTAAATGAACTAAGTTAATATGTAGAACGCTTTTTATACTAACTTTAATTGTATTTTTTAAATATATTTTATAATAAGATCTGTGTAGATTGTCCATGTTTTATATAACTTAGGCTATTTTTTGTTTAAATGTATAGGTTAAGTAGGTATTTTAAAGATTGCAAAAGTAGTCGCAGGCATAGTTTTACGTCAAAAATACGATATTAGTCCACCAGGATCTACCAATCCCATTGACATTACAATGACAACTGTGTAAATTCATAACTTGTTAAATTGCCAACTGAGTAAATTCACAACTTTTTACATTGTCAACTGAGTAAATTCAAAACTTGTTACATTGTCAATCATGAGATCAGTACAATATAAAAATCGGTCCTAACAGACCGGAAGGGCCTAATCAATACACAATTTGTTAGGTTCTCAACCTCTTACCTTGTCAACTGAGTAAATTCACAACTTGTCACATTGTCAACCCTATCAATACACAATTTGTTAGATTCTCAACCTGTTGCGTTGACAACTGTGTAAATCCTTAATTCTTATATTCCCAACTGAGTAAATTCACAACTTGTTACATTGTCAAACTTACCAATACACAATTGGTTAGATTCTCAACCTGTTGCGTTGACAACTGTGTAAATCCATAACTTCTTATATTGCCAACTGAGTAAATTCACAAAATGTTTGATAGTCACTTACCACTTGTAGTGGTAAACAAAATTTAAGGCTGTTTAAAATAAAAGCGCCTTAAGTTGTAGTGTAATAAAAAAGGGGTTGTGTGAAATATTCAGTTTAAACTAGGACGTCGTGACAAATTTATATATAACGAGCGCCAACCGCAAAGTAAACAAAATAAACTGACCAGAATAAAAGAAAACTTGATATATCTGCTAATGCTGTCCATTCTGTTGTGCCGTTTTCTAAACTAAATTTGACAGCTCTAAAACTGTTCCCACCCTTTTCTCCCATATTGAAATGACAAGAGGCGCAGATTTAGTCGTGTCAGATTAGTCGGGTACAACAGAATAGACACCATTGAAATGAATTGAGTAAGATTCATTAAATTAATTTACAAAAAAAAGCAGAATTGCTATTTAGTCTGCTAGGAATTCATAGTGTCAAACTGCGGCCGTCACACGCGATAATTTGCAATTTGATTTAACTAATTGACAAACATTTGGCGCTAATCGCCAATTTGGTTGGACCATACACAATTTGTCTATGATCCAACCAAATTGATTGGGTCATAGACAATTTGAATTTGTTTTTTTATTATTATTGGCGATTGTCGCTAATCAAATAGTTGCGTATGTTAGATGCGTATGCCCTTTAGACCCGCAGGTCGAAGAACAAAGGCTTACGTAGTATTTATATTATCTTTGAACAAAGACTTCTTACTAGTTGTTAAGTGGGTATATGCTATGTTGCAAACTGTAAAACTCGGCCTGCGTCTGTATAGTTCAAATATTTTTCCGGACCATTCTATGACGTACCTTTGTCTATTATTTACTTTAAGTATATTTCTATTTAATCTATCAATATGTATACGTGTAGAAAATTATAACTTCTGTCCCTAAAATCATAGAAAAGACAAACAAACCCGACCGCTAAATGTACCCTATAACACTCCGGATATAAAGAGGTTTCCTCAAAATCGGGTAGTCAAAAAAGGGCCGTGTTCAGTAAGGTCGTTAGACGACGCTCGATGACATTTGCAGCGTACTCGTAATGTCACGGAGCGTCGTCGGACGATCTTACTGAGCACAGCCCTGTCAGGAGGTAATAATTAAATACACCCCAAAAGTTTGGGGTGAAAAGTGAAAAACATTACCCTCGTTCTTGGGTAGTCGGGTAAAGAGGGAACACTGGCGAAATGTCAAATATAGAATCATTGAATTTTTATGATTTTAGCGGATCCATGCTCTGTAAAGACTGGCGCATATTATGACTGGTCGCATCGCTAAGGTAATTCGATACGTAGCGGCCATAGTGTGCGATGGCCTTAAACTAAACTAATTGTAATAATTTTGTTTTCGCGCGAGACACGCGCGCGACCTCAGAGACGAGGTCGCGCGCGTCTCGCTGAGCGTTCCTTGATAAAGGTCACCGAATGTGATCGAAACTATAGTCGGAATAACCGACTCAATTTAACGTGAGTATTCCCGTTTTATTAAAACAAAATGTATCAACACCACGTCTGTTTTCATAGTAAAATTGTAATAATCATCAAAGTTGTATGCGTTTGTGATAATACAATGACCACGTTGAGCATCAAATTAAATTTAAATTATTAAAGAGCTTATTCAGAAGGAGAAACAATGTATTTTATGATGAGTTTTGATTTAAAAATTGTTTGATTTCTTTATTCCTGGGTATACAATTTAAATTGTTCATGAATTTATGAATACCACAGGACGGCGTGGTCAATCTGTAATTCGGCAATTAGAAGTGCCTTTGACCCTTTTGGGGTCAACCACTGTGATGAATGTTAAGGTGCTATTATACCTAGGCATCAACGTTCAGCGTTGAGGCATGCTGTTATAATTTATATAGGGAGCCAAACTGATAGAAATTGACATAGAGATTTGTTGATTTATCATTAGCATCATCAACTGAAATCAGCTAGCCATTTGGCTTTTTACGAACTTACTTGTAGCACACCACAATGTTGCCCGCACGATGTTGCCTGGGTTTAGTGACGCCTTTAGAATAAATCATATTTACCGTACTGTGCCTTAATGTTAAATGTACTATACTTTTTTATAGATTTAATTTTGTAAATATATTTTTAGTAAAAATGTAACTACGTGGTTTGATTATAAATCCTGATTCAATTGGGTTGATTAAAAGATAGGTGTTAAATAACTCACTTCGTTTTTAATTTCAAAAATATACACAATCTTATAACAAGTTATATATCTAATAATAAAATAGTAACGTACACATTGTATTGTTTATTTACAATCTTAATTAGTTTTTATAAAATAAAGTTGCAACTGGATAGACTAATTTAGTTGAGTTATTTCTGTTTTTGTAACTAAATAAAAAGTGTCGTCTACAGGCGCGATGTCGAACAGCAAACATTATAAATAACTTTTTTGGCCTTCGGGCGGCCCTAATAACTCTGACTCTGATAATAGGGCTGGACCACAGATCACACCCTAGATTCTGCATTCAGGACGCTCGAAGCGCACCACGTATCAGTCTAAATACACTTATAAGAAATTACTCCGATTGGTTGATTGTTAGGCGCAAGTAGGCGTAACCTTGAGAAAGCCAATGAGAACGCTCGGTTACATTCCCCGCGAACCGCGCCGCGCCTCAAACTTTGGTGACTTTTTGTAGGAACAACGAGTATCGTAATGCGGTATCTAGTTGTAATCTTCTGCTTAAGTAAGGTGAGTGTCCACTCACCTTACTTATAGCTAGCAGAATACAGAAGACGGATATCTCCTTAGTCAACAGTCATTCACAACACTTACAAAATATTGAACTGAAAATTAATAGTCTTTTTAATATGCACTAAGGTTTATAATGGATAATAATTAACATAGTAGTATATAGGTATATTTTTTTCAGAGATCCTTCACAAATGGAGTTATGCGCCTGAAAATGGTATGAGGCATCAGGTTCGCGCTAAATTGAATACGTAGAATACCAAGGTATAATAATATACTCCGCTGTAACATTCCGAGATCCGATATGTCACATCGGTAACACCGATCTCCGTCATCAGAGTGCAAAAGCAAGAGCGGAATATGTAATTTATATATGATAGACAAATATCACGATACACAACAAAATGGCGGATAGAGAAGTAAGCTGGTGTCAGCGCACGGAGTGGCACACTGTGTTTTGGATCATGGTATAATATACTTTCCACTAGCCGGTGCCCGCGACTTCGTACGCGATGCATAGTTATAGTATTCTGCTATATAGTTATTCTGCTATTCGGGACGGAGACAAATATAACAAATCAAAAACCATTGAAATCGGTCCAGCCGTTCTCGACTTATAAGTGTTCGAACAAACCCGACATTGTTTTATATATTAAGATTACACTCCGCGCGCAACACAAATCGAATTTTCATTAGTAACATCTAAATGTTATATTATCTGTGGCCATATTATGGCCTCGTTCATTAAGGGTTCCGGGATTAATTTTATTATGTATAAATTTTTTCATTTAAGTTATTGAAAGCAAGCAAATTAGTACATTTTATCTGAGATCTTGCCACAGATAGATCTTGCACTACTATCAAGTACCAAAATTGCTGGCTGTACTAACGGGGTTGCTAGCTTCTAGATACGTTTGCGATCATTTTCCAATAGTGGCTTTGCGGTAGTTTGCTATTAATTTATACTCTATTTTGCCAAGCTGCAGAAGGCGTAGTTTGGCCGAAAGTGTAAACAAAGATGGCGGATCGGAAACCAATTTATTTTGTTTTTATTGTATGACCATCTATTGTTTTTGGATTAGTTAGAAAATTCAGACTTATCTAACAATTATAATGAACTACCTGCGCCCCGCGGTTTCACCCGCTATTCTACAGGAACGGTTAATTTTTTAGCCTATGTGTTAATTCAGTGAATAAGCTTCCTCGATACCAAATTTCATCAAAATCCGTCCAGCCGTTAGAGTTGAACGGGAACAAACACACTTACACACAAACTTTCGCATTTATAATATTAGTGTGATTTATGTATTTATTATGCTAAAATAATTATTATATCTTCAATGCGCAATTCTTGAGATAGCAATAGCTACCTTTAATACTTGAAATTAATCACTAAGCAATAAAAGTACACTAAGCTCCTCGATAATCAATTAGAGATCAAGATGATAGAGCGATATTACAAGCATCGCACTCATAGTGAAGTGACCACAAAATAGATAAAATGATTTTCATGAACATAAATAACCATCTACATACACTATGAAAAGCAAAAAAATCTATTCTAGTTCCATGACAACTGATAAAACGAATGAATGATAACTTGATGAAAAAAATCTCAATTATCTTTTAGCAACAAAAAACTAACCCTATTCCTTAGCGCAATGCTTCATTTTTAGACAACCTCATTTGTGCAATATGTTGTCTTTTTAACATTCTTTGTACGAATCATGATGAACAAATTACCTAGCTACACAGTAATTGGATACTGATAAGCAATAAAATGTCAAACCACAAAAAAATAAAAATTGTTAATGATACAGAACGCTTCCTTGTCAGCCAAAGAAGCGTTCTGTATCATTAACTCTTTTATTTTTTTGTGGTTTGACATGTTATTGCTTATCAGTATCCAATTGGCAATCAAGCCAAAGCATGTCAAGTTCCTATGTATAAAACGAATAAATTTTACTGCCCATTAGTTACTAAAATGAGAATATAAAAGACAGTTTCCATAATACTTGCATATCAAGATTATTACATTTTTACAACGAATTTCATAGAACTGTCAAAAGTTCCAACTGCCCTACAGATCCACTGTCCCGGCTGGTCCGTGTCATAGATAATATTTTTGACAGGTGCACATAAAAATAATTGAATCAATTTTTTAGTAGAAACCGGCTTTAAATAACGATGAACGAAGCAGTGCAATTATTTAAAATGCATACTCTATCAGTCAGCATATCAGTTCTGCCAGTGAAAGCAAACATTTATTAACCACCCCAAACAAATATTCAGTTCAAGGTTTGTTATACAGTCTACGGTAACTAACTCCACTATCACAGAACTCATTCATTATAATTCTGCATAAGAATAGATGGAAGACAACTATTAGGACTATGATTGATATCCAGAAAAGAGGGTTAAGCCCGCCCCAACTATGCCCGTGTTTGTGCAAAGCTATTACATGGTGCTCGTGTGCAGGAGCTTCGATAACTTCTTGCACATGAATTGCATGCCTTAAATCTTCCATGTGTAATTTATCAGCTGTTATATATAAAATAGCTGTTAACGGCTCAGTTAATTTGACAGGGAAGTATTTTCGATATGGCCCCAATTGCACGGGGGAGTCCAAACATCCAGCATCGCAAGCATAGTATGTCTTGTCCGAGCGATCTAGTGCAACAAATATAGCTGCTTTATTGTCCTCTTGCAAGATAACACTTATATTAACGTGAGTCATATTGCCATAGTTAACTCGACGGAAAAGGAAGTCTCTATGTAATTTTGACGGATGGATATTGTATTCTAAGTGCTGATTGCTAAAACGTAAAGCGCCAAAGCTTAAAATCATTGCTTGGTTCACTCCACTTGCTCCAGCTTTCAGTAAGTTGTGGCAGCCCTGCTTTTCCAAAGTCAAAAGCCATGCACTAGCTACAGCATTTAAATTAGCCAAGGTGTTCAACGGTTTCCATAAGTTGAAGGCATCTAATGTTGAATGACCTCCATAGCAGCCTTCCGAGTAAGTTAAATTTTTCAATATCTCTTGCTTTGTCTTTGGTTTGATATGCTCTTCATGTTCAAAACTACGTACTTGTGACAAAATGGCATAAATAGTGGCGTTTATCCTGTCTCCATTTATTATACCTGTAGCTTTTGAATCTGAAATGTAAAAGCCAGTGAACCAAAGTCCTTGCCAGACTCTGGAGTGGTTTTCTTGAAGCTTTCGTAAAGCAGGTCTATCTGTAGTTAGCCCTATAGCTTTTTCCATTTCATCTAAAGCGTTCTTTTCAACTATATCCTTATGTCTAGCATATTCAGACTTCTTGATAGGTTGGCTGTATTGGACAGTAGTAAGTATAAGCAGGTCGAGGCCATCTCTGGCTTCTATGACAGCTGAATTTGGCAGCTTACGGCATACAACTGTAGCTGCTATAACCATCTCACTATCTGGTATTGGAATCATGCCTGTTACAACTTCATAATCTTTTGTGTCGACTCCTTGATGAAGTTTAACAATTTGCTGTACAGCAGTCGGCCAGTCCAGGATTTTAGGCGACTGTAAGTGTAATGTTTTATCTTTACTTGTCGGATTGTTAATCAATATCTCCTGTATGAAGAGAGATGGTATTGTTCTGTGAGCATAGTACTGATATGAAACATGTACACCGGTATTCGAACACTGAAATCTGTTAATGATACCGTTTTTATAGTCAGCTATGGTAAACTCTTTCATTTCATAGTCATCTACTATGTAAAGAGGGTGGTAGTTTAAAGGCAGTGATAGTGTTCGTCCATACTTGATGTTCAAATGTGAATCATGTTCTAGAACTAGGCCTAGCAGTCCATTCCCAACATAAGGCACGTAGTTGTGGCTCTGAGACTTCAAAGTAGCTGATGTTTCATGCCTGAGGTACACGTCGTATTCGTTCAAAGCCGCTTCGTACGGCGATAAAAAGTTCTTTTGACATATGTTCTGATGAGATCCAGTTTCTGTACTAAAGAACCAGTTCATCAGCGTCGGTCCAACGTACAGGATCAAGAAGACTATGGTGAGAACCAGTAATACCAACTTCTTTCTGGTCACGGGGCCGTCGGCGAAGCGATGCACCCGTCGCATTAATTCTCCGGCGCGACGATTCATGTCGCCAAAGTCTGTTCTAACACTTTCCATCACAATTTTGCGCCGATAATTAAGCCGCACAATGTAACTGTTTAAGGAATTACGTGGCAATAGTAAATACCATTCTAGTTACCATATAATTCGGCTTTTTTTGAAATAGTGAACAAAATCTGAAAAATCTGATTAGAACAATAATAATAATGACAGTCACATGACATAACTAGACAGTGACAATTACTTGACAAAAAGATATAGAGTAATTTTTTATTTTGTATCGCCATGTACACACAGTGTAAAGTTTTGTTATTTTCAAGTAACGCGTATTTCACAATAACACAAGTCTCAGTCTTAGTCTAAGTTAACAATTTCAGTCACTGTCCTGTGCAAAACATGCTTCAGTAAGGTAGTGAAAGCTGTATTGGACAAAAAAAGTTTAAAAGAAGACAAGATCAATCCATTTTTTTTTACTTAATATGTATTTAGGTAAATAAAATTAATGGTTTTTTTTTTGGGCTAAGCCGTGAAAAAGTAAAGTAAGTAAATACTCCTAATATACTTTCCATATTTTTTTTTGTTTGGTATGGAATCATCTTTTCACAAACAATATTAAATATTCAATAGTTAATATCGAATATCGTCGAAGTATCAAACAAAGCAAAGCGTAAGTAATATACTAATAGCCACGAAATATCGCCGGTACTCGACTGACTCGACCAGATGACAAGAACTATCGTACAACAGTCCATCGAATCCACGAAGTATACGAAATACATCGCGTATCTAATCTACAAAGTATTTTGTTGAAGTATCGGAGCTAAGTTGAGATAGACAGATTGCCCGTATTAGTGCATTAGAGAAAGATGGCATCTGTTTTGTGAATTTCGACGCTCACTGAACCGCACCGCAGCGCACCCCGCGCCGATTGCTAGGTACAAACAAACTTCACATGTACTTCGCCAAATGGTGCCACGCTGCGTAGCGATGTCCACGAGGCGTCTTTCATGATACTAGATGGAATAGGTTGTTCAAGTCGATAGGACTAGATGCGGCCTAGTATAAAAAATATATGTGATCTCTACACCTGTTCTAGTATATACGCCTCACCTCTAATTTGAATCTGGTCACACTGCTGATGGAAGTCATTATTTCCCACGATTATATATATTTTTTCATTCCGATACGTTTCCCCGTTTTAAAACAAAAAATAAATAAAAAGAACATGACACTGGCAAATGCACAAGCCGTGCGACGCCAAAGTCCGGAAAGGACAAAAAAAAAAAAAAAAAAAAAAAAAGTGGAGTTTTGGCTAACCATGCGCAGAATGTGTCACTGAAGTGAAAAGATTCATATACTTCATTCCTTCACTTTGAAGTACTTCTATGTTTTAGTTCAGTACTTCAATCTACTTCAGTTGTTCAATGAAGGAATTATCGTTTGGCGTTCGTTTTCTTTCGCTAATTCATCGAACTATCGAATGGGTCGTTAAAGTTGCAGTTCATTCAAATTTCTTATCTAATGGAATTGAGGCGCGCGACAAAATCAAAACGTCTCGCCTTCGACTCGCAGTTTTTTTTTTAATTTGTTTTTATAGATACGTTTTTGTGTTTGTTTTACTTCCTCCTTACAATAAAGAGAAGACATACCTATTGCAATTATAATATTTAAAATTATGAAAATGTCGTTATAATCTACTAACAGTAATAATTGTGTTTTTTATTACCTACATACCTATTTAAATAATTAAATAATATAGGTACAATATTAACACGCAACTTAACACAGACAGTTTATATACATACTAGTAGTTCGCGCCGAACTGAGACCTCGCGACCCCTATATCTTCACAACTTCTGGACCGATTCAGCTCATATTCAAACTTAAAAATTGTATTGAAATGAACTACTTGCCTACAAAATTTCAAGAAGATCGGATCAACGGTTCGCAAGTTATCATCGGACAAATATACACACGAACATACAAACATACATACAAATGCCGATTTGTCCCAGTAAACTCAGAGACCTTCGCTTCGCTCGGTCAAATATTAGCAGACTGCAATGAAAATAAATCAAACAAAAACTAGCAACGAATGCCGCAATAATTTTCAAATCGAATGGAAGCGCGGGAAGAGATTTTTGTGTATGCTATTATTGTTATTAAAATGAAAGAGATGGAAACTAAATTATCAAACCAAAATGGCTCGTATTTTCTTGGCATAAAGCTGATATCTTGAAACTTTCGCATTCGAATACATTTGGCGCGAATCAAAAGTATTCAATTAAAATATTTCTTAATATTGCATATGTGTTTTTATTGTACATTGCTTAGTTACTTGAAAGTTAATTATGGCTCTTTGCATAGCGAGCAATGTACGATGAAAATTATTTATGAGTTAGATAAAATTGTTCTCAAGCGATCGTCACCGAGCCAAAGTTTGTGTGAAACACAAAATTACTTCAGTACAACAGAGCGGGACAGCGTATAGTAGTGGCTTTGAGCGAATAAGTTCGGAGAGGTTCGGAGCGTCTCTGACGCTTCGGCGTCGTCGAATGACGATCGGCAGTGTTCGGCTTGTGCTCGGCTTTGAAGTACTTCAAATTTTGAAGTAGTTGAATTTTGACTGGACTAGAGTGAAAAGGACAGAACATACTTAGTACTTCAAGTATGTTCTGTCCTTTTCACTCTAGTTCGTTTGAAGGATTCCTTCGCGAACGACACATGGCTAGTTTTGGCGGGAACGTGAAGAAATTATGTCGCGTCATTTTATTATTTTCCAAAACTTGTGTTATTTCGAGTGTTAATGTGTAAAAACGGTGAACTTTTACCCGTTAAGTGTTCTTGAACATGCACGCGTGTTGGCGAATGGTATTATGTCGTGAAACGTGAATTTTCATGTTGTTTCCAAAACTCCATAGAAGGCTCTAGTAAAGTTTTCACCACTTTACTGGGGCATGACTTGGACTTGACCGTGACTTGATTTGCTCGCTTTTGACTGTGACTAAGACTTGTATGATAATATTTAACAAAACTTGTTTTTATATAACCATACTTGACACTGGCAAATGAATAAGACGTGCGACGCCAAAATCCTCTTACGAGGAAAGAAAAAAAAAAAAAGTGATGTTTGTGAAGGAAGGTGATTCAGTGGTCAGTGTTTTCCCGTTATCAATTTCTTGTTTTAAAAACGATATGAGCCAATTCCGCATATAGTATGAGACGCCAAAGTAGTGTTTTTGTTTCTACTCAAGTTTAAAGTTCGTAAACACACTAGGGCGCATGATAATCTACCGAACAAACAACTAACATGGGTCCTTACTTTCACACGTGTCTAATTGTCTTATTTTCGTTATTTATTAGCGAGTGCGCGCTCCGTTCTATAGAGGATGATGACGAGTCTTTCCTCAACACCCCAAAGTATACTAAATATAGTGATTTAGTGAAGCTATTTGATAATTATGAGAAGACATTTTCGGACTTGGCAAAGGTGTATTCTATTGGAAAATCCGTGGAAGGGCGGGAGCTTCTAGTGCTGCAGATAACTGAAGGTGTGAAGCAGCATCATGCGGAGCGGCCAGCGTTTAAATACGTGGCTAATATGCACGGAGACGAGAGTGTGGGCCGGCAACTTGTGGTGCACTTGGCGGAGTATTTGCTGCTTAACTATGGGAAGGATGATAGAGTGATCAGCCTCGTTAACGGTACCGATATACACCTGATGCCGTCACTCAATCCTGACGGTTTTGAGCACAGTGAGGTGAGCAGAAAGAGGTTTTAAATTTCTTTTATCCATTTGCATGTATCTCGTTGTTTACATTCTCAAGCTCTTCATTATTTTAATGTGAAAACTTTAGCACTAAAAATTCTCGCCTTGACAGAGAAGCATGATCATGAGACTCCCAAAAAAAAGAGTGTTGATTGACATTGAGGCTACTATTGTAGTATTTGTAGGTTTATATTTAAATAGGAAGGACTGCAGTGATAGTTTGCAGGGTCAATAATCAGTAGTATACAATTACTTACTGTTTTCTGAATGAAAAGGCAATATTCCAGTGAACATTTCTTAGTATAAAGAGGTTTATAATCTAACTAGTAGTTAATCGCGACTTCGTTCGCTTGGACACAAAAAAAGTATCCTGTGTCCGACTTTGTGATATAGTAAATCCTTATCAAATTTTATCCAAATCTGTTCAGCCATTTACCTGTGATAAGGCGACAGGCATCCAGACAGAGAGAGAAAGTTAATTCTTATAGTTCGCTAGATGGAGTTGATCTATTTTCGTGCATTTTTTAACGTTTTTTTATGGACTGACAGTTGTGATTTAGGGAGTTCTAAATTACACAAGCGAAGTTATTCTATTGATATTTTTATTGTTTCTGGGTCGACCAGAATACTGATACAGTAGAATAGTTGGTAGTTTATTAAAATTTTCTAAAAGTACTAGGTAATTTTTATGATTAGATAATGTTTTTTTGAAGTTCAGTGACCTTCTCAGTATAATAAAATAGAAAGGTGCCTTCAAGGCCAGTCAGGGGGACTGAACATTCACATGACTGGTCCACTTTAGAACTCAATCAATTACTCAAACCTGTGTTAACTGTTGCATAACTCATAGAACAAGTTTAAAAGTAGAACTACTTAATTTTTTGTTTTTAGCAGTTCTAGCTATTTCTTTACAACTAGCTAGTAAAAGGCATTGTATCACTAAATACTTGTTTACTGTTCGAGTACCGTGCTATCTTATCACATCCTGACCTAAGCTCATGTTGCCTGCACTGATGGACATGTCGCTGACACCTATATCGTTATACTCCCTTTTATTGCACTAAGAAACACACAAACACTAGCTATGTATACAACTTGGTTACACTTGTATTCATGTGGTCCTTAATTTTTCTAGCTGTATACATTGTCGCCCATCGACAAGTGACCGCCCGAAAAGGGCTTATAGTACTCATCATTATGAACAACTTTTACTATGGGACCAAACCAGAAATTGAGAAAAAAAAATTGGTGGCCGTTTTCATACACAAAGCCATCTAGCCCCAAACTAAGCCAGCTTGTTCTATGGGAACCAGATAATTAATATAATAAAAAATTTTTGTACATACTTACATAGAGTACATAGAAACACCCAGACAAAGATCAAACATCCATGCTCATCACACAAGTGTTTGTCCTGGATGGGAATCGAACCCGCAACTCAGAAGGCGGAAATTCTCCCAATGAGTCACAAAGGCTAGTCAAATAAAAAACTAATTTTTGAGTCTTTTTATCCTTCTCCTTCGCCAAAATAACATGAAAATTGTTTTAAAGTATTGGAATGGTATCCTTATTGGTACTGGTGTTGATCGGTGTAAACAGTTTTTGGCACTAATAACTGCCTTCACAGCGATTCGCAAATCTATTATAATTGTTGAAAGAAGACTCCAACCAAGAGCTGTTTATAAATCAACCAGAAATGTATCAAGTTGTATTGATAGGTTTTTTTAAAGAATCTTGGGACATCCCAAGTGATAAAAAAATTTACAACAAACATTTGATATCTAAGTGTTTGTTTTTATTTGACTTTGAGGAAAAATGTAAACTGGCACGACTGTCATTCGCAAAAGGCGGGCAATTCAATACGTACGCATTATCATGACATCAGCGAGGGGCATGATGTGACGGTTCCGTACAAATAATGCTACTTGCTACTGCCGCTCCCGCACCACTGACCGATCATTGCGCCCTAATATGCATCCACTAAATTTACCAATTTTTTATTATCATTATAAAACCATTTATCAAATTTTTATAACATAAATACTGCTATTAAATTTACCACAATGAGTACAGTATGTTTTGGAATACACTTTTGTCCTTAACTGTCATCATATTTCATTGTATCCAAAAAAAATAAAAAATGTTTTCTAAAATACAAATTTCTGTTTTCAAAGATACAATGTTTCTTTTTCCATTCAGGAAGGAAAATGCGAATCCTTGGCAGGGTTCAAAGGTCGCAATAACGCTAAAAATGTGGACCTGAACCGCGACTTCCCGGACCAGTTCGACAAACGCAAGTCCAAAGATGAGGAGTATTTGTTCGGAGGACGTCAGCCCGAGACAGCTGCGCTGATGCGATGGGTCATGAAGAAACAGTTCGTGCTGTCGGGCAATCTACATGGAGGTGCTATCGTGGCGAGCTATCCTTACGATGATGCCAAGTAAGTCTAATGATGATCGGTGATGATTATTGGTGATAATGAGGTTAGGAAGCCGGAAAAAATATTTCTCATTTTTTAATAATAATTACGAGAAATAGTAAACATATTTTTTTGCAATAAAGTTTCTCTAGGACCATTGAAAAACTTCTCTATGACCAACAATTTTACTATAAAAAGTTTAAGAGCCGACTTCCCTGTTTATCGACACATCTAAAGCAATTAGAAAAAAAAATAAAAAATATGTTTTATAGCAATTCTCATTTTATTATTTTTGAATTTTGTAAATAAGAAGGAAAAAAAACAAATTTATCCAGTTTTTTTTCTTCTCCTTCCCCAAATTAATCCGTACAAGATAGCTGAATCAGGAGAGCCTGCTTTCGAAATAGTCTCCAAATAATCGCATATTTTGCAATAAACTTTCATCGGCACGTATGGAAAGTTTTAATGACATAATAATATTGCGTGTGCTGAGCAAAGGTAATTTAATTTCATGCAAACTAATATTAATAACACATCATCCACAACCATGCATTGCACGAGCACATTGCCTTCACGGCGTGTTACATCATAACAATGCAAATTTAAATGATACGCTGTTTACATAATATGATATTCCCGTGTTTCTTTAATACTCGTGTTAGTACAGAGCTACCAGCTCATCTGTATAGATAAATAGATAAATGGAGGGAGCTACTATCGTATATTCTAAACAAGACTAACAGCCATCCGTAGAAAATTGTAGTTGCCCAATTAGACCGACTCTACAGATAAAGTGAGCAGTATCTTTTATCTGGTTTGTTCAGTTTTGTCTTCAGAGGAATTCAAATGAAACTTGACATACATATATGTATTAAGGCCTCGCTACATTACCTGACCCGACATAGTGGGAAAGGGACAGCTAGACTAGAATTCATGGGAACGAAAGAAACAAACTACTAAGGTTATAGATTCTCCCTTTCGCTCCCCAGAAACTCATATAAAGCCATATCTTTCACACGATGTCAGGTCAGGTCATGTACAGCCACGTTTAGAACTGACTAAACTTGGCTCCATCACATTCATTTTCTGCTGACAACATTGTAGTGAAGTGCCAATGTTTTTTTCCTCACCAAAATTCTGTTTCTTCACTATAATTGTCCCCAGTTCACTGCTGGATATAGGATTAAATGACATACCTCTGCAGACACAAGTTCTTCAGGCTTATAATCGACTTTTTAACAGTCATAATTTATTTCGGATATTGCCGTTCAATTGAGCAGGGGCAGAGCAGAGGGTTCTATATCACGTTTGCCAATGCCCTCCATTCTAGAACAAGCCTAGCACAACTACTAGTCAAGTCTACTTTCAACTTGTAGACAGACGAGCAAGTGTTTTGCGCCACGCTTGCCCATAACAGTTTAGTGCTACCCAAAAGTTTGAAAATCAATTATATGTCAAATCACATGTCCAGTAATTTCGCTGGAAACATCCCGCCCTTCAACAATCCGGAACGCAGTAATGTTTGCACATTATTGCATGGCGGTTGAATTACAGGCAAAGGTGTGGTATTTGCCAAGGTGGACTTCCAAGGTGTCAAGACGGTTTTCTTTCCCAGGTCCCTAAAAGAATGCTGCGAGGAAAGTCCTACTCCAGACGATGCGTTGTTCAAGCACATGGCCGACACGTACGCGTCACGTCACGCTGACATGCGCGCAGGCAACAAGTGCCCGCCGGAGAACTTCGAGGGAGGCGTCACTAACGGTGCCAAATGGTATTCTGTACAAGGTATGTGAACTTTGATATTCTAGCCATCACAGAGTCCTTGAAAGAGAGTATATGCTAGAAAATTGGTTTTATATCTTGTTCGCACATTTTCATTTTTTTTTAAATGTAAAATCACAGACAGGAAAAAACAATTCATCGCGGAAATACCATTGCCAATGTTTTAAAGCAATTGTCATGTTTTTTTGGCAAAGGAGAAGGAAAAAAGCTCGAAAATGTTGTTTTTACGGCGATGTGGATGTCCCGTTGGTCGTGTTTTTTTTTTTAAAACAAATTGACACACAAACAATGGATTTTAAAAAGATAGGGGATAGGTTTTCCCCCCAAACGCTAATGTTATCAAAAATTTAGGTAAATTCTCTAAGTCTCTCTCGCAAGCACGGGGAACAGAGCGACAGCAATACAATGTTCGAATACCAACTGCGCCAAAACCCAACGGCTGGACAACACTTGAAAGGCCTTCTTAAAGTTTATTTTTTCCATTGTCTTACTCTTCCTTTCTTTTCCTATCAGGGGGCATGCAAGATTTCAACTACCTCCACTCGAACTGCTTCGAAGTGACGTTCGAGTTGTCATGCTGCAAGTACCCCCTGGCACGCGAGCTGCCCCAATACTGGGCTATGAACCGGGATTCTCTTTTGGCGTTTATGGAGCTCGCTAGTGTTGGGGCTAAAGGAACGGTGGAGGACGAGGACGGGGTCCCGGTTCAGGTTAGTTACTGGCAATAGTTTATAGTGGAACTGCTTCGAAGCGATGAAACTGTCTTGCTGTAAGTACCCCCATTATTGGGCTATGAACTGAGAAATTCTGCCTTTTATGGAGCTCACTATTGTTGGGGCCAAGGGGTCGGTGGAGGACGAGAACGAGCTGCCGGTCCAGGCTAGTTACTGGCAACTGTTTATAGAGGAACAGCTTCGAAATGAAACTATCTTGCTGCCCACGTTACTGGAATGAAATTGTAACTTCTCCTGGCATTTGTGGAAATCATGAACATGCAACAGTGCTTACAATTTGATTACAGAACAGTACATCTTGGCAGTAAATAATAGACTGTTGAGATGGATTTTCGCCAAGATCGATCATGTCAGTATGTTTTCGCACAGGACGCCCAGGTCTACGTGGAAGGTATTGACCATACGGTGCGCACGACCGCGGACGGCTACTTCTGGAGGCTACTGCTGCCCGGACAGTACACCATCTCTGCTGTTGCTGCAGGGTAAGACACCATTAAAGTCTCACACTCGCT
This sequence comes from Apocheima hispidaria, assembly GCA_947579745.1. Classification (NCBI taxonomy): domain Eukaryota; kingdom Metazoa; phylum Arthropoda; class Insecta; order Lepidoptera; family Geometridae; genus Apocheima; species Apocheima hispidaria. The sequence goes on along the minus strand of OX388166.1, from coordinate 2,319,758 downwards.
ACCTCACTCGCACTTTTGCAAGTTTTTGTAGATAACGCAAATTTCCTAAAACTATGTTGTAGCTATATATGAACTGTATCAAAACATCCGAAATATTTTGAAGACGTTTTACGTTACCAAAACATCTTTTAATTTGTATGCAGACATTTAGAAACCATTATTTTTCGATCTTCTCCGGATACCGAAATGTCATCTTGTATTAATATCCCACGTACTGGCATATTTTAAAGTCCCACGTACTGGCATATTTTAAAGTCCCACGTACTGGCATATTTTAATATCCCACGTACACTGCCAGGTACGTCCCGTCAAAACCGGTCACCGTGTCCATCCCGGCGAACCAAACGTCCCCGGTGGCGGTGGCGCTGACCGTCCGCCGGCGAGCGCGCTCGCTGACCGTCGGTAAGTCGCTGCACCTCCACGACAACTCGGCCGTCGCTTCTCTCACACACTTCTCGGTGCTGGCTATTAACCTGATACTTGTGTTTATTGTAGAAGCGTGATCGAACGGATAAATATTGTCTTAAGGGTACCACTGACTAACAGTTTGTCTTCAGTCCTACGTCTGATCGGAAGGCCTGCCGGCCATAGCCTGCGTAGCCCACTCACTACTAGCGACTATTACCTGTCGGCGAGGGTCTGATATCGGCTTTAAACCGACAATCTCAATACACTGACAGTCTTTGGCCGACAGTCCACGATCGGCGGCTGCGTTCACTTTGAACACACTGTTTGATTTTCGTCGGACGTATATGAACTGGTTGTCTATGATTTTCTGTTGAACGGCACGGTTGTTTTATAACCTTACAATTTTAATTGGTTTCGTTTTAGCAAATCACACTAATATTATAAATGCGAAAGTTTGTGTGTAAGTAGGCAAGTATGTAAGTGTGTTTGTTCCCGTTCAGCTCTGTAACGGCTGCACGGATTTGAATGAAATTTTGTATGGAGGTGGCTTATACCATGGATTAACACATAGGCTAATTTTTATCCCGCAAAAATATTCGGTTTCTGTAGAATAGTAGGTGAAACCCAGGGGCGACTTGACTTTCTTCTGGTAGCGTTTGCAACTCCTTGTACGACATGACATCTGCCTTCTTTTTTATATCTGTTTTATTTATTTCCAAAACAAATAGTAAGCTAACAGTAAGTTCTACCAAAACGCTTATGGGTATAAAATAACTTAAATTCTCTAATAATAATAGGGATGTTATCAGTAAATATGTCAGTAAATGCTTTAAAATGTGCGTCACATGATTGAGCACGTCCAAGGCTCTAGTTGTAGGCGCGTTGCTAGCGTGGCAGGTTCGTGAGACAGGACACGAGAACAGCCGATGCCGTCAACGGCTCTCGACATGAATATAGTTATCAGGGACAAATAACGCCAGAGCACCCAACACTGTCGGATTGTTAACCCTGTTACGAAGTGTTGTTTCACGAACGTTCTCCTTGCTCTTCCCGGTCGTCTCTTTCCATCTTATTCCTTCTATGATGGTTTTCATTGGTTTGTCATATTGTACCAGGTGGCCATCCGGTTTTTACTTAGTGATTTAAAAAAAAACATTAGAAGAGACCTTTGTCTTGAAAATTATTTCTGAAGTAAAGCGAATAGAAAAATAGTTTATTTTTATATAATCTTTTGATTACTTAGTTACTCTCATTTAAATTACTTTATGTCAATTGTATACGTAATGTAAATGCAATCTATTGGATAAATCAAATTTATTCTATGATCTGAAATAAATATAGATAATTTTACCGATGCTTAAAAAAACTGGCATAGCTAGTAGTATTAAATCTGTGCCAAAATTTTGTAAATTTATTAATCAAGTATTACATTCGGATCTCGAAAATTTTATTCAAATTGGTTTTGAACTATGTATTTATATTACGAGTTTTAGTACTTAAATTGCTCACATGATTTCAAACTTTTAAATATTGAATAATCACAATAAGGTTGTGTGGAATTTGCGTCTTTTATTAGTAACTTAACTAATAATAAGCAAATAGTTTAAGAATTGTACTTAGATAATCAAGTAAAAGTTTTTAGTACACAGTCGGCGACAATCGAAAATCTACACTAAAGGTTTGACAATAAGGTAGCATTCTGATTCATGCATCGCATTCTCTCGCAATCGACTACAACGTCTTCATTTATTAACAGTTTTTTTTTTGCTGTCCTGCTCTATTTGTGGTCTGCTTTTTACCCGATTGCCCAAGAGGGAGGGTAATGTTTTAAATGATGCAATAAAAACATCTCCCTTAAATGCCACTTTATTACATTTACCAGTATTTATTTACGATTACAGCCAGATCTGTGTGCTAAGAGTTTTTTTTTTTGTAATTTTAAAGCATCTAAAAGTCAATTATCAACAGCGATCAAGTAAGTAATTGTACAGAACTGTGTAAAGTTTGTAACACGTACTTCCATTTTAAGGATTTTATACAAAGTTCTTTGAAACTATAGATTCAACATCGACGCGTCAAAAGCGGCAGTTAAATGCAGTTCTTACGTAGGTATGAAGCACGCACTACTCAGTCGCCAGTCGCTTGAGCCAATGGGAACGTTGATCTCAGTTCCCGAAGCCCTCTCGTCTTGCGCTCTTGTCAACTCTGATGCGTTTTTGTCCTAACAACTATAGTACTACGAATTAGTAACGCCGTATCACAACAGATCACATCATACAGGAGGTGTGTATGTATGGCAATGTTGTATCTATGGTTTTAAATATCTTTGATTTTATAATATTAGTCTTCTAGTACTTCATATTAGACTGTATGCAGCAATATTTCCACTAGAATAATTAAATAACAATAAACATTGATATTTCAGTTGAGGATTTCATTTAACACCTATCAATAGTGAGACTTTTTTAATCGGAATTTAAAATTTTATTGTTCGATGAATATCCTAATTCTGATTTTAATTAATTAATTAATTAGAAGCCAAATTAATCAAATTGAAGGTTAATGTTGTTAAATTAGTCTCATTATTACCTGTACAATTTTGGTGTTTCTAACTATTATTTGTGGTGTTGGTTTTTTGCTTGCGGTTGTAAAGCAATATAACACGGTTAATTTAAATTTTTTCGTTTATTGAATTATTCAAGTTAAATCATATAAATACAATATTTCAATTATGCAAATATATAACCGAATTCATGGTTCACTGTTGTATTTCAAGTGATTCAATTTAGTACAATACAATGAATCAACTAAATCGGATAATTGAATCACGCAAATGTAAGTCTTGATTCACGTTTCACTTTTGTATTTCAAGTGATTCTATTTAGAGCTTATTTAGAGCAATTTAGAGCAATGAATTAATTTAATCGGATAATTGAATATTAAGTTGAATCACGCAAATGTAAATATTAATACACTATTCAGTTTTGTATTATCAAGTGATTCAATTTAGTACATTTAATTAACTAAACCGGACAGTTGAATATTAAATTGAATCACGCAAATGTAAAACTTAATACACGATTCACTTTTGTATTTCAAGTGAATTTTGTTGAACCGTGTTTCGTAGCTTTTGCTCCTGTTTACGACCTGTTGATTTGCCCATTTTCGTTTCTACCTCGCTTTTCCTTCCTACTTTAACATAGATTAGAACTGTGTGTGTAACAATATAAGGGTTGACCACAAATTGTCCATGCATGTTTTATGTGTGCATGATTGCACAAGGATGCGGAGTGAAGGTAAACCGTAATAATGTACAGAGTTGAAAGTCCAAATACTACACATTTACATACATTACACGTTTTCATATCTGAAACAAGTCTATTACATTTTTTGTGCGAAAATAAAAGGACACATTGTAAAATATACTTTAACACGAGCATGGTTTTTACAATGTTATGACTTGACGTTTTTGTAGGTTTCTGTATGTCATATTAGAATGTTGCTATGCACAAACAGACAACACCGAAAACGTTTACCACCGTACATACTCCCACCCTTCCTCATCCCACACTTTCTCCTCCAAGCACAAACTCCCACCTACACGTCTACACACAATCGTTCACACAACATATCATCCTAAAACGAGGGGCAAATCTCCAGCGCTAGACAGGCTGCAGCGTCACGCCATCGACGGTCTCTCCGCAGCGGACTTCGTTCACCATAACTTCACCATGATGGAGAGCTTCCTGGAAGACCTTCGGGACATGTACCCTGACATTACGAGGCTCAGCAGCATCGGAAAGTCGGTGGAGGGGCGGGATATCTACGTGTTGGAGGTGACGAAAGACCCGGGAGTTCACATACCTGGTAAGTTTTTTTAATATATATTTTTTGCAGTGCTTTTTTCCAAAATAGTCCATTACAAAATCTTCCCTGCAGCATAGAGAAATTATTCAAAGAAGAGTGCCAATGGCCATAGTAAGATGCGTAACCGATTTTAGTAACTGATAAAGACATAATGTCGCTAGTTCTTTAAACGGCGACATAATCGTCACAATGTCGTAATTTTTATATTAAAAAAAATTGTGAAAAAGTGCGAACGAGATAGCTGAATCAGCCGGCTGAGCTGGCTCATAAGGCGAGTCAACGGAGGCGACCTGCTACAGGCGGCGTTTTGCGAAACCGCTGCGCAACGTTCAAATTCTAAAATAGATTTGAATTTTATGAATTATAAATTGTTCTGACGTAATAATTATTATAATTGAATGTTATTAACATTGTATAACACATTTAAATGATCATTGTATTCAAATAGCCTCTACTTAATTTGCATACTATTGTATACAAAAGATTATTATTGTTGACTTGTAGATGAATATTTACCAATAAATAACTTTGACTTTAACTTAAATATATAGGATTTCAGTTGAAAACCAAAATTTAGTAGGTGCTCTGCGGTAACTAAAGAGTAATATTTCCATTTAAAAATGAAGTGCAAATTTAGAAACTTTATTAATAAAGAATTCGTTTTAGAGTTTATTTTAGCCTGTTTTCAGGATTTTATATGATCGAATGAAATACATCCTATCGTGTAACCAATAAGTATATACCTTTGACAATGTCTTAAGGTGTATCGTATATTTTTTGAAAGACCATTATTTAATAGTAAATACCTAAATATTTGATCTAGCAAACTATTTTTCTCCACTTCGCCTCGGTGACTCGCCTTAACACGACGCAGCAATAACGGTCCCTAATAATACAGACGTTTGTTGGTGGCAATGTTCGCTTACCATCTGACAGGCTGACTGCTTCGTTGGCTGACTATGCCTTATCATTATCTTTCTGACTATCTGTCGGAATATGATCCGTATTCCAAGAGCGATATCACTAAATTTACAATTTTTTCAGGTAAACCCGAGTTCAAGTACATAGCCAACATGCACGGCAATGAAGTGGTGGGCCGGGAAATGCTCCTGTTGCTAGCCAAGTACCTATGCGAGGAGTACTACAAGGTATGTACTAGGGCCTGTTCAATAATTCCTTTACACGATAGTGTAGTCCACTTCCCATATATTACGAATAATATATAATTTTTAAAATTTTTGACATAGCGGACTACTTGCCACTAAGCAGCCGCACTGGGCGCTTGTCACTAGCTCTAGCGTACCACTCTATCCTTGTCATCCATTGTGTGCCGAGCCAGTTCGAGTACACCCAGTGCCCTTATTATGAACGTTCGGGATTCTGATTGTGATAGCATACCATCCCGCTTATTCCAACGTACTCGCAGTATGCGCGGACCCGCTCGCGCACTAACGCTATCACGATCAGGAACATCCATGATACGGGGGCAAAACGAACGAATACTACGGGCACGAAACCGATGATGCCGTAGGGTTGGTAGTATTGTTGTTGGTGTCCGTTGGATCCCTAAGGGCGTTGTGGTTGTCGCTGTCGTCCGGATTGACCTCGTTGTACGGCTTGCCCTTGATGTCCATGCGTGGAATTGATACCAGGTTTCAAAAGATAGCACAGGCAGAGTCAGTTTTTTATAACTGAATATTAGATCGTCACGCATCTTCTGTTTGAATAGTCATTGACTCCAATTAGGATAAGTGACTTTTGTTGCAGGGCAACGAAAGAATCCGTAAGATGCTGAACAACACTAGGATCCACCTGATGCCGAGCATGAACCCGGACGGATACGAGAAGAGCAGAGAAGGTACACAATCTTTTATAGAGTCATTATCATCAACCAGAAATGCTGTTTTTGACAAGTATGAGATAGATAGATAGATTAACTCTTTATTGTTCACACAAAATTTAACATAATTTCAAAACAGGCTTAAAAACTAGTGTAAAAACTGGCGGCCTTATCGCTGAAAGCGATCTCTTTCAGGCAACCATAGGATGCAGAGGATTCATAAAAGAGGTAGAAGACGGGGTGTGCAATGATGGAGATTATTTGATACTTATACTCTAATAAACCAATATAATTATAAATATACAAACTAATAATAATACATACTAATAATTAAATTACTTATGATAACGACAATAATTGACCGAGCAAAGCGAAGGTCTTAGAGTTTACTGGGACAAGTCGGCATTTGTATGTATGTTTGTATGTTTTTGTGTACATTTGTCCAATGATAACTTGCGAACCGTTGATCCGATCCTCATGAAATTTAGTAGGCAAGTAGTTCATTTCAATACAATTTTTAAGTTCGAATATGAGCTGAATCGGTCGAGGGGTTGTGAAGATATAGAGGTAGCGAGGTCTCAGTTCGCCGCGAACTACTAGTATTATTTTATCTTACAGGTGATTTTAGCAGTTTGCACGGAAGGCCCAACGCACACAACAGAGATTTGAACCGAAATTTCCCCGACCAATATGGACCCACAAAGGTGAGAAATAATTACTTGCGACTATTCTATAAGACTTCTCGTCCATACAAAAAGCGTAATCTGATACCCAAATATAACCCGCAATGTGTGTAATGTAATGTTATCCGATTTCTATGTTTTTTTTTACACGTTATTTACATGTACTCGTATGTCTGTTTTTTTTAAATTTCGCTGTTGTTGTGTTGTGTCACTTAAAGTGTCAAAAAAAATTTGCTTCGAAAATACGACGATAATCGGCAATGCAATGCGCTCGTCAACCATAGATATCAGATCTTAATGTCTAATTTTCTAGGATAACACAGTGCAAGAGCCAGAAACCCTTGCCGTAATGAACTGGTCGCTGTCCCTACCGTTCGTGCTGTCTGCCAACTTGCACGGAGGCGCTCTGGTTGCCAACTACCCGTACGACGGCAACCCTGACATGGACACGAAGAGCGAAAACCTTAGCCCCGACAACGATATGTTCGTGCATTTGGCTCATCTCTACTCCGATGTAAGTATAAAGAAACACGAGTAACTCTCTCTTGGGTAGTCGGGTAAAAAGGTTGATAACGACAAAAAGCCTGCGAAGACGGTAATCTTCAGTTATCAGGCATAGATAACACCCCTGTAGAATGTAGATATCGGTAGCGTTAAGATATCTTTGTACCGACAAAAACTCACCAAAGTTGGAGGAAATCGTGGGTTGCGGAGACTGAGACCAAGCGTTCGCGTTCCTATTGGCGCTCTCAATGTTACGATTACTCGCGAACAATTAACCAATGAGAGTGAATTTTTATAGGTTTATTTTGATCTATGCATGGTGCACTTCCATCGTCTTGACTTGAGTGAGGTATCTGTAGGGGTTTATCTGTGTCTGCGTGTTTTTCTCTCTAACTTATGCAGGATTACGGGGAATGCTCTGATTAACTTTTTGAACTCATTCCTCCATCCCGGTTTTATCATCAAACCGGCCGCCATCGCCAGAAATGCCACCCACATATTATAGATACGTGGAAGTCTCGTACTGTTCGATTTAATCGATTGTTTCTTCCACGTACCTGTAGCATGTGGAATGGCTTACCCCATTCAGTTTTTCCACAGAAATATGATCTTGGCTGCTTCAAACGAAGGGTGAATAGAGTCCTCAAAGGTAGGCAGCGCACTTTCAATGCCCCTGGTATTGGAGGTGGCCATAGGCGGCGGTGACCACTTACCATCAGGAGGCCCGTCGCTTGTTTCCCACCAATTACATAAAAAAAAAAATATATATAATATTGATTATGGTCGTTACCATCAAATCGGAGATTTTAACTAAGATTCCCGATGTCTTTGTTTTGTATAAAACTTTTTATAGAAACTCGAACAGATTTCCTTGCTACCCACCGACACTTTATCTCCATAGCTTAGTGTTGATACATTTACATACATAAATGACAGAAACGTGTATTACTATGATTATGTTTATGTTTTGTTACAGGCTCATTTGAAAATGCACTTGGGACTTCCTTGCAAGAACTTCCCTAAAGAGAGATTCCCCGATGGAGTCACCAATGGCGCTAAGTGGTAATGAGAAATTCTCTTTTTTGCTTATTTTGTTGCAGATATTAATATAGCCCTAAAAATATTTTGTAGAAAATTTATTTGCTACCATCACACTAATAATACAAATGCGAAAGTTAGTGCGTAAGTATGTATGTTTGTTTCCGTTCCACTCTGTAATGGCTGAACGGATTTGAATGAAATTTGGTATGGAGGCAGCTTAAACCTGGATTAACACATATGCTACTTGTTATTCAGGAAACATTCGGTTTCTGAAGAATAGCGGGTGAAACCGCGGGGCGCAGCTAGTTTATTTTTATATTCTTTGTTTGATTTTAATAAAATAAAATAAAAGCTTTTTTTATTTATTTAAAGTGCTTAATGAATTTTAACTTTCGACAGCTATGTCAGTAATGTTTATTAAATAAATCTTGAGCTTTCTTCCACTTAATTGAAACACCATTGTAATACATAAAAATAAAATGTATCCATCAAAACCTACTATATCAGCATCTTGCAATGTGCTAGAACTGGTAATTTTGATGCCACGGATGTTGCTCTATAGATTTGTGTTTCGACTGATCGAACCACTAGGACCTAACAAACCTCGTGGTACGCTTGATTTTCAATGATCGAACTACGAGGATTCCAAATCCTCGTAGTTCGATCGATCGAACCGTAAGGACCTAAAATCCTCGTGGCTTGCTTAATCGAACTACACGATCGAACGTCCTGGAGCCTTATCTCGTAACTCTGGTGGCGATGGTCTTCGTTTGCTATCCTGCTCGCTCGCATGGTGCGAGTAAGTTGCCGCGAATGGGACGGCACGCGATGACCATTGCCACCAGAGATACGGGATAAGGCCCCCGGTCGGAAGGAGGTGTTAGACTATCTTTGCAAACTTGCACACTCGAAAATTGTTGCCATCCTCTTTTCCCATATTGAAATCAAAAGAGACGCAGATAATTTTAATCCGGTGATATTGGTTTAATACATTTAGGATGGATTTTTCCAACCTCAGATATCTGTTTTTCGAGGAATAATATGGCGTTTTGACAGCTTTAGTATAGAAAATATGTCTAAACCCCGATCTATTCTAAGAATAAAATTTATTTTCTATTTTTTGGTCGAATCCGCCATTAGTGCTTTTTTTATGTTACTGGCTGACGAGACGAGCATGTCTCTCACCTGATGGTTAAGTGTCACGCTTGCCCATAACAGTTCAATGCCACCCAAAATTTTGAACTTCAACCGTTCCAAACTGCGCGGCACCGCACTGCGCTCGTAACCCTGAAATATTAGATGTTAAATCTTTGCATAGCCAGAAATTTCGCTGAAAACATTGCCCTTCGATCTGAAACAGTAATGCTTGCACACTACTGTTGAATAACTGGCAAAGGTGTGGTATTTCCCCAGACGGACTCTTGCAAAAGAGTCCTACCACTACAACAGAATCGCACATTTACCATTGAAATTTTAGGTACGTACTAGCAGGTGGAATGCAAGACTGGAGCTACCTCCACACCAGCGACATGGAAATAACCCTCGAGCTGGGCTGCTTCAAGTTCCCTCCCAAGGCGGACCTGCCCGAGTACTGGAAGGACAACAAGGAAGCATTGCTCGAGTTTATTGAACAGGTCTGCATGTTACTTGTATCTAGATTTTTTTTTTTTTCTTTTCCTCCTAAGAGGGTTTTGGCGTCGCACGTCTTATGCATTTGCTAGTGTCAAGTATACTTATATATTTGCAAGTTTTGGTAAATATTATCAAAAAAGTCATAGTCACAGTCAAAGGCGAGCAAAGCAAGTCACGGTCAAGTCCAAGTCATGCCCCAGTAAAGTGGTGAAAACTTTACTAGAGCCTTCTATGGTGTTTTAGAAACAACACGAAAATTCACGTTTCACGACATTATACCATTCACCAACACTCGTGCATGTTCACGAACACTTAACGGGTAAAAAATCACCCGAAATAACACAAGTTTTGGAAAATAATAAAATGACGCGACATGATTTCTTCACGTTCCCGCCAAAACCTATCTAGATATTTGTTACTGAGTGGAATGTAACGATGGAGATATCTTCACACCAGCGATATGGAATTAACCCTCCAGCGAGCGCCGCGGTGGATATCTCTCTGTACGTAACTCCCTTCTAAAGCAGACTTGCCCGAGTACTGAAACGACAACAAGGAAGCACTGTTCGGTAATTTTTTATAGCTGGAAATGAAGTTACTTTTTGCCGCAGAGTTACTCGTCGATAGTAAAAGACGATGAAGCACTTAGGTGTATGAGAAATCGTCACCCCACCCCAGCCTTGAAAATTATTGTAGTTCTCAACCAACAAGACGCGGCAGCGAGTTACATTCTTCTGTATCGGTCATCAAGAATGTTGACCCAAATTGTTGCGTACGAATTTTGGAAAGTTCACAAGGAACGGGTAGTACTTCTAATTGTCCTTTAGTGGAAGGGTTTAGTCGCGGGCAACCGGTGTATGCAAGTGGACCGTTGTTGGTCTGTGTGGCGCTCTAAGGGGGAGGCCTATGTTCAGCAGTGGACGTCTTGTGATGATGATGATGAAAGGGAGAGGCTGGAACAGGCCAGTATGTTTTATTGCAATATTTTTTTCTCTTATGTTTTGGCTCCACACGTGTATTTTGCCACTGTCAAATATTTGACAGTTAAAATAAAGTCATAGTATAAGTCAAGCAAAGTAAGTCACGGTTAAGTCGTCATGCCCCAGTAAAGTGGTGGAGACTTTACTAGTTTCTATGGAGTTTTGAAAAAACACGAAGAGTCACGTTTCACAACATTATATCATTCACAAACACTCGTGCTACACACATACTATTTACACATTAACACACATTTCGCATTTATAATATTTGTGTGATATATACCGCATTACTAGATCACTGTTCTCACCAAAGTTGGAGGAAAGCGCGTGTTGCGGGGACTACAACATAGCGTTCTCATTTGATATCTCAATCTCAACGCCTGTGAGAGTAACATTTTATAGGTGTATTTTAACCGTTACGTGGTGCGTTTCGATTGTCCTGAGTGCGGAATCTCGGTGTGATCTGTGATAGTGTAAGACGTATCTGACTGTAATGTTCAGGTCCACACCGGAGTGAACGGTTTCGTCCACAGCCACATCGGGCATGGCTTAGCCAACGCGACTATATCCGTGGCGGGGATACACCACGGCGTGCGGACCGCGCGAGATGGCGACTACTGGCGGCTGTTAGTACCAGGGACTTACAACGTCACTGCGAGCAAGCCTGGGTAAGGACTTTTTTTTTTACTTTTATGCTTTGGCTCCACTTTGTGTATTTAGCCAGTGTCAAGTATTGTTATATTTCGAGTGAAGGCAAACTTAACATTTCACAACTAAAACAAGTCTCAGTCACAGTCTAAGTCAAGCAAAGTAAGTCACGTTCAAGTCCAAGTCATTCTCCAGTAAAGTGGTGGAAACTTTAGTAGAGGTTTCTAAGGAGTTTTGGAAACAACACGAAGAGTCACGTTTCACAACATTATACTATTCACCAACACTCGTTCACGTTCACGAACACATAATGAATAAAAAATTATAATTCATTTACTTGAGTGTGTATTCGTATAATTTTTATATATTTTATAACGCAATTAGTTTAGAAAGTAATCGCTGTTATAACCATGTTGTGTGCTCACGGCTTGGATCGCGGATTCGAATAAACCCAATACTCAATACTTTTATTGCAAACATTATGTTGATTACATGCAGATCTTAATTAGCATATTCTGTAAAAATAGTTGTAATGAAATAAATAAATAAATAAATAAATATTTTAAATAGGTAAATCATAATGACCATGATTGGGTATGGCAATATCGTGCGGAGCGGGTGAATCTATTCCATAATTGTCTTATCTTTCAAAAATTCGTCTAGGGTATAGTAGGATTTCGCGAGTAATACTACTTTTAGGGCTTTAGCAAATTTGAACTCATCTTCTATCTCTTTTGTCTTTACTGGTAGTTTATAACCTTTATAAAAATGTTATATAATGTATCATCGGTGATCTGTTGTGTGTACCAAATAAATAAAAAATACTAGATGGCACTGTGTGTGAAAACGTCCACCAATGATTTATTTATTTACCTAACTGTCCGAGTAATGTCTAGTCTGTGTCGTGTTACAGATACGAGAGTGTAACCGAGCAGGTGACGGTGCCCGAGAACGGCTCCGTTAGTGTCAACTTCACCCTGATGGCCGACGACCCGCAGCATTGGTCCTCCGCTTATGACTTTCGGTCAGTAATCACTATTCAAAATAACTAGTAGTACGCGCCGAACTGAGACCTCGCGATCTCTATATCTTCACAACCCCTGGACCGATTCAGCTCATATTCGAACTTAAAAATTGAACAAAATTTCATGAAGATCGGATCAACAGTTCGCAAGTTATCGGAAAAATATACACACAAACATACATACAAATGCCAATTTGTCACAGTAAACTCTTAGACCTTCGCTTCGCTCGGTCAATAATTTAAAACGTTAAAGATGCATAGTTATGCAGCGTAGACTGCCGATTCACGATCGTCACACCATTCTTATTGAGAGCTCGAAGCGCGTTGTTCTAATTTGGTAATCACGCTAATATGACTTGCCATGAGGGCAGATTTCCATCTTCTGAGCTGTAGGTTGTCGGCAGTTTTGTGTTGAATGATTTTCTCATCGAATGAAATATATTTGATGATTACCACTACGGATCACTATCGAAGAACGCTGTCTCCAAATGCTTTTTAAGAGTAACCCCCGAATACTGAAACGTTTGTTAACTTTGACGACAGATTAAGTCTATTGCTGTCTTTGTCATTTGCTTAGTGCCAGATAAAGGCAGTATTAGAAACGTTTGTTATCTTTGACGACAGATTAAGTCTATTGCTGTCTTTGTCATTTGCTTAGTGCCAGATAAAGGCAGTATTAGAATTAATATGTTGTCAAAGTTAACAAACGTTTCAGTATTCGGGGGTAAGAGTGTTTAACAATAATAAAAAGATTGTAAAAAAAATATGTACATTCCAGAGTATTAGATAACATAATGAACACTCGCTACCACACTCCGCTCGAACTGTACGCCGACTTAGCCGAGATTGAAAATAAACACAGCGACATTGCAGAGTTCCGAGCCGGCGAGTCCACGCTCACCGCCAGCTTCCGACAACTTAAAATGACTGACCAGGTATAGTCAATCGTATTACATTACAATGAATCCTAGTGTTACATTACAATGAACCCTACCATTACATTACAATAACCACTCTCAATGCATTGCAATGGATACTAGAATTACATTACAATGAACACTAGCATTACATTACAATAGCCACTCGCATTATTTTATTTATTTATTACTACAACCACGCTTTACAAAAATAACATGCATACTTTAAACCTAAAATATTAACTTAAATTTACAATTTACAAACATGCTCGATGACCATGCTAGCGTACGTCATAGTAATTTTAATGTGCATTACATTGCAATGAACACTAGCGTTTAGGTTTTAAGACAACCTTTGATGGAAATATTGTAATTTTTTTGGTATTAAATTTAAAAAAAAACAATTAACACTAGCATTACTTTACAATGATTATCGAATAATTATTACTAGCTTCATAATCGCATGTAGTCAGCACCTATATATGTGGAAATTTTGGGTTGGTTTCTTCTTATTATTTCCGTATATGTTGTAATGTCGCCAATCATGTTGATGTTTCTAAATTAATAAACAACGAATATTCGCATTACATTATACAAACACTTGCATTATTTAATAATGAGCACTCGCATTACATTAACTTGCAATGAATACTAGCATTCCATTACAATTAAATCTGTCATTACATTACAAATGACGCTCGATACCAGTCTCAGCGCGTGAAAATGGAACAAAGCACATATTTATTAGCTAAACAGGGCTATTTATTAACCGACTTCCAAAAAAAGGAGTTCTCAAGACGACTTTTTTCTTCTAGATATGACCGCTAATGAATAATTTCAGGTGGGCTCACCCGAAGAGACCAAATTCCACATCGCCATAATAAGCAGCTTCTCAGCCTCCCAGCCGCTCGGCCAAGAGATGCTCCTCAACTTCGCGCGCCACATCTCCACGGCGTACTCCATCGGAGAACCGATCCACAAGCGACTGCTGCAGAACTCGGTGCTGCACTTCATACCCAACCTCGACCCTCTCTATAGTAAAATGCAAAAGCAATACGACGCCACCGAAAAATGTGACATACAGGCGCTGGAGGAAGAATTCGGAAGCAGCCTCTACTCTTATCTAACCAAGAAAGACCTGAATCCGATGTCGAATTATACGAGAGAGAAAGCGTTCGCGGATTTGTTGGAAGCTGAAAAGTATGATTTGGTTTTGGAGCTCGCGAGCGGTACGGAAGATGTCTCGTATCCGGAATTATCGAGGAAGATACGGATTTACGAAAAGTTTGCGCAAACTTATCAGGTACTTAAGAATCGAGTATACCGCCGTTTTGTCGATTTGTCGGTAGGGCTCTCTTGCAGAGTCCGCCTGGGGAAGTACCACACCTTTGCCAGTTATTCAACCGCCAAGCAGTAGTGTGCAAGCATTACTGCGTTCCGGATTGAAGGGCATGTTTTTTTTAATTTCGCAATATTTTCGTTGTTATAGGCACTTGAAGTGACAATTTTTTTGCGTCGATAATACGACGAAGAAAAGTAGTTGTTATTAGAATACTATAAGCATTAAAAAAACCACAGCGGCATAGATTATGGTTTACCCAAGGCATTGGACACCAAAAACAAAAGTTTTTGTTAAGATTTAGAAACGCTATTTTCATCAAAAAGTAAGGAAAATGCACTAACTCTCTCTAAGTTTACAAAAAAAAAAAATTAAGTCTGTTAACATAAAAGAATCAATTAAATCGGTTCACAATTGACGCGCAAATCGCCGGACTCATGCACATATATTATTATTATTTTGCGTGTAGTTTAATCCATTATTAATAGCACACCCCGCCCTTACCTCTACCATACAAATCCTTTCCATGCTAAGGTTGCCCGGAAGAGATCGCTTTAAGCGACAAGGCCGCCAGTTTTAAGTTGTCTTTTGTCTTTTGTATGTCCTTTCTGGTGTGAACAATAAAGAGTTATCTATCCATACATACTGCCGTGCTAAGAAGAAAAGGCACATCTAAAATTTTTTCAAGATTGAGTCGAATACATAATTTCTGAATCACGAAGAAGTCGTGATTCAGAATATGTGCCTTTTCGTGTTAGCACGGCAGTAAAAGTGTCTAAAATTGCTCTATTTTTCAATTTTCTAAAACTTTACTGACGCGAAGTTAAACTTTTCAGGACAACCGCACCCCCAGCGACAAGTACCCTTGCAAGAAGTCCACGGACGCCACTCACGGCGACCTCATAGACTTGATCAACGAACGGTTCAACACTCCCGTCGTGTCCGTGGGCCTCAGCTGCTGCAACATGCCTCTGGAGGGCGACATCGCCACCGTGTGGAGAAATAACCTGAAAGGAATCATGAAGTTCGTCGAACAAGCCAATACTGGTAAGAATATTATTAAAAAAATCTATAAATACATATATAAAAAAAAAAAAAAAAATTATAAAGCCTGTTCAAGTTAGTCCCGCGGATTTTTCACGAACTAACGAGTTTTTTATATAAATCAGCTTTTGGAAATCGTAGAAAGTGTGCGACAGCAGTAGCGCTGCAGTCGCACACTTTGTACGATTCTGCGGGACTCGTTAATTAGAACAAAAACAAAAATTACAAAAGCTTATCAAACTTTTTTCTGATTTAAATGCTGTCATTGGAATGGATACTTTATTGTAAGTAGACAATGCGCTTAATTTCAATAGATCATTGCTCTAATTTAGCACTTTATTTTAGTGTTTCCACAAGACGCGTTTCTTTTTTAATCTCGCAAATGGATAAACACCATTTTTCGTTTAGCAATGCTGCCGCTAATATATAGGCTTTGTCTAGTTTAAGGCCACAAATGACCTATAGTTTCCGCAGTCACGACGGTCAATAAGCACCAGGCAAAGGTTAAAATAAAATATTCTTATAAATATTAACTCCTTTGTGATATCCAATGAGAAAGGTTTTTCTCAGCCCCGGAAACCATGCCTTCGTTCAATTTTAGTGCAATTTTACGAGAACAAAAACGAATATTGCGGTATTTATATATTTTATCGATATCTGTACTCAGACATATTATGTAACTGCTTAATTATTATTGTTTGTATCATATCAAAAATAACTCAATGTACAAAAATTTTGATGATTTTCAAACATCGTGAATCGATAATGGTCATGAGTGTGAACGTGACAAAAGATTACGCAACGGTGTTAAGGTTAGGAAAGCGAATTCCTATCCTCAATACTAATGTGACGGTCTGGAAATTTTCTTCACTTCACTTCACTTCACACTCATGAGAGAGCAGTGTGAAGGTTAGTCGGTCACGGATAGTTGTCATTACTTTGCAAAATAAATTTCTTAAAGAGACTTATATCATTATGAACAACTTTTACTATGGGACCAACACAGAAATCGACAAAAAATGTCAGCTGTTCCATAGAAAAATGTCAATGACACTCGACAAAATATTGAACAGCTGTTTTTTTTTTCGATATCAGTGTTGATTCCATAGTAAAACTTTTTCACTATCGTGACTACTATGAGCCCCTTTCTGTTTAGCATACCCTTTCCTTAAAACCCTGTATATTCCAATAATAATTTTCATTCCATAGAAAAATGTCAGTGACACTCGACAAAATATGGAATGGCTGCTTTTTTTTTCGATTTCTGTGTTGGTCCCATAGTAAAAGTTGTTCACTGTCGTGACTACTATGAGCCCCTGTCGTTTTAGCATACCATTTCCTCATAACCCCGTATATGCCTCGACACTGCCATCTACACCACTGGAGCAGCTATGCCAGCGGGCCAGAGCCTCGCTCCATTATTTCAAGGACCCGGGTTGTCTCGGGTAGACGCTGGCAGGGGGAAATGCACAATAAAGCTCATGCGGGACGTCAGTGCAGGACTTATCGCCCTCATCTCGAATAAGAATAAGAACCCTGTATATGGTTTTTTGGCGGGAACGTAAAGAATTCATGTCGCGTCATTTTATTATTCTCCAAAACTTGTGTTATTTCGAGTGTTAATGTGTAAAAATTGTGAATTTTTACCCGTTAAGTGTTTGTGTACATGCACGAGTGTTGGTGAATGGTATTCATATTCATATTCATATTTGTATAATTTATAGTATAATGTTGTGAAACGTGAATTTTCGTGTTTTTTCCAAACTCCATAGAAGGCCCTAGTAAAGTTTTCACCACTTTACTGGGGCATGACTTGGACTTGACCGTGACTTGCTATACTCGACTTTGACCGTGACTATGACTTGTTTGATAATATCTAACAATACTTGAGAATATATATGTATACTTGACACTGGCAAATGCATAAGACGTGCGACGCCAAAATCCTCTTAGGCGGAAAGAGAAAAAAAAACCCTGTATATAATTTTCTGTCAGGTATCGTTGGCTACGTCAAAAGCGAGGACCAAGTCCCGATCCGCGACGCCGTCGTGGCCATAACGGGCATCGAGCGCCAGTACCGCGTGACGAGGAACGCGGCGCACTTCCACCTGCTGCTGCCGCCCGCGGAGTACAGGGCCATCGTGCGGGCGCACAACTACCACGACCAGGTGACGATTCCTTTCGTACAGGGTGACAGCCGAGTGGTAACCGCGTTCGGGTCGCACGCCGCAGGGCGTGGTTCAAATCCCAACAATGAGCTTGAGCTCCCGGTAAAATAAAACATCATGAAGTTGTCAGAATCAGAATCAGATTTTTTTTATTGCAAAAACTTCGTACAAAGGTTGTTCTTGATAGTTGTCGTATAGCATTTGGGGTGGTAGGTATTTCATTCCCGGGTTCTTCCTTCTCCGGTTTCGCGGAGGTAGGGAACCGGCCTCGAGGCGAATCCTCATAACCGGGGCTGGGCACCGGGGGCAACTACCCCCGGGGAACGGTGGAGGGTGCGTGTCCCACACCCGGCTGTGTAAAGCCCTTGATTAAAATATGATGCATTTATTATAAAAGATTTATTTATTTATTTATTATAAATTAATTAATACATCTTTTATCAATAAATTACACCTCTGGATAGTAATCCGATAGCTCACCATTACATCTTTTATAATAACGCATCATATTTTAATCAAGTGTGATCCATTATAAAAGATGTATTTATTTATTTATGTTCACCTACACTGTGCACGCCAATACAATGTCAAAAATATACACAAATAAAATAGAACTAAATGTCACAATACTTACAGGTGAAGACAGCGTGCAATAATAAAGAGCGAGGTACTATAATTATAAATAGAATTAAGTCATTACATAAAAGTCAAAAATTAAAATTTAAAAGTCATTATATGAATTATCATCATTCATCAGATAGTCAGAGACCTCAGTCTTCCTAAATATATTAATATGGTCACCAAATATGTTAACAACGGCTGTCTTAGACTGAGTATTATACATACGCACCATTCTAGCCATGGGTGCATTTAATCCCACGTTAGAGGGAGACATCGCAGTGGAAAAAAAAAAAAGAAGTTTATAATAGAGGTGTAATTTATTATCTTTATAATTTTAAACCCTGATTAACGAAGACATCATCAGCCTATACTTTAATTTCCAGCTCCTAACCTGGCTGGTGGTGGACGGCGTGCTGAAGCACAAGGACGTTATAATGCGGCGAGAGAACACCGAGAGCCTGCCCGGCGGGCAGTACGCGGAGCTCCACGTGGAGGAGGACCCCACCGTGCTCTACGTCACCGGTAGGACACACGCATTATATACAGATACATTATACACGAAGTTGGAGGAAGCGTGGGTTGCGGGGACTGCGTCCGAGCGTTGGCATTGGCTATTTCAAGGTTATTCCAAGGCCTAATCGCGCCTAGCAATTAACCAATGAGAGTACAAATTTAGTATTTTTTTTATGTAGGTGTATTATGACAGACGCTTGGTGCGCTTCGATCGTTCTGTGTGCGGAATCTAGAACTTATCTGCAAATGGAACGAACTTTGCTCGACTGCCCAAGAAAGAGGGTAATGTTTTTGGGATGTTACACAAGCACACATACTTATATAGTACTAGTTAATACACGCGACTTCGTTCGCGTGGACCTACAAAAAAAAAGTAACCTATGTCCGTCTACTACTCTTATGCTATATCTATGCAAAAATTCAGGTCGATCCGTTCAGCCGTGATAACGCGACAAACACCCAGACATACAGACAGAGAGACGGACAGACAGAGTAACGTTCTCATTTATAATAGTAGTTAACATGACACACACGGTTTGCTCGGAGCATTGCTGTCTCGCTCGTACGAATATTCTATCGTATCGCTCTATCATTGTCATCCGTCGTGCGTCGAATCAGCCCGATTCAAACACGAGCCCATGTTTTGTGATTAGTTCCCACGTTTACTAGTTTTTATTTGTTGGTCCACGCGAACAAAGGCGCGGGTAACAGCTAGTTGAGGTATATGTCCCTATTTTTCCCAGTTTTGTTTTAATAAAACGGGAATACTCACGTTAAGTCACTCAGTGCAAGGCAAGACGAGGTCGCACGCGGGTCTCGCTGAGCATTCCTTGATAAAGGTCACCGAATGTGATCGAAACTATAGTCGGAATAACCGACTCAATTTAACGTGAGTATTCCCGTTTTATTAAAACAAAATGTATCAAAACCACGTCAGTTTTCATAGTAAAATATTTTTTCCAGGTTTAACCCTAGATCACAACAGCGAACCGTTGTCGCAAGCCCTACTATCAGTTCACCCGCTCGGTTCAAAATCGCCCATCTTTCATAATACAAGCGACGAGAACGGCCGATTCGCCGTCTCGCTCCCCCTCGAGTACAAGGGCAGGGAGATGGTAATGACGGCGGCTGTTGACGGATACATCGCCAGGGAGAGACATGTTGTGGTGAGTCTTATTGTAAGATGAATAAGAGTTATTTTTTTCTTTACCATTTTTAGCGACGTCATCGAAAACTATAATGATTTATTTAAGGCGAGGACTGATCGTAATTTGAAATGAGTAATGACCTCAAAGTTCTAAGGTTTAAAGTTGAAAATCGCATACTTGATGAGAAAACGGTAAATTGTAGTTTTTCATTGCTTTTTTGCCGATTATCGGAAATATACAAATCAAATAAAAAAACTACCTGGTTCGCCGTATAAGCCACAACTAGCCTGGATATTTAATTAGTAAAAGAAAATTTGTTGTTACCGCTGAAAATTCAGAGCATTTGATTTCAGAAGGGTTTTTCAGGGGGTCATTTTGTGATTTTTTATTTTGTAACTAAGACAGATTTTCGAAATTTTATTCGGTTAAACGTAATTTCAGTTTTATTTTCTATCTGCAGAATTTTTTGCTCCTGATTAAAGTAATCTCGTCACTTCGAACAAAGCGCTGAAAAATGCTACTATTTGTTGTTTTGCGATTCGACCTCGCCTTAAGTACCGAATAAGATACTGAGCCTTACCCCGTGACTCTGATGGCAATGGTCATCGCGTGCCGTCCCACTCAAGCCAACTTACTCGCACTATGCGAGGGAGCAGGATAGCAAACGAAGACCATCGCCACCAGAGTTACGGGATAAGGCCCACTGGTGCAGAGTCGAGGATCGAACCGGGTGTCGTTAGACTGTGAATATAGAATGATGTCTTGTTGGCAGCTGAACAACAAAGAGAACCTGACTCCGAACGTGCTGTTCAAGCTGGAGAGCGACGACTACGTGCTGGGCATGCCGAGACTCGTCTTCGTGATGCTAGCCGGTAAGAAGACATACCTGACTAGCTGCGCCTTGATGCTTTACTCGGGATTTTACATTTACGTGTATTTTTCAGGGGTGAAAAAGTGTCCTTGGAACATCTTCATGATCCACGATACTATCTCGACTGTCATGATCGGTTCAGTCAGTCAGTTCAGTCAGTCAAACTAGTAAAATGATGATGAAATATGAAGTGCTTTGTGTGTCACATAAGGCTGGTTTTCGTTTGCGGATTTTTCGGTCGTCACAGTAGTTGTGTTAGAGTGATCCCACTTGGTTAGGATTAAAGTTGATGAACTAAAATTTTGTAACGAACCATATTGACATACCAGTAACGGCCTATTTGAATAAAAATGGGAGTTTTCTATTTGGTGCCCCTCATAGTTATGTAGATAAAAAATCTTATTTGGCATATATGTTTTTTTGGTTCTGTCTTCAAGGTTTCCACGGCGGGAAAACATGATGTCAAGTAACATTATATTGCTGCGCCCTTTTATACAGGGTATATGTCATTATGTAAGCTGAAAAGTAGTTTTAGAAGAAGAATATGTACATATATGTACATATTCTACATTTATGAAGAAAGAATAAAGATAAAGATAATCTAAAGACATTTTCTCGATAAAAAAAAACTTTGAAAGACCTCGATTTACACAAATTTTTCGCTGGCGCTCGGAAACCCTAGTGTATATTCAATTGATTATTACACTAATAGTGAGGTAATCATAATATCTAGGTTTGCATCGAACAGAATTTCGATTGATTTCCTGTTTTAGATGTAATTATTAATTATCTGGTTTTTTCACTAGCGCGCGCTATAGCCATCTCTTTTCATCTGCGCTCGAAAGTGTATAGCGCTATCTATCTCTCGAAATACACTCTTAAGACCCTTAAGAATATTTATCTTCTCAATCAATCAAACCTCATTTCCTCATATTTCTCATTTCTCATTTTCTTTTTTCTTTTCTCATTTTTATTTCTCATTTCATATTTTTTTATTTCTCGCTTATACATCTAGCACTGCACGTCGATTTTGAATATTAAGTTATAAGTTTTTCGGGATGGGGTGATCCCCTCGAAGCGTGGTCGGCCGGCGTGTGTTGGTCCAGGTGTAGACGAGGCGCGTTGTCCCCAGGCGTGGTGGGCGTGGCGCTGGTGGTGTCCGGGGCGTGGTGCTTCAGCTGCCGGCGGCGCGCGCGCGAGTCCCGCCGCGAGTACCTGTTCACGCAGATCCCCGCCGACGACAAGCGGCCGCTCTGCGAGGACGCGCAATACGGTACCTACCCACATTCAAACTTTTTTTTTTTTGATGACTTAAGCTGTTGGCATCTAACGGCCTCTACAGCTATAACCGGACTTTGGCGAACGCAAAAGGCGTTGAGCCCTAAAACTATTATTACGACGCGAGGGTGACTAGCGCAAGGGCACCGACTGCGGTACGACCTCGGCTTGGGCCGTCACCCGGGAGGGGGATATCATACTGGCCCTGGCACCCCGGAAGGAGTGTGCCCTGGGGCCCTAGCGGTTTGGTTTGTATCTGTTTGATTACACCTTCATACCTTACCCGAACTCTATCTATACCATCCTTCCCCACTCTTCGGTGAATATAGTGTTGTTTATAAAGAACACATTCACGTCGTGTCTTAGCCTTAGTAGTGACAATGACGAAAGTGTCATGGGACACGTTTTTTTCTCTTTTTTAAAAATGTAAATGTAAATATTGTGATCTGCCCAGGCAGATCTCGCTGGGCCCAGTTCAACGATTAGCCCACGAAAAAAAAAATGTTTGCAAGTTTTTTTTTTTCATTTAGCAATATCTTCGTTATTTATAGCCTCTTAAAGTGACATTTTTTTGCGTCGTTTTTTTTTTTAAGTTAATTAAATTAAAACTAATGATTCACTTTACCTGCCAAGCCGATGTAAATTAGGCCGCTATATACGCGTTACACTTATCCCGTAATACGGTAAAATAGCCCTTAGGGTAGGGTTTTGTAACAGAATGTATAAGGAAAAAAAGGTAAAATTTTGTTTATTTTTTTTTAAAAAAAAGTTGTGATTTCAGAAATAGTCCGTAAACCGTACTACGACGACGACGATGCGCCGACGGAGACCAGCGACTCGGAGGACGAGGTCGTGCTGCTCCGGAGCGGAGACCGCGAGTGGAAGGCCGTAGACCAGGAGTAGGCCGCAGTAAAAGGACACGTTACTAACAGTATGGTACGCAGAAACATAATAATATCGAATAGAGACGTTTTTTATTTATTTTCTCCGTTTTCCCACAAAAAAAAGGTTTCATATTTTGTATAGGACAACCTTTGTTTGCCCCGATTTCAAGCTAACAAGTATCATATGAATTTGAGTTTATAAATATAATCTGATAAATATAATGCACACTTTGGTGTATACAGGGTGTAAGGGAAACGATCCCGAAGGCCGTTTTTAGCAATACCAGTTATAATTAACTCCCAAAAACAAAAACATGCATTTATTCTGAACATTTGAAGTATCATATAAATTATTCTTTGTAATTTTTTTTAAATCAGTTTTTACAGGTTTCTCTTACACCCGGAATAATAAGTGTAAGCAACATCATTTTACGATATTATTATCAGTTTTACAACCATTTGTCCGTCACTGTTTCAACTTAGCACATTAGTATCATAATGTACTGAAAGATACTCTTTTCCATATTTAAGGCTGGAATGAAGTTGACGTTAGGCTGACGTCTGTCACGCGTAGCTATATAAAGACGCATAAACTCGTAGCTATATATAGACGCATGCAGAAGTGCATAAAGATAATGATTAATGACACAGAATTCGGTATGTAATGAAAAAAAACACGATACTGATACCAAAACTATTTCGAAATATTACATTCCTGTACATTATTTTTACGTTTAAAACTCTTTAAAACTATGGATGTTATTGATGGGGTTTATTTTAGTAAAATGCATAAAATAAACTTGACTTTTATTGACCTCTAATGCCGTGTCATTATCTGTTTTTACTTTCAGTGCCTTAAAAACGCAATGGAAAACCAAAACAAAATCTGTCAATGTCAAGTCAACGGCCAATGAGCAGCCATAATATTTTTTTAAATTTAATTTTGTTGTTTTACACGGCAACCCTACTTTATGACGTCACTGGTATCAAAAAGTTGGAAACTTTTTAAAAATCAACTACCGCTTATAAAACCAAAATATTCAAATTAGTTTCATGAAATAATGTGTACTATCAGTAAACATCACACTAATATTATACATGCGAAAGTTTGTGTAAGTAGGTAATTATGTACGTATGTAAGTGCGATTGTTCCCGTTCAACTCTGTAACGGTTAAACGGATTTGAATAAAATTTGGTATGGAGGTAGCTTACACCCTGGATAGGCTACTTTTTATCCCTAAAAAATTTTCGGTTTCTGTAGAAAGCGGGTGAAACAGCGGGGCGCAGCTAAATACGAAAATAAAACTTTACATACCGAATTGGGTGCGCTCGAATAATGAATACCCGGGACCGACCGGCAGCAACCGTTTCCAAATTTCAGCCTTAAATATACTGTGTAATGTATAACATTCAGCCTTAATTATAAGTTTATTTTTTAAGAATGTTATTCCCTTTTGTACAACGTTTTATTTGTATATGTCTGGTGTAGATCTCTTGTTTAGAATCGACAGTATTAGAAAATGTTTGTGTATTTATTATCGATTGGCTAGTAGTGCATTCCTTTATATTCCGTTGTATTATCCTTGGGGCGGTAATATGTAATGATATTTAATATTTATTTTTAAATTAATTAAATATTTTTGTTTATAACGAAATTACTAAATAATTGTAACAT
This sequence comes from Apocheima hispidaria, assembly GCA_947579745.1. Taxonomy (NCBI): domain Eukaryota; kingdom Metazoa; phylum Arthropoda; class Insecta; order Lepidoptera; family Geometridae; genus Apocheima; species Apocheima hispidaria. The sequence goes on along the minus strand of OX388166.1, from coordinate 2,294,673 downwards.
TATTACTTTATTTCTAAGTGCATAGTATTAATTCGTCCATTGTAGTAAGTAATCAAACGCAGAAAAATCCGTTTTATAGCAAACATTCCTTTTTGTATATTTAGACACTATAATTCTGTGCCTTATCTGCTATATATGCATTTATAGATACTTTATATTAAAAGTACCATAAAAAAAAAAATAGAAACATTTTTTATACAAGACTTTTACAAATATTTATATAACTTTTATGAAATTTAATACGAATTTATTAACATGTTAGTGAATCTCTTAGATATTTTCTTCGTATTTTATTCGAATTGCGAAAGGAACTAAAATAATAATTTTGGTGCATAGTGTCTTTTTAGAGATGTATATTTCATTTTGTGATAGAATCGTAACGATATTGTAATGTTATTTGTTAATAAATGATATTTACTTAAAACACGTGTTTTTTTATTCGTACGTAATTTTTTTATTTTCCCTTTTTCGTACGGTACGGGTGTATTCCGCCTTTAGCGCAATAAGGACCGCGCCTTTTAAAATCAAAGGATCTTATATCAACCATTTGCAGTTCAGCATTTTAGTTGAGCCGTGGGGATTCCCCACGGGATTTCATACTTTTACGTAGGTGGATTTTAGTTTTTGAACTTATATTTTATTTACATATTTTAAGTGTTAAGTAGGTACAAATACTTAAATATAAATCAATTTTTTATAAATCATCTTGTTTTTCCCACGATGAAAGTGTCAGTTCTGGGACAAAATATCTGGGACATGTTTTGCACACACGGTCATCTGACCCCAAACTAAGCAAAGCTTGTAATATGGCTGCCAGAGACTGATATACGTACATAGATATTTTTTAAATACTTATATACATATTAACACCCAGACATAGAACAAACACAAATGTTCATGACATGAATATTTGTCCTAGATGGGAATCGAACCCACGCCCCCAAACACAGAAGGTAGGTTCACTACCAACTGAGCCACCGGGGCAGTTAAACACCTATTGGACAAAAATATGTTTGATCGTAGGTTTGTACGAACAAAATTCGCGCGAGCTAGCTATGATCGCGTAATCGCGTTCAATACGGATGGCGCTATGTTCACAGATCATATAACCAGTACACAAATCATACCTAAGCCGTCGCACGAAAATAATACGTTTAATAAAGCCTACACTCGTTTATTGGCCTAACATTGGCCGGCTATATTGGGGTATTTTATTTGATTGGCTGGCTCTATTGATCCGGACAATCATAGGCACGGATTGTATAAATTAATTTTGAAGCGCCGAGACGTAAGCGACTTATTTTAAAGATAATATTTCTGTTTGCGCGAACCACTTGTTATATTATCTGTGGCCATTACAGATTTATTTGGTACCAAAAAAATGAGAGAAAGAAAAAGAAGTATGCTTTCCTCTTATTTTCTCTCGTAGGTCGGCAGCACCTACTTTTTAGGTGTGTTAACGTTAGAAGAGTACTGCTTTTCTTCGACTACTTAGTTACGAAAAAAAACCCAGTTTTTTTTTTTTTTTAATTGTTACAGGAACAATCTAAACTTTTTAATTTTATAATATAGATTTAACATCGATGCGGCAAATGCTTGCAGCTCTTAGGCGGGCGCGAAGCACGGCTTAATACTCAGTAGCAAATTTAAAAATGAGTCGTTACAGAGTAGCAATATGGTTGGTTTTTCAAAATGATCGTTTATTCCACATCTTTGTCACACTTAGTACTTAGTTTTAACTCAATTTAAAATATTACTATCGATTTTTAGGATTTCATCGACCGGATCCGCTGTCGGGGCGTATGTAAATATGTATGCTTCTGTGTTCCTATATTGCCCCTGTCATCGTGTAGGTATACGGCTTGACCGTTTTCGACGAGTGAAGTTCTTACAGCATTAAAATTATTTGCATTTCTTTGCTTTTTAGTATGGGAGAAAAGGATGGCGCTATTTTTTGACCGGTCTTTTGTTTAGTTTAGAGAATTCCACAACAGAATTGAAGTCAATATCAAAGCAATCTTGAGTATTAACGCAGTCTTGCGACCACAGCAGTCTTGCGTATCAACGCATTCTTGCAAACCACAGCAGTCTTTCGTATCAACGCAGCTTGCGTTTCAACGCATTCTTGCAAACCACAGCAGTCTTGCGTATCAAGGCAGCTTGCGTTTCAACGCATTCTTGCAAACCACAGCAGTCTTGCGTATCAACGCAGCTTGCGTTTCAACGCATTCTTGCAAACCACAGCAGTCTTGCGTATCAACGCAGCTTGCGTTTCAACGCATTCTTGCAAACCACAGCAGTCTTGCGTATCAACGCAGCTTGCGTTTCAACGCATTCTTGCAAACCACAGCAGTCTTGCGTATCAAGGCAGCTTGCGTTTCAACGCATTCTTGCAAACCACAGCAGTCTTGCGTATCAACGCAGCTTGCGTTTCAACGCATTCTTGCAAACCACAGCAGTCTTGCGTATCAACGCAGCTTGCGTTTCAACGCATTCTTGCAAACCACAGCAGTCTTGCGTATCAACGCAGCTTGCGTTTCAACGCATTCTTGCAAACCACAGCAGTCTTGCGTATCAACGCAGTCTTACGTATCGATTCAATCTTGGCTAAGTTAAATTAAAAACAGTTCAGTTCTGGTCTTATTCAGTGAGTAGCTTTCATCTAGCAGTAAAGACCTAAAATAATTACTTCATTCTATAGTCAATCCAAGTTCTCTAGATCGCTCGCTGTGAGGCCGGGGCCTAACATTAGGAATGTTCTATATTAAAAAATTAAAACAACAATTTTTCTGATAAAACATTCATTTCAATAATTTATTCTACCACCTCAGAACCATATTACCTAACTTATTCTATGAAGGCAATACTTAAAACTAACATAAAAATAAATAAAGCACGTTTAAACACAGTTACCGTTCAGTTCTTGAATCTCGTTGGAAAGGTAACAAGTTTTACCTTGAAGCTATTCATACGCTACTTATAATACAATTCATGAAATGTACCTACTGCCGTCCAAAGGAAAAACCATTACTCACGCGCACAAGCGATGATCGCGTAATCGCGTTCAATTAGGACGGCGCTTCACCACAGATATAACCATTTTTGTTTTAATAAAACGGGAATACCCACGTTCGAGTCGGTTATTCCGACTAAGTTTCGATCACATACGGTGACCTTTATCAAGGAACACTATAAGAGTGACACGCGCACGACCTCGACTTGCCTTGCCTTGACGTCACGCTGCTCTGCAGGCGCGGGGGCGGGGGCGGGGGCGGGCAGAGTATTGTGCTGCGTCGGCGCACACTGGAGCTCCTCCTACACTGGATTAACAGATAGGCTACTTTTTATCCCGAAAAATTCAACGTTACCTGTAGGGTAGCGGATGAAACCGCGGGGCGCAGCTAGTAACTATATAATTATTATCATAAACGGGAAGCACGCCATTACTCAGTAGCGCATAAAATGAGTCGTAACGTAGTAGCAATATGGTTGGTTTTTAATTCAAAATCTTTTCCACAACTTAGTAGTTTAATCTATGGTTTGTAAAAAAACTTTGAAATTAATGTCATGTAGGTTCCTGTTGGACAGCAGTACATTAAAAATATTAAAAACACAGTCTTGTTTGAAATCGTGTTTTACTTCACTTAGACTGCATTTAGAGAACCAATGACGCCAGTGTAGACTCTTACCCCCGAATACTGAAACGTTTGTTAACTTTGACAACAGATTAATTCTAATACTGTCTTTGTCTGGCACTAAGCAAATGACAAAGGCACCAATAGACTTAATCTGTCGTCAAAGTTAACAAAAGTTTCAGTATTCGGTGGTTAGAATGCAGCCAAATGTGCATTTATACAGTGCTCGGTTAGACGACGGACATGCTTTGGGAAAAAATAATTTAATATCGATTTCTAAGATTTCACCGACCCGATCCGTTGACAGATCTATTGCCGTGAGACGCCAGCGACTTGACTCGCGTCGCGGCGAACTGAGACTTCGCGGTCCCTATATCTTCACAACCCCTGGACCGATTCAGCTCATATTCGAACTTAAAAATTGTATTGAAATGAACTACTTGCCTACAAAATTTCATCAAGATCGGATCAACGGTTCGCAAGTTATCATCGGACAAACATAGATATATATAGATTTGTCCCAGTAAACTCTGAGACCTTCGCTTCGCTCGGTCAATTATCACGCGCAAACCTTACAAAAAAACGATTATTTTGTTGGGTATAAAAAAAAGTATCAATTTTTTCGTAGCATGTTACCAAAAATTATTAAAGTACGTTTTTAGCTTCCGTAGAAAAAAAATAAAAATCTCTTACATGCCCGTCGACTATCCGAACAACCTGCAGGGCTAGCACGCACACGGCGACAAAAACTTCTTTTATGCAAGAACAGGACACTGCTACGATTATGTATACGTTTGTCTCGTTTTTCACGACACGAAGAGTAGAGAAGATTTTGTCGCGGTACTCATGCTAGCCCTGCTTAATTACTTATAATAACTATTATCTCAGCTTTGTATAAAACTAAACAGCAAAACAAAACGACATAACAATCTTAATCGTAGTTTGAAAAATATTAAATCTTTGAAGTTTACAATTTGTACTCGGAACGCACAGGGGCTGGATTAAGACCCCTTAAACTTTTAAGAGCCGTTTAAAACCTCATCCTTGAATCCGCCCTTTGAGGGCACGTACAAGGCATTACGCATACTTAGACTATTTAAAAAAATTGTGCAAATGCAGTTCTATAAATGCATAAAAACTAATAAGATATTTAAAAATAAGGCACTGTTTTAGTATACAGAACACGTCACAATATAAAAATACAACCGTACTTTCAAACTAAAACATATCGTAAAGCAAGGGAATAGAGACGCTAACGCTATGGCCACGTATTAAGCTATACATACTAATTAAAAAAATCGTAACACAAAATATACAAGTAATTTGTAAAAAAAAAATACTTCGGAAAATAGTTCGGTAAATAATCAAGCGCGGACTATTTGGCGCCCCTACTTGCCGATTCAAGAAGGACGCCATTCTTGTGCAGGGCTAAGACCAACAAAGTCAAAGTCCAAGTGATTTATTGGTAAATATTCATCTACAAGTCAAAAATAATGACCCGTTTTATACATTAGTATGCAATTAAGTAAAGACTATTAATTGAATATAATGATCATTAAAATGTCAACACCATTAATATTAAATGTTAATAACATTAAATTATTACGTCAGAACATTAAATGTCAACAAAAGTTAACATCAGTTTACAATTTACCATTAATGAACTCATTAAATGATTGGTCGATAAGCCAGCGTTTCAGTTTGCTTCGAACAACGCGCGCTTCGAGCTCTGCATCAGAATGGCGCGACCATCAACAATCGGCGACGTAGTAGGCTGCCACACGGTCATCTTTAAGTATTTACATTTAAGGACGGTGATCGTTTAATAAATCAATTTATTTATTTATATTTTATACGTAGAGAGAATACTGTTCGGATACAATACAAAATATCTAATCTTACGTTTCTTTGTCAAGCGAAAATTAATTATATTAAGGTGCAACGTTTCGTTCAGCGCGGCAAACTCAAATGTTGGTGGGTTCATGAAAATGAATTTTGCGACAATAAGTAAGTCGTATCAAGAAATTACGGCTAAAATTATAACCTAGATAATATTGGTTTAGCTACGAATCTCAATAAGCTGATTTTTATCTTGGTTTTTGGTTTACTGAGAAGTGTACTTATTCTAGCTTTCACCTTGATTTTTTGGATGGTGTAATTTCTTGATACAACCTATTTATTAGCGCAAAATTCATTTTCATGAACTCACGATGAGTAATTAAGTTGTAATTGGCAAAAAACGCAAGAAAATTTGAATTTGCCGCGCTGAGCGAAACGTTGTACCTTAATTAAGGCCGCTTTGAAGCAATACGCGCTCTCTCGCTCGCACGGTCAACATTTTAAATTATTTAAAAATAACGGAGTCATTTAAAAAAAATGTTTTTCAAACGTTTACAACATTTAACACGTGATAGTAGACAAAACCAGTCGTCGTTCATTTAAATAAATAAAAAAAAAATCGACACGAGAATTAATTTAAGCCTTAGATAATAGAGAAAATATTGCAAAAACGTTTTTCAATGTCGCTCACAAATATAGATCATAAGAAAAAAATAATGTGCGAGCGAGAGAGGATGAAAACTTTCCTGCTTTAACTTAAAGAACGGTTTTAAGGCACTTAATTTACGAATCATATTAGAATAGATATCGCATAGATAGAATCCTAACTCAGTCAAAAATGTAACAAAAGTCCACCAATGGGGATCGCGATACTTATCTTAAGAGGTAATAAAATAATTGATCTAACAATTTTCTGCGCATGTCAGTTTTGTTCAGAAAGGACCTTAATGGCAGATAAACAGAACAAAATACTCAAATAAATACCTAGTCGAATTTTGTATCAGACGGAGTAAAATTACATTACCGAGTGCTGCCACTTTATCATAACATAAAAATAGCGATGTTGTAAAAATATTTAGTTCATTCAATCATATCTCATTAATAAATATTCTAAAGTCTTCCTTAATGTCGTATTTTAGATAATAATAAATAAATGATGGCAGTGAATGCTTATTTCTTAATACATTAATCAAACAATCATTTAAAAATTATAACTATTAATTAATTTAATGTTCATTTAATTTATAGTTCTGTTCTTTTCATCGATATAATCTGAATTAGAATATCACTTCAATTTGAAAGTTGGCAGCATTATTTTGACAAGTGACATTTCGATCTGTCAGTTTACGCCGTCTGATAAAAAATCGAGTTAATAAATGTGCGATAAACGAGAATGCTTTCCTTAACTCAATAATAGTTTGGTGGTCGCTGCTATATTCTAAATATAACAATAACAGTTCTAAAAATCCAGTTTTTATTGTTATGTTCTATTTCAGCAGAATGGGAAAAAATGTCTACATATCCTACAGACGAAATTTGTGACGTCTGACGTGGTACATGAATATAAAATAAACAAACTAACAAGCTCATTTTCGTCGCATAATATCAGATCTGAGTGCCGAGTGCGAGTTTTTCCTTTTGACATTTTATGTCATTTCATTCAGTTTCTTTCATCCAAAATAGATGGCGTGGCAATCGTTAAACAACATCCGTCGAACTTGACGGAATCTATAGACAATATCTGTCAAAGTAGAAAGATATTGTTTAAAGATTATCACGCCATCTATTTCGGATGACAGAAACGAACATGAAGTGTCAAAAAGGAAAACGGCTCAGAAAGTCGTTTATATCGCGCTATTCGATCGTTTTAACTTAAGGTGGATGGTCCAACGTAAAATAATATTTCTAAAAATAACGACTTTAGCGCCATCTCTTGACAGCCTTGCTTTGGACCACCCCCTTAATTAAGATATTATATTATAATAAGTACGATTTGTATGAAGTATGAGCAGTGCCATCTAGATGGCGCTACAGGGCGTTGCTCTTATTGGAATGGAAAAACTCGCACTTAGCACTCAGGCGTCAGATCATGCCGTGTGTAGAGGCTTTTATGGTTGTGATGTAAAATTAGCTGCCCACACACGCACCTACACACATGGATCACTTCGTCTCCGCAAAGTGTTCCGTCCAGAGGACATTGGCTAGGATGCCGGCGAGCATCAGGGAGAGGTAGAGGACAACGGCCGCCCACCAGAGACGTTTCTCCCACTTGCGCTTTTCCAAGTTGCGAAGTACACCGATGCCTACCAGCAGACCTGGAAAGGTAAACGAGGATAATAATACTATTATCAGAACAAAAATAAAATAACCCGACTGGAATATGTAGCCTATGTCACTGCGGACGTAACTAGGACCCCAACGACAACTCACTCGTCAAAATCGGTCAAGCCGTACAGTTGCACCAGGTACTATAGAAACACAAACGTACTTTCATACTTACATACATCTCAAAGACATTGCCCTCCTTCTTGGGCAGTCGGGTAAAAAAGAATGAGACGACCAGGGAAACCAAGGAGTGTAAATTCTTGAAAAAAAGAATTCTGTGAAGATGAATAACAAAATAAAGTTCTTGCAAGAAAAGAAAAAAAAACTTTATTCACATATGAACGGGACGTCGGGTTGTACCTGTACATACCATAGTTATGCGATTAAGTTTTCATTTTATTCATTAAGCAAGCGAGTGTCTATTGATTGACTGAGTGAAGCTAAGTAAGGTCCATCATCATCATCATCAGCCATAAGACGTCCACTGCTAAACATAGGCCTCCCCCTTAGCGCCACACCGACCGACAACCTGCCACTTGCATCCACCGGTTGCCCGCGACTTTCACAATGTCGTCGGTCCACCAAGTGGGACTCAAGAACCTTTCTCAAGAAACTCGCCACTCAAGAACCTTTCTTCCCCAACGGTTGCTAAAGTAAGTATGGTCGCTCAATGGAACAATGACACGACTCTAGTACGTAAACTTATATGAGTTTCTGGGGGGGCGAAAGGGAGAAGCTATAACCTTAATAGTTTGTTTCTTTTGCTCCCGTGAGATACGGGTCTGGCTGTTCCTTTCGCACGATGGCGGGTTGGGCCATGTATAGCCACTCTAACTGCTGCTTGATGTCATGTTTTTTTAATTTTATTTATTGGAGCACTTTGTATGTCAACCTTGTTTGGTAATTAAGGAGTAGTGATTTAAAAACGATATTGTATAAATTACTTAAAATATAGAAGACCTATAATTGGCTGTTTTATAAAATGTATTCATGTTCATTAATTTGTATTATAAATAAATATAAATAAATAAATACATAGTAAGTGAATGTGAAGTGTTACCAGCGACAGCGCCCGCTAGATGCGCCACGTAGCCGATGTTCTGCTGGAGGTTCCGCGCGTACCGGTCGTACACGGCGGTGCCCACGTCCACGGCCGCCAGCAGCACGAACACTATCAGCTGGATGATCGCGAACTCCATCTCGGACCAGTTCTGGGAAAGAAAACGGTAAACGATACGTCTTCTACCTCTTCCATGAATCCTCTCCATCCCATGGTTGCCTGGAAGATAACGCTTTCAGCGATAAGGCCGACAGTTGTTACACTAGCTTTTAAGCCTCTTTTTAAATTATGCAAAATTTTGTGTGAACAATAGAGAGTTAACCTATCTATCTATCTATTTAAAGACATTTAGATTAGACATACACACACATACAGTAGAATCCGTTTATTATGACTCCGCCTATATTGACCGACCGCTTAATATGAAGTAATTACACAGCGAAGTTTGGTTTTCATATAATACTTTTTATAACGGATCGGATATAATGACTTCGCTTATTATGACCCATATTTAATAAATTATATTCGGCTATAGTGACCGATATGATTCCTAACACCTTCGGCAGTGTTCGGGAGGGTCACGTGACGGCCGACGACGCTCGGCGCGTGGCTTGTTTTATGTCGAGTGTCAGTGAGTAATTTATATTCGAAGGTTACATTGTTTGTTAGTGAGTTGTGGAAAAAAAATACATCCCAAAGTCGTCGTAAAACATTTTAGATTGAGAAGAAATTTTTACATGTATTGATTTGTGTTTCTCTCTATTAAAATAAATACATACATATACCTAATAAAAACAGAAGGTTATTTATTTTTTACAGAATGCTTTGTATGAAGGTCGCTTAGTATGACGTGTTTGTCATTTCCATTCGATGTCATTATAAACGGATTCCACTGTACTAGTTTTTATTTTTATTAATTTAATATTGATGTGTAATCATTATTAGTAATATTTTTTTTTTATGTCGTATGGGATGCCTCCAAATATTTCTGATTCTAATGTATCCACAGATAGTGGATATATCGTTTCTTAGGTTACCGCGATATGGGCCTTGAGCCAGGTGTGGGACCACAGTAGCGAACTGAGACATCGCGATCCCTATATCTTCACAACTCCTGGACCGATTAAGCTCATGTTCGAACTTAAAAATTGCATTGAAATGAACTACTTGCCTACAAAATTCATGAAGATCGGATCAACAGTTCGCAAGTTATCATCGGACAAATATACATACAAATGCTGATTTGTCCCAGTAAACTCTAAGACCTTCGCTTCGCTCGGTCAATAAGGTTGCCATTTTGGGAAACAATCTAAATTATTCTGAATTGTAGTTTTTCGCTACGTGTTACCAGGGTAAACATTAATCTCCAAAATTTTTAGTTCAGAAGACAGGAAAAAATCAATTGATATATATCAAGATAAAAATCAATTGATATATATCAAGATATATATCATGATATATATCCGCTGATATATATCGGCGAACCCTGATGTAAGTTCCTTCGACTCGCCTAGTTATTTCTACGGCTGTTAGGTGTAAGTATTTGGTGCTGACGTCACCACTGCTTCACCATTTCCAGCGCGTTTTAAAAGCCGACCTCCAACCTGTTCCCATGTAATTATCAGGGACCTTTGTCAGGTAACATTTATATTGTATTGTGGAAACAATTCTCGAGATATTTGTATTGTTATTATTTTCTTTTAATTATTATTATACATTTGACATTCACTATGATTATTGTAACTTAAATTTAATATTAATTATTGACTTTTATAATGACAAATTATTATTATTATTTCTATTATTAATGTGTAAGTGTAATTAAAACCAGTGACGTGTAGTCTATGGTTATAAATAAACGAGTATGAGTATGGGTATGTTTTATTAATTTACCATGATGATAGTAGCGATGTGTGCTGCGATGAGCGCGTAGACTCCCCCTGAAGCCCCCGCCAGGTACACCTTGGGGTCGGTGAGGGAGGTAGCAAGCGACCCGGCCGCTACTCCCGCTAGGTACACCAGAGTCACGCGCCACCATCGGTGCACCATCTCCAGTGGGACGCCGAGGAACAGCTGCACTAGAAGGTTCACCAGGAGATGGACCACGCTGAAAGTAAAGTAAGTAAACCCCGTTATTATGGATGCTCCTGATCGTGATAGTGAGCGTGCACGAGCGGGACCGCGCATAGTGCGACTGAGTTGGTACGAGTTGGATTTGTCGGATTTGCGACAGATTTTAATTTCGGCACTTTCTCAAAGGGAAGGCCAAGCTAACGATGTTCCAGTGTAGTTTGAAGGTATCTTCCGTTATGTTCCCATTCGCTGTTGTCTGACATAAGTGAACCGCGATCATCATCATTATCATCAACCGGAAGACGTCCCTGCCGGAAAAGACCACCCCTTAGACCGCCACACCGACCGACAACTTGTCAATTGCATCCAGCGATTGTCCGCGACTTTCACAATGTCTTCGGTCAAACTGGTGAGAGGCCGTTGGCCACTGTGGTTGTTGAGCATAGTACTGAGGTGCTCCAGCGACTCTGCCATGATGACTATATCATCGGCAAACCTAAGGCGAGTGAAGTATTCGCCCCCAATACTGATGTCAACTCTTGTCAATATGAAGCTGTAGGAAAACGTGAAGTGAGTTCCTCCTAGGCTATCTCGCTCGCGCATATTTTTAATTTATTTATGTGCAACCACGGACAAAAATAGAACTAAAGTATATGAGTAGGGCACAGTAGGGCGTTGCATTAAAACAAAATTTTATTTTCAACATTTTTGTAGATAAAAAAATCAACGTGTAAATACGAAAAAATAAACAGTCCGTTTCTTGTTTACAAAGTTTAAAACAATTTTCATGTCGATACCTTCTGTATAGACAAAGGAGAACGAAAACTTCACTAACCCGACATGCACCAGCATATACGTGATGAACCTCCACGCCTCGTGTCGTTTATGCGGGTCGTATATAAAGATCTTGGCGATAGGACCGTCCGCTTGCGTCTTCCCGTGGGCGGCATCGTAGCAGAAGAGAACGATCTCCACCAGCGAGATGAGGATCATGCAGACGGCTGGCGGCCAGCAGCTGTACTCCTCCTCGTATGTTCCATCTGAGTACGTGAAGATGGTTTTGCTACGGGCGGTAGGGGTCGCTGTTTGGGTTCACAACATAATCGGTGGGAAGTTGGATTGGAGTCGAAAGGATTCAAGAGGAAATTTATTTTTTAATTTTAGCAAAGTATTTCCGTTTTATTTTATTTAATATAGTTAATGTTGAATGATTTTCGGTTCAAGGAAAATGGGGTAAAGTGGACACGGCGTGCGTTTTTAAATATTCGATTTGGCGTTTTTCCAAAATTGCAACGATTATTTTTGTTTAGTTTAGTTCAAGGTCAATTATTTTTAACGAAGTGCGTCGTTTTACGATAACAATATGAACAAATGTTTAAGTGTTCCGTTATATTTTAATTTCAAAAACGTAGAGCATTATTATTTGTGCAAGTTTATTGGAGCGCAAGTGAAATATAAAATGACAGTGTCATATAATTATAACAACCGAATTCAATCAATGTTTTTTTTAAATATATAACACGTACGTTGTATTAATAGCGAGTCGCGATGCAAACAACAATCGGTTCGGAAATGGAACACGCGCCAGTCGAGTGACAGCAATTGTTGCGCCAGCGCAGTTTCGAGCGTTTAGTCAATAGCGCAGACGAAGAAAAGGGCCAATTGAAATTAATTTATCCGAATCAAACCAGTTTAACATTTTTTTTACACGTCATCAAAACGCCAAAATGAAGTAGGTACAATTTTTTTTTAATGGCATGAGTAAAGCAAAGTACGCGATTGTGATTTTATTTAATTTATATTTTTAGGGATACGCGTGGAGGGGTATAAACGAAACACAAACAGTAGGACAAAAAGAGAAAAAACACCAAGTTAGTTTCATGCTTATTGTAAATAATAAAATATACCAGCACCGTGACATGATTGTTAGCACAAAATATGGACATGACAATAGATAATTTTAGAGTTAAGGTTACAACTGACCACCAAGGATCGCAGACCAATAAAATAATAATAAAAGGAGGATACATTTCTCCGTTTCCTTTCATTTGCTAGGCGGCTGTCGTTGCCAACCAAATTGTCACATGTCTTAAAGGTATTACTTTAAATATTAAGTTTTTTACTACACCAAGTTTTTTTAATATAAAGCTCGGGTACAGGACGCTAATAAATATTAATAATTGCTTAAATATCGTTATAAAATAATAAACAAAAGTTCAATAGTGAATACTACAATACTAGAAGGAAGCCTGACGAAGCACGATGCTAATTTACTGAATAAAAAACTAACAACTGACTGACATTTTGTACAAAAGTTCCGTTTATGTATAACATAGCATTGCGGAAGGATTTTTAAATTCGCACCATATGGGAATTAAATATGGGATGAAAGTTTTCTGAATGGTCTAGATTTACAATAAAAACATATTTTGGGAAATCCCATCTCTAAAAGAGTAAAACAGCAGAGTAGTGGGGGTCACAAAGTATGTACTGACAAAAAAACTATTTTTATCCTAAGGAGTAGTTATGTATTTAAATATGTAACCTTGCAAATGTAGTTAAATAAGAAAAATCCGTTTAGCATTGAAGCCTAAGCGATTGAAGCCTCTGCGCTGCATACATAAGTATTTGCGGCAAATGTGTATGTATACGTAATATGCTGCGCACGCGCAAACACTTTTTTCGGGGAAAAAGTAGCCTATGACCGTCCTCATGATTCAGACCATAGCCATCTAAATTTTCATAAAAATCGGTGCAGCGGTTTAGTTGTGATAAGGTTAACGTTAGGCAGAGACTTCGACCAAAGTAGTCGAAGGGCAAACAGACAAACTTACTTTCTATAGTTCTATAGAAAGCTTTGATCCCTTTTTGTGCATTTTTTGACGTTTTGTATGGACTGACTGGTTGTATGGAGAGCTCTGAATCTCGCAAACGAAGTTTTTGGAAGAAACGAACGTATTAACTTTTTAAGCCTCGAAGCTTTGATTGGTCCAGCTACGGCTATATTCCTCTGAATTATAATATCGATATGGATTAATTTGTCTCTAGTTACGTAATCCTAACTAATTATAAATGTGAAAGTAGCTCTGTCTCTATGTCTGGGTGTTTGTCGCGTTACCACGGCTAAACGGCTGAACGGATCGACCTGAATTTTTGCAATATAGATTAAGGGTAGGAGACGGACATACCCCCGAATACTGAAACGTTTGTTAACTTTGACAACAGATTAATTCTAATACTGGCTTTGTCTGGCAATAAGCAAATGACAAAGACAGCAATAAACTTAATCTGTCGTCAAAGAAAGAAAGGAAGACGTTTCAGTATTCGGGGGCCTACCCCCTACTACTTTTTTTTACATGTCCACGCGAACGAGTCGAGGCGTCGAGTCGAGTTGCTATAAAAATGTTTATAGGTCATGAATAGTACAAGCTGCTTTGTTTTCCCATAATTGTATAACCTAAACCTTCCCGCAGTCTATCGTAACATCAAGGAAAATGTTCGTCACTCAACTAACTTAAAAATGTAATCGACTTCATAATAAGTGTTTTTATTATGATTTTATTCCACTCATGGATCGAGCAGAAACCTTGACTTTATTTAACAAGATGATGGCAAAACAGGTAAAATGATGGCAAATGCTTTCAAAGACATAAAGCCCATACTCTTTAGCCATTTTAGTATTAGGACTGTTTTGCAGAATCCGCCTGGGGAATTACCACAGCTTTGCCAGTTTTGCCACACACACACACACACACGCACACAAATACACGCGCACGGCCAAAATTTTTAAGTATATATATTTTTTTTTTCTATATTTTTATATTTTTCTTTTTTTGGCTATGACATCTGGTTTATTATTATTATTATATAAATTCAAAATTGTGTTATTTTCTTTATTGGGCATAATTTTAAATAACATTGTGTTATTTTACTAGGAGAGGCCATCGGCTCCTAAAATACAGTTTCTAACTAGTTTAGGAAGGAGCCTTTGGAGTCATATATTTTCTGTACTAGTTTAAATTATGCAAAAATAAATGATTTATTATTATTATTATTAGTTTTACAACCGCCAAGCAGTAGTGTGCAACCATTACTCCGTTCCGGATTAAGAAATTACGGGGCACAAAGAGGTTTAACATCTAGTATCTCAGTGACGAGCGCGGTGCATTGCCGCGCATGCTTTTAAACTGTTTGAAGTTCAAAATTCTGCGTGGCACTGAACTGTTACTCTAACACCGGGTGAGCGACTTGCTCGCATAGCCAACCAACAAAAAAAAATGCAGGCTATGGTTCGGACAGTAAAGACGCAGGTTCAAATCCCGACAAGTCATGACATTTTTCGCATATCTATTTTGACTTGAAAGTTGCAATTATAACAGAGACTATTAGGAAGTTTTTATAAAACTGCAATCCAATTAAAATTAAGGAATGGATATGACGCTAAATAATTTTCATATATCTTTAACTCGAAATAATTTTGATTTAATGGTATGCACATTCGACCTCAACCACCGATCCTGAATTACCGTTTTTAAATTAAGAACCGTGAATAATTATTAGCATCGATAAAATATTTTCCCACCGTAATAATTGTGCACCTTTCAAATTACATGCAAGGACGTATCAACAATGGTACTAACGTCTTTTGTATGGAGTGAGGAAATTTTTGCTCTGGTCAAAAATTATGCGACATATATTTTTTGTAGCATATTTATAAAAAACTTCTAAAACTCTTTGTTGGTCATTACATCATCAGCCAGAAGACGTCCACTGATGAACATAGGCCTCCCCCTTAGACCGCCACACCGACCGACAATGTGCCACTTGCATCCACCGGTTGTTGATCATAAGGACGACGAATTAGGAATTTACATTACAGTTTAATAGAAAAAGTAAACCGAGGAACAATGTCAGCTTGTGAATAGAGGTGTGTTGTCATGTCAACAATAACATACCGAAATACTCGACGATCTGTTGAAAGTACCACAACGCTTTGTCCCACGTCCGACTGAACACTTTAAACTCTTTTAAACTGTAAAAATGTTCATTTAACACTCTATATCTGCAAACTGTCGCCTTTCGACTCGTCTGTGACCACATTTTCAAGTGTTAATTAGTTGCGTTCAAATCTTTATTAACATTATGATTTGAATTTAGATACATTATTAGGACAATATAACTTAACAAAGCAACTAACAAAACTACCTTGAGCTCCTCGGGAGTCCCTTTTCCCATGTATTTGCTTTTAGTATCGAGATCTATCTATTTCAGTTGAGGTCACGACACGTGCGGATAGATCAGCACAGTTCGAGATACTATAGAAAGGCTTAGTTCACTTCACTGGATCGCGTTATGCACTGATGAGCAATGACGTCAGCAGACCTTTAATACTTAAT
This sequence comes from Apocheima hispidaria, assembly GCA_947579745.1. Lineage (NCBI taxonomy): Eukaryota > Metazoa > Arthropoda > Insecta > Lepidoptera > Geometridae > Apocheima > Apocheima hispidaria. The sequence continues at coordinate 2,278,345 of OX388166.1, read as the reverse complement.
TTGATCGTTGCAACCGTCTGCATTGAGCTTGGTGTGATGACAAATTTTACTCCAAGACGTATTTGTAAGTTAGCTGTGTGATGAAACGAATGACGGACAGGAATTAAAGGTAATGATGCAAAGTGTACTTTATCGCTTTATTTAAAAAAATATTTTACCGTCTCTTGTGCAACTAATAGAAAAAGCGCGAATTACGAGCATCGAACTGACAAATTATAAATTATAGTACTGTAGAATTTTTACCCAATAATTTAACCTGCATGCTCTGCCTCATGAACTAAACTTTATAGAATCTTAATTAAAGGGTTGGCACATGTATTTGTGATCTTGTCAATAGAATCGTTACCCTGAAGAGTAGTCTGCATGGTTATGTTGCAGTTGTCCATGGGCGGCGGTGACCACTTACCATCAGGAGGCCGACTTGCCTGTTAGGCTACACATTTAAAAAAAAGATCTATTGCCGATAGTAGCATACCAAAAGATCTGTCTGTTTGTTTGCCACCTATGGATTTTAAAAAAACACAGAATGTTGCCTAAAAATTTAGCTATTACCCGCTTGGCTACGTCGTGTATAAATCTGCCCGCCGTTTGGTATCTTCCTAACAATTTGATTGCCAGTTAGATTTATAACTATTACTGAACGTCAAACAAGATTGATCAGAGGAAATTTTGGAACGACGAACTGATGGATTACAATTAACACATGATCTGTTAATTATTTCTTTTGATGCTTACTTATAAGACGAGAAGAGATGGCTGTTTTAACCATAGCATGCGGGGCAAGTTCAGATATAGTAGAACTTAAAATCTAGACACGCGGCAATGTGTTAGGCCAAGCGACTGTAAGGCGATTTTTTTGAACACCGACCCAGATTTCTCGCTCGCGCATTTTAGGAAGATGTCACTGATCAGCATTCGTTACACGGTGACACGACGCTGCGAACTGTACAATATAAAATGACTAAGTGTGAACTTTCAAAAAGTATATGTATACTTATGTTGTGTCTGTGTCTGAAGAGTTCTTTTAATGTTATGTTGTGTCTGTGTCTGAAAAGTCCTTTTAATCTTAACTAGATGAAGGGGATCGAGAAAATACGTTTTTTTATTTACTTTACCGTCGGATTAAAAAATACTAAAGATATATTTTTTTCAAAACATTTCTGTCATCCTAACTAATATTATAAATGTCAAAGTAACTTTGTCTCTCTGTCTGGGTGTTTGTCGCGTCATCATGGCTAAACGTCTGAACGGATCGACCTGAATTTTCGCGTATATATAGCTCAAGGATCGGAGAAAGACATTGGACAAGAGACAAGACAAAGAACATTGGCTCGCGACACGCGAACGAAGTCAAGAGAACAGCTAGTTATGATATAAACAACACTAAAAATAATATTCTATTATTTATTCCTGTGTGTCAACACACAGTTTTTGGAAATTCACACTATCTACAAAAACTTGCAAATGTACGAGTGAGATATCTTAGTGATTTGTAATTTCAAGTGCCACTAGCCTGCGGCAAACAGGATGGTTATTATGGCCAATTGTCATATCTACAACGGTGGCCTTATTTGGAACGGCCCTCGTTGACCTGTCGCATACCAGGCGCGCACCTATTGACATGTTTGACAAGTGGCACTTCTCAAGCGCCACTACCTTGCCTCTACAGGGCGTCTAGGCGTATATACTCGATTTGGGCCACTTCCTAACTTGTCTCAAGTTTATGTTATTAAGTTTTTTTATAATATAAGTGTGTTTACATGTCCTTTAAATTCCCCAATAGAGGTGCATCAATGGAAAGAGGAATACAAAGCAATATTGTCATTCTACCTACTCTATTTACACTGTTTATCGACTTTTTTAATTATCGACATATAAAAATAGAGAACCAGGTCGACCACAGATTATTCGACCACAAGAATTAATAGTCTATACCAATATTATAAAGAGGAAAGATTTAATTGTTTGTTTGTTTGCATAGAATAGGCTCCGAAACTACAGAACCGATTTGAAAAATTATTTCGCTGTTGGGTAGCTTTCTTTATAATTTTTTTTTTTGTAACTTGACGCAAATAGAAGGGTTTTTGTGTATTATATTTTTTTTTTTTGTTAAATACCCGTGCGAAGCCGGGGCAGGCTGTATATAATAAAAACCTCAAATACCTCAATATGTATTATGAGTCATTTTAATACCTAAAATAAATCTTTTTAACCTAGCTCAAAATCATCATGACTAACCAGCAGGTCTACCACGCGCACGACGATAAAATCTTATCTACTCTTTATACCATGCGAAAATAAGACAAGCGCATATACAGGGCTATAAGAAAAGGGCATGCTAAGCCGAAAGGGGTTCATAATACTCATGATTGTGAACAACTTTTATTATGGGACCGACCCAGAAATCGATTTAAAAAAAACAGCTGTTCCATACATTTTGTTGAGTGTCATTGACATTTTTCTATTGAACAGCTGTTTTTTTCTCGATTTTATGGTTTGTCCCCTAGTAAAAGTTGTTCAAAATGATGAGTACTATGAGCCCTTTTCGGGTTGGCAAACCCTTTCCTTAAAACCCTGTATAATCGTAGCCACGTACACGACAAAAACAGTACAGATAACTTGGTAGGTGCTTTGCCATGCTAGGCAAACAAAATTCGTTATAGAGTTTTAAAAAAATATGTTTTATTTTATAACCAGCTGTTACCCGCGACTTCGTTCGCGTAGAACTACAAAAAAAAAGTAGTTTATGTCCGTCTCCGATCCTATAGCTATATGCAAAAATTCAGGTCGATCCGATCAGCCGTTTAGCCGTGATAACGCGACAAACACCCAGACAGTTACTTTCGTATTTATAATTTTAGTTAGGATTAGAAATATAATTTTACTCCTGGTTAGATCACACTAATATTATAAATGCGAAAGTTTGTAAAGTGTGTAAGTGTGTGTTGTTCCCGTTCAACTCTGTAACGGTTGAACGCATTTGGCTAGGGAGGTAGCTTATTCCTTGGATTAACACTTAAGCTACTTATTAACCCCAAAGATTTAACCGTAAAAAAAACCTTAGTTAAAAATAAAGTTAAGTTAAGTTAGTTTTAAAACCTGAATTTTTTTATTTTATTTCTTGTGCTATTTTAATTTTATTTTTTATTATGAATTTATTATTATTATTTTGCTTTTCATTGTGAGATAAATGTAATTGATTATGTCGTTTTTGTCTCAATATATATATATTTTTTTTTTTTTTTTTTAACCTTTACTGTAGGATAGCGGATGAAACCGCGGGGCGCGGCTAGTCTGTAATAAAACTTTTTTTCTACATTACACTATATCAAACTACTTGTTCTAACTATTATCTATTCTGTGACGCTATGCACAACTCACTATATTTTGCAATTCTAATAATTTTCATCTTTACCTCTGATACCAACTTGGTCTGGACTAAAGATTAAAATGTTCTATTTTGAATATCTGCGATACCAACATTTCTATATCTACAAACTATCGCCAGAGGGTAAAAAAAAGCTAAATGTTTTTACCCAATTTATGTAGGTATATAGAGTTACCAATTAATGTTTATAACGAGTACGGTAAATTACCCACGTGTATGCGAAGTTTGCGTATCGACGTGGTTCCGGTTAGGGATGGAATCTTGTACTACGAACACGTCATGCACGCGCGAGTTCACGCGCAACCAGCTCGGCCGTCTTAACGATCCTGACGTCAAATTATAATAATAAATAATAATAATTCTTTATTTCGGACACATGATCCATATGGGAAAAAATATTAAGTCTTAATGTCGAATTAAGTCTCAACTTATGTTAATTAAAAACCTGTATCGATATATTGATTTATTCTGGAAGATGATAGTTTGGATTGCACGCCGCAGGGCGTGGGTTCAATTATGCATCAGCCTTTAAACATGCCACTGCTGAGATATCGGCCTACCCTCGAAGTGTGATTGGGCCATATTCACGCTAGCCCAGTGCGGGTTGGCGGATTCACAGACGCTATCGAATTTCTTCTCCGGTAATATGCAGGTTTCGAAACGATGCTTTCCTTCAGTAAGTATCCGTAAGTTCCAAAGAACTTATTGGTATTGGCCCGCCCGAGTTTCAACCCACGACTCCACGAATGTGAGGCGAGCTTGCTCCCGCTGAGCTACCACGACTCAATTCAGGTTCAATTACCAACAATGAAATTGTGCTACCGGTAGAGAAAAACATCGTGAGGATACCACTACATGGCGGTGGCACTTCCTAGTACTTGGCTGGCGACGCTACTGATGATGATGATGAAAGTCTGTCGCCAATCACCTAAATGTGTGGTCCGAAAAAACTGTCACTTAAAAAAAATAGAGGCTTTGCATTTGATCACAAATTCGCCTGATCTTAAATAATTGTGAGGTCGAAAGCATATCCTGCTTCTATTTCTATATTTTTGTTAATTTGATATGAAAAATATTTATCCATTTTTTTTTTGCTGGGGACTGACTACATTGCCCTCACTTAGAAAAAATACAGGCTTTGCATTTGATCACAAATTCGCCTGATCTTAAATAATTGTGAGGTCGAAGGCATATCTTGGTTCTATTTCTATATTTTTGGTAATTTGATATTAAAAATATTTATCAAATCATTTTATCTGGGGACTACATTGCCCTATTTTACTCTATGTAATCAAAATGATGTTTTTTCAAATTTTTGTTTCGTTCTAGATCTAGCTCAATTCTTACAAGGAAATAAATTGTCTAGCATTCCGGGAAACTTGTTTTTTCTTAAAGGAAATATAATATAATAACTTGTTTCCGCGCAAGAGCCGTTGGGACATTTAACGCAATATTTGTATATTAGATAATATCGACAATGCAATCTATTTTTTACTTATCGGAAGTATTATCTGGACGATATCGATAGCTTTTTCCAAGGGCGCGGGTTACTACGATGGATTTTGGGGTATAGATTACAAGTAGTTATTTCCTGTTACCTCAAAATAAATCACCTGGCTATAGATTCACAAACACATACATGTTAGTGTGTGGTACAAAATTGCCGAAAAAAAAGTTTTGCCTTTTTTAACCTTTGTAAATTTTCAGAAATACCGACATAAATTAAGCCTTATATCGTTGAGTCAATGCCTAATTTAGCTTGCAACAATTTTAGTCTAACTTTGGTTAGGACATTTTTTAGCGCTGACCCCCAATAAATAATTGCATTTGGCTAAGTGTCGTGAGAGTACTAAGCACTAAAAGGCATCGTGAGAAGCACTATAAACATGATGAGTAAAATAATTTGCCTGGAAAGCTTTCGTTTAGTACAAAAAATTTAAAAATAGAATTTCGAGTGTGAAAATCCATTTATAATAAAAACCAACCTTAGCTTCGTAGGAATAAAACAGCAAATTAGATTAGCAATTTTCGCCGAATTCACTCCAATTTAAATTTCAGACTTTTTGAAATTGAAATTGAAACTCCAATGGATAGTAATTAAGTCGTCATTTTTTCAAGGAAAAACGAATTTTCTTACAAAAAAAAAAAAAATAAGTCACGTACATTCGTACTTCACAAACATAAATTGAAAACTTTTACGTCACAATTACAAATTTAAATAAAAAAATAACATTCTGATGTCTTAAAAGTAAATTCCTGTTATTTTCCTCATAATTTCAGCTTCAAGGCCGATTGTCACAATCACCTGTGTGACATCACTTCAGGTCAAGCACGTATTTTGAGATAAAAATAACAATAGTAAACTATAATGAGACTATTGTTTTATTGGCGGAAAAAAGGCGTTATACTGGTAACTCTTTTTGGGAAGTTAATTCCCATTACTACTACTACTGGGAACACAGATAACGACAACTTCTTTTTCTGATATCTGTGACTGGGAATAACAACTTTTTTTCTCTGAACCAAAGAATAGATAATATTACAAGAACCAACTTCAAACTCGCAAGATCTTCATCGACATTATGTATTTTGACTTAGTGAATAAATGCACTTTTGTGCTACTCGGTGACGAGACGAGCAAGTCGCTCACCTGATGTTAAGCGTCACGCTTGCCCATAATAGTTCAGTGCCACCCAGAATTTTGAACTTCAACAGTACGCAACTATGCGCGGCAATGCACTGCGCTGGTCACCCTGAGATGTTAGATGTTAAATCTCTGCCCGGTAATTACGCTGGAAACATTGCCCTTCAATCCGGAACACAGTAACGCTTGCACACTACTGCTTGGCGGTTAAATAACTGGCAAAGGTGTGGTTCTTTCCCAGGCGGCCTCTGCAAGACAGCCCTACCACTATAAAAATATAGGTCTCTACTATCCGATGGAATCAGAAATTGTTATCAATTTATGACGTCATGTGATTTTAAGATCATTTGGGTAGTGTCCGTTCTCCAAAGGTATTACAAGTCATTTTGCCATAATAATATGTGTATATTGGTAACCCAAATTGGTAGTTGACATTTAACCAGAAGGGTTTGAAACGAAGTATTCTCTCTAAGCAGCTTCCCACGATGCCGCTTTTCTCCCACCTTGTTCCATTGGTTGGACCAAAACCTCTTTTCCATTTTTTTTTATTTTTTTTCGTTTGACCACAATCTCACCTGATGGAAAGCGACGATGTGGTCGAAGATGTAGCACGCTTGCCTAGGAAGTACCTATTCACTCTTCTTTTGAACAGCCCCGGATTGTATTTGTTCACACCTCTGCTGTCCTTACTAAGAAGGTGGATTGGAAACGCTTAGTACGTTTGAATGGTATATCCACCATTAGAGGATGCCTGTTTTTCGTACGTCTGGTAGTATTATAAAAGAACGGTGAGGGCAGAATTAGGTCGTGCAGTTCTTGTGCACATTCACTGTAGTTTATTCTATAGAAGACCGACAGGCTAGCCACTTCACGCCGGTGTGACAGGATCTGTAGCCTGGATTTTACCAACACATTGTCATTAATGAGCCTCTTAGCACGCTTTTCGATTAAGTCCAAAGCCTCGAGCTGATACTTAGCGGATCCATGCCAAAGGTGGCAGCAGTACTCCATACACGATCGAATCTGAGCTTGATAAAGTGTTAAAAGCTGTTCTGGTGTGAAGTACCGCCTAACCTTCGACAGTTCCATCTGTTTTATGTTTCTCTATTGACAGGAATTGTGGGCCAATCCCATATAAAGCAACGAGCTCATCTTTCCTATCTCTTTTTATTGCTTCATCGACTAATCTCTATTTTTCTTATTCATTGCTCATCCTTTTTTTAACTAGCCGACGACGCTACGCGATCACGAACCGTATCGCCGTGCGATAAGGAGTATGGTCGCGCAGCGTTGTCGGCTGAAACTAACAATCATCGCAATAAGCACTTCACGGTACGGGCTCGAGGCCTAGCACGCGCGCTGTCACAATGACGCGAAGACAAAATGGGTGGACAAAACTTTAAATCGTGGAGGGAAGTGCACCAGATTGCGAATCGGAAGTACAAAAAACAAAAGTCGGCAGTATAGGCCGACTTGATATAGGAAATTGTAATTAATTAATTGTTTTTAGTACATATTTAGTATTTAGTATTATAAGTGTCAATCTTGAAATTACATTATTGTCCGACGATAACTTGCGTACCGTTGATCCGATGTTCATGATATTTTGCAGGCAAGTAGTTCATGATAATACAATTTTTAAGTTTGAGTATGAGCATAATCGGTCAAGGGGTTGCCAAGATATGGGGGTCGAGCGGAACAGAGAACTGAATCTGTACCAAATATTCGTTTCTAATAAAACATCCTAGATGGCGTACAATGCACTTAAAACGCGGTGGTGGAATCCGCAGACAGAAAAAGCAATCGTCACCCAGTCATCCACAAAGCAATTTTAACCTTAGCGTCGTTATAATACGATACAAACATCGAGATGTTACGTCTGACTTCATAAGATGTGGTACATGGGCGCGACTTTTTATTACTTGTATCGTAGTTTAATGACTCTAAGGTTGAAATTTAAGTAGTATTTTCTTTGGTGGTTGACGGTTGCATTCGGGCCCCGTCATATTGTGTGGCTTGCGCCTCGCTATGCCGATTCTATAAGATTTTTTGACGATGTAGGCGGCGTTGCCGTACAGTTGCAGAAATGTAATAACTTTGGAATAAGTTTAGTAGTAAAGTAGCCAATGAGATGTTCATAACAGATAATTATATGATTTATTATGGCGAATGTTGAGCTATTTCTATTATACACCTATTAACGTACCTACGAGAAGCGAACCCGCATTACATTGCGATTTTATCATCTATTTAAGGCCACTTTTCCCTTTTTTTTTGCTTAACTTCTTGTCGATCACCTAAGTATAGTAGAGCTTGCTTTGTAACCATGCATAGTGTTGTATTATTTTCCCGGGGTAAGTACCTATCTACTACGAGACAACCCAAGCATATATATATATATATTTAACCGAATAAGGTTTTTTTTCTAGCGCTCTAGTACGTAGTAGGTAGATATTAGATACCAAAGAATCGGCATCAGAATCAGCAATAGCTCAGTGTTATCATAAAGATTTACTATAATAGGACCCATGCATTACCTATCTGTTATATGCTTTGTTAAATGTTAACTCGATCGAAACCGTTGAAAGTGGTCGAACAATCAATTACAAGTTTTGATTTGGAAGAACAATATCATCAATATCATATGATAGGTACACCTATACATTATGAGCAGTGTAGGTACATTATGTAGGTAAGTGAAACAAAATCTTGTAAAACAGAACATCACGAGGTCTCAGTTCAGGGCAAACTAATAGTTATTTCACGTATTTATTTTATTTCTTAGATTTAGGTTTTTTACAATACTAATATAAAAATATAAATGTTATAAAAACCTAAACCTAAGTGTCCCGCCGGCAGCGAGGCAGGGCCCAAGTTACCGGCGGTTAGGGCTGCAGGGTGAGGAACCTCCTGACAATGCGCGCCGTGTCAAGGATGACTACCCTCTGCATCTGGCCCTTCACCCAATCGTCCAGCGAGAGTCTCTTGAGATGTTGGTCGAGGCTCTTCGCTATAAGGCCGTTCGCCGAAACGACTATCGGGACAATGATCGTCGTGTCGACATCCCACATGGCGTTAACCTCGTGAGCCAAGTCAAGGTACTTGCTGTGTTTGTCTTTCTCGGCTTTCACGAGGTTCTTGTCATGCGGGATGGTGATGTCGCCGAGCATTGCCCGGCGTTGGGACCGGGCGACTACCACGATATCAGGCTTATTGGCGACAATGGTCTTGTCCATGATAATAGAGCGGTCCCAATAGAGCAAAGTACGACCATTCTCGAGCATTGGCGCTGGTGCGTACTTATAGTACGCCACCTCAGATTCGACAAGGCCGTATTGAAGGGCAAGTTGCTGGTGGATGATCCTGGCCACCTGGTTGTGCCTGTGCAAGTAATCGCCGTTAGCAAGATGCGAACATCCGGAAATTATATGCCTGAGTGACTCTCCGGGACGGTGGTGTGCCCGACAAATGTCGACCGTACCGTTCTTCAGGATATATTTCCGATAGTTGTTCATCTTGATAAATTCGTCCGCAATTGCACAGGCAAAACCTTCGGTTTCCCCAAAGAGGTCACCGAAGCGTAACCAGTTCATCGACCAAGTTCACATCAGGCCCTGTTAAGGCCCGATAGAACCGCCCGTGCAGCTCCTTGCCCTTCCATATGTCCCTGCGATCGTGAGGCGGCGGCGGCGGCGGCGTGAGCGGCGTGAGGCCCCTGTCAACTGCCGAAACATCGCAATACATCCCACACCCATTGTTGCGGAAAAAATCTTTGAGACTGCACACCTCACGGTTGTGGAGGTTCTTGGCATTTAAAATGCCTCGACCTCCCCACTTCCGCGGTATGTACAGTCTCACAACAAACGGGCGTGGGTGTAACATGCGAGCATGCATGTGCTGTGAGCAGTTGACGGACCCTCCTATCCAAGGCGTCCAGCTCAGTCTGAGTCCACTTCAGTATGCCAAAGGAGTATATCAGTAGAGGCATCACCCAGCCGTTGAAGGCACGCACCTTGTTGCCGCCAGACAAAAGACTATTCAGTACTTTGGTCAGGCGACAAAAGAAGCGTTCCTTCGTCGACTTTATGACGTCCTCTACCGCTATACCCAACGACTCTGACATACCGAGGTACGTGTAGGTCTCGGCCTCGGAGAGGCATTTGAGAGTAATCGTCTCAAAAAGTTGCAAATTTGGAGAATTTACAACTTTCCCCCGTTGTACATGCATGACCGCACACTTATCTACACCGAACTCCATCCTGATGTCACTGCTAAAAACCTCTGTAGTTTTTAGCAGCTACATCAAGTGTTGGCGTTTCGGTGCAAATAGCTTGAGATCATATACTACATATACTGAGAGATGACCTCACCCCCTCTACGAAGCCGATAGCCCAGCTCTGAATCCTTCAGCAAAGTGCTGAGAATATTCAGAGCTAGGCAAAACCTCAATGGACTTAAGACTGTCACCCTGAATCCTGTCGCTCAATCCTTATCAAGTCCTGCGGGCCAAAGGAGCCATCTACACCACCTGGTTGTAGACCACGAAGGACTGTGGCCCATTGCCCCATGCATGCACCTAAGAATGATTTCAGAGTTGTATCAATTTTATACAACTCTAAAATGCTCTCTAGCCATGAAAGAGGAAATGAGTCGATTACCTTCTTATAGTCAATCCAGACAGCGGAGAGGGCTCCCTTGTTCCGCCGGACTTGTTGGCTAATGGGCATATCGATGAGAAGGAGCATCCATTCTGAGCGGGGGCCAAAACGTTATTCGCAACGATGTGCGCGTTAATTTTTGTGGTCAGAATTGATGTAAGGAGTTTGTAGATGGTAGCCAAGCACGTGATGGGTATGTAGTTCATAGCGTCCGTGGTACTACCGGACTTATGGAGCAGGAAGGTGACACCGGTGGTCATAAAGCTGGGAAGGGAACCGAATTCGAGGGCTTGTTGGAATTGTGTTGCCAAGCGATCATGCGAGCACCGAGACCATTTTACCCAGAAGTTGTTTAATCCGTCCGGCCCAGGTCTTTTCCAGTTCTGTGCCGTACGGATCGCACAACTAACGTCTACGGGGTCTATTAAAAATAGACTCCATGGGTTTGATAGACTCGCATTCCCGCTCGACAACACGGATACAATCACCCTCCGTGTGTTTTACGGGCACCGACCAGATACTGCGCCAAAAATCAGTCATGGCGCTAGCATCCGGTAACTACCGGTCGCTCATACGTCGGTCGGCTCCCTCCCAGTCGCGGTACACCTTCCTCTGGTCGCTTTGGAAAAGGCGATTTAGCCAGTATCTGTTCCACACGCTCTCTGTAGCGACGAATACGGTTTGCCCATGCATAGACTTTCTGCTTCAGGTAGTCGATGCGTTCTGTTCTGTTCTGCTAGATAGTGCTGGGGCCTGATATCGGTCCAAGCGAAATCCTTTGTCATGAACCGCATGTCTTGGGGGCGATCATTCCCCCGACTAAAGCAGATCAGCTTTGCAATGAGAGTCCTGAACGATCCGATACACCGCTCGATCCGTACCTGCCATGCGGGCACACCCCAGGCGCTTTGCGGTGCACGGTTAGTGTCTGGAAATTTAACAAGTGCAACGCGACAAGGCGCGATGGCCCCACAGTACAGGATCTAGTGTGTATCAGTCAAATCTTCGCTAGCCCGCAAATACGAGGCTAGCAAAGCGATCAGGGCTCCCGTTAACGCTAGGTTGCGTCTATGAGTGGGCAAACGCGGTAGTCGCGGCCTAGAGTCGGGTGTCAACCGATACTGGAAAATCGCGTCTTCCAAAGCCCCCCTCAATTGCTCTCTCACCTGGCTTGTAACACTAATACTCGCGAAATCTCCCTCGTCAACGGCGGGATCAACCGGTGTCGCTAGTGTCGCCTCAGACGTTGGCACTAAAGCCGGTGTCGGGGCTGACGACGCCACATGCAGATCCCGCGTCGAGGCAGGAGTCGGGCGAGTAGGTAGCGCTTCCAGGCAAAGCCGATCAAGCACAGGCTGATCCAGTAGCTTGCACCGGTAGATAGCCCGCACTTGATCCGGCAGTCGTTGGACGGACACGGTGACGGTCGGTTCGAGGCAGCATCCTCAAACGGTAAGCTGACAGGTTAGTTCCCCCTCTGTAGCCCCGTAATTTGCGCGCATGCAGTTTTCGTTAATAGCTTGGGTCCATCGCATGCGGCGCACACTACCGGTAGCAGTAGCCAATGGTGGGGCAGGTTGCCCCACAGATCCCAGGCGCGCCGGCAGCGGAGGAGGTCCACGTCGTACAAGTCTCGGCGACGACTTCGGCGTCTGAGGCATGTTGCTATCCGGAATCCACATGCTGTAGCTGTGAGGGATGAAGGCTTCATCCTCCACGAAGTCCAAATACAACGTAGCAGCGTCAACTGGAGATTTTCTTTGGTAGCCTTATGACAGTTAAAAGTCAACTTTTCAAAAGGTTCAATTGCTCTATAACATGTTTTTTCATCTTTATTTTGGTGTTTAAAATTTGCAAAATTATTAAAGCTTGTACAGATTTTCGTTTTGCACTGTAGAATGAATGAACATAAATATTATAAAATCTTATAAAATCGGCACGGGATAATGACATTCGTTACGTGTCACAGCTTCTCTTTTTTTATTTTATTATTTATCCCGGCGCGCGCGCTAGGCCTTCGCGACCCAGTTAGTGGTAGTTTTAGCTCATTGCCGTGAAATAAAAAAATATTCTTACATTTTTCAATATAACAGGAAAGTACTAAACTATTTGTAATGATTCATCTAGCTAAAATATCTCCCATTTTACGGGTTACGAGACCATGAGTAATATACCTATAACATTAAACATATTGTTGAACACACTTCAAACATGACGCATTAGGGACTTTTTATATTTTGTACATCATTTCATATATGAAGGAAATGAGACGTCATAAATATGTATTATTGAGTTTTTGCGGAATAGATAGGAACGATAGTAGGGTAATCTTCAGACCGTGTCGAACGCAAAAAGTTGATTCGATCGAATGTACGATGAATATTATTTCAATATTATTATTTATCAATGTAAAGTAGACCTTGGTCAGCTTGTCACAGGACACAAATGTCAGCGAATGATTCAATGTTGTGCCAGCAGCAGCCCAGAGCCTTGCTCCGATACTTCAAGGAGTTTAGATGGTTCGAGTAGCTGCCGCTGGAAGAAAATTCACAAACCCCAAGCGAACCGTCAGCATGACACATCGACACACTATTGAATAAAATTAAGAATCCAATAGACATAATTTAGTAGACACCACGTAATAATGAAATTAAGCCAATGAAAACGAGACGCGACATTGAACATAAGGCAATGTTAAAAGAAAACTAAATACCGCTGTCAACTGTAGAAACTGGCTGGAAACCTGTCCATATACCTAGAAAAAATAGTGGTTAGGTTACAATATATACTTTAATAATACATATAATAACACTCATATACATTAATAATACTAAATACTTTAGTATAAAACACATAGGACAGCGTATAGCAACGATAAAAAATTGTACAGGTATACCTAATTTTGTTAGCAATTTGGATTCCTATGATACCAGTTTTCTTTCAAAACTAGTTATAACTTAATTTTGCACATATATACAACATTTCTATACACACGTTTTTAATAGAAACGATAGACCCGGCTCTAACATGCCAAATATAACTGCAGACGTACAATATTTACTTTCGTGTTATAAAATTAGCAAAGGAATAGCTAAGGTATGCCTCTACGCGGATATTTGAAATGCTATATTATAGTATTACTACGGGTAGTTTTAAGATAATAGCCGTAAACATATGGTGCTGTTAATATTCGTTTCATATTGACAACTGTTTATATTTCCAGAACGAGAAGTACGCTCAATCTATTCAAAACAAAATGAATTGTCTCGCGCAGATATCTAAAAGTTTTACCCAGTGCACGATCGACACTGTCTGGCAATATTCTTAGGCCGTCGTAAAACTAATTGCATTTATTAGCCAACAATAGAGGATGACCCGATGACTTCTCATGTCTAGTCTCAGATGTCATTGAAATTAGTCAAGTTATTTGTGTTGCCGTTGCTTGAAATCTCTCGTACCACCCCCGACACTTTACTATGCTGATATGTTGCATGATTATGCCGCAGAGGACAAAGAAAGACGAAACAAAATCATCGAAGAAAGAAGGAGATGTCATGACCCTTAATCATGACGTTTGTGTACGACACATAATTATTATCCTGTTTTATTGTACGACTGAAGGAGTAGTCAGTCATGAGTTGTGCTGTTGGGTTAACACTATCTATTTTAACAATTGGTAAAAAAATGAGTGCAAATCTCATTTGACGCAGTAAGTAAATAGCTAATCTACTGATATTATACAGAATTTAGAATAATTATTTTAACACAAATGCAACAGTGGCCAATCGCCTCAGTTTTCTACGAGTCGTGTAAGAATAAATCGTCAAGATGGAGCGTATCTTCGACCCATAATGACATTTTGATAAAATGAATGCAGTACACTCGTAAAAAATATAATAAAATTGATTGATTACCTCATCTTGAAGGAGTCGGTTGGAAAAAAAATATGTTTATATCTGCAAATTGCAAGAATCCTCGGAAATATGATTTGCATTATGAGTTTTAAAAATTCTGTTCTAAATTATACAAACTAACCATACTTGATTAGTTACAAGAAGAAGAAGAGAGTTGAAGAGAGGGACACTATTCTGCTGATTTTTTTAATAGAACACATACCTGTTGTGTCGACAGGCTTCCTTTGCGGTATGATCGAGTGCACGTATCTCGCCATGAAATGCCCGAACACCGCCTTCAAGTCCGGATTGTGCATCATCTCGATAAACTCCCTGAAGTCCAAGTACCCAGAGTTGTCTCTGTCAGCGAGGCCCATGATCTTCTCCACCACGTTATCTGGCAGGTCCTTGTCGTATTCTCTCGACTCGATGATGGCTTTCAGTTCGACGTAGGATATTTTTCCATCTTTGTCGTGGTCGTACTGCGAAGCAATTGACAGATTAGGAAATTGTCTGGAGCTGCAGATTCAACAAGTACCAGGTATAAAGACAAATTCAAATACACTTTACTCGTCAAAATCGGTGTTAACGAGGTTAACACACAAACATTCATACTTTAAAATTATATACACCAAAAAAACATTACTTCTTGGCCAGTCGGGTAAAAAGTAGAAAATGGTAGTTATAGCTAGCCAAGTTGTATCTAAATAGTTTGCTCACTCCTGAATTCTTAGTTCCTGTTCCTCTATGATAATATCAACTCAACTCAAACCCGAAATCGTTTTTTTTCTCTCTTATGTTCTGGCTCCACACGTTGTGTATTTAGTCAGTGTCCAGTATTGTAATATTTCAAGTAAAGTCAAATATTTAATATTTAAAATAACGGTCAAGTGCACGTCATGCCCCAGTAAAGTAGTCTGGTTTCTATGGAGTATTGGAAACAACACAAAGAGTCACGTCTTACAACATTATACATTACACTAACACTCGTGCACGTTCACGAACATTTAATGGTTTAAAAAAATCCCAATTTTTACACAACACTCGAAATCACACAAGATTTGGAAAATTATACAATGACGCGACATGACTTCTTCACGTTCCCGCCAAAAAACGTCCTCGAAAGCATTTTGTCGAGGGGATAAGGTATGCCTCATCTTCCTTTTTCGGATGCATCAGAACATGCTATTGTTTTAGGATTTCTAAATGTATTGATCAATGTCCTTAGGTAAATTATGTACTTAACATAAACACGCAGCACTCTGGCATGTTACCCCCGAATACTGAAACGTTTGTTAACTTTGACGACAGATTAAGTCTATTGCTGTCTTTGTCATTTGCTTAGTGCCAGACAAAGTCAGTATTAGAATTAATCTGTTGTCAAAGTTAACAAACGTTTCAGTATTCGGGGGTTAGTGGTACAGGAAATAATCTTGTAGCACCACGCAGTACCTATTGGCGAGATGAAATTGATTATTATAGTTTAACGTATCTAGGGGAATACCTCGCAGCATAATTTGAACTGATGAATACATAATTATTACATATTTTAAACATTATCAGTTAATTTTATTGGTGTCGCGCCAGACATCGGGTTTTACCTCCTTGGGAAAATCCACGAAAGAAATTATGCTGCCGTTTTGTGATTCATAATAAACATCATTAATTGTTGTTAAGTAATTAACAACATTAGTAATTGTTTTGTCATTAATAACTTTTGTTAAAATTCAAGTTATATCTGGCCTTAAGACTAAGGACATTACAAAAGAATTTTTCATATTTATATTAGATGTTATTAGCAGTAGTAGGTAAATAGTAAATATATAGTTTGTTGAAGCTCGTAGTATACTAATATAAACACGTAATCGTGCTAAAACGGCTGACCGGGTTTGATTGTTATCTATGTTTTGTATTATATGTGTAGTAATTTTAACCGTCTTAAAAAAAAAGAGGAGGTTCTCAAGTCGACGGTTTTTTTTTGTGTTTTTTTACCTCAGAATCAGTCATAATAAACCTTTTAGAAAAAATAATATTTTTTATTTGAAAGTCGCCACTACCAGATTTGTCCCATGTTTACCAAAATCCAGTTCTGATAATGGGATCCACGAGGAATGAGGAAATGAGGGAACTCGTCAAATATTATAGGCGATTTTGGTATTGTCATCAATAAGTCAAGCATTTGCATTCAGAAAGTATCATATTATATGGTAAAGTGGAACTGTTGAAGATTCATTGTGATTCATATTATTCACTATTCGTATTTCACGGTTAGCGCCAAGATTATTCGATAGCATTACATTTTTTCAGAGTATTTTGATGAAGTCGGTTTAAGTATTTTTTGTTAAAATTATTTTTATATTACATTAATTTTCTGTTAGTAAATTTCTTAGTATTAATCCAAAATAATTAAATTAAATTACTTTTTTTTTTTCTGCCTTTAAACATCCCGCATTTCACCTGTTTGGGGGTTTATTTTCTAAAAATCGTGAGAGTTGCCTTTCTTTATTTTTTATGCTTATTACAAACAGAGTTCCATTTTCTTAGCAGGAAACATATTTTATTTCAATACAAACTTTAGGGGTTCATTTTACCCTTTTAGAGGTGGATTTTCGCAAAATTCGTTCTCATTGTTCGCCTAGACCATAGACCATTTGAGGAGTACTGGGCTCAAATTTCACGTCTCCATCGTAAGCGGTTTAGTCTGTGCGTTGATACCTAGAAAAGGGCTTGTTCTTTTATATATACTGTACAGACAGATATAAGATATATCTTGACTTTATCATGGTTTAAATCATCTCATCCTTGTTTTGTATACATGCACGAAGTAGAGGTACAAGATCACAGTAAGTTTGAAAACTAAGGTATCCTAATGTATCTCAGGCATACGTTATTTTACCTTGAATTCTTTATCACCAATAAATTATATGTACGCTATCTAGATTACACAAGACACACGCCTAGTGTCGTATCTCTAGGAAATCATTAGGTCACACTCGTGAGTAACCGGCGTAACGTTTGTACATGCAGTTAGCTGACGCTTGAGGTTTGCGTGTGGACTGTGAAGGCGCGGCTTTAGCTGACGCTTGAGGTTTGCTGGTGGACTCTGAATGCGTGGCTATAGCTGACGCTTGACGTTTGCTTGTAAACTGTGAAGGCGCGGCTTTAGCTGACGCTTGAGGTATTCTGGTGGACTCTGAATGCGTGGCTATAGCTGACGCTTGACGTTTGCTTGTGGACTGTGAAGGCGCGGCTTTAGCTGACGCTTGACGTTTGCTTGTGGACTGTGAAGGCGCGGCTTTAGCTGACGCTTGAGGTTTGGTGTGGACTGTGAAGGCGCGACTCCCCCGGCTCTTGCTATCTCGTTCACATTTTTTCAAGATTTTTAGTATTTACAATTAAGGACATATACACAAAGCCAACCGCCAACCCGCACTGGGCCATCGTGGTGGATATGGCCTAATCACCCTTAGAGGGTAGGCCAATATCTCAGCAGTGGGATGTTTAAAGGCTGATAGACACAAAGCCCCTTTACAGCTGCATAACAATGTATTTGTATAATAATGTATTTGTATTTATTTATCCGATAAAAACTGTGTATTTGCTGTTATCAAGTATTGTAATAACACAGGGTCCGAATAAATGAATTGAATAGAATATAAAAATTACAGAGAAGAAATTTAAAAAAAAAATATCATTTTATATCTTAACAATATATTGCTAATGTCTTATAGCAATTTTTATGTAATTATTTTTTATTTTGTAAAAATACAATTTTTTTTCTTCTCGTTCGCGAAATTGAAAATAAGTAATAACATGAAAATTGCTATAAAACATTGGGAATGGTATTTTGAAGGTATTAAATTATATTTTTTTCATTAGCGTACGTATATATAGCATATATACCAACGTACGTTTACCATACAGCTATGATTACACAAAGTATCACACTCACTAATATTATAAACGCGAAAGTTTGTGTGTAAGTAAGTGCGTTTGTTCCCGTTCAACTCTGTAACGGCTGAACGGATTTGAATGAAATTTAGAAATTTAAATCATTCCTCATTCCCTGAATTAACACATAAATAAGCTACTTCTTATCCCAGAAAAATATTCGTTTTCTTTAGAATAGCGGAGGAAACCCGTTGGCACAACTAGTATATAAGGCCGGAGAAAGTGATCTTATACTCTTTTTGTCATCCAGAAAAATTTAGACTCCCGCGGATTTCCTTTGTTCAATTCTATAATATATATATACTCATATCTTGTAACTCTTGTATCTTGTAACTTGTAACGGCTGCACACTATAATAAATATGTCAATATTTGATACATCGTTACTAAAATTATGAACTGAGTGTCGAGTGCGAGTTTTTGTAATTGCGTTTACCTATTCGATCGCGTTTACGTTAACTACGATTTGTATGTAGTAAGAGCAGTATCATCCAGATGACGCTAGACGGCGCTGCTCTTATTTCAAACCACAGATCACACCTTAGATTCTGCATTCAGGACGCTAGAAGCGCACCACGCATCAGTCTAAATACACTTATAAGAAATTACTCCGATTGGTTGATTGTTAGACGCGAGTAAGCGTAACTTTGAGACAGACAATGAGGACGCTTGGTCGCACTCCCCGCGACACGCGGCTTCCTCAAACTTTGGTGACTTTTTGTAGGAACAACGAATCTCGTATCGCGGTAAGCCGTATCTACTGTGTTTCAAATAAAATATAGTTAACGTTGACGTCATCGAGTAAGTAAACGCATTTGGAAAAATTCGCACTAGGCACTTCGATCTCGTCTAGGGATAACGTAACTAGTTGCAAATCACGGCGCTTATTTCGAGTGTTGCTAATTTTATAAGTAAAGTGAGTAAAAGAAACGATGCGCTAATCGTTCTAGTAGACTACAGTGCATTGGAATGAACAATAGGAATGGTCAGCTGATTGAGGAAATACCAACGAATGGACTTTATACAACAAAAAAAAATCGACGGATAATATATAGAAGACAAGAGTTTTTTCGCACAGGCACAGAATAAGACAATAGTAGGAACAAGTACAGAAGATTCAATCCACAGATGATTTATCTGTGATTCAATCTAAGCAGATAATTAAATGAATAGTCTCGACACGTATTAATAAAGTTAGTTTTAGCACGCACTGCGAACCGTAACTAGACAAGATAAACGCCTACAAGCTCCGAAAAGGCGAGAGTGATCGCTCAGTCACTTTCAGATCGCTCTCGATAGGGTAGATCACCTTTTTTTTTCTCTTTCCTCCTAAGAGGATTTTGGCGTCGCACGTCTTATGCATTTGCCAGTGTCAAGTATACTTATATATTTTCAAGTTTTTTTTAGTTTATTTTTTTATATTGTTAAATATTATCAAACAAGTCATAGTCACAGTCAAAGGCGAGCAAAGCAAGTCACGGTTAAGTCCAAGTCATGCCCCAGTAAAGTGGTGAAAACTCTACTAGAGCCTTCTATGGAGTTTTGGAAACAGCACGAAATTCACGTTTCACGACATTATATCATTCACCAACATTTTCACAAACACTTAACGGGTAAAAATTCACCGTTTTTAAACATTGACACTCGAAATAACACAAGTTTTGGAAAATAATAAAATGCCGCGATATTAATTCTTCACGTTCCCGCCAAAACTCCTGTAGATCACCGTAGATCTGTGGGTTAGATGTACAAGCGGCACCGCCAGCGGCTTTAAAGGCTAAACGCTTGGTTGCCGAAGTGAGATAGGCCAAATTACTTATGACTTTACTACTAAAATAGAAATTATTGCTTATAACAGAGACGTGGAATTTGCTTTGACTTCAAAATTTTAAGCTAGAATTAGAACATTCATTTAGCTTTAAATTTTGCAGCTACTGGGACCCTATTCGGAGATATGACATTTTATCTCGGTCACTCTCACTCCCATTAAATTCTAAATTAGAGAGACAGTGACCGAGATAAAATGTCATTTCTCCGAATAGGGGCCCTGAAGCTATACGGATGAATAAAATAATAAGAACGGATTTTGAGAAATTCAATACTCAATACTCAATACTCAATGATTTATTGCGACATATATGTAGGTCTTAAATAACATGATTTGGGTTTAGTGACACATATGACCCTATTAGGGTATGGCAATTGGTGCGGAGCGGTCCATTTGTATATTGTCAAAATTATCATTAAAAAACTCTTCAATAGTGTAATAGCATTTGGATTCCAGGATGCACTTTAGATTCTTAATAAAACAATCGTAGTTTTCTAAATCTTTCAAATCTTAATCTAATAATTTTAATCTTTTTTTTTTTTTTCTTTTTTTTTTTTTTTTAATTCAACCTCATAATGGGGCTGAAAAGGACTCGCAAAGTTTTTATAGAAAAATAAAGTGTTTTTCATGCTACGCTGGTAAAATTCGGCTTGTACTGCTTGAGCTTGCTTGCTTTACTAACTGAAATATTAAAGATTCGATAATGTTAGTGGTTTGTAAGACTTACCAAAATATAAATACTATTATAGTAGTATAGTATAGTACAGTATAAGGATAAACAAGAGTGAGAAAGAGTGAGGCCACTCAGCATTCGTATTTTTAGGCACACAGATGAAAATAAAAAAATCTTTTTTTAAATCGAGAAATGGAGAGAGATATACTCGGAGTTTCTTTGCGCGATAAAATCCGGAAAAAGGACATTCGCCTAAGAACCAGGGTTAGAAAAAATCCGATTTTTATAATAAATATCAAAAATCCGATTTTTGTTTTTTTAATATAAATCCGATGTATATCGGATATATATGCAGGCTAAGAAAAAGAAGCAAATTTTCCCTAGAAAGGGAAAATTATTAACGCTTGGAGAAGCAGGGAAACTCCATTTTTTATTAGCTCGTAAAATAAACCTTATATGATATGAATTTCAATAAAAAGATAGCCGTACTGGTAAGTTGAAGGAAAGGGGATTTCCCCAACTTTAAATGAGGGTGCCATTTTGGGAAACAATCTAAATTATTCTGAATGAGGCGTTTTCCAAAAAAAAAAGAAATCCTGCTAATAAAAGTACCCAATAGATGGCGTTAGATGTACCTTGAGGTTTTTCTGTCACTGTCAAGACTAAAAAGACAAAAAAATGTACGTTTGCCTTTTTTTTCTCGTGTTTTTTAGGCTCCACATGTGTATTTAGACAATTTCAAGTAATGTAACTATGTATTTGACTTCATTCGAATTATTACAATAGTTGAGACTGGCTAAATACACAACGTGTGGAGCCAAAATTTACGATTTAAAAATAAACATAAAATATTTCGACAGAAATGACAATGACAGATAAAACGATAGGTCCATTACGCCATCTAGTAAGTATTTTAGAACTATTTTTTTTTTTTGGAAACTCCTCATTGTTGTTTTTCACTACGTGTTGCCAGGGTAAACATTAATCTTCAAAATTTTTTGTTCAGAAGACAGGAAAAAATCAATTGATATATATCCGCTGATATATTATATCGGCGAACCCTGCTAACGACCAAAGTCACCGATATAGCTTTCTGAGTTTAGAGTAATGTTATAAGTGTTAAATGCCTATCAACAGATAAAATGCCAGATATACTAACCAAACCATTGGGTTCGACGAAACATTGTAAGTTTGTGTAAGATGTAAATTTGGTTGAAAAGTAATTAAGTGCATAATGGTTGGTTATAATGTTGTGTACCTATGTAATGGTTTATGCCTGTTTAGTATAAGATTATAATATTTTACATCCACAGTTGTATTCGTTATAGTTAACTATTTTGTGTTATGTGTGTGCGTGTTCATGATAACTATATTATATTGCATGTTATGTATGTAGTCAGTTTTGAAATAAAGTCATGTTTTCTGAAGTGCTTAGCATTGTGTGGAATCATTTTTGGAAATATAAATTGTTGAGTTTTTGAAAATGTTGAGCATAATGTAGAGTCATTTCAGATATTATGTAGAGTCCTCATAATTCAATTTGTAGAATTTGATGAGAATAAGGGGAAGTGGAGAGTATATTTGTCTATTCTCGTCAAATGTTTTTGAGGTGTACCGATCTACCTCTCTCTTATTTTGGATATGGTATTCGAGTGAGTCATTTTTGTTTTCACAAAACATTTATTTATCAACGTCTTAATCAATCTAAGTGATTGTAAACGATCTGACTTTAATTGGTGATGTACATTAAACGAACAACGCTATGTGAAAAGGTTTTTCATTGTAACCAGCCCATAATAAGATTGTGCCTGAATTTTTGCGGGAACGTGAGGAATTCATGTCGCGTCATTTTATTATTTTCCAAAACTTGTGTTATTTTGAGTGTTAATGTGTAAAAACACTAAATTTTTACCCGTTAAATGTTAGTGAACATCCACGAGTTGGTGAATGGTATAGTGTCGTGAAACGTGAATTTCCATGTTGTTTCCAAAACTCCATAGAAGGCTCTAGTTAAGTTTTCACCACTTTACTGGGGCATGACTTGGACTTGACCGTGACTTGCTTTGCTCGCCTTTGACTGTGACTATGACTTGAATGATATTATAATAACAAAACTTGAAAATTTATACTTGACACTGGCAAATGCATAACACGTGCGACGCCAAAATCCTCAAAGGAGAAAAAAAAAAGATTGTGCCTATTCAACACGCGCAAGGTTTGCTGCGCTCTGCTGCTCCAGGTTCGGTTCGGGATCTATGAGATCCTGTGCGACCCTTTGAAGTTTCTACAATTTATACACCTAGTTTAAGCAGGTTCTTATGAAGTATACCGCCATCTCATCCATAAAAAGCGTAGTCTGAAACCCACCCCTAGGCGTTATCCGATTTCAATGATATATTTATATGTTATCTACACCGTGACAAACTATACTTGTGCTTGTATGTTTTTTTTTAAAGTCTCAATATCTTCGTTGTTACAGGCACTTAAAGTGGCAAGTTTTTTGCGTCGAAAGTACGACGAAGAAAAGTAGTTGTTGTTAGAATACCATATACTTTTTGAAAAAACAAAACACGGCATTGATTACGGTTTATCCAAGTCATTGACACCAAAAGAAAAAGATTTTGTTAAGACTTAGGGGGTGATAACAGACTACCCCCGAAACGCTAATGAGGCGTTTTCCAAAAAAAAAAAAACCTGTTTATTAAAGTACCCAATAGATGGCGTTAGATATATCTTGAGTTTTTTCTGTCACTGTCTAGACATGAAAGACAAAAAAATGTACGTGTGCCTTTTTTTTCTCGTGTTTTTTTGGCTCGACATGTGTATTTAGACAATTTCAAGTAACGTAACTATGTATTTGACTTCATTTGAAATATTACAATAGTTGACACTGGCTAAATACACAATGTGTGGAGCCAAAATTAACGATTTAAAAAATAAACATAAAATATTTCGACAGAAATGACAATGACAGGTAAAACGATAGGTCTGTTACGCCATCTAGTAAGTATTTTAGAACTACTTATTTTTTTTGGAAAACGTCTCATTACATCAAAAAATTAGGAAAATTCACTAACTCTCTCTATCGCACACACGAGAAACGGCGACAGCTATACTATACTATTTCAAATATCGAATGCGCCAAAACCACGCGGAAGGACTATCTTTTTTGCCTCCCCCACAGAAGAGAAAAAGATATAGAAGGGAAGAGTAGGCGTGGCATTCTAGCCGGGCATACGATTGAACAATCATATTTGTGTACACGCTTAGTAAATATCACAATTTGGAATAAATAGCTCCAGATACAAAATATTTATTGTATGTCTAGCCTTCACCTTAAGAGCTTCGATGGTCTCTAGGTAATTCAATTTTTTGTGTAGTAAGGATGGGCCTTAAGTAGTTAAGGTAGTTTGTTTTCATTTGTATGTATTTTGTTTAAAAGTAAGAAAAGAAAAATTATATTTTCTTACTAAACTTATGACAAAACCCGGCTTCCATGAGATTTATTACTTGCCGGCTAGCAATCACCTTGAGAAAGTTAGAATATAGTAATTGTTATGGAGTACCAACCACCCTGAGAAAGTTAGAATATAGTAATTGTTATGGAGTAGTTACGATGAAGAGTTAGTGAATTTTTCATCACAAAAGTGTTTTAAAGGCAATGCTGGCTGCCAAAACAAAGTTTTGACAATGTTGAACACAGAAAAGCATTAACTTGTAATGTTGCCTATGTCTAAGATGAGGTGTACCTTACAACCATTATATTACTATTAAAACCTGTTTGGAATTTTGAGTCACACAATCAACACACAGTGCTCACATGATTTGTTTGCATTTAATTTGTCAAAAGCGTCTCAAGAAAGTAGGTTGGGTACTTACTTTGTTGAATATTCCTCGCCAATATGAATCAGAGCCGAGTTGTCTCATTGGAATCGACACAAACGTCTCGTTCTCTGTAGACTGCATTTTTCAAACGCGTAACCAACACGAAACTGATATATTTGGTACAGCCAAAGGTTTTCTCCTCCGTACCGACAACAAATATTAGAAAGTTTATGCGATCACTCGCGAATCATGATCGATTTATACTTGATAACGTGAGATAAGATAACGTATACGAGAAAACTTCGATGTTAAGTGATAATCTTTTTCCTTGAAAATTATTATAGCACAATTTTACGACAAACTTTACGAAAATGCAGACCTAAACCGGCGAATGAAGTGGTGTAAAACTGGTGCTCAGTGTTCAGTGCAGGGCTGCCAACTGAACCATCATCTTTGTAGCTAAGTCTTTTGTAAAAAATTGCCAGTTCTCCACATTATTTTACCTTAAAAAGTAGCTAGAAATAGCCAAAGTTTAAAAAAATAACTAGGCATATAAAACCAACTATCATGTAGTAATGGTTAGCTATACTTTCGTACTAATAAAGTTATACAGGTACTTAAAGGTACAAAACATTAAATTACCTAATCTAGAGAAGTACTTCGTATCTACGAATATAAAAAATGGGATATTTCTTCAATTTGTTTAATTTGCCTACACTCAAACACGTTCACGAACACTTTAAGGTTGTTATTCCACCAACAACAAACAATAACACTGGAAGAAACCTATGTTTTGGAAAATAAAACAAAGCCATAAACGTCACAATTCGATTTCCCGCCAAAATCCTGCTAATAAAGGCTATAAATACGGCTAAATTAATTCGTTAGACAAATTTTGTCTGTGTCATTAGTCTTGGTGATTTGTATATAGAGGATTTTAATGAATCACCGGAGATTATGAAGTGTGTTTGTTCAGTTACAGTCTATATGTCGAAAAACTAGCTAAAGCTACAATTATTTTGCAGTTTTAGCTGACGGGGGTGCAATAATAGCTAGATATAGCAATAATATAGCTAAATAATAGCTAAGTTGACAAACGTGGTTCAGTGCTGCCATGAAGCTGTACAGCTTCTGCTGTCAAGGAATTGCGGGCTTAAGGCCTCGCTCACAGATTCATCTGTGGCCTCGCTACATGGCCTGACCTGACATCGTTTGAAAGAGATGGTTATATATAAGTTTCTGGAAGAGCGAATGGGAGATTATTTGGTGCAGGCTGCGGTATTGCCAACTCGGTATCAGGTTTATGTGCTAGGTCGACTCTTAAAAAGGGCTAAATAGATTTGCCCAAAAATGTAATAGACGGCTAAACGCTAAATAATAAACAAAAGTAGTTGACCAAGTTAGTTGAGTAGTAATTACAAAAGAAACGAAGAATTTTGTCTAAGCATATTATTTAATCACAAAATTATGAATGCTCTTTCTCCCATTCTATTCATAATTCGTTTTCTTTTAATGGAACGTCCGTTCTCAGTACGATTTTCACAAAAACAGAACGTAACGCAATAAAAACTCTTTTTGTTGTATTGTAGTGGTATGACTCTGTTGCAAGAATCCGTCTGGGGAAGTACCACACCTCTGCAAGTTATTCAACCACCAAAGCAGTAGTGTGCAAGTATTACTGTGTTCCGGATTGAAGGTCAGTGTAGTGCGGTGCCACGCAGAGCTTGGAACTGTTGAAGTTCACAATTTTGGGTCACATTGAACTGGTAAGCCCTGGAATTCACGACCCACCTTGGATGAAAAAAAAACCGCTAACGCCTGGCTATATATAAGTTTCTTGGGGAGCGAAAGGGAGCCTTAATAGTTTGTTTCTTTTACTCCCGCAAAATTCAAATCTAGCTGTCCCTTTCACACGATGTCAGGTCAGGCCATGTATAGACACCCTTACACTTGCCAATAAAGTACAGCTTCATGAAAAATACTCTCTCTGTCTCGTCTTCATCTGGCTGTCACAGAATATTATTTACTAGGGTAAAGGCCTCGCGACAAGGCCTGACCTGACATCGTGTAAAAGAGATTTTATTTTTTATTTATTTTTTGTTTCTTTTGCTGCCGTGAAATTCAAGTCTAGCTGTCCTTTCCACGCGATGTCGGTCACACACCTTTACGAAAATCAAAACGATCAAAGTATATATTTTTTACATTACAATACGAAAATCGGGTTAGCTCACTTCAGCTTGGTGACTGAGCCTTTTTGATAGCTGTTGTCTGTCATTATATATAATGACCTTATTTATAAGGAGAATTCTGTGATAATAAGTAATATTGCATAGAATTCTCATGTCTTTGTATTTTTGTGAATAAACAATTAATTCATTAATATCAATGACATTAATAATAAGGAGAATTCTGTGATTAAGTCCCTACCAGTTTGTAAAATGCCAAAAAGAGCTCTTTTCGGCCGAAGTTTTTAGTATGAATACTTACTTATTCTATAAGGCCAAGGACCAAAAAAACGGCAAAAATATTCCTCATATCCAAATGCGCTGAAATTGACCCTCGATTAATAAAGTTTTTTTCTAGCTATCCTCTGATCCAAAAGCTGATTGTATAAATTATATTTATTTATTGTTTTAGCCAAATTATAATATTAGTGTGATGTAAAGTCATCACTTATTGACGTAAAAAATACAATACAATACAATATAACTTTATTATACACCAAACAGACAAACTTAAAAAAACAATAATATTTAAAAACGGTAGTATAATGGGCGGCCTTATCGCCTAAAGTGATTTCTTCCAGACAACCTTTGGATGGACAGAATTATGACTTATAAACTACGGTCATAACACTAATATTATAAGTACGGAAGTTTGTGCGGTGTTTGTTCCCATTCAACTGAGTGCTTAACGGATTTGGATGAAATTCGGTACGGTGGTAGCTTTCTCTGGATAACCACTTGGATAACCACTTACTCTTCCACATAGACCGTTGCCTTTACAGAGATGAGAAGAGTTCACTGACGCGCTCGGTATTAAGCATATTCTTAGTCTGTAGTAGAAACTTTGAAACTCCTCATCATCCATGTCTGCAGATGTCTCGCTCTCGCGCCTATTTCGTGGAATTGCCTCCGAATCTCCATGACGTGTCTCCTTTCAAGCATTTCAAATCCCACGCTAAATATCCATATTAATTTAATGCGTAAGTATAATTTACATGTCAATTAAAAACATATAGTTCGGTAGTAAAAAAGCATGTCCAAAAAATTTATTATTAATTAATAATAATAGAAAATAAATTAAATTGAACAATTACACAAAATAATAATACATTCATTACTCATACTTATCCGCCATTGATCGTAGTGGACAACAGTCGATCGAACAAAGTAATTCGCAAGGTAACGAAAAAACGCAAAGATAGCGTTAAATTTTGCGACTAAGACTAAGTCAGACAGTCAAGACTACCAAATATCGCTACTGTCGAATTTTTGCATCATAGCGACCGAAAAGCAAAGTGCTGTAGCGAAAAGTCGAGACTAGCGCCGTCGCTATGACGCAAAATTCAACGCCGTTTGCATTTTTTCATAACAATTCGTGTTCGTTGTCGAATTTTTGCGTCATAGCGACCGAATTCGGTCGCAAAGTGCTGTAGCGAAAAGTCGAGACTAGCGCCCCTGGGGCGCTAGTCTCGACTTTTCGCTGAGGTGGGTGATGCAATAAGAGAATTTATTCTATCAGGTAACAAGTTTATTTCGCTAGATAAAGATAGCTCGGAGGAATCACTGCTTGGTAGCGGCCTCGTGCACATTCTTCTGCACCTGCTCGGCCGCTTTCGCAAAGTCTTGGAATGCCGCCTGGATCTGGGGCCCCAGCTTTTTGTTGGTTTCCTCCAGGTTTGCCGCTACTTCCTTGGCGAGCTTTTGTGTTTCCTGTGGGGTAGATGAGCGTGAGAGAGTGTTACCCGGCCAGCGGGCTTATCCTCTAACTTTGAAACGTTCGTGATTCTGATTGCGAGAGCATGCCATCTCGCTCGTACCAACTTAGTCGCACTGTGCGCGGTCCCGCACGCTCAAATCTCGCTATCGCTTTCAGAGTTACGGGATAAACCCACAGATAGTAACAACGATACAAGATAAACGATAGTCCGGACGTAGTAAGGTACAACAAATAGAAAAGGCTGAGAGAAGACAACAACATCTGCGGCAGCTGTTGTTCCTTCATCTAAGTTCTATAAAAGATGATTAGAACAAATGCTTTTCAAAAAATAGAGGTAACCCTTTAAAAGGAATATTGTAAGTTGATAAATTAGCGTTGTAAAACTCGGCTGCCGTAGCAACATAGCGATTGAAGTTCCAAACCAAAATAAAATTAAAAGAAGAAGTGAGGTTAGGTTACCTGCACGGTGTTCTGTACGGCGGCAGTGAGGCGCTCCTTGACCGCGTTGGCTTGCTGTTCTACCTCGGGGTGCGCCTTACGCAGCTCCTCAGCAGTTTTCTCGATGTTGGCCTTAGAAGCCTCCAGTGCCTCCTTGGCCTTGCCGCTCGCCTCACTTATCTGTAACACACGTGTACTTATTTAGTTTGCTGAGTAAGCATTGTCATTCCGCGTGGTAATGCTGCCAGCATGCTGGATGTGCTGTCGTCTGGTTATTTAAAAATATCAAAGGGACCTAAACCAGGCAAAGCCTGAATGCAGTATTTTCAAAAAAAGTTACATTCAGCCACGGTTTAAAAAAATATCAACTAAATTAATATAATGCGATAATGATGTAAGTATATTAAGATATACTTACATCATTATCGATCTGAACTTCATTCAGTTCGAGGGTCAGATCAGATGTTGGTAGGTATTGAATTCCGCATAGTAACGCGAGACCGTACACGCTCGTACGTCGTAGGTGAATATTGTAACGTTCAGATGTCGAGTTACAGTGATAGGTAGTTAGCCAAGGTATAATACTGACCGCGGCCTGCAGGGTGCTTGCGAAAGCGTTGAGCTGTTGTGCGACGGATTCGGAGCCATCCTTTATGGCTATTTTGACTTGCTCCGTGTTCTCGGAGTTGGCAATCAAACCTAGCTGCTCACTGAACATCTTGTGGAACTCAGCCGCGTGCTTCTGCACGTCCTCCAGTATGGTGGAAGCGGGGGCGTCGCGCTTCACCAGCGCGGCGTGGCTCTGCAAACAAGAATATAACGCGTGAGTTGACGCGATCGCACTCTACTAGATACGGCAAGCCGGCGCTGCACGCGGGATCACTCACCAGAGCCAGGCAGGCGACGAGCATCAGGAGCTTGGCGGCCATCGTGTCAAAGTCGTCGGAGGAGTGTCGAGTGAGGAGTGCGGAGCGGAAAGCAGGAAGCGACTGTGCCGGGAGCTAGCTCCGCAGCCGTAATATACCGTAGCGAGTCCCGCCCGCCGCGCCCCGCACCCCCGCGCGCCCTGCGCCCTGATGTTTACAAACAACGCAGGTCCGTGTCCACGGGCGCGGGCGCTGATTGAGTACTCACTACCTATGCATTGCCTATATCCATGCAGCCGGGGTTCTTCCGTTACTGTGACAGTCGAAGTCAACCCCCGCGGAATCACATCTATCGGTAACTCAAAATCGAAGCTGCGTGCATATTTACATAGCGAACCCTCACATTTTACTTCGATGGTATTAAATTTAATTTAAAGTATAAAATGGTGCAAAACGGAGATCGATGCTATGAGTGATAAGTAAAAAGAAGTCGTGGGGTCGGCGGGTCGTGCGATAACAGCGGCCGTGACCGCGACTCTATCGGTTCGCCGAATTATCGCCAATTGTCCGTCGGCGGCGCGCGGCCCGTCACTCGGCGGAACAGCACACGTGATGTATAATTCGCGAGCCACGACCGCCGGCACCGCCCACGTGCGACTTCTCTACGAGTCACACTGTGACTCGTTTGGAAGTTCTTTCGCGGTTATGCGGATTCTTCGGTCTGGTCATGAACCGAGGCCGTGAGGGCTTTTGGCAGGGCCACGGGTCACGGGGCTACGACATGTATAGGTGATAGATGCAGTCATCCTCATCGATTTTGATGGCAGTACCACTAATCTTATTGTCTTTTAGTATGACTGTGACCCTGATGTAGCTCGCTGGCCAAACCGCAAATACTGCAGTAGACCTGCCCTACATGCAGAGCATAGAAACGCGAAATGGAATAGAGCGCCACACTGGACGACAATTTGCAATTTGCATCCATGTCGTCAGTCCGTTTAGTGGTTATTTCTTGATACAACCTATTTATTAGAGCAAAGTTAAAAATTAAAAAAAAAACACTCACAAAGGCATAGTTTCTGTTATGCGAATTATTCATTTTACTCTGCGTTATCACCCGTTTTGTTGAGGCTATAATGCGGCTAAATTTATTCGTTAGACAAATTTTGTCTGTTTCATTAGTCTTGGTGATTTGTTTATGGATGATTTTAATTAATCACCGGAGATTATGAAATGTGTTTGTTCAGTTACAGTCTATATGTCGAAAATCTTGCTAAAGCTACAATTATTTTGCAGTTGTAGCTGACGGGTGTACAAAATAGCTAGATCTAGCAATAAAATAGCTAAGTTGACAACAACGGTTGAATGCTGCAATGAAGCTGTACAGCTTCTGCTGTCAAGGAACTGCGGGCTTATCCTCTAAGTTTGAAACGTTCGTGATTTTGATTGCGAGAGCATGCCATCCCGCTCGTACAAAGTTAGTAGCACTATTTGCGGTCCCGCTCACGCACTATCACTATCGCTTTCAGAGTTACGGGATAAGTCCACTGGTTATTGCCATTGCCATTTGGTTGTGTTTTTTTCCCTCAAAGGTTTATCTGGCTGCGGTATTGCCAACTCGGTATCAGGTTAATGTGCTAGATCGAATCTTTAAAAATGGCTAAGTAGATTTGCCCAAAAATTTAAAAGACGGCTAAGCCGCTAAATAATAAACAAAAGTAGTTGACCAAGTTAGTTGACTAGTAATTAGAAAAGAAACGAAGACTTTTGTCTAAGCATATTATTTAATCACAAAATTATGAATGCTCTTTCTCCCATTATTTATTTAAAGGCCTCGCTACATGGCCTGACCTGACATCGTTTGAAAGAGATGGCTATATATAAGTTTCTGAGGGAGCGAAAGGGAGAAGCTATAACCTTAATAATTTGTTTCTTTTGCTCCCGTGAAATTAGCTGTCCCTTTCAAACGATGTCAGGTCAGGACCCCTATTCGGGGAAGGTGACATTCAATCTCATCTCGAAAAAAAACTCGAACTTCGAGATTTCCTATTCTCAACGCTGTCTTTCGAGATAATCTCGATGAAGATTGAAGAATCTAAGCCTTTAATCAACAGAATGGTCCCTACATATATTTTCTCGATTTCACCGGTTTTCTGTAAACACAGTCGAGAAAAATGGAACGTAATTTGAATGAGAAGAGTCCATTTCATCTCAAGTTTGTCTGAGAATACCAAATGGTTTGTTTATGGGAGATTATCATGCGACATTGAAAAGTCGAATTCGAGATAAAAATGTCATTTCGCCGAATAGGGCCCCTGGCCATGTATAGACATCCTTAGTGGCGATCGCGCGCTGTGCCGCCTTGCCGCCTGACGAAAATCAAAACGATCAAAGTATATATTTTTTACATTACAATACGAAAATCGGGCTAGCTCACTTCAGCTTGGTGACTGAGCCTTTTTGATAGCTGTTGTCTTTCATTATATATAATAAATAAGTAATTTTGCACAGAATTCTCATGTCTTTGTATTTTTGTAAATAAACAATTAATTCATTAATATCAATGACATGAATAATAAGGAGAATTCTGTGATTAAGTCCCTACCAGTTTGTAAAATGCCAAAAAGAGCTCTTTTTGGCCGAAGTTTTCAATAAGAATTCTTATTCTATAAGGCCAAGGACCAAAAAAACGGCAAAAATATTCCTCATATCCTTAAATGCCCTGAAATTGACCCTCGATTAATAAAGTTTTTGTCTAGCTTTCCTCTGAGCCAAAAGCTGGTTGCATAAATTATATTTATTTAATGTTTTAGCCAAAGACATAAATTTAATACAGAAAATTATCTGGTATTAGCCTATAAAATAGATGTTGTGGCTGTAATATAGCGCCATCTAGGGATGCATCTGAAAGCCTCGCCACTTCGTTCCCGCTTGCGCTGCCCTCCTAGAGAGTATTATTTTCCTTGCTTCGAATCTCCGAACGAGATCGATAAAACACTGGCGCAATCACTGGCGACATATTTAGTTAAATAATGTCGATAAGTTTCACTATTTTTGGATAGATGGCGCTATTATTCAATCAGCGCTTCATTGACCATGTTTTACTCAAAGATCGTTCTCAAAATTCTCCAATATTTATTTTTTCATATTTTTGTGTACGTTTATTATCTAAGGTACTTCTAGCAGACCTACGAGCTTGACATTTTGCATGGGGTTAGTTATAACTAGTACCTATTTCACCCGGGACGACTACGTACAAAAAGAAATGAGATCACACCAAAAACATTATATGTAAAAAAAATGATTCCTAATTATTTACTTACCAACATTTAATGACTTTATCATTATATCGCTCAATCAACATTTTTTAAATTATAAAATTATTAGGGTTGATATTAAAAAATCTTTTTGCTAAATTTTTCTTAAATAATTATATGAAAATTTCCACGGGGTCAAATTGCATTATGCCTCCCATTAACAGACGTAAGGCCTGTAATTTAGGCTTCCTACATAAGCTCCCTGAGAAAAGTGTATATTCCGCCGTCATGTCCATAAAAAAAGCGTAGTCTGATAATACCCCTAAATGTTATCCGATTTCGATGTTTTTTTTATACCTATGTTATTTAGTATTTACACCGTGGAAAACAATGCTTGTATGTTTGTTATTTTATTTTTTTCGCAATATCTTCGTTGTTTTAGGCACTATGAATTATTTTGCGTCGAAAATACGACGAAGAAGAGTAGTTGAATTTTCATGTTCATTAGAATACCATAAACATTTTTTGAAAAATCAAAACATAGCTGCATAGATTATGGTTTATCCAAAATTCCAGGCCATTAACACCAAAAACAAAAGATTTTATCAAGATTCAGGGGGTGATAACAGACAACTTGCCCACGAAAAGCTAATTTCATCAAAAAGTTAGGAAAATTCACTAACTCTCTCAAATTGCACGCACGACAAACAGAGCGACAGCTATACAATTTCAAATACCGAATGTGCCAAAGTCTCGCGGAAGGACTATCCGAGGTCGGAGACGTATATAGGCAACATTTTTTTCGGTAGGTCCACGCGAACGAAGTCGCGGGTAACAGCTAGGTACTCAAATATATTTTTGATGTTTCAAAACGACTTTTCCTCATTCTGTAATTTAGATCTCACAAGTTAATGTTTTGAGAGTAAACCTTAGGTAATAGCCAAATTTAAACTTTCGACCAAAGAAAAATGAATGGACGCGCGCAAGTAAGAGAATTTTGAAGCGAAAAGTGCGAGACGTACGTTCGTATGTTTCGAGAGCCACTAATTCAATTCAATTCAATTCTTTATTTACAAAAATAAGCAACTTTACAGTATAGTTTCAACCAAAACGTACTCTAATTTCTAACCTTCTGAAAACATTTTCAAAAAAATAAGACAGAAAATCAACAATATAAAAATTAGACAATAAAAATAAACGTAAGTGTACTTTATCTCCTAGTTATTATATTCGCTATCTCTTTTATGTGACAAATAAAATAAATAAATATTGGTGGACGTTTTTCACACAGGGCCATCTAGCCCCAAACTAAGCAAGCTTGTACTATGGGAACCAGATAACTGATAGTTTTTTTTTTTTTTTAAATACATACATAGAATACATAGAAACACCCAGACAATGAACAAACATCCATGTTCATCGCACAAATGTTTGTCCTGGGTGGGAATCGAACCCAGAACCTATAGATTAGAAGGCGGAAATCCACCCACTGAGCCACAAGGCCAGTCAAATGTAGGTACACATACTTTTAATAACGTATTGAAGGCTAAGTTCGATTGTTTTGAGTTGTTACTTTTAAGAAAGTTGTGTGGTTAGCGCCCGTCCATTAATTTTACTTTGAACCCACCCACCCAGAATTTTGAACCTCAACAGTTCAAAACCATGCGCGGCAATGCACTGAGCTCGTCACCCTGAGATATTAGATGTTAAATCTCTGTGCCCAGTAATTACGCTGGAAACTTGCCTTTCAATCCGGAACACAGTAATGTTTGCACATTACTGCTTGACGGTTGAATAACTGGCAAAGGTGTGGTACTTCCCCAGGAGGACTCTGCAGAAGAGCCCTACCACTACCAAAACGCCTACGCTTGTTACGCCTACTCTCTCCTACTGCTGGTATATCGGCCTACCCTCGAAGGGAGATTAGACCATATCCACCACGCTGGCCCAGTGCGGGTTGGCGGATTCACATACGCCATCGAATTTATTCTCCGGAAATATGCAGATTTCCTCACGATGTTTTCCTTCATCGAAAAGCCAGTGGTATACCCGTACGTAGGTTCCAAAGATGAAAGATATAAAATTAGTACGGGCCCGCCCGGGTACGAATCCGGGACCCCACGAATTGGAGACGAGCGTGCTCCCACTTAGCTACCACGACTTTTAGATCACGCCTACTTGAATGTGAAAAAGAAACGCGACGAATTGAAGCTTCGCTGCAAAAAGATGTACTGGCTTCTGGGAAAGTATTCTTCTTTGTCAGTACATAATACAAAAATACTTTTCTAAGCAAGTCCTCATGCCAATTTGGAGTTACGGTATCCAGCTTTGGGGCTGCACCAAACCGAGCAATATACAGACAA